>CM056208.1:50737530-51937530 GCA_029692085.1 Gymnothorax javanicus | reverse complement strand
ACTGTCACGCATCGTGGCGGAATGCAAAATTAGAAATAATCTAGCAAACACATTCAGGCAAATCTGTCGTGTTTCATGGTTATTTAAATTTCAAAATGTGACAAACGAAAATGATATATAAATAAATCAGACTGTCTACCAATTTAAAATTGTTAATTGAGCAAATCAACTGTTATATTGCAAATTGAGCAAAGTAATTGGGAAGGGGGTGAGAGCAATTGTCAGGTAGAGGATGATGACTTTGCAGACCTTAACTTTGCGTTGTTCAGCACATAATTTGCCTGAATGTGTTTGTTAGATTATTTATAATTTTACGCTTGACCGCGCTGCATGAGAACAATTAACATGTCTAGTTCGATAGGCTACGCTTAAACAATTTTTTCCACCTCCACTGTAGGCTATTTAGTCGCTCAAAAGTAACCAAAATCAAGAGCTATGAATTACTTTTTCCAATTAATCTTAATCAATGATCAAATTAAAAAATGCCACAAATTTGCGTTTGCCTGAACGTGTTTGCAAAGTCTTCGCTGAATGTATCTATTGCATGCCATGCGAAAATTATTTCTATCACTTTCACGTTCGATATGCTTCACAAAATGTTTTCCACTTTGCGTATGTTTTGAAACGTTTCACAAAAAATCATTTTAAGATGGTCTTGGTTTTTAAGAAATCTTTTTAATGATATGTAAAAATTCTACGAGAGGTGGAATTCAGAGGTCTGCTATTTATTCAGATTATTATCCAACACGGCAGCCCGGTTAGGTCTCTCTGCTTCTCATTATCTCTTCTTAATCATTATAGGCCACATTTTGGTTTTGATTGGTCAGTTGGCTGAATAAACGGCTTGATTGCAAGTTAGGCAAAGTAGACGGGAATTGATTTAAGGTAAGCTAATTATGCCAAGGCAATGGAGGCTGTCCAACCTCGCTGGTAATTAGCGGACTTCATATCACAGTTTCCTTCCCGGAAGCATTTCAAATGACTGCATGAGGTATGTGTCATAGAAAAGGTAATAAGCAAGCACGTCTGCCTGCCTCATAGTGGCAGTTACTTTTATTGCACTTAAAATAATCACGATTCCTGAATCGTCGCAGCCCTAGATATGACATCAGGTAAATAGCCCTTTCTTTCAGGGCTTTTAGCTAGCTATTTAGAGAAACTGTCTGCATTTGAGTACGCAGTAGGTCAGAGTTTCCCATAACTCTCCTGGAGTACTACTTGTTCTGTATGTTTTCAGATCTGTCCCTGCTCCAGCGCATGTGATTCAAATGATCAGGTCAAAATCAGTCCCTGAGGCTGCTTGATAATGATCATGAGCGGATCATTTGAATCACCGACGCTGGCCCAGGGAAAGATCTAAAACATGCAGGACAAGTCGCACTCCAGGAGATTTTCGGGAAGCACTGTAGTACGTAACTGGCAGCATGTTTAGTACACTGGGAATAATGTGAGGACACAGCGGGGAGGAGGTAGTTTTGTGCAAACTTTTGGGAGTTCGAGCCCATCAAAAGCCAGACCACCCCACTTCCTGCTTCTCTGAACCCACCTGACAGACTCAGACACCGGGGTCAAAGTGCCGTCCCCTCGGTCCACGACCTGGAAGACGTTGAGCTGGTCACCCTCGCGGTACACCAGATACGTGACCTGCTTGTTGGGCGGGGCCGGCTCCCAGCTCTCGGCCCGCCCATCGTCCACGTACTCCGGCATGTCCTTCACCGAGTCGTCCATGGCAACTGGGGGTCAGAGCTAAGGTCAGGGGTCGTTTGACGGACAGCACTGCTCTTTACTGGAAATGGTCATTTATAATTAACCAGATGATACAAGGTCAAATCTTCCACAATCTCTGTGCTCTCTTTTTACATGCAGTGTATTAACCCTCAGAGCGCTAAATGCAGCTATTGTCACTCAGTAAAGTAAGTTTACAAAATCAAAGCTGCTGAAAACCTATCATGCGGCGACTAGTCTTGCGGTGCCAGACAATCGGAGATCTCCGCCTCCCGATCGTCTGGGGACATCATGATACAAAAGAGTTACTAGGGTGCCGGCGAAAATGGCCGCTAACAAAGCAACGCCCCTTTGAAGGCAACACCTTATTTGAACAGGAAAGCTTTCCCGGAAATAGTGTGCTCCCCCTTTTTCTCCTCCGTAGGTAAACCAAAGATGGTCCAATATAGCGACTTTGTATCTCGGAGAGAAAACAACTGATTCCCTGTGTCCGCCCGCGGACATGGGGCTGCAAATTTATGCACTAAGTTACAATATTCTACCACTAGATGGCACTCCCGGATCAGTTATTGCGAGCTCGAACACAGTTTAGAATATGGACGAGTTTACTCCAATCCCTGTTTTTCAGGAGTTACCTGAATTAAACTCCTCAGCTAAGCCTGATGTGCAAACTGCTCAATATACTTGCCCATAGTATCTATCCAGTAGTCCAAAAAAATGACTTCTTGCGACAGAAAAAATCGTCATCTGTAGCGACCATTTCAGCTACAGTGAGCCAATAGAATCCCAATTACTGTAAAGAAAAATCAGTTTTCTGAAGCAAAAATTTGACATGGTATTGATACCATGTCATTCTGCTATCAATTATAGTCATCACATATGAAAAACCCGTAGTTCCCTACCATGGACTTATGCGTAGACTCCTCCATCGGGAATTCAGCACTCCCTTATATCCTTGTAAGTACTCATGTTGATGGCCAATAGCTCAATTATTTACTAAGGCTCATCTGCGTAATGCACACTTATAGATCACGCCCCCGTGAAACTTCCGCAGTAATAATGCATTGATTTATTAGTTTCTTATCCAATTCCAGAGAATTTAAACTTTCCACAGCTGATGAAAATGTTTCGCCGAAAATGCGACATGTATCCACACACTTTGAAGGAGTTTTCGTCGGTGAGCGCAACTGAGACATCCCATTACTTGCTCATGACACCTGTTGCTGGTCGGACAGCGTTTATAACCACATGACTTCAGGAAGTCACCGCCCCCAATACGCAGGACCGCCCAAAAGACTTAGGATTGGTTCGACAATGCACGTTTTTTTTAAACTCTGTAATTGTCTCCACCCAGTTTTAGTAACGAAAGCTGGGGGAAAGTCATCAGTCTATAGATAAGTGAAGTGTCTAGAGACTGACTTGTGAGTCTATGTGGCGACTTGAGCTCTTCTAAACAAGTCGCCACATGATCGGAGCATCGGAGGGAAAGAGTGATACAAGGTTAATATTTAGGAAAATAACATCCCTCAGATTGACATGAGCTACACGCCATGAAAACCCACAAAATTATTTCCACCATGTCGAGGCTGCTTACAATGGGCAGGAAGCCAGAATTAGCCAATTAGCTGCAAAGTCAACAATGCAGCAAAAATGTTTTTTGTATTCGAAAATAAATTATGGAAATGAAAATTCCCGTTTTCACCAAAGAATAAAAAAAACAATGCAAATCTGCAGCTCAGAATGCAGGCTGTTATGCCAAAGGGCGGCCCTGCTGCGAAACGAGCAGGACTGTGGGAGGCGGAACCTACAGCTCTTCAGTTTCCGCAGCCAATACTGCCAGAATAAATACACAGCCACAGAGGTGCAAACTGCACTTATTCCTCAACATTTTATTTATCTAATGAACATATGTTTTATCCTTCACTGTTAGGAACAGCACAAAGCAGCCGAGAGAGAGAGATAGAGAGGGGCGGACAAAGGTCGAGTAGAGGTCGAGTGGCCGAACTGCCAATGTCACGAACAGTTACGAACGTGCGGATTGGCGCTCGAAAGGCTCTGTCGCTGCACCATGACTCCACATTTCACCCCGAACAGAGAGAAAACAGAGGAGCACGACCACAGGACAGATCTGCTCCAGTCACACGGGCCATCAGGAGGAAACACAGTGCGTTATCTGCACCGCAGCTGCAGAGAAGACTGCCTGTAGGCGTGTAGTGCGTGTGTGTGCGCGCACACATGTTAAGCTTTCTGTAAGGAGTGGGCGTGCAGCCCGAGCGCTGAAGTTAGAGGGCAGAAGGTAGAGACGACCATGCAGACCTCGTTTGGTGTTGATGGGTCCTCCCCTCATGGCCAGGACCAGCTTGAGAGCGCTGCCGTCTGCAATGCTGCGTGAGGAGAACACTAGTTAGCGTTAGCATATCAACACCATCGTTTATAAAGCCCAGAACTGCAATATAATGCAAAAAAAAAAAAAAAAAAATGCCAGTTAGTTTAATGTAGCATTATCACATAACCGCCACAGTATACAGGCCTGCAATGCTATTCAGAAAAAGCTATCTGCATTCTTGCATGATATCAAAATCACTCTCAGCGTGATCATTCAAGATCCTCCCATCTGCACACTGAAAATATAGACCCATTTCTTCTAATATCAGCACCATCATTCTCTGTGGTCTAGACTGCAATGGTACAAACAATAAAGGTTGGCTGGTTTTTCTTTGAGTGCGATAAAAACACAATTACCTGCACACATACTGTGCAGAGCAATGTAATGGAACTTGTAGCCTTGTAGCGCAATTAATTCCCAGCCAAGCAGCAGCAGTCTCTACTCTAAAGCGAGGTGCTAACCTGAGCGCCTGTCTTCAGTAAACATATTCAGCTCGAAAATAAAGGAGGTAGAGGAAAAAAAAATTACATTGTAAAATGCTGAATATAAATACGCAATATCAACGCAGCGCAGCAATTCAGCGCTCAATACATTCTGGTGACTGGCTGAGTTATTAAGTTTGAGAATAGCTCAGGGAGTAAAAAGGCTTTCCGGCACATTCTATACACTCTACCGCCCTCCTTCCACAGCAAAACAAATAAAACGTCCACAAATATAACAAAGCTCTAGTGAACTTCTCAAACAGGCAAAAAAAATTCTTCTCTCTGAAGGTCCCACATTCCAGTTCCAAGAGGGACGACACTCTTGCAGAACCCTTCAAGAAGTCACTTCTGCGGCAGCGAATTTTCTTAACCCTCTGCACAGATGCACAGAACATCAAGCAAACGCAATGGTATTCTGGGAAAAGCCGGAGCTTACAGTAATACAAACAGGACATCCTCACCCGTCACCGAAATAGAGTAATAAAGCTAGTTTATTAATGCGCTTCACCTTCCCGGTTACTCGCTCCGAGTTTAAGGTCATTGTTTTTTTCAAGTGAATTCGACAATTCCGTCACAGTTACAACAACCGACATCCGTCTCTCACACAATGTGCGGGACACACCCATCCCGGTTATCTCCAGTCCCGACACCGGAATAACGAACCCCGACGCTGCGAGGCATTTTATTAACTCCTGATTCATAGGACAGCAGCTGACGGAGTTAATAGGCCCATTTCCCATTTCCCCGTGGAACAGTTTCCAGTAAATCATGTGCACATTTCCATTGTGTCCTCAGCGAATATTGTTTAACAGGAAATGAGTCGCATGAAACATGCTACACAAATCTTGTTTCATGATTACAATGTCTATCCATAGTCCTGGTGAACTCAGCAACCTCCTGCTGTCACACTAGTTTCATTTTTACACTCATTATCGGACTGTTACGTGCCAAACAATGGTAGGAAGGTAATAGGTTTGATAAACAAGGCTTTTCCAAAAAATGTATGCAATGACGCTTCGCTCTAACTTCCCGATAGAGCCGCAGCAACAGTATCTGGGAAACAAAAGAAAAGGCTACAGGGGGACAACCAACAGAGTCGACCGTCACAGCAACACTGAGCGAGAGCTCGACAGATGCTTTCTGTCATCTGTAGCAGTGCCTTCAGTATTTGTCATGTGACTTCCACTGCATGTATAAGACCGTGGTAATTCGCTCATAAGGACTAGGCCAAATCCAATTTCAGTATGCAGTGGAAATTCCGCGACTGACGCAACCGTTTAAAACCACATGTACAGAAAACATCCTTCAATGCAAATACATCATCTTCAGTGACATACATTTAATTAGACAAAGCAGGGGGGGGGCAAAAATAAATAAATAAATAAATCGCTCATTGAGCACAAAGGACTGCCCTCCACTCCGCCTAATCTACTGTAAACTGCTTTAGACAAAAGCACCTGCTACATAATGGTTCTATTATTATTATTCTCCCGTAAACATACACACGGCAGTGTGGAGAGGCTCGGTACTCACTTGTAATCATGTAGGCAGAACTCATCGTCCAGCTCCTCATTATTCCAGATCAAGTGCTGCTGGGCGACCGGGATCCCTGAAAGGGAAGCATATGTATATAATTTTCAGCTAAGATACCAGTTTGAAAAGGCTGAGTGGTAAAATGCACAGGGAGGTCAGCGTCTCTAAAGCGTGTTTGGCCAGTGTAATCCACCCCGGTAACAGGTACGGTCAAACCCAACAACACAGGCATCAATAACCCAGTCAAGCCTGGCAGCTCATGTCCGTACATCAGAAGTTTTGCATGTGCGAGATGGGCGAGTTTCTAATGCAGAGAAGTTCATGTGTTTCCTCAGATCATTTCCAGACCCCACAATTCACCAGCAGCCATAATCACTCATCGCTAAAAGCCAAATAATATTTGGTTATTTTTATTAAAAAAATAAAGAAAAGCACCTGACACTTGATAATTAAATGAAAAAAACCAGCAGTGCTGTCACGAGAGGAGACTTATGTAACGGCGCGCGGTAAACAATATAAAAATGAATTAAGCAGATTTATGATCACCTTCACATTCATTAGTTCTTGGTTTACTGGTCTGTAATCACAAATTAGTCTGAAATCTACACTCCACCGGGACGTACAGAAACACCTCTGCAGAACAGCTCGACTCGCAGCATTGCACGATACAGCTCTTGTTTTTCTGTAATAAAACACCGCAGCGGATCGCTCCAAATATCAGAGGTGCTTTACTTGAAGCCTTCAGCATAAGGCTGATGTGAAACAGTTATATTTGACATAAGAGCTGTCACAAGACAGAACAGAGGAAGTCAGTTCACGAACATGACACGGTACCATCATACAGCTCCGAGAACATGCTATGACAGACATTACTGCGGCAAGCTGTCACTCAGGACTGCGGAGACAGATGACAAGTGACAAACTTCAATTAACAGACCTCATCTGTTATTCCATCCTGGAAGAGCTCTTATACAATGCATCGGCCAGCACTACCCGAACCGGTTTGTTCTGGATCAGGGTCGGGTCGGGAGGGGGTTGGAGCCTATCCCAGCATGCACTGGGTGAACAGCAGGTACACACACAGAACTATTCGCCGATCCACCACAGGTTACACACATTTAAACACACCATTCACTCACACACTCACACCTATGAACAAGAGAGTATCCAATTAACCAACACGCATGCCTTCTCCCTGTGGAAGGAAACAGGAGTACCAGAGAAAAACCCCAGAGAACACAAGGAGAACATGAGGAGAACGCAAGGAGAATATGAGGAGAATACAAGCAGAACATGAGGAGATCACAAGGAGAACATGAGGAGAACACGTAAACTCCACACAGAAAGGCCCCTGGCTTAGCAGAAGGGCGCATCTCAGATAAGACATGATTTGCACTAAATATAAATGTATCGATAGCCAAAAACATCAGGTGTCGTGCAAACTGTAAACACAGTCCGAGTCAGTCTGTCCATAAGACCTGAGGAATGACAGCAAAAAATGTTCACTAAAACAACAAATTGGAGAGTGAGTGCTAAAACAACAAGCAGACATGGTCAACAACATCTCCCGCCAAAATGTCTTCTTTAAAGATACTATGAACAGAGGCTCCCAGAAGTGCCACAAGGGCAATAACTGTGGGAAAAATAATAGTGTGCTTCTTATTTTCGAACTCCATCAGGGTCTTTATGGTCTTAAGCTACACACCAAATTTGGTTATCCTATCTGGAATATTTCCCGTGAAAAGTTGTTCCCCTTTACATATACCGTGAACAGAGTTAAAAAAAGTGAATCAAGGGCAATAACTCCGGGAAAAAAAATCACGCGTGTCTCATTTTCGAACTCGATCAAGGTCTTTATGGTCTTCGGCTACACACCAAATTTGGTTATCCTATCGCGAATATTTTTTGTGAAAAGTTGTTCCCCTTTATCCCGGACGCACGGACACACGGACGCACGGACGGAGGGACGGAGGTCAAATCAATATGCCCCGGCCACTTCGTGTGGCGGGGGATAATAAAATGAGTGAGATAAACCCTCAGCAGCCTGGTGTGGTTCACCTATAGTCCGGTGTATCAGAGGAGAGGCAGGCAGCTCCACAGGCCTCTTCCTCATTTCCTCCCTCAGACAGATGAACAGAACCTGACGCTGCTGCTCGTCTGACTGCCAAAGGCACTGTGGAGGAAAAGAGCTCACAGGCTCCCCCCACTGGAGACAAGTGGTAACGCATTCAGGGACATCAGAAGTTCACTGTGCTCACACGGGTGATGTGTGTCATCACATTAATGCCTCTACTACGCAGGCCCAACGACAATATTAATATATTAATGTCTCACTATCAACAAAAAAGGATCTCTTAAGGTTGTGGCAAAGTTAAAACAAAAAATACATTCTAGCAACTCCACGTGAGTATTTTGAGTCAGCAGGACAGGAGGCAATTAAACCTGGGAAACAAGTGGCATTGACAAGCCATCTGATCCATGAATTCCTACTGCCCTTCACACAGGTTCACAGAGGTGAGCTCTGGAAGTTCTACTACCTCTTCTGTTACAAAAGTCTGTATCAAAGCAGTGAGCTTCACTGAGGCCTGTACTAATAAAAACCAACAGTGACACACCCAACAAAGCCCAGACCTTACACCAGTGTCGCGAAAAATCCATTCAGGAGCTCGAAAGGACAGAAAAGAAAATTCCACGAATTTTGGGCAGAGGTTTGATTCTCCCGTACAGCCACGCGTCCTACACTCTTGCCCTGTGTTCTTCTGTGACTAAAAATAAAAAACCTGAACTGAAATGAGCGATTTCTCAATGATTCTACAATCCACTTTAATTTGAAAGCAGACCTTCAGTGCATAACAACTGAAGCCTCCCAGCATTACATCAGAACAGTGGAATAAGTGCACCTCAACTGATCGAATAGACCGAGGAGGGCAGCACAGAACACTGATGAGAGTGTTATTCTTCAGAGTACAGATTGGGAGTGATATTTTAGACCAGGGGTGTCAAACTGACCAGTAAAAGGGCCAAGAGGCTGCAGGTTTTCACTCCAACAATTCAGAAGCTCACCTGATACAACTAACCAGCTGTGCAGGCCTAGATCAGTTGATTAAATCAGTTGTATCAGGTGAGCTTCTGCTTGGTAGGATTGAAAACCTGCAGCATCTTGGCCCTTTTACAGGTCATTTTGACACCCCTGTTTTAGACCTTTCTGATCGCACCTCGTGCAGCGTCCCGTCGGTCCTCTGGGTAATCCTGCTCCACCACACTGTTCTCGGTGGTAGGAAAGTAGCTTGCAGGCAGCAGCCTTCCCATGGATTGCAAATATATTGTTCTGAACATTGGGCCAGTATTTGGCAGGAAGGCGGCTTTTTTCAGTTATACTGCTCCAGCCAGAGGTGCAATATTTGGCAGGTATCAAGATTTTAAAGTTAAAAAAAGAAGTTATTCTCACTCCAACTATTTGAGAAAAATGATTCTATTCATCGAAATTTTGGCCTAACATCCATCTTTAAGGTGTACGCATCATCAGATTTTCCACAGTTTAAGGCATCAAGATTTTCCCAGATGGCAGCAATTGGCCGTTTCTCAAAGCGTAGGCTGTAGCCTCTTTTTAGACTGCTACACCATCGCAGGCTGTTCCATGGTTAAGGTACCGTCGCATACAGCCGAGAAATGCAGTCTTCGTCTCACCTGATATCAGAGGGAATTATCAAAATGGAGCGGGAGTGTGAACGAGCTGTTGATGTCATGTGATATCAGGCAACGATGAAGGCTGCATTTCTCGGCTGAATACGAAAGCGCCTTCATAATGAAACGGCCTACGATAACGAAGCAGCCAACGCCATTCGTCAACGGACATACTGCTAGGCCAGGCCGGAGGTGCAGTACTTGGCAGGAGGCTGGCCCTGCCTGCTAGCATGAAGCTCGTCGGTGGGGCAGTATTGGGCAAGGGAAAGCCTCGCTGCAGGGCCCCCACTGCCCCAGGGTTAGAGAACACGTCTGGGCATGCCCAGCTCATGCCCCGAGCCCCCTGCAGCGCAGTCAGTCAGGAGCGTTACATCAGCACAGCCAGGTAACCAAAACAATGTGCTGTCGCTACGCACCAGTCCTCACGCAATTCTTACGCCCCTTTGCTAGTCAAGCTCCATTCAAGCCCATAAAACCCACATATGAATTTGTCAAAAACAGCTCCTTTACTCAAACCTGAAGAACGTCAGGGCCTATGATAAATTATAGTGAAGATCCCAAGGTTTACAAAGGTCCCAAAATATGTCCTGCCGACTCACAGGGAAATGCACGTCAAATGATGTATGAGATCAAGGGATTTCCATTTGATATAATGCTGTGGCTATAAAAACATGGCATCCGGGTCATTCCATGTCAAAACAGCCAATTTTGAGGTGCCTTGTACATGACACCTCTAAGATTTTGCTCAAATTTTGTGCAAAAATACTTTATGGTACCAAACAAAAGAATCCCAAGTTTCATGTCAGTATCTCCGACGGTTTTCACGTGAAAATTTCTTGAAATTTGGGTGAAACACCCCTTTCTGACTTATGTGAATTGGTCATTTCATTTTGTAGCATTTTGGAAGGACCATAACTTCTCACGTAATAGAGACAGGAAGCTGAAATTTCATGTGCTCGTGCATTCTGGCCCATATATCAGGATTCTGCAGCCCGAATCACCATGAGAGATTAGAGGGGTGAGAGGAGGGCCCCCAAAATCCAAATTTTTTTTAAGGCGGCAAGTGATTTTTCTCTTTTTGGGGGTCCCTAGGATTCAGTTCAGTGAATGTTACTGTTTGAAATGTGTTTCTCCCTCGTATTTGGGAACTATCCCAACACTAAACTAAGTTTTAGGATAATAGTACCATTGGTGGAGGACTTGTGGGGGTCAGAAAACCACTTCGGACCAAAAGGATCCTCTCAGACCCTGGACTTCAGACACCCAGATGACCCTGTGGGCACTGGATGATGGTAATGGCATTTTAACCAGACAAATATGCATATTTAAACATTCATTCAGTGAAATAAAAACTTTGATTATCAACCTCCTTCTATATGAACGCATTTTACGAAAAAAGGCATTCTGAGACCCTTATTCGGCAGAAATTTCTAAGTCCAGAAACAGGATTACAAAGAAAAATTGACAAAAATCAGTTATAACATTAATACAGGTGTTCATCAATGAACACCTGAGGCAAGTATCCAAAATTATGCAAAAAGGGACTTTAACCTCTAGTACACCATAACACGACCATGACCTAATGTAGTGGGAAACCAGGTTACAACATACTGCCAACATGGTCAAGGTTGATCACTCCATGCAAGATCAGGCATCCCATGCTAAACTACCATGTGTCCCAATAAATTATGTTGTTTATGATTCCTACAAATGAGATATAGCAAAGGGTTAAAATAAGTACTGTATGTCTTAAGCAAGGGTAGTGTCAATTCGCTGGAATCCAATCAGAATAAATTTGCAAGTATTCCAAGTGATGCAAGACACGTGAGGAAGAAGCAACATGGTGACGTCTATGTATAATTCATGAAAAATGCCTGCAATATCCCTTCTTGACCATCTGACCAGGGACAGGTTCTATGCTGGGTGCCATTCCAGCATATTATCCGCTGTATAGAAGCACCTGAAATTCATTGACGCAGTGTGTGCCAGTACAAAGTTGTGGAATATGACCATCAAAAAATCATGTTGCTGCTTCCTTAATTTGTAGGACAAAAGGCCTGAAGGATTCTGAATAAATGGTATTCCTTTTTCCTGGTAACAACAGAATACTACCACGTGTCCCAATAAATTATGTTGCTTATGTGCTGAAACCACGTCTTGAACAATTGTTGGCAGTATGTTGTAACCTGGTTTCCCACTACATTAGGTCATGGTCGTGTTATGGTGTACAAGGGGTTAAAGTCCCTTTCTGCATCATTTTGGATGCTTACCTCAGGTTTTCATTGATGAACATCTGTATTAATGTAATTCTAACAGATTTTAGAGAGTTTAGTCCACTCTTTCTATGTAATCCTGTTTGACCTAGTTTCTGGACTTCGAAATGCTTAAAAAGGGTCTCAGAATGCCTTTTTTCATAAAATATGTTCATATAGAAGGAGGTTGATAATCAAAGTTTTTATTTCACTAAATGAATGTTTAAATATGCATATTTGTCTGGTTAAAATGCCATTACCCTCATCCAGTGCCCACAGGGTCATCTGGGTGTCTGAAGTCCAGGGTCTGAGAGGATCATTTTGGTCCGAAGTGGTTTTCTGACCCCCACAAGTCCCCCACCAATGGTACTATTATCCTAAAACTTAGTTTAGTGTTGGGATAGTTCCCAAATACGAGGGAGAAACACATTTCAAACAGTAACATTCACTGAACTGAATCCTAGGGACCCCCAAAAAGAGAAAAATCACTTTCCGTCTTAAAAAAAATTTGGATTTTGGACGCCCTCCTCTCACCCCTCTGATCTCTCATGGTGATTCTGGCTGCAGAATCCTGATATATGGGCCAGAATGCACGAGCACATGAAATTTCAGCTTCCCGTCTCTATTACGTGAGAAGTTATGGTCCTTCCAAAATGCTACAAAACGAAATGACCAATTCACATAAGTCAAAAGGGTGTTTCACCCAAATTTCAAGAAATTTTCACGTATGAAAACCGGGCCAGAGATACTGACATGAAACTTGGGATTCTTTTTGTTTGGTACCATAAAGTATTTTTTGACAAAGTTTGAGTAAAATCTGAGAGGTGTCATGTACATGGGTGGCTGAGTTGACATGGAATGACCCAATATTTCTCTCAATATAAGTGTTATGCAGCTTCAGTTAAGTGCTGCAACCAGCAGATACAGAATGTGTGTGTGACACTCTTGTACAATATGGAAAAAATGCTTTTATCCAAATTTGAAACCACTTTAGGGGAAATGCAAGCAAAAATCAGAGTTTAAGAGGTTAAGTTCCAATCAAATGACCACCCAAGGTTTCCTCGATTATTCACCTCAGTACTAATATTTGTTGGAAGGTCTGTAACCATGCCCCCAACATATTCTGGCAGTCAAGGGCTGTTCTATCTCTTCAAGACGCAGGTCGGAGGGCAGTACCTTCTAGCCGGTGGATCTTGGTCTTGACGGAGAGGACGGTCTGGAAGGGCGAGGCTCGCAGCTGGAAGCAGGTGCCCGTCAGAGTCTCGATGAGCAGCTCCATGCCCTCGTAAGATGGCAGCTTCAGATGGAACGACCCCGCGCTGCCCTGGTTAAAGAAGGGCGGCTCCTTCTCTTCCGCCATCACTGCGGGGGTCCTGGGTACAAGGATTTTCAGGGGGAGGGGCCTCAGGTGCCCGCCACAGCCGGCGAGGGGGAGGGGCGGAGGCCTGAGCGTTTGCCCTCACCCCGGATGGGCATCATGGGAGCCAGCTACACCTGCGGCACAGGGAACAGGACAAAGCGTTACCACGGCAATGGCAAGTGGCCAAAATGCCACAAATGTACAAACACACACACAATTCAGGTTCTAATATGATACCGTTGTTGGCAAAAGCACCCTTGTTGTTGTGTAAACTTTGATATGATACTAGTGGTTACTATATAGACCAGTTAACCAGTGCAACACTGGAGCTGAGCTTGAGATAAAAAGCAATAAAGCAGCACATCACCACCTGACTAAACTCAGAACATCCAAAGACATACTGCACCTCAGAGTGATGATGACCAGGTCACATAAACACCAAAACAGTAAAAAGCAGGCAAACTACATGTTCCATAACGGTCTCCACTGACACAAGGGAGACAGGAATTTGTTGTATTTTCTACAGAAAGAAACCCTAAATACGATCAGAAAAAGGGTCGTGACTTGGCATGGCCACTCCATGCCAACTCCAAGAGCATGCAAGAAATCAACTGATTATTTAATGATCAATGATTTTTTTTTTTTTAAGCTCACTGCTGGAACACACACACACACACAAACACACACAAACACTTCATTTGGACATGCAGCCACTCTGAACGGCTTCACAGGCAAAATGATACGTACAAAGTATGAAGCTGAAATTCCCAAAACTTTTATACCCAATCAACCTGCCAGCAAACCAAACATGCATCCAGCAGGTGAGGTGGCATAACCTCCAGGAGTTGGCAAGGAACGGCCCAAAGAGCAACAGACAGCCAAATATTCACAGCAGCAGCTCATTAGTTCACTGAAGAGGCCATATTGGATAACAGACCAGTCAAACAGGGTTTCCAGGAAACCTGCTTGTGTGGCTTTGCAACACAAGCTTCAGGTCATCACTTCACCGTGTTGGACGAGGTTGGATAACATTTGAGGGATCTGGGACCCCTCTTTCATGCAGAACATTTCCAGCTCACCGAATTCTTAGGTTTTCATTGTGAACGGCTCTCTTCAACTAGAGAGGACAGATTTTCCATAGGATCCAAGTCTGAGTGACAGGGCCATTGTAAAACTTTGATTTGGTGTTGCTGCAACCATTTCTGTGTTGATTTTGATGTGTGCAGCGAGTCATCGTCTAGCTGGAGAACCCAACTTCAGCCCAGTCCTGGCCTTCAGGCAGAGGCAACCAAACTTTGGGCTCAAAACTCTAGTACTGAATGGAATTCATTATGCCACTGACCTTCACCAGAGCACTCGGACAACTGGGAGAAAAATTGGCACACAAATATCAAAATGGTGTTTGTGGCCAAAAAGCTCAATTTTTCCCTGAACTGACCACAGCACGATTCCAGCTGTAACTCCAAAGTTGATTGGTAAAGTTCAAAAGAGAGATGACAGTGAAAAAAAAAAAAAAAAAGATAAATAACCAGAGGCATCTTCAGCCCCTGACAAGTGACGGCCCCCTGAGTTTCCTTCCCAGCTTTGCACACCTGAGAGATTAAAATGGCGATACCGTTCCATCAGAGTGTGAGGAGAGCCGAGCTGAACACCAGTCATTAAACATTAATCGGAGCGCTGGGACGGGGCCTCTCCTCAGCGAAACACGGCTCACTGCAGACGGTCAGGACTCAGGAGTCACACAAATTCGCTGCTCCTCATCTTATACAATAGTTAATAGTGCAGGAAAAGGGTGGGTGTCACCAATAATGTTTCAGCCAAAAACTTACAGTTAAGCTCATGATCACTCCCATTATTTTCCCCCACATTCCTCTCTCTCTCTCTCTCTCTCTCACACACACACACACACACACGTAAACAGTGTAACACTGACACTACAAGCGCAACCCTTGGTCTGGGGCCATTTTTCATGGTTAAGGTTAGACTCCTTTGTTGATACTGAAGAAAAAACCTTGGTACAATAGCATGTAATGACAATCATTGAGGATCATTCTTCAGAAAAAAAGTTTCCGCGAAACAAAAAAAGACTACGGTCACATCAGTGAAAAATTATGCCGACTTTTTGCTAGTCCACACAATTTGACCGAGATGTGATTGGTTCCCCCACATTGCTCACCAACATTCACACATACGTGCCCCCCCTCCTCCCCCTGTATGTCCAGGATACACAATCACACTCAGAGGTCAAAGTGCAACGCCAGCCACATTGTGGAATCCTTTGAGCAGTTTTGGGGTTCAGAGCTTTCCCCACAACCAATAAAAAAATATTCAAATATGAAACCAAAGACCGCTGTGAAAACAGAAATATAAAATACATGAGAAGGGACACAGAAACGCATGGATTACAAACCGACATAAAAAAAATGTAAAAACGGGGAGAAAAATACAACACCGAATGGGGAAAAAAACAAATATAAAATGGATAATACAACTTAGTACCGACACACCACAATACTAGCATCACTATAAATAATTTGGGAAAGCAATTTCAAAAAACAGTTCAAAGACGAGACTGAATTAGCATGCAGCCTACTTTTACGCGAAAAATCGCTTCAATGATTCCAGAATCGATTCTGGGAAAAATCGGATGTCAGTCAAACAATTAAACAGGCAACATCCAGCTTGACAGCGCAGCAACTCCGTCCTCATCAGACGCAGAACCGAATCACAGTAGAAATCAAGCTTCGTGTTTCAACATCCTGCCAACAAACTGATTTAGTACAAAGGCATCTTTGGATCCAATATTTAAAATCTAGCGTAAAGGAAATACAGCGGTTTAAGTTTACGGCCAGACAAAGCAGAGAAGGGTCACTTTCGCACCGAATTTTTATACCCAAGACTACATTCATACAAATTTATTTAGTTAATGATACAATTTTAAGTTAGGAAGCATGCAGTCAAATATTTTCCATGGCAAGTAAGCCCACATCAACTTAATTAGCGAAATCTTCCCGACTCTTAAGCAGTTTTCACACTGGACGCGAAACGAATTTTTGCGTCTTTGCATTGACTTTGAATGTAATCTGCTGGCGAAAAATTCGTTTCGCGTCCGGTGTTAAAGCAGCTTTACACTGGCTCAGTGTATGCAAACATAATACTTTTGCCTTTATGTAGCCTATAGACAGCACATGTATTGGTATTAATTAACGTTATCGCCGCTACACAGTTATCTCTGGGTGTTGGCCAACTGGTGTACTGTAGTGAATTCATTCTCCATTTCTCTGTAAGCGAGATTTCAAGTGTCATACAAATGCACAAGAGGTTTGTTATTCAAGGTACTAACCTTAAATATTCGTGAAACCGAGGATATAAGACTGCCCAATTATCCAGATCAATCACTGGGAAAGCAAGAACTTCAGTTCAAGCCAAGTCGATGAGAAATTTAATATTTAACATTTCGCGTTATTAACAAGTCTGTAGGAGTCCCAGAAGACACTGATGGAGAACCCCGGCCTGGCAACACAGTCCCAACACAGATCAAATGCCAGCGGTCATAATTCCTCAGTGATCGGCGTTCTTTTCCAAATCCAGAGCGAAGTTGCAAACCGTGATAGACGGCAAGTGCAAATGCAAGCCTGTCTGACCCACAGAGAACTTGCAGCAAACTAAGAAGCACCTGAGTATACAAGAGAACATAAGCCACTTCAGGCAGATAGCTAGCAGGCTGCTAACCAACTAACAAACAAACGACACCTTGACCCTGCAACTACCTTCCTGTACAACTTGAATGCCTTCACGTGGCACAAAAACTACGCAAAATGTTGTCAAAATATATTGCCGCAATGTTCACTGAACAGTTGTTTTTTACGACACTACAGTGCAATTCGTATACCTTAATTCAAATTCATCCTGCGTGGAGAAAGAATTGCTGCACCTCCTATGCGACTAGCAACGCCAACCCCGGTTTTGATAGTACCTGCCATGCAAATATTCTTCGAGAGACTGAAATCCAAACCAATCGCGTTAAGATTCTTCTGTGACAAGCTAAAACCAAGAACCAGTAATAGTTCTCAGAGGCGGGCCGACATGAGTTCGGTTGCACCATGGGTGGTTGCACGGTGGCTCTTCTTCTTCTTCTTCTTCTGAAATAAGGGGATTTCACTACTAGCTAGCTTCCTAAATACCAGTGAGTGACGGTACCATTTACTGTTTCTATCGGTTTAGCTATGTGCACAAAATGTAATAAGCTCACTAGCTGGCTAGCTCGGTGGTTCGCTAGCGTTGCTTAATGCTAGCTAGCTAAATGGCAAAATAACTATTCATTGTGATCCTTTCATTTCTAGGTACGTAGCTAGCTAATAGTAGCCCGCTATGTGGGAACGGGTGCACGGACATACGGCAATGTAGGGCACTGATGGGCTACCGTAGGGGTACGTTATGAACGTTGGCTGAAACTGAGGTACCTCATTGGCTTGGAACAAATCACGGGGTACTCGCCCACTTGTGCAGCGGATATGTAGTTTGGAGAAGTGGACTACAAACTGGACTACAAGTGCAAAAGCATGTAATTTTTGGCAATAAACTACGAATTTGATGTGATCATTTGAATCTGTATACCCTCTAGGCTAATCTCGGAGCGAGGCAGCTCTTAGAATTCATACGAGTTCGAGCAATGCCAGAAAGTGTCCAAACCCCATTATAAATTCCCATAGGGATTTTACTTCCGACACCAGAAGCTAAGTAGCGGTGACGTCATCACTTTAGCACTCTATGGGAAATTTTACTTCCGACACCAGCGTGACGTCATCACTTTAGTACTCTATGGCTGTGTCCCAATTCAGAGGCTGCGTCCTTCGAAGGATGCAGCCGCTGAATTGGCACACAGCCTATAGCGATAGTTCTCGTGATGTCACGAACCTGGTCACGTGGGTTTGTTGACTAGCGTGGTTGGCAAAAAGCCTCAACATTACAATTGATTTTATAGGAGAAGTACAGTTGTATTCTACTTTCTGTAATAATGCCAGATAGTTGGAGCGTAATTAACCGCACAAACCGATTCGTTAAGGGCTCAGGAATACGTTTCCTTCGTATTCCTGAACAAGAACCTAAAAAATCTGCTTGGATCAATTCAATTCGACGAAAGAACTGGGTGCCTTCGACCCACTCGCGTGTTTGCACTATCCACTTTTGGTCGGGTAAGTCGCAAGTTATTTTCCATCATTTCTAACATGACATTTTGCTAAGTTTTCGCATTTTATTATTCGCAAGGGAATGATCTTCATTTTTGTGTTGGGTAATTCGATCGGTTCCTCATGCTTTCCAGTAGCGAGTAAGTGACAGTTCGGATATTAGTACTGAAAAGAATTCTGTTTTCAACCGTCATCAGTATCGAATGAGATCAGTACTTTTTTGGCTTAGCTTGACTTTTGGGTATCCAGAGAAACATTCGAGTGAGTAAAAACCTCAAGCGTACATCCAGTTTAGAAAATTTAGAGTTTAATGTCTACTGCAGCTGTAACGGCTGCAGCCTTGTTACTGATGACACACCAGCTGGCTAGGGAATGCGCAGTGTATGCATTCGCAATATTAAATATTAATGATAAATTCTAAACCCCCTTATCACGAATATCCCGGGTGTCTCAATTAAATATGAGTAGATATCATCGAAGGTCAAGTCCGGCCAAAGAGAAGGGTCGTTCCTCCAACCTTTCAGCTCTTAAGGATCCGAAAGCCTACACAGACCTTCATTGTACGTAAGCTTCGAGAAATATCTTGCCTTCGCGGTACTGTCGAGATTTCGTACATATTCAGAGACCGCCGAATTGGTTCCACAACTGCAGGATGCCATACTTCCCCGTTTTGTTGTATTGATGTACACTTGTTCTTGCCAACCATGCTAATGCATATGCCTGAATATGACGTCAACGTTTGTAAACAAGAACTATCGCTATTGGGAAACAAACTACACTCGTCAAATCAAACTTTGTGATTTTCAATAATTTATCGTATTGCCTCTTATTTCTACAATCCACTATGACCGTTCCACCCCGTGTTGCTCTCACTGCCTTTACATCTCCAATTTCACATTTTATAAATCTTCCCACTTCATGCATATCACTAAAAAGACAGCTTGCACGACAGCCTATAACTGCATCCTTCATTCCCACAACATATTCTTCTTCCCCACCTTCATTCCCACTACCCTTTTTCCTCTTTTTTTTGAACTTTCTGCCACGTCGCACTCCATTTTTTAAAACTCCCGGTTAGAAATCCCTAAACGCAAGTTTTCGCAGCTCTAGTCCGCCCTCTCGCAGCTCATCCAGTGGCCTTTCTTTCGTCGACTCCCACTCCCGGTCGCTCTTCTATCCTCCTGTCTCCCGGATGTTGTCCTGCATCTTCAACAACTCATGACCAGACAGCGTAACCAATCTGCTCTAACCTCAAATCAGGAACTGCAGCTCAAACTACACAACTTTACATTACTTGAGACGACGGATTTGAGTAAAATCTGTGAGGCTGAATGATGGTCGATGCGGTGTATGTAGCCTAAATTATCATCGTGGTTATTTCGACAGAATTAACACTGGTTTTGACAGACAGTTGCACTTAAATGCAGTGTTAGAATACCTACAGGAAATGTGCTGCTGTTCAGTTTGGGTCAGAAATATAATTCTCTCAAAAAATGGCCTAATGACCATAGACTAGGATTGCGTGTCCAAAAGAAAAAAAAAACTTTAAATTTTGTGATTGATTATTAGTTGAACTTTAGATACATTAGTGTAATTTATGCATCATAACAATGAGAAAATAAATTATCTATCAGTTTACTTGGCTGAATTAGAGTAAAAGTGATTTAAACGAAATATGGTCAACAGTCATCAGACCGTAGTCTCCCTTCCAAAATGATGAAAAAAGGGAAAACTCTTGATGGTTAATTTTTTTCCTCTAAATTACTTTGGAGCCATTTATGCATAATAAATATGGAAACAAATAAATAAAACATCAGTCAGCTTGGCTCAGGGTCGAAAATGCATATCATTGGCTATAGTCCATGTTCAAAATGATGAAAAAAGGACAATACTTTTGACAGTCAACTCTTTCACATACAATAGTTAGACAGCATTTATGCACCTTAGCCTAACCCTTTTCAAATAGCTTGCTTTTGAAGGTGCAATACATACAGTAAATGAGTAAACGGGTATCCTGTGGCATCAGAAACGCACCGATGAGTCATATTTCAGGGCGGGAACAAACAACCGATGTGGCCGTATGGATTGGAGGACGTGTCGGTTTTTCACCATGTGGCGAGGGTCAACCGCTTCTTGCTTGTAAACAATGGGGAGGTTGTGGGTGCTCCTTTTGTATCCAAGCATGATAGCGTTTCATATTCAGTACCGGTACCCCCTTTTTGCAGCAATCCAACACAATCCATGTCTTATCTTGCCCCAGTGCCAGCTTTTTTGTAATGTATAGCAGGCATATACATCAAAATCAGACTGAGCAGGTATTTTCAAAGGTACAGCGAAGTTGAAAGGGAGACACATAAAATATCTCGTCTCTGTGCTGTTTTTGAAATAATGCAGGTTAAGAATGACTTACTCTTCACAGTTTTATTATTTTATTGGCAGTTTCCACATCAACCTAACTTTTCTTGGAAATAGGGTTGAAAATCTGGCCCAGTGTGTTTATATCAGTGTTCAAATGACATTAGATCATCTAAACAACGCAAAATTTCTCTGGAGAATTCACAAAGACAAAAACTGTTTGTGCACAAAGATTAGTGGCTCTGCTGCACATTCACATTGTTGAGCAATGATTGGGAAATTCCCTCACGCAGCTGAGCAGTGATTGGTAGTTCCCTCACACTGCTAAGCTGTGATTGGTAGTTCCCTCACATTGCTGGGCAGTGATTGGTAGTTCCATGGAGGTAATAATAGAACTGGAGAGAGCGAGGAAGTACCACCCCTATGACTTTCAATGGGAGATGCTAGGCTAGCTACCTCAGCCCAGGAAGTATGGAATTGACCAACGCCATCTATAAAAATGGCGTTCCATGGGTGCTTATTTCCGGCACCATTTCATAAGATTGCCAATCTGATTACACAGCACAACTGGCCAAGAAAATGTGTCGTCTGTGCGGATTGGCGAATGTGTTCAGGGGAAATGACGAGCAACGCTGTTGATCTGGGGACGCAAGACGCACTATACACTCATTGGCTGAACTGCTGCAGTCAGAGCAACAGCTGGACAACCAAACTCGTGCACGAGCTGTCATCAAGCTCTAAGTAGCAGTTCTTATTTTACAGGCCCTCTTGAAAACATCGAACAGCTGCGTCAGACAAAGAGCAAAATAATGAAGGATTACCAAATACATTTTCTTTTGTTTTCGCTTTATTTTGCAAGAAAAAAAATGCGCACTTTTCAATTGGCATCTATGGAGCTTTGGCCACAAAATTGCATCCTTGGGAAACGCGGAAGCAGGAAGCTAACATGCTAACTGGCTGAAGCAAAGGTACTTCCTCGTTCTCTCTGGTTCTATTATATATCTCTATGGGTAGTTCCCTCACACTGCTGAGTAGTGATTGGTAGTTCACACAGCCACACTGTTGGGGATGCGGTCTGGGCTCAGATAGTAATATGGCAATTCCATGCCCTCATTCCTGGCCTTAATAAAACGGGACACCTCCGCCAGTTTCTTCCGGTACTTCTCCATGGCCTCCTTCACTGGTTTTTCGATAAAATGCTCGTCTGGATACATTCCCAAAAACAGCTGTGAGAGGGACAAAACCACAAACATTATTTCTTCCATCAAAAGCCGCTGGTTACCTCTCATTTATATGCTGCTACTCTGGGACTCAATCTGCTACACTGCAGGTAACCACAGGAGTCTTCCAGAAACAGGGCTGGAGGTCAATGCCGGGCCTGTTGAGGTGACCATATGTCTTTTCTTTTTTTTTTTTTTTAAATAAATTTGGCATCTCCAATCCCACCCGAATCTGGAATGCCCAATTCGAGAACTATGTACAAGGCTTGCCCGTATGCGACCCCATGTTGCCAGCTTCGGGAGAGCGAGACAGTTCGCGGCTCTTCCCCAAGCACGCGCCTGTCAGTCGCTGCTTCTTTACACTCATAGGTTGAAACCTTGCATGTTCAGAACGAGGGCGGAGGATGCCCGAACATGAGCAAGCTTAGAATCTTACTGACAACGCCCGGCTGGCCAACAGGAGGCGCTTGAGCAACAAACAAGGCAATCATTTTTAATTTCCCTTCCCAGCAGTCCCGTCCCAATTTGTATTCCCTGCAATGCAAAGCCAACTGTGCGTTGCTCTGAAAAAGCTGCCGACCGCTGCTGACTGGTGCATCTGGGGATCGAACCCGCACTGTGGTAGCCACAACTGCTCCGCAATGCAGCGCCTTAACCGAGTGAGCTAACCTGGCAGCCCGTGCACGTATGTTTCTGTCCATCTGCAATTTACTGCATCCGAGTGCAAACACGTGCTGTATGGACATCCTTGCCCGTATTCAGTTGTCAGTGTAATGCTGAGGCTCCTAGCGAGTGAAGTGACATTCCCACCACGTTATGATTTGGTATTAAGTGAGGAAACTGGGCCTCCTTTGAGCAGCACTTTCAGGTCCAGTGCTGAACGCTGTCTATATCCGACTGTATTCTGTTTCATGCTGATGAGTGTACTTTAAGGGATGATTCAAAAACTAAAAACAAAGAAACACATTCACTTAAGGAATTTTAACTGGGAGGCATTTCTTGGTCACTGTATGGCCTGAACCCAAATTTCTTTGAAGTAACACATTTAAGAGATAAACAGCTCTAATGAAATGCTGTGGTCACCGGAGAGAGGCAGTCCCGCTGAGCTGTACCTCATTGTCCTGAAACTGACTGAGGGCCCAAGCAGCACCCATGTGCCAACAGGATCGCCCGCGATCAGGCAGGCTTGCGGCGATGTACTCCATCGTTGCCATCCCTTTCTTTGTGGGCGGGGGTTGCCGCATGGTGGACGGGCAGTTGGGGATCCAGGAGTACCAGTTAAACTGCAAGATAAACACACGACATAACGAACAACCAGCAGGCAATATTTTTTTATCCCTATGGACACTGATGGACTTCAAACCAATCACGTCTGGGAAATCCAAAGTGTCATTTAGAAGAAGGGAAGGTCATTTGCAATTACAGCAAGTGGACTTTCAAGCTCTGCTGACACAGACTGCACCATTCCCCATTATAAGAACTGAAAAGTTTGGCAATGACTGAAGTTTAATTTTATACATTTTGTGCAGAGCAGCTGTACATAAACACTCGAGATATTTCATGTTTTCTGACTCATGTCAGGATAAAAGTCTGTCATTGTGACGAAGTGAAGAAGTTATTGCTTGTTTTATAGTGGCCAGCAGATGGTGCTAAAAAATACCAGGGTTTAGGGGGAGAGTGAGTCTGGCTTACACACCAGCCGTGCTCTAATCGCTGAGTACCTGCTACTCAATTTCTAATTGCCGCAGAGTAGCCAATAATACAAAATAAGAGACCAACAGAAGATTTACCAGAATGCCAAAGATATTTGGATGACGTGCTACACTGGCAAACTCTGCAACCAGAACAGTGTTTGTGCTGTACTGAGCCACAAACACAGGCTTCATCCCAAAACCCACACTTGCAGTTTTGACTGCAGATTCTCGTGCCACCGAATAAGTGCCGATGACTGTCCCATTCCTGAAAATGGCCAAACTCAGATGCACTTAAAGGACCAGTGTGTAAGATTTAGACAGACAATCTGGCTGAATAACTGGCAGGAATGGAATATAATATTCAAAAGTACATTTTCATCAGTGATTATTTCCTGAAAATAAGAATCATAGTGTTTTCTTTTATCCAGAATGAGCCCTTCATATCAACAGAGAGAGCGGGTCCTCTTCCACGGAGCTCGCCATTTTGCACCGCCATGTTTCTACAGTAGCCCAGAAAGGGAAAAAAGTAATTAAATAAAGCACTGACACAAGAGCGCACCTTCCTCTTTCATAGCATTCTTTTCGTGTCTCACATTGGGAACGCCTTCTGCGTGACCTCATCAGAAGCTCCTATTACATTCTGCCAGCCAGGATTGGCTGGAGCAAAACGCGTCAGTGTCAAGGAGGGTGAAGACCCTCCCCCTATAAAATAGCCTGACGCTACGAAATCAGTCATTCAAAAACCTCTTCTCGCTACGAGCAGAAGTTCCGAATCTCTCTCGAACGAACAGACTTTCCGGGACCAAGCTAAACTGTCCATTGATACGAGCGAAAAAACTCGATCACCGGGCGCTTTGTTCACGGTCTGTACAGTTCTTCGAGAATTACTGCTCACACTAGTCTGTCTCCAAACAGTAGTCTGAGCTGGCTAACTGCAGAGTAGCGATACTTTGAGCAGTTAGCTAGACGGAGTGGCAATGCTCAACGGTAGCAATACCCAAAGTAGAAATACTTTTTCCCCAAACTAACTTTAGCTCCTGCGAGCTAAACAAGCAAATCAGAGTAGCAATACTCCCGCTGTATAACCCTCCTGGAAGTCGCAACACTCCCGGTTGGCTCAACGCTATCTTGTAGCCACACAAGGTTAGCAACAGCACACAAGTACAGCGTAGCCTCACGGCTAACAGGCCCTGCTAGTGACCATGGCAGACGCTAAAGGCACCACTAAAGCAGAGGACTTAACTCAGGCGCGAGCCTGCCCTTGCGGGAATAAAATTTCCAGCGGGGACACTCACCCAATATGCGTGATGTGTCTTGGCCTGAAGCATGCCCAAGCAGCCTTTGAGTCAGTGGAGGAGTGCACACACTGTGTCCGGGTTCCCCCTCAAAGTGCTACGTCGCCGACTGGCTCTGTCTGATTTAATTTGTCCGGCGGCGACTCCAATTATAGCTTCTACCGCAGAGGCTCAGGAACCGATGGAACTAGTTGTAACCATGGCTCCAGAGGCTGATGCTGGAATGAGCTGGGGGGATCAGCTCGACTTCACCGACCCGCTGCCTGAGGAGCTAGCTGGGCCCTGCCTTGCGGCAGGCCCGCTACATTGTCCGGTGGAAACAGCGGATGATGATTCGGACGGAGGGTCCGAATTCCTCATGACAGACGAGGACGATGACTCTTCACTGACGCTGTCGGGGCGGGTTGCAAAACCTGAAACTTCAGCGGCAGCTCTGGCTGGAGACGGGGGCTCCCCTTATCCCACATTGGACTTAGATTTGCAGGACGTGTGCAAACGCGCGGCTGCTAAGCTGAATGTCCAATGGCCAGAAGTCCGCCGAGGTGACGCGCCTCGTTTCGACGGGAAGAAGTTACCGAAAGTGAAGAGAACGGGAAAACAACTCCTTCCCATTTTCCCTGAATTATTGGATGAACTTGCTTTCTCTTGGCGCGACAAGCCATACAGAGACAAGCATCCGATAACAGGCAGCTCCTTGCTCGACTGTGAGGGAATGGAGAGCCACGGCCTACGCAACATGCCCACTGTAGAGTCAGGGGTGGCGGCTCACCTTCATCCAAAGACATTCCTGTCTTCACCAGGGCTGACACTTCCCTCCAAGACGGACTGTTTCCAGTCCAGTCTAACAGATAAGGCATACAAGGCGGCTGCACTGTTGGTTCGGACCCTCAATGCCTCTTCCTCTTGATGGCATGCATCAAGCCGAGTTGAAGAGGAAATGACGGCGTTGCCTGATTCAGCCTTATGGGATGAGATGTGCATCATTACCGATCACTGCCTTCATCTACACAAGGTAGCGATTCAGTCGCAAAGCAGAGCCATGGGGTTGATGGTCTTGCAGGAGAGAGCCCGTTGGCTGAACCTCACTACCCTGTCGACCAAAGACAAGGAGGATCTCCTTGATACCCCCATAACACCCCAGGGCCTCTTCGGGGCAGCAGTCACGTCCATGCAAAAGAGGTGTGAAGAGAGAAAGAGGGATGATGAAGCCCTGAAGCTGTGCCTGCCGAGAAAGGTGCCCCCTGTCACCCCTCTGCCCCATCGCCAAACCTTTGCCCAGGTGACCGCTGGGCTGGCCTCCTCCCCGCCTTTTTTTAGGGCCCCTAGGCCGCCTAAGCCTCAAGCAGCACCTCAGGCCCCGCTGAGGGCACAGGCTTCAAAGGGCCCATGGCAGAAAAAGTCTTTCCGTCAGGAAGGTTCTCGGGCTGACCAGCCGCCTCCTACCCCCACTAACGCGGTGAGGAGGAAGAAGCGTTTGGCCTAACAGCGCCCCTGGAGGCGGTGAGCGAGCGGGCCTTGCTCCCCCTCAGGCCCCACTTCACCACAGCAGCTCCGTTCAGGAGCAGTTTCAACCAAAGTGGTTCTGTTTGGCACATGGACAAAGGGATGTTCAGCCCAGTCCAGCGACCTTAAAGAGAGGCAGAGACAGTGTTCAATTGATGGAAGCCTGCAGTGGTCCCATAACATGTCTCACAAGCACTTCTCAATGTTTCACGAAATTAAAGTTGCCC
Organism: Gymnothorax javanicus; assembly: GCA_029692085.1. Classification (NCBI taxonomy): domain Eukaryota; kingdom Metazoa; phylum Chordata; class Actinopteri; order Anguilliformes; family Muraenidae; genus Gymnothorax; species Gymnothorax javanicus. The sequence continues at coordinate 51,910,625 of CM056208.1, read as the reverse complement.
CAACTGTCGATCCAGGCAATGTGCCAAGGACGCAGTTGAAAACATTGAAAAACAAAATAAAGCCAGTGTTGCAAAAACAATTTAGACATTCCAGAGGGAGTGACCCTCCCTCCAGCATAGGCAACCCTGCCGCGAATGTAATGTCTCACGATGCATAATACCGCTCGAACGGTACATAGCTCCTACAGCGCAAGGGGGGCGCCAGATTCAATGTCTAGCAGACTGGCCTGTCAGCCCGCTGTCTCTAAGAACAGAGAGCTGGTCAGAATGCACAAGCTCCGAGTGGGTTATGAGAACATTAAGCAGGGGATACAGGCTTCAGTTCACCTATAAAACCTCCTCAGTTCAGAGGGATAATTCAGTCGCAAGTCAGAGGTCGCTCGTTTTCTACAGGAAGAGATTTCTTCCTGTTAGAGAAAAAGAGCAATAAGAATGATCCTCTCTAACACAGCCGAGCGGGTTTTACTCAAGGTATTTCCTGGTTCCCAAAAAAGGGAAGTCGCGACATGCGTGCAATATTAGATCTCAGAAATCTAAACAAGCACCTCAGGAAATACAAATTCAGGATGTTAACGATGCTTCTCTGTTGCGTTTTCTGCGTCGGGCGATTGGTTCACTTCAATCGACCTCAAGGACGCTTTTATTTTCACATCCCAATATACCCACCGCACAGGAAGTATCTCAGATTCGCCTTTCAGGGCACGTGCTACGAATACCTTGTGCTTCCCTTCGGTCTATCTCTAAGCCCAAGAGTATTTGTGAAATGTACCGAGGCAGCGGTGGGGCCACTCAGAAGGCGAGGTGTCAGAGTAGCCACTTACATCGACGATTGGCTCCACAGGCATCTTCCCGCCAGGGGGCAGCAGATCACACAAGGTTGCTCACGGAACACTTGGAAAACCTGGGCTTCAAAATAAATCTGGAAAAGAGTGTTCTTCTCCCATGTCAGACCATCTCTTTCATAGGCCTACTAATAGACTCAGCTCAGGCCAGCGTAAGGCTGACTGGAGAAAGGCTACAAGCACTCAGAGACTGTTTAGCCCTTTTTTTTTTTTTTTTTCGCAGGGGGAAATTTGTGTCTCTCAGACTTTGCTAAAGATTGCTAGGGCTGATGGCCTCAGCCTTAGTGGTAGTTCCGTTGGGACGCCTGCACATGAGGGAATGCAGCATTGGGTGGCTTCTCACAACTAGACCCACGCCAGCGATTCCACAGAGTGAGAGTCACTGCGGCCTGCATGGCGGCACTAATCCCGTGGAGGAGCAGAAGCTTCTTGACTCAGGGAGTGCCTGTGGGAGTTATTTTGTGCAGAAAAGTGATCACAACAGATGCCTCCCTATCAGGCTGGGGGGCGTGTTCGAAGGAGAGCAGTGAATGGGACCTGGGATTCCCACATGCGCCACTTCACATAAATCACTTAGAGTTGCTAGCAGTCCAGCTATCACTGAGACACTTCCTCCCTCTTCTGGAGGGACATCATGTGTTAGTTCGACAGACAACACCACAGTAGTGGCTTATATCAACAGACAAGGGGGCCTGAGATCCCCTCAGTTACACATGCTGGCACACAGACTGATTATCTGGAGCAGCAAACATTTTTGTCCCTGAAAGCCACATATGTGCCAGGCATACTGAACCGTGGTGCAGACCTACTGTCCAGGGGAAACCCACTGTATGCAGAATGGAGACTTCACCCAGGGGTAGCAAGCCTGGTGTGGGAGCGCACGGGCGCCCGCTTTGGATCTTTATGCAACAAGGAGAACACTCAGTGTCCTCTGTTTTTCTCCCTTCACGATCAGGATGCGCCTCTGGGGGTGGGACGACTGGCTCACCAGTGGCCTCATGCTCTTCTGTATGCATTTCCCCGATAGTTTCTGATCTCCCCACCCTAGCTCGGGTGAGGGAGGAGGGCTTGTCAATGATTCTCATAGCCCCCTACTGGCCATCAAAGCACTGGCTGGCAGAGATAACCCAGCTCCTCTTTCAGGAGCCATGACCTCTGCCATTACGCAGGGATCTACTGTCCCAGGGCCGCGGAGAAATATTTCATCCCCACCCAGAGAGGCTAGCTCTGTGGGCCTGGCACGTGAGTGGTTCAATCTGAGGACAGTGGGCCTTCCTCTGGAAGTAATTGAGACCATCCAGAATGCTAGGGCCCCCTACGAGGTCCCTTTATGAAAGCAAATGGTCAATCTTTGAAAAGTGGTGCTCAAACTCACAAGAGCTTCCTTTTCAGTGCTCAGTGGCTGTGATCTTGGCTTTCTTACAAGACATGGTGGACAAGGGAAGGCTTTCTCCACCATTAAAAGTGTACCTGGCAGCCATTTCTGCCTGCCATATTGGTTTTGAAGGAAAAACTGTGGGACAGCATCCCTTGGTGTGCCGCTTCATCATGGGGGCGCACGCCGAAGCTCCCAGTGTCTCAAACCATTGGCCCCATCGTGGGACCTTCCCCACGGTACTGGAGGCTCTTTTCAGGTCCGCCTTTTCGAACCACTGGAACAGGTGGACTTGAAAATAGCGACTTTTAAGACGGTTTTGTTGCTGTCTCGCCTCAGCAAAACGAGTAGGTGAGATTCATGCTCTTTCAGTACACCAGGCATGTACAAAGTTCTCCTCAGGGAATGTAAGGGTGACCTTACAGCCAAACCCTGCCTTCATGCCTAAGGTCTTAGGGTCTTGCTCCCCTATTGACTTGGTGTCCTTCTATCCCCGCCATTCTCCTCTGATGAGCATCAGCGGTTACACATGCTATGCCCGCACGGGCTTTTGATCTATGTGGACAGAACCAAAAGCTGTCGGAGAAGTGACCAGCTCTTTGTGTCTTGGGCAAAGAACCACTTAGGAAAGCCAGTCTCAAGCAGCGGCTCTCGATTGGATTGTTGGGGCTATTGCTTTAGCCTATAGCTCCAAGGGTTTGCAGCCACCAGAGGGGTTGCGCCGCACATTCTACCAGGGTCTCACTACCTCATGGGCTCTTTTTTCAGAGGAATCTCCATTCAGGAGATTTGTGCCAAGAGCAAATTGGGCCTCCCACACACCTTTGTCAGGTTCTATAGGCTCGACGTTACGGCACCCCCATTAGCCCACTCAGTACTTAGTGTTGCCAACACTCAGTAGGGCTCACTTTGGGACAGTTGGTCCCCTAATAAAGTCTGCCCAGCAATCCGGGAGTCAGTATTTCCCAATGTGAGACACTTAAACGAATGCTATGAAAGAGAACTTTGGGTTACTTATGTAACCCCGGTTCTTGAGTAGCATGAGGAGTGTCTCACCAGACCACCCTCCTTGCTCATTCCTAGCGAGGAAGAGGTGAATGTTTTTGAATGACTGATTTTCAGAAGGCCAGGCTATTTTATAGGGGAGGGTCTTCACCCTCCTGACACCGACACGTTTTGCTCCAGCCAATCCTGGCTGGCAGAATGTAATAGGAGCTTCTGATGAGGTCACGCAGAAGGCGTTCCCAATGTGAGACACTCACTCATGCTACTCAGAGAACCGGGGTTACGCAAGTAACCCAAAGTTTTTGCAAGTTTTGCGGCCACCGTAGGTTCTCTGAGAAAGGGAATGATCAGTTGGTTGCAATCTATAATCTCACCACTTGATGGCTCTAGATCTCACATACTGGTCCTTTAATCCACACTATATTGACCTTGAGTGTACCCCACAATGCATCAGGATTTTGTATGCAGAAAAGGAGGAGTGGTTATCAAGATGCCGGGGAAGAAAATCCTACAATTTAAATTAAGTTAGATCAGGTCACAGACGTTTTTGTTTGCGGGCAATATGCTCAGTGTAAAAAACGCAAACTGTGATCTGATTGGTTGCTTATTTATTGAGGCTTTCATTAGGTGATTTATTGCCGTATTTATTTTTGATTTTGGTTGATGTTTCAACGTTTTTTGTTATAATGTTTGAATAGCGAACTGGGCCTTTAATCATGAATGTATTCAGAATATGTATCCTCTTTACGTCATTCATGGCACATAAATTCTTCTAACTGCTGCCTCAACTGGAAACATTTTCATTTTGTCAAGTGCACCCCGATGCGAGATGAAAACCTCGGAGCACGGAGTCGTTACTCATACTTATGCACTCTGGCCAGATCCTTGAAATGAAGTGGCTGTTTGACTGAGTACAAAGTCCGTAAGCATGAGTATTGGGACACAGTGTCCCACTGAGATCCAGGTGGTCTTGTTGGTCGAGCAAATGCGTAGTTCATAAAATGGTTATTTTCATGTACAGTACTGGAAACTACACTGTATCCTACTGGGAAATGCAGCATGTAGTATCCAGTGTATACTGGTGCAGTAAACGGCATGAAGTAAGCAAGTGTGCTGCTGCAAGCACAGCCTCTAAGTCCACAGCTTAATTAAGCGTTCACAAGCCCAGTGTCCTTTTATAATTGCCTGTAAAAGTTACTATGGTGGTGTCCCCAGGCCAGGCCTGACTGGATGTTTGGTAAGGCGGTTGGTCGGTACCTGGTTGAAATTGACGGCTGCATGCTGTGCCGAGGCGTTGAAGATGATGGCCGTCAGATACTCAGTCAGCTGCTCGCGGTTCTTCAGAGATTTGGGAAACCCTGCGAGAAGATGGATGTAGATTTTACAAATAACAACAAATACAGGCAGCATGAAAGGATGTATTTGAGAACATAAATTATGAAAACATGGAATTTACAGGTCAGTAGTTACCTAGTATGCACTTAGTAAATGTCAGATACGGTCATTATAAGGTAACTATTATGATTTAAGATGTAACGACTATGATACGAAGTCAGAAGGTACTCTACCACAAGCTTATGTACAGTGAAATGTATCTAACAGTCTGCTTCATAGTATTTCATCTCTGACATGAATACAGCTCCCTCATAATTAGACAAGGAGCAGGAATTTAAATAGTCAGTAATTATTATAATAAGTATTGTAGGTGATAAAGCATTAACGGCTTTCTGTACTATTCTCTCATGACAATACAACATGGAACAGAAGGCTTCGTGTTAACAGTCTGTGGATGCCGCGTTCATGTCAGGAAGTTGCAGCACAGTCAGACAGGCATGGCCTCTATTGGTTAACAGATTTCTTTTTTTTTTTTTACATTGGAGTTAACCCTCCGCAGTAATGTGGCCCACCACATATATCCTGCTTTCACTCACTCAGATAGAATTAGCTGCTATACTGCTTTCTGCCCTGCTCAACTGCTAGTGCCTGATATACACTTCCTATTTTCTGCAAGCGGGGTGAGAGTTGATGGGAGTCAGGAGAAAGACAAACCCCAACACAGGGGTTTTAAGGGTTTTGCTGATATTAAATTAAGTGTTCAAAAGCTCATAATTTAAAAGAGGTTCGATGATTTACCCCAAAAATAACATTTTTCCACTGTTTTCCCCCTCTGTTAGAAACTCATTCAAACCTTTATTTATTCTCGAAAGGACATTGAGGTTTCCCTCATTCTCAATGTCGTCGAGATCACAGACATTATATGATTAAGAGACAAACACAGTCCATCAATCAAACACAACAGCAAAGGAATCAATAAAAACAGTTACAAACAGAAGAACAGTGGTCAGAAATCAAGATCTTAAACTCTGTAAGAGAGGGAAAGGCTGTCATCTGAAGAGTTTGCTGAAGGGTATTCCATGAGTGAGGGGCATCAGAGGAGAATGCTAATTTAGCGAGTTCAGTAGAGACCCGGGGAACTTTCAGAGTGAGTAACCCGAAGAACGAGTCCTGTAAGAGCAAGCATAAATCTTTAACAGGTTTGTGAGATAGGGTGGTAGTCTGTTAGTAAGGGCTTTGAAAATATATAATAACCAATGTTTGTTCCTTCTGTGATCAAGAGATGGCCAACCATCCTTCTCATAAAGGATGCAATGATGAGTGTTATACTTGTCACCAGTTATGACAAATATCCAGCTAATTTGGTCACATAATTGCAAAGGAGAGTTTTTCGGTGGTTTTTCACCCTTTTGGAGCAAACAGACAACTTGCTAAAGAAGCAAGCTGTAATACATGAATAATACATAAAAATGCATACATATATTATCAAGGGCTCTTCTGTTGATTGTAATTTAGTCAACATTAAGTGCTTGACCCTCAGCTGAATTGATTTTGCACTTCGGAGCCGTTTTCAGGTTGTATTAAATATAAAGCATGAATTAAAGACTGACATTTAAAAAGGGCTTCCACTCCTCTCTGGTCTCGGTTTTTGATGTTAGCTGTTCATAGCTCCCCGCCAACGACTTTAGGTTGGGATCTGGGATTTCTGACTCATTAATCTGACTCATTCATTCAGTAATTTTATCTTAGTTAGCCTGTGATAATTGGATTCTTTACCATTTTTGGTCCATTTTATTTCACAGACGAGGAGATACTTCGCACATCTATTTCTAACGACAGGTGCGTCGGACCAGGATAAACAGTTCAAAGGAAACAAAGGAGTCCCGCACACTGTCTAACTTGCAAATAGCAAAAGTTTAATGTGACGTTTCGGTACTTAAACCTTCATCAGACAAATACTATTATTACTATTATTACTACGTCACATTAAACTTTTGCTATTTGCAAGTTTGACAGTGTGCGGGACTCCTTTGTTTCCTTTGAACTGGTCCATTTTATTAGAAATTAGTACAAATCTAACTTCATGTAAGAGTTTTTTTGCTATGGTTTCTGTTGCCCGTGGGTACCTCAGACCTGTCTCTGCTGTTGTCTTCTTGCCTCTGTCTTGGCAATTGTCATTTATATTGTAATTTATAGAGAAATAGGGTGACAGTTTGGGTTAAAGTATGTGTCCAAAACTGTGTGACGCTTGGAGGCCGATTTCACTGTTGGAAAGAGACGTCAAGGGTGAGTTCATCTGCCACTGGTGCCTGCTTATTGTGAACCTGGAGAGAGAGACTACTGAACTTCAGAGCCAATAATAGCACTACGCAGTTTGCAATAGGTAGGGTTCCAAAAACTAAGTAAAATGTTAACTAAAGGGTTGGTGCCCGTGCCACAGCCAGGATGGGGGGAGACCCCAGAGCAGGCAAAGAGGGAGAGCCGGGCAACGGAGGGAAAATATGCTCAATGTGGAGATAATGGAGCGACACTGGATGAGTGATCATTCCCCATTAATTTCTGATGCGACTTGGAAAAGCAAATACTGAATAAGGTCTGCAAAAACAAGGTTAATTATGGTAAAAATGCTGAATAGTGTAAAATGCATGAAAAGGTTAAAAGCTCAAGGTAACGGAAAGACTATTTGAAAGGCAAATTGTAGAAGACGCTGGACAGACTGCTAAATATTTTTTCAACCCTGTAGCTTACAAAGGAAAGTTAAGGCAGAGGTTAAGTGTATTAGGAATGAAGATGGATCATTGCTCTGCAACCTGCTACGTCACAAAGCACACTATCTCAAGCTAGTTCCACAAACATGACAATCGGTTCAGTGTATTACAATGACGTCCACAGTCACCAGATCGCAATTCAACTTCCTTTGGGATGTAGTGTAATGGGAGATTTGGAGCATGAATGTGCAGTCAAAAAATCTATGGCAACTGAGTGATCTCTACGGAATATTGCTCAGTGGCCACTGCGAGTACTTGAAATTAACATAAAAAAAGACTCCTTGATGGAAAAAAGTCCCAGAACATGTAATGTAAATAAATTGAATAGCTTCAGTATAATTTCCTTTTATTTTTAGTTCTGCTAAAATGGGTCTCATCCTCCAACGAACTGCCTGAAGGAACAACATGGCATTTACTAAATCAAGAAAAAAAACCCAAAACCCTTCAGCCTTGTTTGTCCCATTGATCCAAAATCTTGGTCATTTGGCAGATTATACACCTGATACAGTGTTCTTTTCTAAAAGAAATGAGTTTTCCTACCACAGGAATCATGCATTCCAAACACGCACACGTCCTCGGCAAAGGCCTGAATTTCCTTGTCTTCCTGAACCATCTCGTCACTCCTGTAGTAGATGTGGACAACATCTTCCACGAAGCTGTGAAAACGAAACAAACTCATGGTTCAGCGAGACACCCATCCACTGCTCATCAAAGCAAATGTACTCATGTTAGGACCTTCCTCAAAGATGAAATCCCATTAAAACTCATTTTATTTTTAACTGAAAGGGCACTCTATAAAGTGCATACCTCTGCCTCTACCATCGTCTTTGACCTTTTCTATGATGTTGACCTTTGACCTTGACCAGAGAAAATGAAATCACCCCTTTTGTCATATATAACATTCCCACAAAGGTTCTATGAAAATTGGTTCAGAATTTTGTTGGTAATCCGGCTTCAAATGGACAGACAAATTATTATTATTATTATTATTACTATTATTATTATCTATAGATTCACACAAGTGCAACTCTGCTGAATCATTAAGGCCTCCCACAAGTACCGACATGACACGGTTTATGAGTTATGAGTTATGACAGTTTATGAAAGAGGGCCTATCTGAAATGTTTCATTGATGGGTAAAATTGCTGTCTTTTCAGTGTATACCCCAAACACATGAAAGACCTTCATTTCTTTATTACAATTTGGGTCAGAGGCGTCTGAATTTCACATTGTACTTGGCAGAGATATGAATTCAGTTATTGATCCCTCTTAGCACAAATCAAATAAAACTAACAGCTCAACCTCTTCTGCAAAAACATTTAGAAACATTCATTTGATTTTGCGCTAGCGGAAATCTGGACAGTTCTTAATCCTGAACAGAAAGAGTTTACATTCTACGCCAGCAGACATCAGACATTTTCCAGAATAGATTACATACTACTGTCATCACCCTTAGTCTGATTGGTTAAAAATGAGGAAGTCAGTCTTGTTGCTGGGAAAGAGCTTCACCCAAGATGGATCCAGTTTTCTGGCTCCCTCTCAAAATCTGCTCTTTTTTATTAACTATGTTTTTCCATAACCCTCAAGAACTGCTGGTCAGACCTCTTTTCAGCCAACAAGTGCTGCTCTTTAGCATTCAAATTAATAGAAATGATCAGTTTGGACACCATTGTAATTTTGCCTGAGAAACAAAGTTAAGGCCATTTTTCAGTGGGGGCCTCTGAATGGTCCCATTGGTCCCTGTATACGTGCAGAGTGAATGCACATGGCCATCACCGTTTGCCATACCTTCCGATGGCCTCCCAGACCTTATATCCATCGTCTCTGTAGAAGTAGGTTGGCAGCTCCTCTTGGTTGTCCATCCCCCTGGCCTTAATGGCTTCTGGGAAAATCAGTGATCGGTACGTGAATGTCTTCATGGCTTTCTGTATCAGCACAACATGGCCGCCACCACCAATTCCATTGGCCTAAAAATCAACAGAGTGATGATTAGGAGAGCTTGTTCAAATAATTTTGAACCCCTGTTACTGGGGAAGGGGGTCTGTGTAAGAAATTGGTTGTAAATCCGAAATGATGCACATCACACTTTCAGAAAAACCCTTGAACTAAAGCTGAAGTTCCTCCATTCACACGTTAATCGATTATTTTCATGTCCGCTGTGGCGGCATGTGGAATCAAAATGATGAAAGTCCAAACATCTATGGAGCCAAGGGCCCATATTACTGAAAACTGAGTTTGGTACAGATTACGGTTGATAAGTTGTAAATAAGATTACGAACAGAAAGACTGAAAACAATGCACTGCGTGTCTCCTGCAGTCTACCTTGTTGAAGACGCCATTTTTGCCGATGAGCTCATCCCTTGCTTTGGTGTTTATGGCAATGGTGAAGCGGATATGGGGAATGAGAAGCTGGGGAGAAGAGGAAAAGAGGAGTTGTGAGGAGATTAGATGAGGTAACTTTCTCATCCCTCCATCTGTCATCTACAGCTCTTATTCCAGGTCAAGATTGTCAGGGGGCACTCAAGTCTATCCCAGCATCCAACAGATGAGAGCTAAAAATATACTTCAGAAAGTCCTGCAATTTCAGGGTACGTACACTTACACACCATTTACTCACACCCTCATACTGATAGAAAATTAATTGAGGGACCCCAATCAGCCCAACATGTACATTGTTGGACTGTGGGAGGAAACTGGAGCACTTAAAGTACCACTGTACCTCAGAGGCAACCGTACTACCCATTAAACCAGTGTTCTATCCCAACTTACCAACTTTTCTTTCTTGAAAACAAAGGACAGGTGATAGATAACTTTGGGAGTCATGAACAGTTATCAAAGACAATATTTCTGTGGCTCTGGAAAAAGAATCTTGTCTTCAGCCAATTACAAAGATATATCTCTCATTCTTCGGACAGGATTGTTTCAACCACCGAGAATCCTGTCACCAAGCGTATTAGCCACAAGGAGAACAGTCAACCTGTCACTATTTTTTGATAAGGTTGAAGTTAGACATCTAGAAGCTAAGTGGTCCTCCCATTGAATCTGCTAGATATCATGGGACTTGTGTAATGAAGACAATGTGCAATGAGATGAACGGTGTTTTGTACCTTGTACACCGGATGGACAGCTGCAAGTTGCCGGAACATGGCCACCGCAAACGCTTCCGAGATCAGGTGAGTGCACATGAGATGAGTGATGGTTTGATGCATGCTGAAGTCAGAATATCGCACCCATATCTTCGCCAGCATCCAGTCAAACTCTGCATCATTTGGGAAGAAGATTGGACTCTCGTCCCCAGGATTCTGGTCCAGCTGTTATTACAGAACCGAGCACCCCGAGCTTAAAAATTCTGAAGTTCGAGATTCAAGAACTCCACAGCCATGTACAAAATAGATTGCTTTTGAACTAGGCAGACTTCTATATCTGAAATAAAAAGTTAGAACTGCTAGTCTGATCCTCCAAATGTGAGATTTCTCGAAGTTTCCAAAAAATCTCTCCAAGGATCTGGCTTGCAGTGCATATTAATTATATTTGCTGAGGTGGGTAAAGATTCACAAGAAGTTAAATAACCACATTTGTGACCACACACTAACTGCAAATAATTTCTTTAAAGTAAAAAAAAAAAAAAAAAACAATAAAATTTTGAAGTAATTATGGTAATTCCACAAAAAAATGAGGAAAATTGTCCGTCCCTCTGCTTGAATTTTCTCCCCAGTCGGTTGGTCAATCAGTCTGAAACTGCACATGGGCAATGAGCACAAGTATAGGCAGGGACGGAAAATTTGTTCAAATCCGATTTATGGCACATGCATCAGTGGAAGTTAACACGCTGTTAGGGCACATGCAGCCGCGGGTGTAGACTTGTTGAACTGAGAGATAATGAACAGTAATAAAATACCTGAATGGCAATCGGCAGGATTTTGTTCTTCGTGTTCCTGTACAGCAGGCATATGGGAGCAGCCAAATACTGACGTGTGGAGGGGTCTGTAGCGTTGGGTGTGATATTCTCCAAAAGCTCGTAGTCTGCAATGTAAATGTTTCCCGCCTGACCAAATCATAAAGCAGAGTGTCATGGCAAAAAATAGGTATGTGTACTGTAACCAACGTCAAATACATCATCAAACACTAACCAATAAAAAGATGCCAAACTTGTGAGTGGATTTAGCCAGGAATATATTTTCAGCTGCTCCCGGATAGATATAGTAGACTTTATGTGCGTAATTATAATTATTTTAATTATGCATATATCTATCTGTCCCTCCAATAACATGTACATGAAGAACCATCTCCAATGAAATGGGGAAACGTAAATCTCAATCTCCAGTTCGGGGTGGCCTGGGAGCCTAGTGGTAAATTGCTTGACTGATAACTGTGGCATTGCTGGTTTGAGTCTCTGGTGGAGCTTGTGATTCTGACTTGCATCTGGGGAGATGACAGATGCAAAAACAAAACTTCTCAAGAGGGCTTTACTCCACAAGTGACGTTTCTCGTAACCTCCCTACCCATCACTCCCCTTGGCATTTCTCCAAGTGTGTCCCCATACAACACGTGGGGTACCTCATGGTCCTATCCTAGGACCAGTGCTATTCAGCCTATACCGTACATGCTCCTACTGGGTATTATCATCAGGAAACATGGTATTGATTTTCATAGCTATGCTGACAATATGCAGCTGTACATCTCAATTTAAAAGCCCAGCCCAGTTGACAAACTGCTTCAGGGCATTGATCATATGCACTTGTGAATGTCTAAATTTTCTGCAACTAAATCGAGGAAAGAAAAACTCACTATGATTGGCGCAAAGATTCAGAGGGAGAAACTGTGCACCAGCATTAAATCTCTGGCTCTAAAAATTAAGCCACATGCCAGTAGTATGGAGGTACTACTTGACTCTGATTTGAATATTGAGACTCAAATCAGCAGTATCACCAAATCAGCTGTCTATCATCCTTGAAATATCGCCAGAGTGCACGCTCTTCCCTCAGGTAGATTCTGAGAAGCTAATACATGCCGATTTTACTAGCAGGCCAGAATACTATAATGCTCTCCTCTCCGGTCTGCTTAAGAAATCCCTCAACAAATTTATGTGGTCCAGAACGCAGCAGTACATTTACCATCCAAGATTAACTGCACGGCTCACACACAACTGTTTTTAATTCTATTAATTACCTCCCTATTAGTACCAGAATAAATGTTAAGATTCTGCTTCTTGTCTCCTCTCGCCAAGGTGAAAGCACTTTGCATTGCAATTTAGTGTGAAAATGTTCCACATGTTCAATGTGCTAATGTTTGGCAACAATTTCCTCAAAGGTGTAAAAAAAAAAAAAAACACGGAGTCCTGATCTAATCCTGGTAATACAGAGGACCCACCTTGACCTCCTCCTCCAGAGTGAGGCCGCGCTCCAAACAAAACTCCACCATCTGGTGGGTGACGGGGAACTTAGCGGGAAGCATGGCGCACATTCGGATCATCACGGGGTTGCAGCCGTTTAGAAACTGGTACCCGAACATGAAGTCTTCCTGCCAGTGCTGCATCACATACTCTGAAGGCAGACTCAAAACCTTCACTTCACCATTCCACAGTGCCCATGAGAGATGACCTTATTCCATGCTTATACTTATCTAACATAACTGTCAAAACAATAGGCAATAGAAACAAAAATGACTATAGATCAGTAGCTAAAATTAAGACTGGTCACACCAGGTGTGACAAAATGCTGTTTGCTAATGAGGGGAATAAAATAAACTGGGTTTTGGGTGAAAATGTTCAAACCTGGGCCTCCGCAGAGACTTATGTAAATCTTCTTAAAATAATCGATGCTATCCCAGGCCCTTTGGAAGTGATCCACGAATTTGTTCAATTTGAGGTTTCCAATCCTGCAGAGAGGAAATCAGTATCTTTACCAGGGAAATCACCAATTCTTTTTAATGGTCAATGCATTCACTGTGCTCCACAACTGAGTTTGATCAGCTCAGCCAATGGTCTAAAAAATTATGCCCCTATTACATTTAAGATAAATGTATAGATGTTTTTAATGAAAAAATAATCTTTTTCAAGTGAAGATTTGCCGTTGAACTCAGGACACATAAGCACCTTTTGAACTTAAACCAGAAAGACAAAAAACATACTCAATGTCATTGAACCTATCATCATATAAGCAATGACATTCAGTAATAGACAGTGTTGGGTATGTAACTAGGTGGAACAAAAAAACAGCAGTGGAGCGATCGGCTGCAGCTGCTGGATATGACTTGTTGGGAATTCATGGTATTATAGTGATTAAGTTAAGTCTGCACTCTGAAGATCCTGATGAAGATCGTTCTGATCGAAATGTCGACACGCTTTGGGGAGCACTGTTCTTCAATGTGCGGACTTTATTTAATCACTTTATTCGCGGATTCTCCGATTGTCCTGCACCAGTATTCGAGAGGATGCGCATGCTCTACTTTGTTAATTCATGGTGTTATACTCACGCATTAAGGTAGCTTATATCAAAGTCAAATTCTTTCTGAAAGTCAAACTTGACATCCAGGGGAAGCTGTTTGTACGTTTTTGTATCGATGCTCATGGGAAAACCAGGCTGCCACTCTGTCCACCTTCAAAAACAGAAGAGAGAGGAGGACACTTTGCTATTAATGATGTTTATAATAATTACAGTATGTATCAAACCAGGGTACTCAATTCTGTCGTTTGATTCCTAATGAGCGGCGGCACAGTGGTGCAGTGGGTAGCACTTGTCACCTCACAGCAAGAAGGTCACGGGGTCAAATTCGGCCCAGCTCCTTTCTGTGGGGTGTTTGCACATCCTCTCCATGTTCCCGAAGGTTTTCTCCGCGTACTCTGGTTACCTCCCACCGTCCAAGGTCATGCATCTCAGGCTAAATGGAGACTTTTATTCACCTATATATGTGTGTGTGTGTGTGTGTGCGCGCGCGCGCAAGTGTGTGCATGTGTTTATGTGTGATCAGTGTTGGATTCGCAAACTGCACTGCATTCCAGCCCATCTTTTGGGATCTTCTAGTCCCCCCCAATCATGACCCTGACAGGGAATACTCAATTTAGACCGAGGATAGATGGATGAGTTCATTATTTATCTCGTTAGTGCTTGCATTAGCAGCTCACGCAAACATGGAGGCATCGCGCGACGATCCAGCATCATACCTGTATAACTTCCTCCTGCTCTCCAGCTCTTCCTGTCTGTGCTCTCTCTCCATGGTGGATTTGTCATCTTGCGGTAGTCGTGCTACATAAGCATGAAATTACATTAACCAATGCCACATGCTTTTTTCCAAAGCCTCACTCAATAAAAGCAATGAAAGATCACCACCAGAGCAATGAAACTATTCTGTGACCAATTTAATGGGAAATGAATATGCTGGGAGTGTTTGTGGGATAGTCCTGACCCTGAACTTCAGAGAGTAGCTCCATTTACAGTAAAAATGCACATAAAGTATGACTTATCTACAACCAAAAACACCAAACCTTGTTCACATGGTAAATTAGGGCATTTTACAAGTCTGTAAAAAGAACTCCATATCAGAAAAGGTCAGGATGGTATGGAAAATGCACATGAAAGCAGGAATCAGTGATTTCTATATTTGCTTTTGACTCTTATTGCAGGGAGTATGGAGACTAGGGGCTGTATTTTAACGATCTAAAGTGTGTGGTGCCAGTGCATTTAGGTCATGTCAAAATACACTTCTGCCAGTGTAATGGTGGACAATCTCATCGCGAAGTAAGACGCATGGATCAAAGGAGTTCAAAGGGGTGTGATGTCTTCTATCCCCTTTAAAAGCCAGGTGCAACTGCACCCAAGCGGATTGCAATTATAATGCCAGATTTGCCAGATACGTAGTCAGAAAGAACGCTTCTCTGCTGCAGAAATGGGTCTGCTCGTGCCAAAATGATCTGTGTGCCCTCCATGTGTCAAACTTGTTTTTCTGTTTTCTTTGTGTTAGCAGTGTCGTGGATCTGAGCAGCTGACACCCTTGTATCCTCAGTGACGCTAAATCACTTGAATTTCTGTTTTTTAAATTTGCACAAAAAATGAAAAAAAAAATTTATGCATTGCACGTCTGTTAATCTTGTTATCAAACATGTCAAACAAGTCGAACAAGGCTTTTGCTGGGTACTCGGATCCGTAGTGAAAGGTTTTTTTTTTTTTATTGAAAGAAGTATATTTTAATCACAGACTAGTTGCCTTTAAAATCATTTTGTACAGTCATGGAGCAACAGTTAAAATCAGTGGGGTTTTAACTGGTGAAAATATGGAAACCTGATCACCGTAATCTCAAAATCTAGTGTAGGTGCATTGTGCCCTCGGCAGTGTTTGGAATAATATTCTGTGTACTCATGGGCCAAAAGTGCAAGGTTTTTGAAGCCATGTGTTATGACTTGAAAATCACAACAAGGAAAACCAGCAATGACAAATTAAACAAATTTATTCTTCACTGATTAGGTCCAAAAATTTCCACAAATAATCCACTGTGCAATCTTATAATAACACTCTAATGCCACTATGTAACTCTGATGCCAAAACAAAACTCTCTTCTGCTGAGCAAAATCACAGCATTTATATAGACTAGGAACATTCTGGAAAGATCTACAGGAGCCCTGGGTGATCCGGCCCCCTCCAGGCAAGAAGAAGCCAGAAACTTCTAGAAAGCACTAGTCTATTTCATCACAAACAAGTGGTATTGCATCAGATCATGTTTTGCTACAGACATACCACCAGAGGGTGCTAAATGATCAACAAAATAAACAAATAGCTGACCAGCAAGGCAGCAAAAACAGCATGTAATAAATCTCCATTTACAAATGATATACAGTGCTTTACATAAAATACTCATACATAACACGAGTCCCGTTACGTTTGGTGTAAAGTGAAAACAGCATTCCATCATGAGAACATCATACCAACATTCCAACATGGTGCTGATATTGTGATAGTCTGAGGCTGTCTTGCTGGATCAAGACCAGGGTGATGTGTCATAATTGATTAAACCATGAATTCTTTTCTTTACCGGTAAATCCTATAGGAGAATGTTCAGCCTTCAGTCCATGACCTCAAGCTCAAGTGCAGTTGGGTTATGCAGCAAGACAATGACTCGAAGCACACAAGCAAATCTTCCTCGGAATGATTCAAGAGACATAAAATAAAGGATTTGGGAGCGGCCTTGTCATAGTCTGGACTTGAATCCGATTGAGATGATGAGCCATGACCTTAAGCAGGCAGTTTATGCCCAAAACCCCCTAATGTGGGTGAATTTTGAAAATTCATGTTATTTCTGTCTTATACATTAGCTAGATGATCTGAAACATTTATGACAAATAAGCAAAAATGAAAAAAAATTAGGAAGGGGGCAAATAGTTTTTCAAAGCATCATATCTGTAATAAAAAACAGTCGTTCTCACAGAAATTAATGTCATTCTCCAGCTTCATTTTTATTTCCAAGTCCGAGTTGTCGAACAGTTCTTCCTTCCTTTTCAGACCCAGCTTTTGCATTCCAATCGCCCGTTATCAGCAATATATCGTGCTAACAGGATCTAGCTTGCTCCATTTCAACACTGTCCCAGAATGTTTCGATTTCTTCTTTGCTTGTGCCCAATATTGGGGCGTAAAGCTGAAGAACCGCACTGTTGAAAGGTTGTGCACGAATGCGGATTAAAAATCAATCAATTATTTAACGCATTTTCGCCCAAAACAATTATGTTGTTATGGTTTTTCACCATTACAGTGACTCCACTTCTTCTTTGAGTTTCTTAACCAGAGTAGAAGACAGTAGGCTATATTCATCTGACAGAGTGACTTTATCAGGTCCAGTTTATTTCACTGATCTCAAGTAGTGCTGAACGATTAATCTAATCGCAATTGCAATCGCGATGTCAAGCAATGCGATTGCATAACCGCTAAAAAGGCGGCGATTTGCGATTCAATCTAAATAAACTGTGCTGCCAGTGAACATAACTACATCTCTATTAATTGTATGGAGTCTGTTGACGTTATGCTCACAAGCGCTATCCTGGGCTGTGTCCGACTAGTCAAAAATTACGTCCTATACACTAATTCCACACCACTTTTCTTTAATCGAAGTGGAAACGTCTTAAGATAAAGGAAAGGTGTAAAATGGAATTCCTACCGCTTAGGAATACAACCGCGCTAATAAAAAAAATCTGAATGCACTTAAAGCAGGCAACGTGAACATGATGGGGTCCCATACGTTTCCTTACACGATTAGCCGGATAAATGGTCGCCGCTTTAAATACTGCTGCTGCGAAGAATTATGGAATGGCGTTATCGCCTTTCTTTTCGAAAAGGATAAGTCTGTGTACCCTATGCTAAAGGAGGTAAATTAGGAAGCACTGAGACACCGTTCCTTAACATTTAAAGAATTCGAAGGCTCTTATCATAGTTGCCACGACACGTAATCATCTCCGGATCAGTTTTCAGGAGTTAGGTTTTTTCGCTGGGGAAATATCCTATTGAGACGCAGCCGTGGTCTGTGCAGCAGGTATGGTAACGTGACGACTCGCTTCAGTTCTCAGTGACCAACATAGACGCCGAATAAAATCATGAGCAGGAGCGTGAGCAAGCCCAGGCTCGGAGTGAGTTCGTGGCGGGGAAAAAACCCCGCAACATCTACTATCATATGCAGAGATTAGGCGCGAGTGTCTCGCACTGAAGAAATTCACTGGCGGAATTTAAGTCATTGTGCATTATGTTAATCAGTTTCACGTGCATTACGGTGGATTTCCCCACTAGTGATACGGAAATCGATTGACTCTCATGCTCGTCTTTACTGAGGGATTTAAAGCAATGGAATTGCATAAAGACGTTTCAAATGGTCTTATTTCATTTAAACAATTCAAACGATCATGAAACACATGCATTGTTTCCAATCCCTGAGTAAAGAGAAGCACAAGAAGTCCGGAGTCATTATCGCTTTCCATGTTCCTTGTGGTGAGGTCCACCTTTATGCAAGTGAAACTGAAACGTCAATGCACAAGGATTTTAATTCCGCGTGAGAATCTCATTAATAAACGTTCATTGAACAATTGCGGACTACGGTGAATCAGCAAAAAAAAAAAAAAAAAAATTGCGCGCGACTTGAATCTCTGCATATGGCGATACTTTGATTTCAGGTACGGCGACGTTGAACAGAAAGACGTGTTGTGTAAAACTTGCAGTTACAATCTCCACATCCCGCGGCAACACTACCAATCTGTATCAACACTTGGGACAGCACAGACAAAAGCATGAAGAATGCATGTGATGAAAGCCCAGCAAAGTAAAGACAAAGAGACAACTGAAAGCCGCTAATGCCCAATGGTGCTACTGCCTTTGTACTTTGCAGAAATGGCTTTATTTTTGTAAGGATACTGTACAAACTTTTTGCTTTTTGTTTTAAGTAGCAATTAATAGATTTACAAAAATGCCTGCAGAAAGGCATCGAAGTTTACAATAGTGCCACTGCATTTACACTTTGCAGAAAATATCCTGATTTTCAAAAAGGAAAAACCTCTTTTTAGAAAATGTTATTTTGAAAACAGTGCTATAAAATTGTTTTGTAATTTTTATGCACCTTAATGTTTGCATTTTTTGAGTTGAGAAAAATACCCTTCAAAACCATCATGATTCTCCGCACTTTCCTTGATAACAATGCAAGTAGGCTCAAGATACCATTTAAAAAAAAAAATCATATCGTAATCGCAATCGCAAATCACAATATGGTCCACTATAATCGCAATCGCACATTTTTACCAAATCGTGCAGCACTAATCTCAAGGATGTTAATGTGCGGTCGATAATTTCCTTCTTCACTATCTCTAATTTGCTGTGATTCAGAGGCTGACTTCTTATGTTCCAAGCTCTGAATGCAGTTGTCTTTTTAGAAGGTTGGGTTCTCTTCTCTCGCATGCTAACATCAGCAGCTCGGCCTCTGTGAGGTATTAACCCAGCTGAGGCACAAGTGCGAGCTGCACTCGGATAAAACCTTAGCTCTTTCTCAGCAGCTAATTGACCAGAGGGTCCCATCATCTGGCACCATTTCTTGTATCGTATTGTTGTGTCTAACCATGATAGTTTACAAGGTAAAAGCACAGAAGTGATTTACTGTGGACTTTTTCTGCTCGGTTTGTTTGCAACTATACTGCTGCTGCCCATTGTAGTTGTGGTAGGATTTAGGCCTCATCCACACGGAGACAGAGATTTTTGAAATTGGTGTTTTTTTTGTCGTTTCTAAAAAAAAATCTCCCTTTCACATGGCATTGTTTCTAAAAATATCTGCATTCACAAGGAGACGCATAAAACAACCAAAAACGACCCAAAACACGACAGTAAATATTCCAGCCCTGTGTGTGGCGCTGTATGGCACTGTAGCATTTTCTATGGAAATAGACTAAAAACGGAGAAGGCAGTGCATGCTCGCCGCCTTCTTCTCCATTTTTGGTCAATTTCCAAAAAAACGCTGCAGCGCCATACAGCACCACACACAGGCCTGGGGGCTGTGATGGGGGCCATCATGTCATTAAAAAAAAAACGTGTTTTCAGAAAAACCCGTGTCGGTTGTCCACTGGAAAACGCTGGGGTTGCGTTTTCAGATTTTCTCACTCTGGAACCCGTTTTAAAAAATACTGTTTTCAGGCTGCGTTTTTGCCGTCTCCGTGTGAACGCAAGGCTGAAACGAAAAAATATTTATGCGTTTCCAAATAAATGTTCTCTCGTGGACGGGCTCTTAGTCGGGTACCTCTCCAAAGACCGGTCTATAATGGGTGTGCCTGACCGAAATAAACAACTTTGGCAGCATTGCTCTGTGCTGCACTGATACACACAATCCCTCTCACCACGTCAAGGCATCTTACCATGAGGGGAATAATATTACTGTACAAGGTGGTAAATGCTTTGGTTTCCTAGCTTTTTACCCCTCGGCCGACTCCGGCCCGGAGGGGTATTGTCGTCACCTGCGTGTCCGTCTGTCGTCCGTCGTCTGTCGTCCGTCGTCCGTCCATGATTTTGTCCGGGCCAGTACTCGGCAACTAATGATCGCAGCCTCACCAAATTTGGTATGGTAACTCATTATGACCCATAGATGTGCAACGTCACGTTTTTTGCTGGATTTGACCTTTGACCTTAGCGCTGTGACCTTGAGCCTGGAAATCTTGTCCGGGTCAGTACTGGGCAACTAATTATCGCAGCTTCACCAAATTTGGTATGGTAACTCACTATGACCCATAGATGTACAACGTTAGGTTTTTTGTTGGATTTCACCATTGACCTTAGCGCTGTGACCTTGACCCTGGAAATCTTGTCCGGGTGACATTTTCCGGGCCAGTGCTCAGCAACTAATGATCGCAGCTTCACCAAATTTGGTATGGTAACTCACTATGACCCATAGATGTGCAACATCACATTTTTTGCTGGATTTGACCTTTGACCTTAGCGCTGTGACCTTCACCCTGGAAATCTTTCCCGGGTCAGTACTCGGCAACTAATCATCGCAGCTTCACCAAATTCGGTATGGTAACTCAGTATGACCCATAGATGTGCATCGTCAGGTTTTTTGCTGGATTTGACCTGTAATGTGGTAAATAGCCACTAGATGGCAGTATTGACTTTTTTTTTGTGAAGCCCAGTCTGAAGCTAGGTTGGGCATGTCCAGGGCATGCCCAGAGGGGAAAGTCCCAGAATGGGAGGGGGCTGGACAAGAGTATATAAGGAGAAAAATTGAGAGAGTAGAGTAGTAGGAGAAATTGCAAGAAGGATACATTTGACCAGACCTGTCACTCTTTTCAAGACCTGTTAAGCTTTTTGTGGATTTTTGCCTGTGTTGGAGCATTTTCCTGCAATTTCACTTCCGGATTGTTTCAGCAGGTTGTGTATGAACTAGGTGCGAAGCAGATTCTTCCCAGTGCCTATCATCCAGAGAGTCAGGGTGCCTTAGAGCGGTTTCATTCCACTCTCAAGACAATGATGAGGACTTATTGTTATGACCATGAGAGAGACTGGGATGAAGGTGTTCATTTGCTGTTGTTTGCAGCTAGAGAAGCAATGCAGGAGTCTACTGGATTCAGTCCATTTGAGCTAGTGTTTGGCCATGAAGTGAGAGGACCTTTGCTATTGTTGAGTGAACAATGGCAAGAGAAAGAGCCGCATATCAGTCTGTTAGACTATGTTAGCAAGTTCAAGGAAAGACTGCGTGCAGCTTGTGACCTAGCCAAAGAGAACTTGAAATCAAGTCAGGGAAAAATGAAAACTTGGTATGATCATAAGGCTAGAAGCTGTGAGTTTAAACCAGGAGACAAAGTCCTTGTGTTGTTTCCCTTGCAGTCCAATCCATTGCAGGCTAGATTTCATGGTCCTTATGAAATTCTGACAAAACTCAATGATCTCAATTACATTGTGAAGACTCCAGATAGGAGAAAGCCAAAACAGTTGTGTCACATTAACATGCTGAAGGCTTATCATGATAGGAATGCTAGGGTTGCAGCTGTCACTTCAGATCCTCCTATGGCTGAGACTTGTGAAGATGAGGGGGAGTTTCAAGATGATGAACCTAGAATTAAAGCTGAAGTTCTTTCATGTAAATTGTCAAATTCTGAAGTGTTGCAAAATCTTGATGTAAAAACTCCAGCACTTAGAACCCTCACAGAGAGATCAGTTTGAGAGGTTGATCAAGAAATATAAAGATCTATTTCCTGATGTTCCAAAGAGAGTTTCTATAGCCTCTCATGATGTAGATGTTGGTGATGCCAAACCAAAAAACAGCATCCGCATCGGATGAATCCTGAAAAGAGAAAGATTGCTGAGAAAGAGGTTGAGTACATGTTAGAACATGATATTATCAGACCCTCTAACTCAGATTGGAGTTCACCCTGTGTTCTAGTTCCAAAACCTGATGGAAGTACTAGATTCTGTACAGATTATCGCAAAGTCAATGCTGTAACTAGAACTGATGTGTTTCCAATACCTAGGATTGATGATTGTATCGATAGAGTAGGGCAAGCAAAGTTTCTGACCAAGATTGATTTATTGAAGGGTTATTGGTGTGTGCCTTTAACTGAGAGGGCCAAGGGCATCTCTGCTTTTGCCACACCATCTGGGTTATACCAGTATGAAGTCCTACCCTTTGGCATGAAAAAATGCCCCAGCCACATTCCAAAGGATGATACAGTCTACAATCGCCGGATTGCCACACACGGGTGCGCATATCATCGACGACCTGATCACATGGAGTGACTCCTGGGAAGAACATCTGAAAGATGTAGAGACGTTGTTCCAGCGCTTGACCCAGGCTAACCTGACTGTTAACCTGAACAAGAGTGACTTTGGTTGTGCTACTGTCACGTATCTTGGCTACGTCATAGGCCAGGGTAAGGTGGCACCCATAAATGCTAAAGTCCAAGCCATCATGGACTTTCCAGTTCCTGACAACAAAAAAGCTTTGCGCCGCTTCCTTGGAATGATCGGGTACTACCGCAAGTTCAGCAAGAACTTTGCTGAGATTGCTCTCAGTCTCACCAACCAACCACATAAAGTTCACTTGGGATGAAGCATGCCAAAGAGCCTTCGACGCCTGAAGTCTCTGCTGTGTCACTTCCCCATGCTCAAATCTCCTGACCTCAACAAACCTTTCTCCATAGCGGTCGATGCTAGCGACCAAGCTTGTGGATCTGTGCTCCTACAGAGAAGTGACTCTGATGACATTTAGCATCCCGTGGCATACTTCTCCAGGAAGTTCAATCGCCACCAAAAGAACTATTCCACAATTGAGAAGGAGCTGTTGGCTCTGGTTCTATCCTTACAACACTTTGAGGTTTATGTTTGTACGGGGCAAAAGCCAATGATTGTATATACTGACCACAATCCGTTGATGTTTTTGAGTAAGATGAAAAACAAAAATCTGAGATTGTTGAATTGGAGTTTGATTTTACAAGAGTTTGACTTGGAAATTAAGCATGTAAAGGGTGCTGACAATGTAATTGCCGATTGCTTATCCCGTGTTTGAATATGTGTATATATATCACCTGTGTTTATTAGCATATTGTATTGTATATATATATATATATATATATATATATATATATATATATATACAAGTGTCTACTTAACCATTTTTAGAGTTGATAAGAAAAATTTTGCCTTTATGAGTCAAAATTTTCCCCTTTTGGAATGGAGGTGTAATGTGGTAAATAGCCACTAGATGGCAGTATTGACTTTTTTTTTGTGAAGCCCAGTCTGAAGCTCGGTTGGGCATGTCCAGGGCATGCCCAGAGGGGAAAGTCCCAGAATGGGAGGGGCTGGACAAGAGTATATAAGGAGAAAAAATTGAGAGAGTAGAGTAGTAGGAGAAATTGCAAGAAGGATACATTTGACCAGACCTGTCACTCTTTTCAAGACCTGTTAAGCTTTTTTGTGGATTTTTGCCTGTGTTGGAGCATTTTCCTGTCCCAGGACATCACAACATAGCAGCCCATCTCCATTACAGGAATTGTAAATATCTCATTTTTTTATTTTCTTTTTCAATCTTGGTCAGTAGTGTAGGGTGTAGATTAGTTCTATGTGTTTGTTTAATTAAATCTGTTGAACTTAAAGGATTTTGTCTGTCATCCCTTGCTGTCCGTGACGCCATAACAAATTGGGGTCATAACAGACATTTGACCTTAGCTCTGTGACCTTGACCCTGGAAATCTTGTCCGGGTCAGTACTTGGCAACTAATCATCGCAGCTTCACCAAATTCGGTATGGTAACTCACTATGACCCATAGATGTGCATTGTCAGGTTTTTTGCTGGATTTGACCTTTGACCTTAGCGCTGTGACCTTGACCCTGGAAATCTTGCCCGCGTCAGTACTCGGCAACTAATCATCGCAGCTTCACCAAATTTGGTATGGTAACTCACTATGACCCATAGATGTGCATCGTCAGTTTTTTGCTGGATTTGACCTTTGACCTTAGCTCTGTGACCTTGACCCTGGAAATCTTGTCCGGGTTAGTACTCGGCAACTAATTCTCGCAGCTTCACCAAATTTGGTATGGTAACTCACTATGACCCATAGTTGTGCAACGTCAGGGTTTTTGCTGGATTTGACCTTTGACCTTAGCTCTGTGACCTTGACCCTGGAAATCTTGTCCGGGTCAGTACTCAGCAACTACAAAACCCAAAACCAGTGAAGTTGGCACGTTATGTAAATCGTAGATAAAAACAGAATACAATGATTTGCAAATCCTTTTCAACTTATATTCAATTGAATACACTGCAAAGACAAGATGTTTAATGTTCAAACTGAGAAACTTTTTTTTTTTTTTGCAAATAATCATTAACTTAGAATTTAAAGGCAGCAACACATTGCAAAAAAAGTTGGCACAGGGGCCTTTTTTACCACTGTGTTACATCACCTTTCCTTTTAACTACACTCAGTAAACGTTGGGGAACTGAGGAGACCAATTTTTGAAGCTTTTCAGGTGGAACTCTTTCCCATGCTTGCTTGATGTACAGCTTAAGTTGTTCAACAGCCGGGGTCTCGTTGTCGATTTTACGCTTCATAATGCGCCACACATTTTCAATGGGAGACAGGTCTGGACTACAGGCAGGCCAGTCTAGTACCCGCACTCTTTTACTACGGAGCCATGCTGTTGTAACACGTGCAGAATGTGGCTTGGCATTGTCTTGCTGAAATAAGCAGGGGGGGCGTCCATGAAAAAAGACGTTGCTTGGATGGCAACATATGTTGCTCCAAAACCTGTATGTACCTTTCAGCATTAATGGTGCCTTCACATATGTGTAAGTTGCCCATGCCTTGGGCACTAATACACCCCCATACCATCACAGATGCTGGCTTTTGAACTTTGCGCCTACAACAGTCCGGATGGTTCTTTTTCCTCTTTGGTCCGGAGGACACGACGCCCACAGTTTCCAAAAACAATTTGAAATGTGGACTCGCCAGACCACAGAACACTTTTCCACTTTGCATCAGTCCATCTTAGATGAGCTTGGGCCCAGCGAAGCCGGGCGGCGTTTTGGGTGCTGTTGATAAATGGCTTTCGCTTTGCATTGTAGAGTTTTAACTTGCACTTGCAGATGTAGCGACGAACTGTAGTTACTGACAGTGGTTTTCTGAAGTGTTCCTGAGCCCATGTGGTGATGTCCTTTACACACTGATGTCGGTTTTGATGCAGTACCGCCTGAGGGATCGAAGGTCACGGGCATTCAATGTTGGTTTTCGGCATTGTCGCTACGTGCAGTGATTTCTCCAGATTCTCTGAACCTTTTGACGATATTACAGACCGTAGATGATGAAATCCCTAAATTTCTTGCAATAGCTCGTTGAGGAATGTTGTTTTTAAACTGTTCGACAATCAGCTCAATGATTTGTTCACTAAGTGGTGACCCTCGCCCCCATCCTTGTTTGTGAATGACTGAGCATTTCAGGGAAGCTGCTTTTATACCCAATCATGGCACCCACCTGTTCCCAATTAGCCCGTTCACCTGTGGGATGTTCCAAATAAGTGTTTGATGAGCATTCCTCAACTCTCTCAGTCTTTTTTGCCACTTGTGCCAGCTTTTTTGAAACATGTTGCAGGCATCAAATTCCAAATGAGCTAATATTTGCAAAAAATTACAAAGTTTACCTGTTCGAACATTAAGTAACTTGTCTTTGCAGTGTATTCAATTGAATATAGGTTGAAAAGGCTTTGCAAATCATTGTATTCTGTTTTTATTTACGATTTACACAACGTGCCAACTTCACTGGTTTTGGGTTTTGTAATTCTCGCAGCTTCACCATATTTGATATGGTAACTCACTATGACCCATAGATGTGCAATGCCAGGTTTTTTGCTGGATTTGACCTTTGACCCTAGCTCTGTGCCCTTGACTGTGGAAATCTTGTCCGGGTCAGTATTCGGCTACTAATTCTCGCAGCTTCACCATATTTGGTATGGTAGCTCACTATCACACACATATGTGCAATGTCATGTTTTTTGCTGGATTTCACCTTTGACCTTTGCGCTGTGACCTTGAGGCAGGAAATCTTATATGGGTCAGAACTCAGCAACTACTGATCGCAGCTTCACCAAATTTGGTATAGTAACTCACTGTGACACATAGATGTGCAACGCTACCTTTTTTGCTGGATTTGACCTTTGACCTTAACGCTGTGAAGTTGAGGCAGGAAATCGTGTCCGGGCCGAGGGGTATTCGGCAACGCGTTATGTTTTGAACTATGTTGCAAGAATCAAAATTTAAGATTTGCATTTATTTAGAAAAATCAATAAAATGAATGAGGTGAAACATGAAATAATGTGCCATTGTGTTATTTTTAAACATAATTCTGCACCAAGGCAATTCAAAAATCACTGCGTTCAATTTTAATTTTCATTTAACAACTGATTTGGTTGGGCACTTTGCGGTGTAACCAGGCAAACCTCACTGAAACCTATTCAAACCGCTTGATTGGCAGCTCATTGCTCCACCTATTGCTTGATTTCATTGTATTGAGTGACCTCTATTTTTTCACAAACAGGACCAGCAAAGGTGCTGGACCCGGAATGATACCCGATTTACCGAATTAACTAGTCTTCAGGACCTAGATGTGTAGAAGCAAGCATGCTAGCATTACGGTAAGAGGAAAAACCCACACTCATGTAGGCCTTTAGATAAAATTGGCCAACAGTCCCTCCTCTGGTGATTTCAAAGTGATATTCAATAGCAGTACACAGAAGAGTCCCTAAGATGGCGTCCACCTACCCCGACCATCTCTGAGGACCACTTCTGTGTTGTCAGTCACCCATCTGTAACAAGGGAACTCCAAACTCTCCCCGCTGGGAGTCTTCACTTTGATGTACCTGCAGTACCAGTCATCTTTTATGACGCATTTTTCCATCTCGAGCTTCACGAAGACAATTTTCCCAAGGTCCTCGGGCACCTTAATGTCGTACGAGTCCACCTGAAGACAAGCCAAAATGACAGAGGTCAAGGCTGGGGAGTCAGCTACAGAGAAATGTGGACAATTTCGGGACTTTGATTCACTGCACTCCATTTAGATCTCCATCATCACTACTGACAAAATGGAAATAATGGGGAAAAAAACTTTAGGGACGAATTTTACGATGTGGAATTAGATTTTTCATGCAATTTAAAGTGATAAATTCAGGCAAACTTACCGCCCCCATTTCAAAATCATTGTAAAAAACCTTGTCCAGTTTAGTTCTCTCACTGCTTCTCTGCTCTCCCACCAAGGTGAGGAAAACGTTGGAATCCGTACCTGAAAACCGCTGCCGCCAGTGGCCACAGTAACAGTGTACTCATGCATGGCTTCTGCCCCTCAGCAGAAAATAGGAAACCATAAAATCTTAAATTACACCAGCACCAAAAACTCCTCTTTTCCTGGCATCAGGCCTTGCGTTTAAGCTAACCTGTGAGCTCTAAGCAAACTCAGCACATCACAAGTGCTCTCGGGTTTTTATTAATGAAATTAAGCCCCTGGCGATGAAGCAGGAGTCGGCAGATTTGCAGAGCAGGAGGGGAATCATGCGAGAGGCGACTCGCCCAGTGGGAGGAGTCAGAAGCAACAATCAGACATGTCTGCATTTCAAAACGGCAGAAGCACATACTTTCTCTTCAATATCGCCCCGTAAATGCTATTAACATCATTTAGCTGTCGTCAGTAATGATGATAGATGATCCGATGAACAGATTACAGTTAAAAAAAGAGACATAAGTGCTTCTTTGGAACTCCATTTCCAAAAAGTTGGGATGATATGGAAAATCCAAATTAAAAAAAAAAAGAAATAACAGTGATTTGTATTTAAGTCATCCATGACCTGTATTAAGTTGACAACAGTTCAAAGAGTAGTAAGTTGATATTTCCCTCAGCTATTTGTTGTTGTGGTTTTTTTTTTTTTTTTTTTTGGACATAATCACGAATTCTAAATTTTTGTTTTCAGCAAGACATTCCAGACTGGCTGGAACAGGATTATTTTCGAGTGCTATTCATCACCCTCTTTTTTTTTTTTTTGCTTTTTTTTTTTTTTTTTTTTTTTTTTTTTTTTATTTGGCATCTCCAATCCCACCCGAATCTGGAATGTCCAATTAGGGAACTATGTACAAGGCTTTTCATCACCTCTCCTTTTAACAGCTCACCTAATGTAACTCCTTCGCAGGCCTGAGGACATCTTCAGCAGGTGTCCGTCACTCAACTTTAAATGAACAACCTGAACTTTGTTAGAGGAAAAACCCTTTGTCACATCAAGCCAGGCTGATCATCAAGAGTATATTTCTAATCACTTAATTTAGCATTTAAGGCTTTAATGGTAATCAAGACTATCATACTATCAATCAGAAAATTTCCCTGAACATATCCATCTCATCATCATTCTCTATAAAAAAACAATTTTGTTTAATTCTGTTCATTCAGAGTAGCGGATTCAGAGCAACATAACCTCTTAGAAATAATCCATCATGTTCTACACAGTTGATTAAAACAGAGACCCCAGTAATATATGGATTTGCATTACAGTGACAATGGTAATCATTTGTGGATATATGTGAGGAATCCACTTGCAAAGCCTTCTAAGTCAAGTTGGTCCATTTTTCAGAAAAATCTGATTTTTTTTGGTAGGCATAGAAATTATCTTCCATAGATACCGATTTTCACTATACTGAAACTATTAGTTTTGCAGACATAATCCATGAGGCAATTCATTTTTTTTTAAGAAATGACTTTGATTTTGCAACACTAAGTTTTGACTTAGCAGGTTTTGAAAATGGAGTGGAAATTTAGCAGGTTTTGACAGTGTTTAATCCAGCCCCGTTTCTCAATAGGCGAAGGTATTTGACTCAGGACCCACTCTACATGCAGCTCAATGCTTCAGACAGCACAGTGATTGAATAGCTGCTATGACAATGACAACATAAACATAAGTCCATGGGTTCAAATCCCCCTTTTATGATATCACTATCATCACACTTTTCTGAACTGCCCAAACCAACAAACTAGAACCCAATGTGTTACCATACTTTGATTGTCACCATAAGGCAATGAGAATTTATTAGTGTTATAGAAGGCACAGCCGCTGAACAGTCAAGGATTTTGTCATGGTTCAAATCCCAACAAAAATGTGTTAAACTTTAAAAAGCTAACAATTCAGTTTGAACAACACCGAGATATTCTTTATTGGGTTAAGCAGGACTAACATTGCTTCAGGGGTAGGGACACACCCTAACATTAAGCTGAAACCAACAAAATGGAATCACGTTTCCACATTGGCAGATGACTCAGCAGAATTTGACAGTTTTCCTCCTTGACTTTTTTGACAGAGTTTCGCTTTTTCCATTACAATTTGTAACATGATTTAGTAGGTTTTGAAAGTGGAGCTATCAGTGGGACATGCGCAGGTGCCTGAAAGACAGGCTAAGGGAGACAACTCATTTATTTTCTAAACTTGACTTAGCAGGTTTTGCAAGTCGACTCCTCATGTGATATATGACTCCAGTTATCGAAGGTGAATCAAAAAAATGGCAGAACCCAAGACCAGTCATAGACAGAACTGGCGTAACACCAGCCAACCCAATGCCATTTCAGGAACGAATTGGCGCAAGGGCTTAAAAAACATCTTGTGTTGTTTTTGCAGTATGCTCCCAAGTCACCATCCATCTGAACTGTAAAGCATTTTCCAATTAGCTCTGATGCATTTGGCTGAATCTAAGCATATAATATAGCCCTACACAATTCAGAATTCACCCTCCAGCTTTTGTCAACAGTCTCATCACCAGGAGCCTGCTCAATCAGCAGCCATACAGGCCCGTACATTACCTCTCCCCACAGATGAGCTGCTGTGCCTCAGATCATGAGCAGTTATTTCCCCTCTCCACATCCCTCTTTTCCAAAACTTGTGCTATAAGTTGATCTTTATCTCATTTGTCGACAAGATGCTGCTCCAGAGCTATACAGGCAGTTTTCCAATTTTTTTTAGCAAGTTTCCCATTTTTGACCTTTACCGATGGTTTATCTTTGGTTCGAACTTCTGCCGTTGTCAAGAGAAAGGCCCGACATTTACGAAGGTCACCAGTAAACAGGAAAATCAGCTGATTTATAACACCGGCCGTAAGCGACAGTCTCCAGGTCTTCCTCCTCCAGCTGCTTGGCCTTGTTTTCCTTCTCCGTTGGTTGCGTTTCTCGAACTGTCGAACAAGGCGGAGCTGCTGTCTTCGCTAGCAGTAGCACTGCGAGGCAGGCTAAAGGACCCAGGGCGAGCTCACCTGTTTCTCAGTAGAGTGAGTGGATGACCATGACCAGGAGTAAACAGCCTTGTCTTTGTAGTCCTGCTCATCTCATTTCAACATTTCCATTTTAGCCTGTGCCAAAATTTTCTGATTTTCATGGGACTCCTCATGCACCGTCTCCTTCTTCTTCTGTGGTTTTTTCCTCATGACAAGCCAATAGTGAGTCACAGGACTGTCATCATTTCGTATGCAGCTTATTCTGTAGCGGTAATACTTTAGGCCCAATGCTTTAGCAGTGCCACACAAAGCAGATGCCATAACCAGTGCAGCACATATACTACCCGACAGCTACCCTTTCCTGGGTCGGAAACGAGCCACTCAAAATCGATGATTTGTTGAAGGAGCGTTGATGAATTAATCATTATGATTGGTGACGCCACGACAAGAAATGGCGATTTTGATGCAAATACACTCTTCGACCATGGTCTGATTTTGAAAGTCAGACATCAGAAACACTGACATATCATTAAAAAGCAATGATATTGGAACATGGATTATGGAAAACTAAACTTGACCAGCACAAGAGAAAAACACCCATTTTGCAATTAAGAGCAGCATTGCAGAAACGTAAAAGAGGTCATGAAAACATGATGCCTAACTAAACGATTAAAAACCATGACAGCCACTGTATTTCAGGGCAAAATGAAAAAACAAAGGTCAAAGGAGGACTATCAAAAAATTTCTGCCCTCCTGTTATTTCAATTTGTTAATCTCCTGCTAGTTAAACTGCGTTCATGCAGCTCAGTTGGCTTAATGACGAAAAAATCAAATTTAATTGAGCCCATTGGGCAGCGCCATTATTTTCCGTAGCACCTGTCTCGTCTGTTTCTCGGGCGCGAGATCGTGACGTCAGCACGGCGGTATGGCGCTTCCAGGCATCATGGCCGATGCACTCGATTTAATGAGATTTTCACGTCAGTGAACAGATCCGAAATAGCTTTGAAAATGCTGCATTGTCAGGCATACGGTTGTGTCAACGACACTAAACAGAAGATGGCCGGTGTGACAATGCACACGTTGCCAAAGGACAGGGATTTAATTCGCCGTTGGGTTATAAACTCGCACAATGGCACAATGCATATCACTGATCAGGGATGCTTTGTTTACACTCTCAGCCGCTGCGTTCACGCCACGATTCCGTGCTTTCGGGGGCTGAAACTCTGTCTTGCGTGGCTTGGGTTCAAAACAATGGCGGCCTCCGTTTTGGATTTTATCATGGAGATTACGGGCAATTATCAACAATTACGTGGAAAGGACTAATTATCTTGCGGAAATACTTGAAGCGGGTGCTGTTGAACTTCCGTGCAGTTAATACAAGTCGAAACAGGTAAGCGTGATAATCCTCCTTTAACCCATTTAAACCGGGACAGCATGTGCGCATTTTAAGAACGTGTCGTTGCCGACACAGATATGTGCGTAATTTTGAAAGTACCGTAATTACTGTAAGTTCTGCGCAATAGAAAAAAATTCCAACTGTTTCTGAAAGCTGAGAAGCTGTGCTTCAGCCCAAATACAGGTTACTATGGTAAACATGGCAGCATGATTCTCTGCTGGGATTTTTGCATTTGGCCTTAAAGGGTTAAATAGTAATGGACAGCACGCGCAGGTGAAAAAACTATAAAAAGAGGTGGAACACAGATTTTAGCCTTCTTCGCACAGTTGGTAAAACCACATTTATTTCAGAATATTGCAACATCGCATCCTGAATTGGGAGAGAAAATTTTAATACAATAACATTTGATAAAATATAATGGTCTTTGACATAATTTTAGCATTTTATTTTTCAATATTTGTAAACAGATTAACATGTTTAAAGTGCTACCATGGAAAATGATAAAAACAGATGAAAATGTATAAATGATCACAGTTAGCATTTGCTAAAATGTTTTTAACAGTGAAGTTTTTAGAATAAAAATGGGAGTTAATATTAGATCTGAGGTGAACTCTTGTGGAGATGATTAACTGGAATTTAGCCGGTGGGCAGTGTTATTACACTGTGTCCAATCCAGGCTCTTCAAATCACAAGTCTTTCGGCACAGTGTAACGATATTTACATTTTAGATAGTTCACTTTCCTCCAAGTGCATTTAAGGGATCATCAAAAATACTGTGGTTAGCATCGTCTGCCACGCTGGACTCCTTGGCTGGTTGGCTTTTCTTTGCTTTGGGCTGGGGCTTCGCCACTGGTTTTACAGTCCCGGAGGAAAATATATCGTCTGTGCGGAATAAAACAAATAGAAAATGTTTCTATGAACTCGCTGCACTCGAGAACACATTTCTGTCGACAATACAATAAGTGGCTAGTCTGATTATTAACCCTCAGAGCGCTAAATGCAACTAATGTTACTCAGTGCTGTAAGATTTCAAAATCAAAGCTGTCGAAAACCTATCATGTGGCGACTTGTTTAAAAGAGCTCCCCTGAGGGAGTTCTTTTAAACAAGTCGCCACATGATAGGTTTTCAACAGCAAAAGATAATTAAATCCATATTTTAAAAAAATTTATTTCAGCGCTCCAAGGGTTAAGCCGGTCTTGCATTTTCATTCTAATACTGTCCGGCTCTGAGAGGAATACAACCATACAATAAATGGCAAAATATTTCAGCCGATCACCAGCTCACCCATGTCATCATCGAAAATAGACTTCGTTTCCACTTTCTTCTTTGACCTCTTCTCTCTCGGTTTTGTTGTGGTCGTCAAGTCGGCGAAGATGTCCACGTTGTCGTCAAATAAGCTTGCTTCCAAAGCTTTTCCTTTCTGCTTCGTGGGTGCCTCTAGCTTTTCATCCTGTTAAAAAAGAAGTATATTGACTTGGAGTCGTCTGTTCAAAACCACATGCCAGCGAACCAAGAGCAGCTGTATCGCATCGCATCTGCTAGTACGTGTTGTAAATAAAAGGCTGTTTACAGGTTACGGCAACTGTCTGAGGACAGAGGTAGACGACAGAGCACTTTTCAACCCGTTAGGTCAGCTATGCCACAATCCTGACGCATACAGTAGATTAGGGAAGGACCATCTCTCCATACTGTATCATTTAAACATTCTCCAAATCTGGCATTCGGTAAACCTATGGTGTTTTTGTAGAGTGAAGTTGCTTTGGTCATTAATCTGTTCTTGACCAACTCATGACACCCTACTTAAGTTAGCACACTTTCTCAAATAAATGCAATAAAAAAGGTGAGATTTCTATATGCCTTGACACACAGTGTCACTGATGCAAAGCCCCATGGGCGGTAATGGTTCCCCTTGTGAAAATCTTAACGCTGCTTAACTTGAGCGCCAAAGGGAGTGACTGAGCGAGTTATTTAGTTAGCTAGACAGCTAGTCACTTAGTGAATTACAATTCAAGTCAATGAGGTGTTTTGCATTAAAGGTTTGTAAATATATAAAACTACAGTATATCTTATTATGAGTTACTCGTATTTATCACTGTCTAGAGTTTGCTAGCCGGCTATGTCTTCCTAAACTTCCCGCAAAAGCATCTTCCCAGGATTTCAGAATTTACGAAACGGCTCGATCGCCCTATTTAGGTTTCCGAAAAATGATGACATCTTAAATGCCGTAAATTCATGAGATTTTTGGTGTGACCAAACCTATGCCAGACCCCTGAGTGGTGTTTTGGCGTTTTGGCAAAGTTTGGAGGCGATCAGAGTTATGTTGTATGTTGCAGCCTCAGACAGACAGACAGACAGACAGACCTGATCCAGTAGGATGCCAGAAGCATGACCAGTTAAATAAGCTTGATGCTTAACCTCCGATGTACCTGAAAAATGTCCTCTTTCGAGGGTTTGATTTCGGCGGCAGGTTCTTTTGTAACCTTTACCGCTGCAGTTTTCCCCGACCCGAAAATGTCATCGTCATCTTCGTCCAGGAAGGCCATGGTCTTGGGCTTCATGGGAGGTTTCTGTTTGACCGTCTGGAAGAGGTCATCGCCGGGGTCATCGAAGATGGCAGGAACCTCCTGCTTCTTCACGCTGGGTCTGGGTGCCTCTTCCGGGCTTCCCGATTTCGGCTTGGGCGAGGGCGTGCGCTTGCTGACCGGAGCGAAGAGGTCGTCCGACCCGAAGAGGTCGTCCACGGCGGTGGGAACAGAGGTGGTAGGGGTCGTCTTGGGCTTGGCCCCTTCGCTCTCTACAGGGGCGAAGATCGGAAGCCTGAGAGTCGAGGGGTTGGCGGGCGCGTCGCTGTTGGGGGTGGAGGGAGGGGAAGAGGGCGTGACCGGGGCAGACACCGCCCCTTTAGCCCCGCCCTCCTCCTCTCGGAGCTCGTCGGAGAGCTGGGCAGCCAACTGCCGCGCGGCTCGCGTTTGTGGCCTCCGCCGGCCGGCTCCTTTAGCACGACCCTGCCGAACAGGAAACAGGGCCGTAAAATCCAGATTCAGAAAGGCCAATTCCTCACCAGGATTTTGTACCAACCACTGCTCATCTCTAATAAACACAATTCTTCAACAAGTAGGTAGAACACACTAACAGCCTCATTTGCAAGGAAGCGCCCCAAAAGAACACAGAGGAACTGCAAGGAAAAACACATCAAGCAGTGCCTGTCATTGCCAGATACAAAATACAACCCCAATTCCGAAATAGTTGGGACAAAGTGTAAATTGTGAATAAAATCGAAACGCAATGACTTTCAAATCACACCAGCCAGTATTTTATTCACAATAGAACAGAGATAACATAGCAAATGTTGAAACTGAGAAATTTTACAATTTTATCCACAACATGAGCTCATTTCAAATTTGATGGCTGCCACGGGTCTCAAAAAAAGTTGGGACAGGGGCCTGTTTACCATAGTGTAGCATCCCCTCTTCTTTTTAACCCAGAGTGGAGGCGTCTGGGCATTGAGGAGACAAGTTTCTTGAGTTTAGCCATTGGAATTTGATCCCACTCTTGTTTAATACAGGCTTCCAACTGCTGGAGAGTTTTGGGTCTTCTTTGACTGACTTTTCATTTAATTATGCGCCAAATGTTCTCAATCGGTGAAAAATCAGGACCACAGGCAGGCCAGTTCAGCACACGGACTCTTCTACTTTGAAGCCACGCTGTTGTAATAGCTGCAGTATGTGGTTTTGCATTGTCCTGCTGAAATACACAAGGCCTTCCCTGGAATAGATGTCATCTGGAGGAGAGCATATGTTGCTCTAAAACCTTTACATACCTTTCAGCATTCATGGTGCATTTTAAAACATGCAAGTGTCCCACACCATATGCACCAATGCATCAATGCATCCCCATACCATCAGAGATGCTGGCTTTTGAACTGAACGCTGATAACAGGAGGGGTGGTCTTTCTCCTCTTTAGCCCGGAGGACACGACGCCCATGATTTCCAAAAAGAATGTCATTTTTGGACTCGTCTGACCACAGGACACTTTGCCACTTTGCTACAGTCCATTTTAAATGAGTCTTGGCCCACAGAACACGGTGGCGCTTCTGGATCATGCTCAACAATGGCTTCCTTTTTGCATGATAGAGTTTTAGGTGGCATCTGTGGATGGCACGGCGGACTGTGTTTACAGACAGTGGTTTCTTGAAGTATTGCTGGGCCCATTTAGTAATGTCAATGACAGAATCATGCCGGTGAGTGATGCAGTGGCGTCTGAGGGCCCGAAGATCACGAGCATCCAGTAAAGGTCTTCGGCCTTGTCCCTTCCGCAGAGATTTTTCCAGTTTCTCTGAATCTTTTGATGATGTTATGCACTGTCGATGATGAGACCTTCAAAGCCTTTGCAATTTGACGTTGAAGAACATTGTTTTGAAAGTATTCCACAATTTTTTACGCAAGCCTTCACAGGTTGGAGAGCCTCTGGCCATCTTTACTTCTGAGAGACTCAGCCTCTCCAAGACATCCCTTTTACAGCCAATCATGTTACACACCTGATGCCAGTTAACTTAATTACTTGCTAAATGTTCTTTCAGCTGATTCTCTTATATATTAATTGCTTTTTCAGCCCTTTTTTGCCTGTGTCCCAACTTTTTTGAGACCTGTTGCAGCCAGAAAATTTGACATAAGCTCATTTTATGGATAAAAATGTAAAATGTCTCAGTTTCAACAATTGAAATGTTATCTATGTTCTATTGTAAATTAAATATTGGCTCATGTGATCTGAAAGTCATTGCATTTTGATTTTATTCATAATTTACACTACGTCCCAACTATTTCGGAATTGGGGCTGTAGAAGGCTAGGCTTGTGCAATCTGTTATGTCAAAATAAAAAAAAAGTATTTTTGAAGACAAGTAAAGCAACAAGATAAGCTGCAATCAGCGTGACCACAGGCTGGGGGAGACATATTTCCCAGCATTCCTCTTTCCTCCGTGATGTCACAGGGACCCACCTTGTTGGTGCTCTGCAGCGTGGTGACCTGAGCAGGGGTGTCGAAGCTCACCCCTCCTTCGCTGGCCGTCGGGGACAGGGGGGAGGCCGCGGGGCTGAAGGGCTGTCCCACGGCAGCAGCCGGGGAGACGGGGGACGAAGACTGGGGGGACGTGGGCGACAGACCAGGGAGGACACCAACCGCCCCGGGTATCCGGATCGCGGCGCCCGGGAGGAGGCTAGCAGGGTTAATAGCCAGGTTAGCCTGCGGGAACGGAGCACCGACTGTAAGGCAAAACCCAGCACGAGCAAACCACAGAACCAACAGCCATTCTAATACAAAACTCAGGCCGACTACAGGATCCATCTGCAGCAGAGAGCTTTATAACTTTTGTAGGCACGGAGCCCGCATCCCAAATTAAGTCCGTTACAGAAGTCAGGAACGCCTCGTTTTACAGGCACTCACATGCAGTTTTTACAGATTAAATTCCAGGGAACTGTGGCATCATAAGGCAATTTAAATTCTCTATCAAGTACCCAGGAAAAGGGTACTCGACCTCACAAGTCTGTTTCATGGTACAAACCGCAGGAATCCAGACTTACCGAATAACACAGGACAGTGGTGCTCACCAATGGCGAGCCAGCAGAGGTGCAGAGGCGCTTCAGTGACCTCACCTTTTAATACATGATTGCTCTCAAGCTGTTCCTGTTTAAGTTCGCCTGATTAACAATTAAACTATTTATTTACTGAATAATCAAGACCAACACATAGCCTATAAAAATTAAGACACTGTAAATTCAGAAATGACAAAGATATCACTGATGGGCTACATTAGCAGATGATACATGACACTGGAAGGATGGCAATAATTGCAATAATCCAAATAATTGGAAAAAAAAATCCAAAACCTGCCCTGAATTCCATCTCCCATTCATGCATTTTTTAGCAGTGTAATTTAAGATGGCACAAAACTTATTCAAAAAAAAAGGTTTTCAGAGTGAACAAACATTGGCGAAAAATGGCTTCATTCATAATAAGCCTAGCCAACAATTTCATGAAACTGTTATTTAATGAGCCACATGGATTCAGAATCTTGAAAAGCATTTTTAATGTTATGCGTCACCATTAATGTGGATAGGAAAATACCTGATAACTTTGTAATGCAACAAACAATAATGAAAGTTCAAAAAAACAAATAGGGCTGTCATTCTACTGATTAAAATCAAAGTCAAAATAAATGTTTAGTTGCTAATTAAGTAAAGGGGAACCGGGTTTGATGTAATCATTTGTTTTGAGGTGAGGTCACTGAAAGGCTTTACACCTCTACTGGTGCATCTCTGGTCTGGACCGAGCAAACACTATCAAGAATTCAAAAAAGGGACGTACTGAGGTCCCAAACTGAAGGCAAATATGTTTTCTCACACATAGGGATGCGACATCCCCTCACTTCTGAAACATTACAGATCTCAGGCTTTCACAGCAGGGCTCTCAGAGACAACAGAGTTTTTAAAAAGGAAAATACAAATTAAAAGTAGAATTTAATGAAGGAGTAGGCTTAATCTGTGTCAAGTGTTTCAAGCAGAGGCAGACATTTTGGCTCTTGGAACCAGCTTTGTGCTCAGGAGAGTATGACTGCAAGACCAAATGCCAGTAGCCTTGTGCAGACATTTTAACAGTGAGTTCTGTCGGCGTGTTCATGTTCTGCGTCATGAATACAGAGACAATGGACAGGAGAGCTCTGCCGGAAAAACACCAGAGATGAGCAGCGCAGCAGGCGATACAGGCTTACAGATGCAGGCCATATATACAGCAGGCGAGAAAAGATGTGGACCAGCATGCCAGCACTGAAAGGACGGCAAAGCCCAACACCAAGCACAGATACACTGTTCATAATGGCACAGACACATTTACTCAACAAAGCTTGTTTAATGACTTATGACATAAACTGACTTCCTCTGCTACGGCATTTTATAACAGTTTTTACGTAATGTCAGTGCTGTGTCAGCCTTATGTCGAGGTATCTGACTGAAATGTAATCAAAATAACGTATTCATCATTCTAGGCTGTGTAACTGACAGTGGTCTTCGGGAGACAGAGAGGACTTGTGGAAATGGACCATCAAAGGTATTTTTATTAATATAACTTGTTTTTTATTTTCTGAAAACTACAGAAGGTGAACTTGGAAATCAAGCACAAAAGCATGTTTGGGCTTCCAGTATTAGCTAGTAGAAAGAGACCAAACGAACCATTACAGAGCTTTGAATTCGCTCTCACATCCCAGACTGAAATATGAAAGGGGGAGGGTGGATCATTGCATTGTTTCTGACTATTTGTGAATGTTTACAGCTGTCGGCGTCCCTGTACTTGTGTGTCAAGCGCCAGGAGAGAAGAACACATGCACATGTTTTTGATTTCAAGACAGAACTTCACAGGGGTGAATCAGATAAGCGAGAGGTGGCGAGGACAGAGTGAAATTTGTATTAAAAAAAAAAAAACTTGGATTTACTTGGAGCTTCCCAATCCGTGAGGATGGCTCTTTAGATTTTACTGGGCTTGTCGGTTTCTGCACAATTGGACAAAATCAGTCAGATTCAGTGCACTGTGAGATAGTACTGTAAGAGTTGCAGTGTTACAGGTATATTCCTTTCCTTTCATACCCTAAAATTTCAATAAAGTCTACAAATGAAAATGGCTGCAACTACAAACATAGTCTGTCCAAGTTTCAATCTTATTGCAAGTGTCTGATGTGAATCTTTGTCTCAATAACTCAAAAAACACAGAGGGGCATCCCAAAATAACATCAGTGGTCTCCAGCAAAGGCAACAGATTATGTACCCTACAGCATTGCATTACACCATAATAAATAATGGATCTCTTTATGAAAATCACCCACAGAACCAGTTAAATTTCAGTAAGATAGTCAGAAACCACTTGCTCACTGATGAGGTTTGCATTTCTGTCAGGCACTGCAAGAACGTTCTTTCCCAGCATTACACTCGCGGTCTGATCACAGTTCCAAACTTAATTCTTTTCTCAGTCCGTAGGTTTCAGTTTAGCAGTAAATGATACAGGGCCAGACTTTAGCCATTTGCTAAAGAACAGTGTGTGAGCCTGATACTCGCCTCAGGATCTGCAGACACAGGAACGCTAGCTGGCTTTACTGGGGCCTCCACTTTCCTCGGTTTCTCTGCCACTTTCTGAAGCGAAAAACAAGAGCCGAGGGCAAGTGAATGAGAGACAGCACAGCGATGTTCGCTTCAAACCTTCATCCCATAGTGTGTTCAAAATGGCCGCCTCATTTTTGAACTAGAGATCAATACTAGCCCCAGAGGTCTGTAACATCTGCAGAAAAAGCACTTCAGATCACGGGATGAAAGAAAAGAAACGGAAAAAGTTGATTGTTTGTGCAACTGTGACTTTCCCTGGTGATCGAGGGGCTGCCCATGGGGGGAAATGGGGGGGAAATTCATAGAAAAAAGGGGAGTCTTTTTACCGGCGGAACTTTGGGTTTTGCTGAGCTGAAAAGATCGTCTTCGTCATCGTCCCCAAACAGTGCAGGACCTGCCGGTTTTACGCTACTAACTGGACGGCTCTGGAAGAGAAGAACTGCGATTTACTGCAAAAAGCAATGGAGTACTTCACAGCCATGACTCAGCACTTTCAGCAGGGGTCTCGTGTTCTCCATCAGCCGGCCCCGTCCCCACGCTGACTTCATACGGCTTCCATTTCCTCCAAAACTGAACATCAACCAGCAGACACTTTAACTCTTGGACTGAAGTTAAACCAGC
Source organism: Gymnothorax javanicus (assembly GCA_029692085.1). Taxonomy (NCBI): domain Eukaryota; kingdom Metazoa; phylum Chordata; class Actinopteri; order Anguilliformes; family Muraenidae; genus Gymnothorax; species Gymnothorax javanicus. The sequence goes on along the minus strand of CM056208.1, from coordinate 51,869,919 downwards.
AGTCTGAAATTTCTGCTTCAGAACAGTGTAAATATTGGCAGTTCCTCACGGTGGGTTTCACCGATGTGGAGAAGAGGTCCACGTCCGGGTCGTTGTCCTTCTGTTGTTTTTGGGTGAAGAGCAGCTCCTCATCCTCGAACACGTTGGTGCTTCTGGTCCGGCTCCTCTGCTCCTGAGCCTGAAACCAGAACCACAAACCCCGCATTAGCTGCCAGCGCTCTGTGTTCACATACGAGTTTGTCATTTCACATCTTAGTCATGACATCTCGTCTCACCTTAACCTTACTTTATAATGGGCTTTTCTCAAAGACACAAATTAAGCTCAGTCCTGGAGTGAAATGAGTTAATCTCCATTTAAAACCTTCCGGTATAAAATCAGCCCATTATCTCTGACACCTGCCGCATCACTAGAACCTGACTGCAACATGGACCAGTGGTGATCCCCCAAGACCAAACATGATTGGCTGACATGTTACTAAAGGAGGGATTGGCTTGACAGTGTGCAAAATGGTGGCTGCACCACAAGCTCAAAAAACAGACGTTATTTCCAGCAGCACGATAAGACTCCAACAATACTGCAGCCCTTTCGCTTTACTGAACCAAACGGTGGAGCACATTTGTCTTAAATGTAATCCAGTCCAATAACCTGTTAACTCCTTTGGCTGAAAAACAGGATGGTTGAGCTTCACTCCAAAAGTGAAATCCTGGATTTACAGAAAAATACTAGGTCATCCAGTGGCAGGAAATCCATAGCACAGATTCTAGGACGACTTACTAAAACTATTCTCTTCAAAAGGTATTTTACGCAGTTGAGTGGACCCTATTAAAAAAACACTTTGTAGTAAATCCAACATTTCAGTTTTTTGAGCGAAGTAGGAGGAATTTAAAGTGTCTCTGAATGAACGCATTTGTATTACAGATGTTTCAACAAATTGGGGATCAGTCGTGAGAACAGACAGTGGAGCTGAATATCTCAAAGCTTTCCAAGCAGATAATGTTTGACCTTGAGCGTGCTCTCAGAGGCTGGCTGGCTGGACGTTGACGGAGCCTCCTCTTCTTCGTCTTCATCTTCGTCGTCCTCGTCGAAAAGGCTCACAATGTTCTTCTTGGCCCTCGGCTCGTCAACCAGGGGAGGGGGGCCGTCCTTATACGAGAAGTCGCTGTCGTCCGGATCCTCGAGGGGACTCTCAGTTGGCTATTATTGGGTAACCATAGAAACCGAATAGATTGATTTGCACCTGATGAAAAAATGGCGTCTCTAGACATCCAAACCACACAGCTGAGGGTGAAAGCAGACGGAGGGTTATGAAACTGAAGCTCAGACAAGTGCAAACCTAGTGAGGGTATGGGGGGCAAACATAACTGAACTATTTGTAACAGTTTTAAATGGGTAAAAACATAGTTACATGGCTCAACAAGGTCACACTTGGTCCTCAAATACGATCTTGTGCAGATGCAGGTGAATTTTGAGGAGTAATAAAAGTAGGTGTTTTGTGAGGGTTTTAGAGGCAGGGGATTTTTAGAGGGTTTAAGAGGCAGGTATTTTGAGAGGATTTTAGAGGCAGGTGTTTTTGAGAGGGTTTTAGAGGCAGGTGTTTTAGAGAAGGTTTTAGAGGCAGGTGTTTTAGATATTTTTAGAGGCAGGTGTTTTTGAGAACATTTTTAGAGGCAGGAGTTTTTGAGAGTGTTTTAGAGGCAGGTGTTTTTGAGAGGGTTTTAGAGGCAGGTATTTTTGAGAGGGTTTTAGAGGCAGGTATTTTTGAGAGGGTTTTTAGAGGCAAGTGTTTTGAGAGGGTTTTAGAGGGAGTGTTTTTGAGAGGATTTTAGAGGGAGGTGTTTTAGAGAGATTTTTAGAGACAGGTGTATTTGAGAGTTTTAGAGGCAGGTGTTTTTGAGAGCGTTTTAGGCGCAGGTGTTTTTGAGGGGTCTTTAAAGGCAGGTGTTTTTGAGGGGGTTTTAGAGGCAGGTGTTTCTGAGATAGTTTTAGAGGCAGGTCCTTTTGAGAGGGTTTTAGAGGCGGGTGTTTTTGAGAGGGTTTTACACGCAAGTGTTTTTGAGAGGATTTTAGAGGCAGGGGTTTTTGAGAGGGTTTTGGAGGCAGGTGTTTTGACTGGGTTTTAGAGGCAGGTGTTTTAGAGGGGGTTTTAGAGGCAGGTGTTTTTGAGAGGAGTTTTAGAGGCAGGTGTTTTTGAAGGGGTTTAGAGGCAGGTGTTTTTGAGAGGGTTTTAGAGGCAGGTGTTTTTGAGAGGGTTTTCGAGGCAGGTGTTTTTGAGAGGGTTTTCGAGGCAGGTGTTTTTGAGAGGGTTTTAGAGGCAGGTATTTTTGAGAGGTTTTAGAGGCAGGTGTTTTTGAGAGGGTTTTAGAGGCAGGTGTTTTTGAGAGGTTTTAGAGGCAGGTGTTTTTGACTGGGTTTTAGAGGCAGGTGTTTTTGAGGGGGTTTTAGAGGCAGGTGTTTTTGAGGGGTTTAGAGGCAGGTGTTTTTGAGAGGGTTTTAGAGGCAGGTGTTTTTGACTGGGTTTTAGAGGCAGGTGTTTTTGAGAGCGTTTTAGAGGCAGGTGTTTTTGAGAGGAGTTTAGAGGCAGGTGTTTTTGAGAGGGTTTTAGAGGCAGGTGTTTTTGAGAGGGTTTTAGTGGCAGATGTTTTTGACTGGGTTTTCGAGGCACTTGTTTTTGACTGGGTTTTAGAGGCAGGTGTTTTTGAGAGAGTTTTAGAGGCAGGTGTTTTTGAGAGTGTTTTACAGATAGGTGTTTTTGAGAGGGTTTTAGAGGCAGGTGTTTTGACTGGGTTTTAGAGGCAGGTGTTTTTGACTGGGTTTTAGAGGCAGGTGTTTTTGAGGAGAGTTTTAGAGGCAGGTGTTTTTGAGGAGAGTTTTAGAGGCACTTGTACACAGTTTTGGGCGACAGAGCCCCACAGATCCCTCTCACCTTGGTCGACTCTTTTTTCTGCCCCAGTACATCCAACCCCCCGAAAAGGCTGACTGCCCCCACCGGCTTCTTCTTGGGCTCCGCCCTCTCTTGTGGTGAACTGTCTGTCACTGAGCCACGCCCACTCTCCTTTTCCTCTTTGGCTAACAGGGGAGGAGGCCCAGAGTCTGCAGCTAAGGGCTGAGGAGAGAGGGAGGGAGCAGAGGAGAGAGAAAACAAGAGGGTGAGAAAAAGAGGAGAGAAACAAAATGAGAGACAGATCAGGAGAATGAGATGGAAAGTAAGAGTGAGAGAAGAAAAACCAGAGAGAGAGGGAGTGATACAGAGAGAGAGAGAGAGAGACATGTCCATCTCAGGCTGGCTCAAATCCTTACATTTACTCAACAACCATACAAAATATCATAAAACAAAAAAAAACATAATAAAACATGACAACATAATAAAATACGGAATAGAAATGTGGAGAAAAACGCTGACCTTCACCTCAGGGGCGCTGCTTTTTGTGGCCGGCGGCTGGAACCCAAAAAGGGAACCCTTGTCCTCTTCCTCTTCCTCGAACAGCAGAGACGCCCTCTGCGGCTTCTTCTGACTGTGTGAGGGCAGCAGTACAGTTCGCTCACCGCCAGCACAGAGCACTGCTAAACACTCTCACCCTGGATTACTCAACTGCCCCCGACAAAAATGGGAGTCGCACAGCTGACCACAAACCACCAACTCTTTAAGCAATCACTCCAGCAGAAGGCTACTTACTGCAGCAAGCACAAAGCCAGTTACAAGCTGCTGTAGAAAACATGATTATTTAGTACACTACAAGGCCAAAAGTATGTGTATACTCCTGAGGATAGTTTGGGTTTGGTCTTGCGGTTCCAGAACAGGCAAATCTTACTGAATGTGAGCATCAATCAGTTTGAGGACAGCTGCTTCCTGATTCAACACTATACTGCCCCAGGTGCAGAGAGCAGGGCTCATTACTGCATGTTTCAGTGAGATGTTCCATATCACAGCGGAACATCCTTCCCAGGGAACTGGAGGCTCTTACAGTAGCGTTAGATGGGCATCGACTCGACTCCATATTAACACCCTTGATTTCAGAATAAGATGTAAAATTGAGCAAGTGTCCACATACTTTTGCACCACAGGCGTAGTACCATACGACCCCCAGTATTTTAATGGCAACAGCACCTTGTCTCCTTGGTGGCAGCGAACAGATCGTGGTCATCCTCGTCTTCGTCGAACAGGCTTTGTTTTGGAGGCGCAGTGGCACTGGGGAGACTGGAGGGGGCGCTGTTACTGCCTCGCATTCCTCCGGATTTCACCTCCGGTTTCGTCTCACTCGCCTTTCCGCTCAACCACTGGTCCTGGATTACACCAGGTAAAACACACAACACACAACAAAGAGCTGGATTAACAGCTGACGTAAATGAGGCGAATTTCTCCACAAAAGCTGAATGTGCGAGGCAAACATTTCCCTCAACAGAATTATTTATACCTTTCCTGCAAGCAAATCTGAAGTTTCGTAAAACATAATCTTGGAAAAATATAATCAAATTCCACTCATCCGGTCAACACACCACCCATATTTTATTCGATTTGTCTTTGATTTATTGAGTAACACAGCTAACTGAAACATGCTGAGGCTCACATACGAAGGTTCAACGGAAACGTAATCATTGAGCATCAGTCTTGATCACTGCATGTTGTACAATTAAAAAAAAGAAAAAAAAATCCATGCTGCTCTTCTGTCATATATGAATAAAAGATGGGAGTAAACTATGAATTTAAAATGTGAAACTGAAGGTCTGCATCACGTTAAGCACATGAATGGATGGGTCCGTATTAAAGCGGCTATAGTACCCAGCTGGGACTCGAACGTCATCGGTACAAGACCAATGTGCCGCAGTATAATCAGCAGAGCGGTTGGTAATAGAGTAGAAGGCTTCACCTCGTCGTCGCTGAAAAGGCCGCTGGACAGGGGCTTGCTGGTTTTCGGCGCTGAAGCCGCCTTCCCCTGGTTACTTCTGGACTTCGCCGGGGCCGACATAAACAGATCCTGCCAGACAAACAACCATTAAAAAAGCTTTTCAAGTGCTGGGTTTTATGAGGTCTCATTCAAAAATTCTATTATTACAGCTCCAGAACTCTTACATCATAAATGAAGAACATTATTTGCGTTTCTTGCTCTCTCCCCAACTAGTGACTCTTCCATCAAGCAGTTCACCATAAACATCCATGACCCAGATAAACAGATTGCCAAAGGAACTTTCCTGGTTCAGCTTAAAAAAAGCATAACTGGCTGAAGTCTGCAAAATCCACTCAATTTTTCCCCTCGCAGAACCAATTCGCTCGAACACTTTACCAAATCCTACCTCCTCTTCCTCGTCATCGAATATGGAGAGCGCCGCTTTGCTGGGTTTTCCCTGGACACTCGGCTCAGGTCTGGTCTGAGGTTTGGCAGTGGAGGGAAAGAGCTGCAAAGGTTTGGTTGATTGATCGTACTTAGTGATGGTAAAATTGACAGCAGCATTAAGCAGTTACAGTACACAATTCTCCAAACGCCATGCACTGCTGCCCTTTGTGATTTATGCTAAAATCTTGTCATACACATGAACATTCACCGTTATTAACTGGCTGAGTGGATATCTTAAAACAAACAAACAAACACACAAACACACGCAAAATCACCTACAATCATGGCCATTCCAAGCATGTGTTTTCAAAACTTTGTCGCAGTAAAGCAGCAGTTATTCCTGATATCGGTGATACTGTAGTGATAAACTTCAGGAGTATAACGGCAGCTCTTACCTGAGCGTCTTCATCATCAGAGAAGAGCCCTCGGCTCTGGGCTTTGACTGTCGGCTTCGGTGACGGTTTGGCAACATCCCCGCCAGGAACATTCTGAAAGAAACGGACATGCTTGTCAATCAGGCATTAAGTTTCACCATGAGAGTCAAAATCAATCAATCCACCAATCAATTAATTAATTAAAATAGTCTTTATTCTCTCTTTTCACACTCATTTAACCTCCACAGGAATCTTCTTACTGGACTTGAATCAATCTCTCAGTAAATCAATCAGAGACAGAGCGAGAGAGAGAGAGAGAGAGAGAGAAAGAGAGAGGGGGAGAGAGAGAGAAGGAGAGAGAGATAAAGAGAGAGGGGGAGAGAGAGGGAGAGAGGGAGGGAGAGAGCGCGAGGGAGAGGGAGAGAGAGAGAAGGAGAGAGAGAGAAAGAGAGAGGGGGAGAGAGAGAGACAGAGAAGGAGAGAGAGAGAAAGAGAGAGGGAGAGGGAGAGGGAGGGAGAGAGGTGGATGGAGAGAGGAAGGAGAGAAAGAGAGGGAAGGTGAAAGAGAGGAGCAGAGATGGATGGACAGTGGAAGGTCAGCTACCTCCTCCGATCTCTCCGACTCCTCACTGGTGGACGTCTGTCGCCTCTTCAGTCCCTCGACCAGGACGTTCTTGGTGCCGGGACCGAACATCGAGACGGCCCCCGCCGGCCTCTGTGGAGGAAAACAGATGGACTCAGACTTTCAACAGGCTAATAGCTGCATGTCTTTGTCTTTACGTGAATATTTGAGGTCGTGCTGAAGAAAAGCTCTCAAGAATGCGCCTGTTGGCCGTCGAGCAAATGTGTTTGCGCAGTTAAAAGGAAGTATGTTTCTCGCCTTTGAATGAATATAAAATTCAGCCTCACAAACCAAAGCAAGAAGTCTGAGTCAGCATGTCCAATACAGCGCCCCAGCGCATTACTAATATAAACACCAGTTAAACCTCCCTGAGCAAAGGGACTTCCTGTCAGCCAGCAGGAGGGGGCGGCTTTTTCAGTTCCCTTGAGAGGCGTTATTTTAAAATGAGCCCATTCTGCATATACAGAACTATAAGAGGCATAAGTCACACACACAGAATGTGGGCTGAACCGTCAATCGATTTTTTTTTCGGGGTCCTCCTGCAGCAGAGCCCCACCTTCTTCTCAGGTGCAGGGGGCGTGGCCTCCTCGGCCGCTTCCTTTGAGCTCGGCTTGGGGGGGGGGGCACCCGAGGAATCTCCGAAAATGTCCCCCTCTTCATCCTCATCATCTCCGTCTCCGCCGAATAGATCCACCACCGCCTTCTTCTGCTTGGCTTTCTGCGGTCCAGCTAAAGCACGAAAAGATCTAAGTCACTGAGGCGATCATCACAATTCTCCATAACCAAACTCCCCAAGTCCTGGTTTAAAATAATGAGACAGAATGAATGGTAGCTAGTGTTCCTGAAATGGTGGCTGCCTGAGACGATTTGTGGCGAACTAGCCGATACCCCTGCAACGCACAGGCTATATGCACGGGCATCGTTTTAACAGCCGATTGAATTAGCCGGTTTTACTTGCAAAAACGGCTTCAAAATGCAGTTTTCACTTCATAACTAAGTTTGAAACCTGGCGCATCGTCTTTGTCACATAGTAAAACCGCTGTATGCGGAAAACAGACTCATTACTCACGGTGGTTTCGGAGGAGATGCGTGGAATTACGCAAATCGCCAACTCAGTTAATACTATATAGATTACGCAGATAATTAATGCTGCTTCCACTGAACCAACATAAGCGATTCCAACTGCTTCAACAATAAGATTTATTGAGACAAATGGCTGAGCAGGACATTTCACCGCACACAAGATGAACAGCATTGCCAATGACTGGCGATAAAACAAATATCATGACCTTCACATGAATTACTTCAATGTGCTGAGTGGTTTTGCACAATGACTTAGTAAATCAAGCACTAAATCTGAAGTCAGTACAACACAAATCCCACTTGCAGTCCTCCATCCGATCTGCAGAACTACAGATATCACACCCCAGATTCACCTTCAATTATTACGAGCACTAACTGCAAGCGGCGTGCTTTTAGGTCAGTGGAAATAGCAGGCGAGCACTGGCCGAAGCACACTGGACAGTTAAGAGATTATGCGATACGTAAACACAGCAGTAAACATGTAAAAGAGAGGCACGTTCTGCGAACTCCTGGATCGAGGCTATCGATGCTCACCAGAGGCAGACTTCTTGAGAGAGCTGCCGCTGAAGAAATCGTCTTCCTCATCATCGTCGTCAAAGAGGCCACCAGCCGGGGCCTGTTTGGGGGCCGGCTGGAGTCTGGGGGGGCCCCTGCTTTCCTGTTCCTCTGTGGAGTCCGCATCATTAGTGGGGGTGCCGAACAGAGTGTTTTCTACAGGAAGGCAGAATTAACATGGCGAGTTTGGTCACACATTAGCAGAAGCGTTTCTCATACAGTATGTATAATGCCTTCATAATGCCATGAACCCTCCTTATGCTTATAATTATGACACAAAATGTCATGCTTACCGGGGAATATTGAAACAGCCCCAACAGGAATCTTCTTATTGGGCTTGGATGGCACAGGATCTATGCGGACAAGTCAGAGAACAGGCATGTAAAGGCAAGATTAGAATTAGTTCAAGAATGCATGTAAGTTTAATATAGAAATGTACTCATGATTCATGCCTCCACATAAACTACTTCACAAAAAATGTTGAGAATGATCACAAACACTTCAGTAGGTGTGTGACTAAATTTAGGACACAGCTTTTCGTGCGAAACACCCAAAAGGGATCTGAAACACTCAGAATGTGGCAAATTAACAACGCCACTATAGGGAGAAAATCTCAGGAGACACCAAACTACAGAGGCGGACTCATTCAGCACTGGGGGGCCTGGCGAAATGGCTACGGATACATACTGTAATTCCTGATGCAGAGTTGCCATTACATACAGTAATACCGCAGACGGACACATAGGCCAGGCTTAGCGGACCACAGGTTCTGCAGTTCAGCTCACCTTTAACAGCTGCCACTTCGCTCGTTTTCTCGGGCTCGTGTTTCGGCGCATCCGAAAACAAATCGCCCTGTGAAACGAGCCACAAAACACTCAGTTTACTGTAGAACATTTTGCGCTTGCTTTCAGTATGTCAGGAGAGCTAGCCAATGAGTTTGCTGCACACAGTGAACGCGGCCCAGCAAGATAATGCAATGAGGCAACTTCTAGTGCATCCTGAAGCTCTGTATTACACCGTTTTCATAGACAGAGACAAGCGATGCAAATTGCAAGCACCTCACTTAATCGATAATAAGTAAAATTACCGACGAATCCGTCAATTAACTGCAATTAAAAAACACGTGAAAACTCTACTTATAAAAAACAATACCAAATGCATGTTTTCCACTCAAGCAAAGCTTTATTTTCAATAAAATATCATTTTAAAGTGCTACAATTTCTACACTGTTCAGTATACATGTATATAATAAACCTCACATTTTTACATACAAATTTTAAGGGACTTGCATATATATGAAGCACACTTTGTAGAAGCAACGGCCCTTTACATCTGGGTCACTGCCCGAGTACAAATGGACCCGAGTAGCGCTCATGAGCACAGCATTTTAAACCAGTATAGTGACGACTTTCCAAAGCCACTCCAGTTGCGACAGCCAGCCGTCACCTACCTCATCATCGTCATCAAACAAGCCCCTCCCTCCACTGAACAGCCCGCCTTTCCCACCAAACGGCGAATAGTCCTCGTCCTCCATTTTGGGCGGGCCGAACATGTCATCATCGTCAGGGGCAACTGGGAAGATAAAGTTTACTCTCAACAGTGGCGAGCTGCAGAAGACCTCTCTTTAACAATACAGAAAAATAAGGACTCTTATAGCCTAAGCAAAATTGCCACGCTGTCACTCAGTGAAGTAAAAGTTACAGGAGTTTCAAGAGGCAAAAATGAATGCCTTTTAGTACAGGAATGGAAATTAAATAAGCACAATTATGTGGATCTTCATTTGTCAGATTTATCTATCCAAAATTAAAAGACTCTTGGCAAAGTCTGAAAAAAATAATGGCTTCTGATGGAACAAGAAAAAACAGACATGACATCATAATTATGAGACTAAAGTAAATTTAAAATCACTGTGTCAAAATGCAAAAAGCAATTTCCTCTCTCTCCACGCGTCTTTAACCAGCTCATCATCTTCAAACACACTCATTTCATTATTTTTGCTCCCGTAAAAATTCTTTCATTGTGGAGAAGACAGTTTACAATTGATGGTCTGAGACCAGCAAGGCACTACACGCAGGCTGATCTGAGGTCAGCCCTCCCATCAGTTTCCACAGCGAAATCTGATTCAGGGCAGCAGCCACGAGCCCGACAGGAAGCTGAACCAGGAACTGAAGCAGACAGGAAAGATGGCCGCCCCCTGAGCGGGACAGGAAGTAGAAGAGGAGTGTGTGTGTGTGTGTGTGTGTGTGTGTGCTGAGGCCTACCCTGAGGTTTAACAGCCTTCCCTTCCCTCTTTCCCTTACTCCTCTTCTTAGCGGATGGTGTGGAGGATTTTAATGCTTCAGGAGAAAAAATGATAAAAACAAAAGGAAAATAATCATGCAGATGAGATGAGCTGACGCTGGACTGCGCTCGCTCTGTGCCACAAGCCTGGGGAAATATACTCTCGTTTCTCAGTATTGGCAGTTCAGCTGGAGAGCTCTCTTTTTACTGTTTAACTGCCAAAAATTAACCCTTAGAGCGCTAAATGCAGCTATTGTTGCTTAATGATATAAGATCAAAAGCTGTTCAAAATCAAAGCTGTTGAAAACCTATCACGTGGCGACTTGTTTAAAAGAGCTCCCCTGTGGAACTTCCACAGTGGAAGCTCTTTTAAACAAGTCGCGCAATGATAGGTTTTCAACAGCACAAGATAATTAAGTTTATATTTTTTAAAAATTTATTCCAGCACTCTCAGGGTTAAAATGGAATCAGAATATGAATTTAAAATGTAAATAATGAAATGCAATGCTTTCCTCGGGCCAGGCCAAAATAACCATGATGTGACAGTTTTATGTGATGAATTTAAAGGCAGGGGCACTGGAATTGAAGGAGAGGGGCAGATTAACTCACACGACTGGTCCCCCTCCGGTTTGCTCGGCACCTCCCCTTTAATTCGGGCGGCCAGTTCGTCTGCAAAGGATGATGGGCCGGTGGAGTTCTGGAATTAAAAGGACAAGATTCAGGCCACAGTAACCAAGCATACCTCAACAAAATCCAAACATAACAATGACCACACAGCACCCTAGTGCGGCCCACTCAACAAATCCCCAAATTCAGTTTGCTCCGCACCCATTTCCAATTATAACCAAACACACACAAACACACACACACACACACACACACACACACCCTGTTACCAAAAACCCAGCATACATCAGCCTGAATCATAACAGCTCATTTCACTCAGAAACACACCACCCTCAAGAACAAACAAACACCGCTACTGAAATCACACACTCCTGCGGGATTCAAACCATCTGTTTTCGAAAAGAACAAAAGTGCTCTTCAGTAGAAGCAGAACCACTTAATACGAATCAACAAGGACCACTCAATGATCACCAGCAAAGATTACTCACCAAAAACCAACTGGAAACACTCAACACATATCTACAAGAATCACTCAACAACAATATCAGCAATAACTATTCACCAAAATCAAGTAGAACCACTCAACAAATATCACACAAAAATCTAACAAAATAAAATCACATAGCATGAGTCACTGATGACTACTCACCAAAAATCAACCAAAACCACTGAACAAAAGTCAGGCAAAACTGCTCAGAACAAATAATCACGAGACAGTCGGCTGCCCGCAGATCTGCATGTATCCCTGGGCGCCCGACAGCAATCACTTTCAGCCAAGGCCCACGCCAAATATGAGATGAATCCATAAAGAACTGTGACCTGTAAAGCGCTCACGAGAAATCTCTGCTGACGCGGCAGCGGCATAAGGATCGCCGATCCATGGCATCACCGACTCCTCATCCGCGGATACGTTTTTTTTTTTTTAATGTGCACAGCGGAAGAACGAGCCCAGAGGCAGACACACAAAAATCCTGCACCTTTCCTTCCTCGTTCTCATCTTTGTCCGATTCTCCAAAAATGTCGGAGTCTTCCTCTTCGTCCTCTTCTTCATCCTCATCGCTGGCCATCGATGATTTCTGCACAAATAAGAAATGACCTCATGACGCCTGCAGTCTCTGACAAACTACAACCTCCCAACTTCACCTTCTGCACTTACAATAAAGAACATAAATACAATACTGGGAATGAAGATTATCCTGGATATACTGTAAAGATACTGATTTCAGGCCGTCCCACTGCATGCATGCGTGTCATGTGTAGGAGAGCGGCCATTTTGTGTCTGAAAGGGTCACTCACTTTCTTAATGCTGCCTTGTCCTTCATCCTGGTCAAAGGCTTCTGACTGCTGCAGGTTCCAATTACACAGATAAAGAGACACAAAACACACAAATATAATCATGATGACAGCATAAAATCCCTCAGCAGTTAAAAAGCACTGTGCTACCATTTAGTTGTTGGATTTCTACAACGATTTAGGTCCTGCAACAATATCTTCCGTAATTACAAACACAATTTTGGATGTTGCTGAATCGGCAGCTGAGAAAAGTCTATATGAACCCATTGAGTCCGGAAAAAATATTTCTGGCTATGCAATAATATGATTTACATTTATCTAATGGAAGTGGCTATTCACCTGGCAGCTGGGTACCTTAATTGTTAATAGTTATTTGCCCGGCACGGAAGGCAAGGGGGCTTTATGTGAGATGAGGATGCAAACTGTATGCATGAATGGCATTTTGACGGAGAAATGGACAAGCTTTTGACCACTACCATGATTTATTTAAACTTATTATTCAATACGGCGATGAAAACAAAGTACAATTGGTTAAAGACGATTGCAGAACCATACAGACTGCCAATATGAAGATCGCTGATAGCAATAAACACCTCACCAACAAGTTTGTTTACAAATAAGTACAGTTTGACTGCCGGGCGAATCGTCAAACAGTTTTTTGGTACCCGGCTGCTGGGCGAATAGCATCGGCCGTATCTATTAGAGCAAACACATGGAGGATAACTAAGATTCCTTAGCTGAGTTACTAACAAGCAGCTTCCTTTGTCAGATAAAAGACAACTGTCCGCAATTCAAACTGAGAGTGATGAGCTGCACCACTGTAAGAGGAACAAACGAATCTTACATCATCCTTATCTTCTTCACTGTCAATGACGCTGTCTCTGTCACTGTCGATGGACATTTCTGTAAGCAGAAGACAAGTAAACTTCAAACCTCAAACACACATTCACACATGAACAGCACCTTCCAATCAAGGGCATGTGATTTTAAGCATCCAATAAGAACCACTGATTTTTGTGTTCCGCATGCAATCATCTGCAATGACAGCCAGGCCGCATCAAGCAACAAGCTAAATTTTCCGGGCCCACACTGCCCTCCTATGGCCACTGTAGGTACCTCACACAAACAGTCAATCATTTGCTTCCAGAGTCTGGTAAATGTATTACAGTCAGCTGATGCTTTATGACCCACCTAGAATTCCCAGCCCTAATGAGCAAGAAAGTCCATACTGATGCTGAACATAATAAACTTTAGTTCCTACATATTTTATACTATACACAAACGCCCACTAATTGAATCTGTAGCGTCCACTACCTTGTTTTCAAATCCAAATGCATTGGAACAGAGAGCCAAAAAGCTGAATCGTGGCACTGTTTAAAATACGGGGACATTTCACATTTTATATGGGAAATCAGTAGGGCAATAGTTCTGCCCTGTCAGAGGTTCTGCTTGTCCAAATTTCTGGGGAGCGACACACAATGTACGGTCAAAGAGGATGGCATCGTTCTACCTTCACTAGAGAGGTCACCAAGCCCAACATCTTCCTGTTCCATGAACTGCTGAGAGCCAATGAGGTAAGGCAAGGGTCTGTCCACATAAAGGTCCTGCGAGCAGAGGGGAAGTGACGTCATCAATGCGTTTATGTCAAGGGTCCAATGTTAATGAGACACAGGTTAAGTTACGCCTCTCTGGAGAAGAGCCTGAGTTAATCTTCACTGCATTCACAAAGGTTCGGAACATCAAAAAGGCAGGTAACTCTCTGGCTAAAAAAAGTTTCATGTTAAAAATGCTGTCTCTGTCAGCACATTTACCAGAAAGAGAAAACATATTTTCACACATATTCAAGAGCATAACATATACACTACAGATTAATTGACCAAAAGTGGGGATTCCCCTTATATAGGCCAGGACAAAATGTTTTTGGTCATTTTTCATGATGGTTTCTTATACAGTGACATTAGGATTGTTAGAGCATGTTTAATGGATTTATATGACCCTAAACAACACAAATATAGAAGCCACTTGGTTGGCATGAGTCTGATTCAAACTTTGACGGAATATTTAAAGAAGTGGCTCTCATTGGCTCAGAAACTTTGCCAACCAGGTGTGGATCTACTGTTCAACACTCAGGAGGATGCAATAATGACTGCTCATGCGGAATGTAGCTATGCTTAACCCCTAGAGCACTGAAATAAATTTTTAAAAAACATAAATTTAATTATTTTGTGCTGTTGAAAACCAATCATGTGGCCACTTGTTTAAAACAGCTCCCCTACAGGAGCCCTTTCACAAGTTGCCACATGATAGGTTTTCAACAGCTTTGATTTTGATATCTTACATCGTTGAGCAACAGTAGTTGCATTTAGTGCTCGAAGGGTTAAGTGCAGCAGCTAAGTCAATGAAACCTGACATGATCCGTTACACGCTAAAACCGCTAGCGGCTCCTCTGTGGGGCACAATGGATGCGAGGGATGAGTCAGATCACTGCACCTTGGGTTCCAGTATCGGCTCGACTCGATCGGCGGCTTCTTCATCTTCCGAGTCAGAGTTTCCAGCTTTGATATCGAGCTGCTCGAAGGCAGTTTCCAGGACCCGCAGGCCGTAGTTCACCGCCTCCTGGACTTTGGGAATGAGCTCTGCTTCCTTCTGTTCTCGCGTCTTCTCCTGTGTAACAACAACAGCCATCAGATGACGACATAACCCCCTGAACACTGCAATCTAACCTCAGAAATCCAAAAATATCAAAAGGCACCAGTCTAGGACCTCATTAATACGCACAGCAAGTTTCGTTACAAAATATTGAACGGTATTCGAGTTCTATCCTGGAAAGGAAATGTCCACAGACGGACAGACAACCGCACTGACGACTATATCCCCCCACATTTTTTGCCTGGGGGACAAAAAATGATACAAAGCAAAATTACCCGATGGGGAAACCGCACAGCGCGTGCCGAACACGGTTCAGTCTGGCATAAAAGCCCATAACTTCGCTCGCAGGGAGATGCTCTGTTCTTTCTTTGGCCAGCAATTCTTTATTTCTCAAAGCATCGCCCCAAGCTTTAACACACAGGGTTAAAATCTAATCATTAATTTATAAAAGAGAGCAAGTCTAGCCCTTGGTGGCTAAAATCCAGGAGCATTTTTTCAAAATTCATCGTGCCCAGGGTGCACATAGGAGAGAGAAAACAGGTGTTTGGAAAGAGCTCACAGTTGCTGTGAGGTAGCCCACATTTACAAAGAATTTTCTCCATACTGGCTTTGACTTTGAACAATTTTTCAGGCCTAACACCTAACGTGAGGTAGAAATGGGAAAGTACTGGAAACTTCTATTCAATGCAAAATAAAAAAGGGCCCATTTTTCCCAGCCTTGTGATGTCAGGAGGGCTACAAGAGTCATGAGGGCATTTCCGCCCTTCGCCGTCCACTTCGGTAATGATCCATCCCCCCAGCAGGGTCATCTGCTCTCGGAGACTCTCACCTGCTCCTGCGGTCTCTCTGAGCGTCAGGTTTGGACACAGGCTCTTCGACCTCCTCATCATACACTCTCTGTGGGATCAACACACACACACACACACACAGACATATCACGCTCACTTAGAGCACAGAAATACAACAACACTCACATATTACAGCAACACCCACAATATCATCAGTCAGCAGGGAGGGAAGAATAGTCACCATTTGCCCTGAAATACGTGAAGGTGCATTTTCAGTGAATAGTGTCCAAAAATTTGCAATTTGCAAAGAAGCCATATTTTTCAAAGTGAACACACACAACATAACAAGCGCCTTCCATTTTCCAACAGCCAAATTAAAATCAAGCTGTTTTGGGACTTATTGGGCAAAAAGGTCAATGAAAAGCAAATAACCACAAGTGCAGCACGTCTTTGGGAACTTCAACGACCGCTCAGCTGCAAACTCATTACAGCCGTACAACTGCCCGAGTGAAAGAAAAACAAATATGAATATGCTCAGAGATTATGACAAAAATGCTGGTTAGTTTGATTGATTTAAGAATTAGATTTTTTTTTTGAGATGAAAGGTGCTTGTTTCTTTATTCAGCATGTATTGTAAGATTAAATGTGGGCATGTCTGTGGCCAAGTCCAAACTTCTGACTGGTGCTGTACGTTCCCTGAGAATTAGCCACTGGAGATTAAGCGAAGCGCTTCATGGGCTGTGCGTCACGCATTACGCTGCACGGTTAGACGTACGTTCTCGATGAACTGAGTGTTCGAGAGCATGAGGAAGTCGTTGAAGACGCAGTGCAGGTTGCAGTCCGTGGCCTTGGTGTCGCGGATCAGGCCGTCCAGCTGTTTCTCGATCTCGTGCGTCTTCGACAGCATCCTCTGCGAGAAGTCTTGGAGGTACAGGAAGAGCTACGGAGAGCAGGAGGAGACAGAAGTGACGCCAAGTTTTTACGCAAAGCAACATTTTGCACAATTATGGTCAGAGCATAAAAAACGCACAGAGGGCCATTCAGGAAATAAGAGAGAACTTAATTCTCCAATTCAGGAAGTATTTTTAGTAAAACTTTGTTAAAACAACACAATGAAGAAACACAAACTAATGCAGCTGCTAACTTGAATATATGAGAAACAGATTTTTTTTATTTTATATGAAAATGCGTCATTAATGTATTTTTTAACAAATAAAAACATTACTATTCACACATCAGATAAGTATTATAAAATTATATCTTGTTCAGTTACTTATATTCACCCATTACCAAATTATGAGAACCTTAACTGTAAACCTGCAGAATTTTTTCTAACAGAGTTGTCACCAGCTGGCCAGGTCCTATAGTTCAGGCAGAAACCCTGGTAAGTAAAAGCATTTTTTCCATATTGTAGGACAGAGTCACAAACATATTCTGTATCTGCTGGTTGCAGCGCTTCACTGAAGCTTCATCACACTTATACTGAGGGAAATATTCAAACCCAGGACAACCTGTTTTTATGGCCACAGAATTACATTAAATGGAAAATATCTAGATCTTGTTCATCGTTTTAAACACATTTCCCTGTAATTCAGCAGGACATATTTGTGATCGTTGGAAACAGCGCTGATCGTGCCAAATATATTATTCTAAACATAAAGACTTATCTTATTCGAAGTAAAATTTTTAAAAATCTGCTATCCGTCAGCAAAAACAAGCCGATCCAACAGTACTTCCATAAATGAAAAGACCAAATCAAAAAACAGATGTTATAACACTTTTTATTTCAAAATTAATGACCCCATAATGTCCGTTCCACCATCAGACTTACTCCAGAGTCAGCAGCCAGTGACCAGTTAGCGCTAGCCTTACGAATCTCATCCAGCGACCAGGCCCTCTCCCACACCTGCTCGCCCTCTCCATCCTGCTCACTGGGTCCGTTAGCCACGGCCGCGGAGCCGGTGCTCATCTGCAGAACACCGCGCATACGTTACAACACATTATAACACAGTGACCGACGTTATAACACCACCAGCGTATTATACTGCTAACACAACACCCACACGTTATAACACTACATAATATACTAAAGGAACAGGCATACATTTCATAACACATGAGCACAACACTCACACATTGCAAAAATTAAACTGTATAATGCAGCAAAACACCGTCCGTCGGTAACGGTCCATAAGTATTTGGACAGTGACACAATTAAAAGCATTTTGGCTCTGTGCACCTCCCCAGTGGAATTTAAATTAGCCTTTAGAGCACTGAAATAAATTTAAAAAAATATGTAAATTTAATAATTTTGTGTTGTTGAAAACCTTTCATGTGGCGACTTGTTTAAAAGAGCTCCCTGCAGGAGGTTTGATAGGTTTTCAACAACATCTGATTTTGATATCTTACATCACTGAGCAACGATAGCTGCATTCAGCGCTCTAAGGATTAAAAAAATCAAGATGTTCATGAAGGGCAGACTTTGGCTTTCATTCAAGGGTACGGCCACAAATACTGCAGCTCAGTGTAGGAATTAAATCCATTTTTATACCCAGCCCCCCAATTATAGGAGCTCAAAATTGGCCAAGCTAACATATTCATAACCTAAATTGTCTTTTTTAATACTCAGTTGCAAATCCTTTGCGGTCAATGACTGCTTGATTTCTGGAATGACGCTCTGTCTGGCCCTCGCTGCAGCCATCTTTAGTTCCTGCTTGTTGTTGGGGCGTTCTGCCTTCAGAAAGTGAGATGGATGCTCATTTGCATTCAGGTCAGCTTCACGACCGACTCGGCCACAGTAGAATATTCCACATCTTCGCCTCATAAAAGTATACTGGCAGTTATGCTTCACTTCATCGTCCACCTGCACTGAATAACACCGTCTGACGAGTTTTGAAGTGATTGGCTGAATCAGAGCAGATAGTCACACACAATTCAAAACAAATCCTTCACAGTGCTTCACAGATGAGGCGGAATGCTTTGAATCGTAAGCAGCTTCATCCATTATCCACAGTTATCCCTTCCCATCATTCTGCTCCATGTTGAGCTGTGTCTCACGTGAACACAGGATGTTGTTCCAGAGCTATACAGAGGTTTTATGGCAAACTAATCCAGACTTCATAGTTTTGAGGCTTACCAATGGTTTACGTATGATAAATCCTCAGTATTTATTGAAGGTAAAGACTCCTCTTAGCTGTTCACATTGACACAGACGCACCCACCTGCTGGAGGGGGTTCTCATCTGCTTAGCTTTTAAATGAAACAGCGCAAATAAACTATTATCACAACCAAAGGGAGGGGGAACTGAAAAGCACAGAAATTCCTGCACTTATCACCTGATTTGGATGGAAATATTGTCAAACTGTCTGGTCTCTGTGCTTTAAGCTCAAATTCATTCCTAAATTTCAACTTGAATACACTGTACTTGTCTGCAAATATAACAATAACTCCACTGATGTCCGAATATGTGTGGACCTGACAGTACAACAGTGAAATCGTCACGTATCACCCATACATTTTAACACATTATAACACAGCATCCATATAACACCGAAATTCGCCACTCATACGCTCTGAAAAAATGTGATACCTTGACACAGCACCCCAATCCCCAACATTAAAACAGGATACAACACTGCAAAACACCAGGCACACATTTGGCAAATAACACTACCTACACATTCTTACATCAATGTATTTTTACAATTTCGCAACACAACTCTCATTTGACCACACCACCAACACACCATAGACATAACATAAGATGCCAAAACAGGCAATCACTTTATTTCCGTAATATGACATTATCGCAGAGATCCAAACCTTGCAGCACCTAAGAGGAGAAACATCTTGACAATCATTCGGTTTTTGTGAGTATCAGCGCAACACGTTTGCATCAGCAGCACGAAGACGTTGAAGAAGAAGAGGATGCTGCATGGTCCTTGTGAAACAGCCAGCGTCAGCTAACGTGTAGTCCGAGCCAGCGGTAACACTGACCGCAGTCCGGAGCACAGCGGTAATTCATTTTCCAACACTGACCGCAGTCCGGAGCGCAGCGGTCATTCATTTACCAACACTGACCACAGTCCGGAGCGCAGCGGTAATTCATTTACCAACACTGACCGCAGTCCGGAGCGCAGCGGTCATTCATTTACCAACATTGACAGTGACACTGACCGCAGTCGGAGCCGTAACACTGACCACAGTCCGGAGCGCAGCGGTAATTCATTTACCAACACTGACCGCAGTCCGGAGCGCAGTAATTCATTTACCAACACTGACAGCAGTCCGAGCGCAGTAAACTGATTTAGTAACACTGACCGCAGTCCGGAGCGCATTTGACCACAGTCGGAGCGCAGCGGTAACACTGACTGCAGTCCGGAGCGCAGCGTAATTCACTTACCAATTGACCGCGCTGACTGCAGTCCGGAGTAAAGCGGTAACATTGACCGCAGTCCGAGCGCAGCGTTAACACTGACCAGCGGTAACACTGACCGCAGTACGGCAGCGGTAACATTGATTAGTCCGGAGCTGCTGACCGCAGTCGGAGACGGTAACACTGACCGCAGTCCGGTTACGCAGCGGTAACACTGACCGCACGGAGCGTCCGACTGCTGACCGCAGTCCGAGTAAATGAATTACCGACCGCAGTCCGCCCGACTAACACTGACCGCAGTCCGGAGCGCAGCGGTAAAACTGACCGCAGTCCGGAGCGCAGCGGTAACACTGACCGCAGTCCGGAGCGCAGCGGTAACACTGACCGCAGTCTGGAGCGCAGCGGTAACACTGACCGCAGTCCGGAGCGCAGCGGTAACACTGACCGCAGTCCGGAGCGCAGCGGTAACACTGACCGCAGTCCGGAGCGCAGCGGTAACACTGACCGCAGTCCGGAGCGCAGCGGTAACATTGACCGCAGTCCGGAGCGCAGCGGTAACATTGACTGCAGTCCGGAGCGCAGCGGTAATTCGTAATCAAGGCAGCAACACGGCTAATGAGCAGCATTATCTGTAGCAATATCTATGCGAACGAAAGAGCAAAGGTAACGTTACCATATGGTGACACTTCAACGTAGCCATAGACAGTGGTGATGCCATTCCGAGCGCAGCTAACACTGACCGCAGACGCGAACAGCGGTAATTTTTCGCACGACAGATTACATTCAAAGTCATTAAACGCGACTTTGCATTGACTTTGAATGTAATCTGTCGTGCGAAAAATTCGTTTCGCGTCCAGTGTGAAAGCGGCTTTAGTCTAGTATCAAATAACTCACCAGTCAGTTAAGTAGTTCGCCGGCCAGTCTGTATTAAAATGAAATACTGCAGAGCAACTCGTCGACTAGCAATGTGATCCCAGAAATTACAGACAGCAAATCTAAATCTAACGTTAGATATGAAATGCTTCGCCTGAATAGCAGCTTTGCTGCAACTAGCACAGGCAACATAATAATTACTCCGGCTGAAAATCTGTAATTTTACTCCCTATCAGCATTACTTCAGATTTCAATGAGGCCAGCGAGCGTTTAATTTCATAAATAAGATACAGGGAGCAAAACGCAGCGCGAATCCGCGGCTCGAAGTTCAACAGACATTTGCTTGAGGACTTAATGGCATCGAGCTCCTGTTCATTCTCAGCCTGAACTAATGCACACTCCGCGACCCACTGTTCTTACCTTTTAGATTGAACTTTCCCAGCCTTTTTCAGCTACCGCTTTTCATTAAATATTTTGAGAATATGTGCAAGAGGACAGCCTTAACGTCCCGTTTTCTCATCAGCTCCTTAACAAGTCGGCCATATTCTGTTTGCGACGGAATCAGCTGACACGCGTCACCTGACTAACGGCGCCCTTCAGAGGCAATAAGGGCGGAGATAAACGGCGAATAACGCTGCGCAGCATTGGGTTAGTATGTTTTTTTTTTCTTACAGTATTTCCTAAAATATTATTGTATTAATGCTGTGTTAGGGATTTTTTTTCATATAATCAACGTTTACGTGCAGGATTATTTTTCTGTGACATGTTATCTTGGTCCAGCCATCTTCTGTGCTGGGTTTTTCACAACTCATGCTGCTCATAGTTTTTTCTCTCCTTCTCTCAAGTCTCACAAGCAGATCTCCGCTCATATCTCTGCTTGCCTGAGGGACACTCGGAGCTGGATGGATGCTCGTCATCTTAAGCTCAACCCGGGAAAGACAGAGGTGATCTTCATCCATGCTCTCTCTTCTACTATAAATGACTTTACAGTCTCCATTGGGGACACTGTGGTGTTATCCTCATCCAGTGTGAGGAACCTCGAAGCGGTGTTGGATTACAGATTGTCCCTCTTTGGGAACATTGCTGTGGTGAGCTGAGTGTGCAGATTCTGCCTGTATACCACCTCGAGAGTCCACCCCCTCCTCTCAACCTGGAACCCAGCTCCTCCCGGGCGAACCGTTGGTTCTGCCCCGCCTTGACTCCTGCGACTTTCCTGAGGCTGGTCAGCACCCGCCATCAGAGTCAGACCCCTGCAGTTAATCCAGAACATCACCGCCTGTCTAACTGAACAGCTCTGGCTGCCTGCTACGAGCTGCATCAAACAGAAACATTGGTGCAGGGCATGCCAGGCTACTTAGGGGTCAGCTCCAGCTTATCTTCAAAAGACGGTCAAACCCCTCACACCTGCCAGTCCTCTCCCCTTTTACATGTATGGAAGCCTAACACCTCCCTCTATCTGCACCTCCCCCTCCGTCCTCTCTGGACCAGCACCTCCCCCTCTCTGTACCAGCACTTCCTGGTTTCACCTCCTGTCTGCTCTGGCTCCCGTGTGGTGGAATGACCTCCCACAGAGGCCAGAACAGCAGAGACACTGACCTCAGTTCAGTGCAGTCTGAAGACTCACCTCTCCAGGCTATACCTTCTACTTGATTTTGCAGCTTCCATAAAGTTTTGATTGATTGTAGCATTATTACAGCCCATTATCCACCGGGATTGTTTCATTGAATCATCTTACTCTACTGGTTTATTGCCGGGGTCAAAGTTCTATGGAGCAATTTTTGGCTCTTGAATTGCTTCAGGATTTTCAGTGCTGTCGTTCTGACTTAATGCATTTGTGTTGTATGTTGCTCAGGGAAATAAAAGTGTCTGCTAAATTTCAGTAATGTCATGGCACTTTATAAGCCTCTGAAGTAGCACAATGGACTCTGCTTAATAGGCTACTTTCTTCTGTGTGTGTGTTAAAAAAAAGAAAAACATTGACATTTAAAAAAATGCTTTGGATTATTTTTTTCTCGATTTAACCATGAAATGAAAACCTGATATAAAATTTCTGGTCAGAAATACACAAATGGTTAAATAGTTCTTGTAACACAAGGTCAAATATTAATATTACCTCCACTAGATGTTGTTGATCTATGAATTGTCATTGTATGACACTTTAATAAATATAGCAGTTGAAGACAAGTAGCTTAAAACAAGTTGTGTACTGTTGTGCTTTTTCTCAGTAAAGGTCATAACAGGCTAAGTCCTTGCTAACAGTGTAAGAGTGTAAAGAAGGATTGAAGAGCATAATTGTGCGACTGTGTGTCACATTCCCATAATTGAAACATTCTACATTTGACTCATTTATTTTTCTGAGGGAGACAAGTTATTGCTGTGTTTAAGCTCATGACCAGCAGAAAATAATAACATTACATGGAGGGTTTTTGGGACATGAATTAGCAGAGATTGACAGCGCATGATGATAATCAATATTTGTTGTCTCTATGAAACTTGGTTTTACCATGAGTATGTTCCTTTGAAATCAGCTATTAGCTTTTTTGAAGCTAAGTAATAGGATATCTATCACAGATCCAGTGGATATGCCTCCTGCTATTGGATGACTCTCTTAATGAAGGGCTCACTCTCTCTCAAGGTGCGTCCAAGCGTGTTTTCTCCATCATTGGATTTCCCAGTGTGATTCCCGATGACCTCTTGCAGGGCATTCCTTGATGTAAATGACCTATTTGACGCAGCACTCTTAAGTGCTGGTTCAGCCATCTTTGGAGATATTATCATATCACCACCATCTGTTGTTTCTTTCGTGTCTTTTCTCTCGAACCTCTTTAATCAGACAAATTTCTCTCAAACTATTTTTTGAAAGTCCTCCATCCTCCTGCTGCCTCCACTGTGAATTTGAAGACATATTCAGCACGTCCTCCTCTCGAGCGACTGTCCTTCATGCCTTTATGTCTCTGCCCTGCTGTTTTTCACCTGGATCTTTCATTAGTGTCACCATTTATTTTCCTTTGTTTACATTCGCTGGAACTTTCTTTGTTAATGAGAACAGCGGATTCCTCTTGGGCCGAGTCAATTCCCATTCTGCTTTTACCTTCGGCAGTCCCTGCTGGAGTGATCTTGTCCTCTGATCTTGGTAGGTGTCCCATGCTTTCATCTGGGATGTCTTTCGCTGTTTTGGTTGATAATGGCACATCTGGTTCACACTGAGGACTGAGTGCTAACGTCGAACGAGGCTGATCTGGGGACTCCGTTGGACTCACCGTCCCTTTTACTGGACCTTCTTTTGGTTTTACTGCAACACCTGATGCTTTAGTTTCATCGTCAATGTGCCACAAACCCTCGACATCAGGCTGTATTGACTCCTCAACCAGATTGAGGCCGTTAGCCTCTTTCATAGAGTGCTGTGTCATACCTGACAACTCTTTACCACCAATGAACATTTTATTTTTTCCCACGTCAGTTTCTTCACGGGTTTTGTCCATAGTAGGACCACTTGGGTGTGACTGTTCTGTCGAGTCCCCCTCTAAGAGCACAGAAGAGTCACCGCTCTGAGATACCAAACATTTTTCTCCTGTGTTACACTCTGTGACTCGCCGTTTGGTTTTTAAAGTAGCCAGGCTCTGGTGTTCTGGAGTTTTTTCCGTGAGCGATTCTCCTGAATCTCCACCATTGCATCTCGCGTCGTCGCCATCCTCGTTTCTTCGGGCCATGTCCTCCGTTTCAGTGCTCTGGTCTCTCAAAATGGCCACGGCCGTTTCTCCTCAGCGTCCTCTTCTGCAGCAGGTGGGCCTTGGGTCCCCGTAACTGCGCCGCCACTTTCCTCATCCTCTCCAGCTGCCGCGCCGTTCATAGCTTCAGCTGCCGGCTCCCCTCCCTCTTCCTCTGACCCTGCAACCTCCTCTTCCTCCATGGTCACCTGATCTTCGGTTGTTTCTCCCTCCCCATTGGTGCTGCCCTTGCTTTTATCAGCGCGAGCTGCTTCGCTGCTGGATCGGTCTGACTCGGTCTCCTCAGTCTCGGACAGCTCTACTTCCCTTGTGGTCTCAGTTATGATTTCCTCCACAAACTTAAACTGAGGCATAACCTTGTAGCACTGACCCCGTTGGATGGTGAAATACGGTAGCGTGTAGACAGGGGACTGCCTGTAGACGTAAGGCACTGGGCCCTGAGTGCAGGAGTGAAGTCGCAATTCTTCGCCTTCCAAGAGTTGCCTTGAAAAAGGAAGTTACAAATGATTAAATCCATTCCTTACAAATGACGAGTAAGTATAAAATGCAGTGACAATTGCAAGGTAACTTACTGTTAGTCATAATTATGCATTAGATCTGTTTGCTTGATAAGTTCAGTAATCATGAATGAACTTTGCTTGAAATGCCTGGAGTTAGCCAGGTTGGCTCATTTTCGTATGAAGCCTTTGGGACAACATGTTTATTTGGATGTGGGACAGTCCTGTGGAAAACTTTTTAAACACAGGGAGAATATTCAGACTCCGCAGAGGGAGAATCCAGGCTGGGACTCAAACTGGGAACCTCTTTCCTGTGAACCAGCAGGGTGAACCTCTATGCCGCCTGTGCTTTAAACAAATGATCTTGTTTAATTATCCAATAACCATGCAGTTATCAATGCCTTAAGTATTAACTTACAATATCATAGAGTAATGGTTCTGTGTTTTGGTCCTTGGGACTAATGTGCAGTCGACAATTCATTCTTCATGCAACTGCAGCAATCAGACCATTGATTTGTCTCAATAAGATACATTTACCAGATCTTACCATCTGTTGGGGTCATATCACAAACCTTAAGAAAGAAATATATCTAATTTAATTTAGTTGACCAAACTTTGCACTGTAATTAAAGCAGAAGTCAGCCTTTTTAAACCGATCCAGTATTATATGGATCAGACCATTAATCACTGGGGTTAGCTTGTCTTTCTGTTAATAAGAAAAACAATTACTCTTGTGTTCAGCTATAAGCCAATATTTGAAGAACAACATTGAATCACCCTTGTTTTTAAACACTCTTATTAAAGTGAACAGTCCCCAGATTTAGGTTTATTTTTGTTGTTTTTGGTTCTGGAGATTATGGTTGTGTTGCTGTGCAATTATTTCGTCTGTGAAAGTGTTATGATGACCAGTTTATAACATGCTTGGGATAGAAACTGAAACCAAATAATATTCCTCCCATGAGATAATACAGCACTACTTTATTCAGTTTGTGTTAAGTACATTTTACGTTTGTATATGAGGTTGCAGTTTAATTCTTACCTGTAGGAACCAATTTCCACATCTAAAGCCATTTTCACGTTGAGCAAGTCTTGATATTGTTGACAGTAAGCGGACATCTCATGCTCACACTGCGACAGCTCGTGCTTCAACCTTCTAACAGTGTCCTGAAATAGAGTTCACAAATCCAAACAATAGTTTTCTACATCCGCAATGTAATTACCATCTCACAACATCTCACAAGTCGCTGTGAAACAGAGGTGGAAGACCAGGTTCAGAAAGAGGAAATCCTGCCCAGGATTTTGCTCAAATCACACTGATTTGCTAATTAGTGCAGTTAAACAGCCAGGATGTAGAAATAATTCGTAAAATCACCGGTGGAAAAAATAAATAAATGAGGGGACTTATACTTTCTGACCCCTGGATTTTTAACTTCTGCTATGTAGGCAAGCTTTGGCAACACACTTAATAGATACTACACTCCTAATGATGAAAACATTAAAAAATTCGAAAGGAAGATATGAAAGTCTTTATTTGAACCAATGCTCTATAATTTGGTCGGATGTAACACATTTTGCGCATGAAGTGAGTGGAAAAAATTGCGGACACTTAACAGCGAGCTTCATTTTTAAGGATATTTTCCATATTTCGTTCTCCAGTTCCCCTGCACAGTAAGGTAAATGAATTCGACATCAGTGACCTCACATCATCACTGCGTCAACTAGAGATTCTAGCGCACTGCTGAGTCTGAAGAGAATGTTTTTGGAAATACAATTAATTCTGTGATTACATTTCACCTTGGAGCAGTGGACATAGTTCAAATGGATTCAAAGCGGCATAACTGAATTTTGAGTGGACTGAAAATGTGAATAATATGGATGCACTAAAACCCTAAGGTGCAGCCACGAATAGACTGAACTTATGAAGCTTCATGAATTCAAGCACACGTCCCATCGATACCTGGTATTGGCTGACTTCTGCATCATGCTCTTCTTCCAGTGTGTTAAGCTGCTTCTCGAGAGCTTCTTTTGCGCCTTTTAAGCTCTGCAGCCCGACGCTTTTCGTTTGAAGCAGCTTTTTGTGCTCTGCGATTTCTTTCTTCATTATTTCGAGCGTTTTCCTGTTCATCTCAACGGCTTTCATAATGTTTGCCATTTTATTCTGAAGGCATTCCTCAGCTTGAGGGATGTGGGAACATGCGCGCCCTTCAAGTTCCATCCTAATATCCCTCAAAGCTGATGCGATGTCCCCTGTTCCAAGGTCTTTCATTTCAGCACTTTGTTGAGCCTCGTGGATCTGAGTCATAATATCTAATACATCCTCTTTGTGTTTTTCCTTCAGGGCACGCAATTCCTCAACAAGAGATTGAGCTTTTTTGTCCAGTTCCATTTTCGATAGATCTGCGTCATTAATATGCGTTTGCATTGCTATTATAATTCGTTCAATGTTTGCCCTATAACGAGCTTCTTGCTCGCATTTTGATCGTACAGAGCTCAAGTCCTGCTCCAAGTGATCAAGTTCAATGGCAGTGTATCGATTTTGTTCGGCGATGCCGTGAGCTTGTTTCCTTAAATCTCTTATCACAGGCTCACACTTCAGTGCCAGAGATGATAATTGTCTTTTTTGCCGGAGATCTCGGATTTCTCTCTCTAAATGTTGGTTATGATTTTCTAAGCAACGCACCTTTTCAATGAACCTGGCAAGGCGGTCGTTGGCTTCCTGAAGCACTTCTTTCTCGTGTCCGTTCATCTGTGAATCCCTTACCAGGTTGCTGGTTGGAATCGACCCCAGTTCCCAAATCCGTTTTGCGTTTTGTCTTTTGAATGAAGGAGAAGGCGCAGAGCTGGATGAATTATTCAAATTTTGTGAGGGCGAACCGTGATATGCTGCCCGAGAATATTGTTCTCTGATTCTCATATGGGGAGAACTATAGAGGAACTGCATACTGTGGAAAAATCCTCTCTGCAGCACTGCTGCGCCGGAGTGCGTATGAGCTGGAATGTGCAAGTAGTATATTTTACGGTCACTGTCAGCTAGCGTCGCAAAGTGGAACTGTCCGAGGTACTAAAACTGAGGTCTGCGGTTATGCGGGTACTTCGTCACCGCTGCGTGTTTGAATGATTTATGACAAAACACTCTTGAGTCCTCATTGTCCCTTATTGTCGGTATCGTGACACCGAAAACATACAGTGTATCGGTTTGAAAGAGAGGTTGCGCTTCAACAGCTGGATTCTCAGTGGAGTGTTAGTGAGCATATTCAATCCAGTGAGCATATTCAAAAAATTAAAAAAGGTAGCACATCTCGATTCTTCAAATCAAGGAGGACAAAAATACTCACATTTCACTTATTTATTTGGCTCACATCACAAAAAAAAAAACAAAAAACAAAAAAACAAACAGTACAAAAACAAACGCTTACGCGTTTCGACACAAAGCCTTCATCAGAGCGTCCTGTGCAGGTTCAGTTAGATGATATATATACAAGGGCAGAGAAAACAAACAACTGGGGGCGATACCCAATTATTCAGGAACCAATCACTGCTCTTTTCCCATGTTTCAACATATAGGGACTAAATACAAATGACCCCATTACATAAAACATTAAGCTTCGCAAAACATTAATACTGACCATCATTCAATAAATCATAGTATTAACCCATAAAGCAAAACAGTACGCTATATGTATGTCAATAAAATTCCCCATGTATCAACACTTAAAAAAGTCAGCCAGAAAACAAAAACATTGCTCGTTCATATTTAGGGGTCAAAAATGAAGGCAAATTGTGTTATTTCTCGCAATCTAAGAAAAATAAAATATGTGCGAAAAAAATTGAGTATGAACACATTAATGCCATGGACAAATTCATCTTCAAGCAGACAGCCTGAGGCCATACGTCCGCACTGACTGAAATTATTCTAGTTGGAACAACGACAACTAGAAATATTGTTACCTCCTTTATATAGTAAACACGTGAAAGCGGAAATTATTCGAAATATATCCCATTGAAACCTGTATTATAGGTATAATGATAGTAGTGGTTGCTTCGAGAACTGAGAGGAAGAGTTCAAAAATAAACATCTGGCAACGCACTGCAAGTATGAATACTAAATTTTCAAAGGTAGATCCTATGACAGTAAAGACTGAAACCATTCCTCAAAATAACACAGACCAATAAGAATTCCAACATGAAATGTCCCTCCCCTTTGGCATTCCTGTGCCTGGCTACCTGCCCTTACCTAATTAATCAATTATCCTCAGTCTCCTGTTTTTCTAGTTTATTACAATCCCTTTTCTATATAAAGCTTAGTTTCCCCCTTGAAGGGCAGGTATCCTCAGTCAGTTTCCCCTTTTTGTTTTGTGCATTCCCTCTTTGTTATCCTGAAGTTTTGTATTTGTTTTATTATATACACTTTTATTATTTAATAAAGTCCACGTCCCTGCACATGGGTCCTAATCTCCAATCCCTGCCCCGGCGCCCTGTTACCATCTCTGGGTGCCAGGGTGTGACACAACATGATAAACAAAAGAAAGTTATCAACACAATGATCAATGTCTTTTATAAAAGCCTGAAATATAGAAGTCCCTTAATAACTCCAACTCAAAAAAGGTTAGGACAGTATGGAAAATGCACCTAGAAACAGAGAGCAATGATTTATAAATTTGCATAAACTTGCATTTTATTTCAGACAGTATGAAAACAAGATTTTTAATGTTTGTCTGGTCAGCTTCATTTTATTTGTTAAATAATCATCAAACCTTCCAATGTGGTCCAAAGTGTAAAATTGGGAAAAATACTGGGTTTGGAGTTCGAACTGGATCCAGCATTGTCGTGGTTTCCATTCTGAAATATTTTCATATTTTCGAGGTTCCCCCATCCTCAAACAATTGGAGAGAGACAGATTCTACAGAAAATTAGGCTTTATTGAGGGATATTGACCTATACAAAGCTGAGTTCTTGTTACGCAAGAAGAACTGACATTCTGCTTTTCACACCCAATTTTTACACCTTCATCACAGGAAATATCTTCCAAATATGGTTTTTCCGTCCTCTCATGTTACAATGGTTCAGTAATGTAATGTCTGCATCTTACTAGTTTTTCTCTTTTCTCATTGGTTGGGATCCTTTGCAAAATAACTACTTCAAGGCCACTTCATTGTTTAACAGGACTTTTAAATGGGTCATAGGTCATCCCAGAGGCAGGCAAACCAAAACACTGCCAACTTGCCTTGAAAACTGCAACCAAAAGATAACAACCCTCTTCCAGGGTAATATTGGTTATACATAATTATAATTCATATTACACATATAGCTGTGCTACTGTAAGCAAGCATACATAACTATATGATTTCTCATGAATGATGGTGAATAATACTGATGACTGAACAGATATTGACTGAATCAACACAATAGATGTCAATCAAAGCTACAAAACCAACTGCTGATGTGAGTGTGAACTGCTTGTATCTGTCATGGTTGGGTGAAGGGACCCACTCGCACAGGCTAATAACACCAAAAAGATGTTTAATAAATATACTTAAAAACAGACAGGGGAGCAGCAGCAACACACACGGAGCTTAAATGCCAGAATACAGCTGCAGTGCAGCTCTTAAATACTCTAAGCTTCACCTCCACTTCAACGAGCAGCAGGTGTGGCTCGTTGAAGTGGAGGGTAAGACAGCCGAAGGGGGAGGGACTGCAGGGCAGAACCATCACAGTATGTGTGTGTGTGTGTTCCGTGTGTTACTGCTGCTTACAGAATATGGTTACTGATTATGATTATTGTTATTAATTATAGTCATTGATTTACTGATGAATATGATGAGAAATATTGAAATATGATCCTCATCAGCATCTCTGATAGTGGCCCATCCAACTCATGTGATGGAATAAAGACATGTAATAAAAACAATTATATTGCATCCATATGTTCGTGGCAAGGATAAACATTCTGTTTATGACAGTGACAAAGTACCAATTGTTAAAAGCTTGTAAAGAGTATTATTTGATTTAGTACCAATAGAATACCTCACATGTATTTTACATACTAAAATTGATGTGATGCGAGATCAGTGAGACACCAGATGCGAGATGCAGGGGAACAGGGAGTTTATTAAAACAAAAGAAAACAGGCACGAGGGCCAACAGAAAACTTGGCCCAAAGGGTTGCAAAAATCCAACTAAGGTAAGCTTCACAGAGCTGAAAACTAAAAAGTCCAAACGACAAAAAACAAAACCACTGGAACCTCCAGGGAGAAAAACATGAACAGAAAAGAATAATCATGCTAGAATACAAATACAAGAACTTGACTATGAAGACGTAAATACTGCAGTGAAACACAAGGGCACGAACACACGGTGAAACTCGAGACACTGTCTGCCAGCCAACTTCCACCGACTCCAGATAAAGGGATGAAAATCAGCACACATGAGGGGCAACACCTGGAGAAGAAACAAGGGGCAAGGCAAGATCATGAGACAAGGACAATGATAGGCTGACATGACTTGCTCATTAAGAAAATGAGCGTGCTCAGCTTAAGTACCAATGAAGCATGCAGATTGGAAGGAAGCATGAATGTTAAAACAGAAAAGCACAGCAAGATCTTGAAATAGCAAAGCAGGAATCATGACAATAAACTCCCTAAATTAGTAGTATTAGTAATGTGCCTGTCTAAGAATTACACCTCCCGTGACTGTTAGTAAATGTTAGTAACTTAAAAACAGTTAATTGTCAATTAAGCTTAGGCAGCCCTGAATCCAGCACAGCACAGAAGGAAGGGGGAAATACCAAAAGCCAACCAGAGCTCAGAAGTGTGCGAAAACGAAGACATGGGGCGGAACGCAGACAAGCGGTGGAGTGGCTGGGCAGACCTGGCAAAACAACATGGAAAAGTAAAAACATGAACAATAAACATGAACTATGAAAAGTAAAATCCTGAGACAAGAAACTGTTAAAACCCAAAAATACTGTCCTGGCCAAAGGCCCAGGACCCTGGAACACAACATGATGCTTTATTTACCTTGTGGGAACCATTTCTGAATAATACAATACTCTCCTGTGATCTGGAAAAACCTAGTACATATGTCGCTTTTGGGAGAAACTGAGTTTGAACCTCATTTGCAGTAATTAAGAGTGGTGAGAATCTTAAAACACTAGCTATTAGAGTTATTTGAACTGACAAAATCAAGTTTTTATTTTTTTCGGTTGGGAAAAGTCCAGAAGCTAAAGGTTTTTATTCAGTTGCAAGAATACTTGCCACTGATAAATTCACTAGGTTTTTCCAGATCACAGGAGTACTGTTCCAGGGCTTTTTCTAAGCTACTAAGCAGGGGTGGATCCAGGTACTGAAGTGAGCAGTTTTCATGAGTAGTTTGTGATATGAACAGCCAATCAGAATGAGGTTTGAGTGAGTTCCAACACAATGAAAGTGTTTCCAGCCAATCAATGAGGTGTTTGAGTGAGTTCCGGAAACTACATAAACTACCCTGGACCCGCCCTTGCTCAGCAGATAACTGTGGTTCCTCACTGAAGAAGCTGGGCTTTGTTTTGACTTTTTTGGTGTACTTTATCATATTGGTTATTGTTCTCAATTCTATTTTGAATAAAGCGGAAAAAGCAAAAAAAAAAAAAAATGTTCTAGTGTGAGCGACAGACCCTTTCAGTTGCGAAAACTACTATCCTGGCACGAAAGAAGAAAATCTTGGATTTCGA
The DNA here is from genome assembly GCA_029692085.1 of Gymnothorax javanicus. Taxonomy (NCBI): domain Eukaryota; kingdom Metazoa; phylum Chordata; class Actinopteri; order Anguilliformes; family Muraenidae; genus Gymnothorax; species Gymnothorax javanicus. The sequence goes on along the minus strand of CM056208.1, from coordinate 51,837,136 downwards.
TATGCATTGCGGTCGTGGCCTTCCTTTTGGCCAGGAGTTTACGTAGTCGCTTACGGCACATATCCCAGTCGGTTGAAATATTCTGCAGCTTCATCCCTTCCATGTAATGCTTCACGGCCGTTTCCATGGAGTTCTTATGATTTCTAAGGAAGTCCCCGTACGTGCGATGCAGAGCCTGTTGATTGGCAGGCGAGAGGTCGTGGCGAGCGAACATTTCTTTAAAGATGCGCTGCGACTTCTCCTCCTCGCCGACCTCGGCGTACCTCAGCGCTAACTCCAGTTGGGGGTAAACGTACGACGGGTTTAGGCGCACTTCCTCGACTGTGTGGCTAATGGAGCGGCGAATCAGGGCTCGGTCGCGCGTCTCCCCGTGCTGCGTGAAGGACTTCCAGCGGTAGGTGCTGGCGATCTCGTGGTGCAGCTGGGGAGAGTTGGGGGCCGTCTTCAGCATTCTCTTCAGTGCCGCTAGTGACATGTCATATTCCTTAAGTTTTCTCAGGTACTTCCCCACCTTCAGAGCCACGCTCAGGTCGTTCGGCGACGCGTCCAGTGCCTCCTTCATGTACGTCCACGCCTGTAACTTCTTGCCGTTGTTTTGGTGCAAGAGTCCCAGGTGCACCATGATCTGGCCGTTGCCGGGGTCGAGCGAAAGCGCCTTCTGGAGCTGCTTCAGTGACCGCGATTCGCTGAAGGGGATGTCCTCGCCCCTCTTGATCCTCTCGCCGTCCCAGTGGAAGAGGGCGAAAGCGTAGCCAGTGTTCCATTCCTTATCCTCTGGCTCTCTCTGCAGCGCCTCGTAGAAGATGTCCTTGGCTTCCTCATAGTGGTTTTTGGAGAACAGCAGGAGGGACCAGGCCTTCTCTGCAATGGCCTCTCGTGGGAGGGCGGCGGGGGGGGCTGTCGAGGAGCTGTTGTCGATCTCCCCCAGCTTCTGCAGGTACATCTGGGCTCTGGCATCATCGCCCATGAGGTGGTGCATCCAGGCCAGGTTTCCGAATGTCACGATGCACCGCTGTACATCGCCTGAGTCTCCCCCCTCGGCCTTCGCCAGGTAACCCAGGGCCTCTTGATCAAAGCCCTGCAGGTGCTTGACGTAAGCCAGGTGGTTGTAGGCTCTGCCCTTCAAGTTAGCGTCACCAGCATCTGGCAGCGTCATTGCAAGGTCACGGAGTTTGACTTCCAGGAAGTTTAGGTCAGTTTCGTCCGATCTTAGACCCCAGGTGAAGTGACATTGCAGCTTCTCAAGGTCGCTCCTCAAATTTTCATCCCCCTGTCTGCTTCCGGCAAAAGAAGGAGAGAAACAGGATTAACAGTGATAGCATTAGCAACACTACTATTTATCGCAGCAGACACGTCTCTCTGTCAAGCAATCATAATGTCCTAATGCGAGGATGTGTGACGTAGTTTTTTTACTGAGTGAATGCATCGCTAGTCCAGTCATCGTCTGATTCATTGTAACGATATGCTGACTTCTCCCCAAAAATTAATTAGAATTTAACCCCCTCGCCGATTCTAGCCAATCAGGTCTTATCACCCCCTCTGCCGTCTGTTTGTCTGTCTTCCCATCGCTTGTTACTGCTCTAGCTGCTGAACCGATGTAGGGACAGCCCTCAAATTTAAACAGTTTATGCAAATTGGGTGCCTCATGATGCCTATCTGATGTCAAGGTCATAGATCCAACTTTGACCGCATTTTTTTGAAGGTTAAAGGGCGGCCACGCCCACCTGTAAGGCATGTCAAGGGGGTATATCACGCCGAACGCTATCTGGTTACAGCTTAAATAGGAAAGACAACTAGAGTGCTGCTGGTGTCCCGAGAACCACTAGTGCTCACTGGAAAAGGGAACAAAAGTGAAAAAATAAAACAAAAAAAACGACGGGCACAAAATGCTAAATTCAGGCACTCAAGTGACTCTAAATGATTGAAAGGTCTTTATTTAACAGGGCTTAGAGATGAAAAACACATCGTTGTTTCAGCTTGTTTCTCCCTCAGGACATTAAAAAAGAAACACAAAGCAATGCACAAGAAATCCAGTGCAGGTATGCGCAGGTAAGGCCTGTAGGAATGCAGGAGGTTACTCAATGTTTTTTTTTTTTTACAAGCTCTAAACTAAGCCGATACATACCCAGTGTGAGGGATCATTTCCTGCCTTCAGCTGTTCTGTAGAAATGGTTGTGCCTGCCCTGATAAACCCGTATTTTAATAGCACTAAATTGCATCGATACAGGAAACTCTTTTTCTGATCAAATTAAGAATGAAGTTCATCAGTTTCTCTCTAGTTACTCTGGAAAAAATAAACCGTCAAGAGGGCTTTTTGACTAGTTATTGTTTTCTTTGATTTTGAAAGGAAAAGGATGAACATTAGGTCACATACCTCATATTTGTAGTCAGGAGTCGGTGTTAGGCTGCCGTGATTGATTGTCTCCGAGCTGATGTGGGTTGTGTTTGACTGGCTGGCGTTGTAAGAACAGCCTCAGATAAACTCAAACAGGCTCCGCAGCGGAAGCAGAGGCATGAGCCAAATCCTCAGACTGTACCAGCGTAGTCACAGGCTTCAGCTTTTATACTGGCGGCTTGGCTCACTCACCAAGTTACTTTTAGTTTCATTTTTGGAGAATATGCTCAAAGCAATCATAAAGGGAAAAAAAGTATTGTGTCTGATTTATCGCCAATTTTTTTATTTTTTATTTTACAGTGTTATTTATATCTGGTAATGAGGATTTGCACAAATTTATCCAGATCAGGTCATGAAAACCACCTGCAACATCAGCTCCAGGTAATGATAGAAATGTTTTCAGGGCTTTGTTTTCCAGTTCAGGCTCAGTTTAATTTTGCTGGACATTATTTCTCCATAGTTCTCCTGTAAACACTCTTAAAATGAGTTACTGTATTCAAGTGATGCCTCGCCTTATTCTAAAGTCACACAGTTTATGGACCACAACATGTGTATTCATGTTTTTACATGAACAGAAGATAAGTTTCATTTCCTTTTGAATGTATTTCCTTTCGTAAGTTTCATTTTTGAGTAAATTTAAGCTGAATTTTTTGGCAAACTCCGAACTCCGAATTTTTTGTGACACGTGCTTTTGAAATATTTGCTGCATCATACTCTAAGTATAGAATGAATTATTTGCACTACTTCACCCCACTGCTGGAGAGTAATAGACAATGTTATGCCATTCAAAGGAATATTGTGCTGTTCTAAATGTCACTTTAACCCTTAGAGCACTAACTGTTGCTTTTCTTACTCAATGATGTATGATAACAAAATCAAAGCCGTCATGTGGCAACTTGTTTAAAAATAGTCCCACAGGGAGCTCTTTTAAACAAGCTGCCACATGATAGGTTTTCAACGGCTTTGATTTTGATATCTTACATAATTGAGCAACAATAGCTGCATTTAGCACTCTAAGGGTTAACAGTGTTGGTGCTTAAATAGTGACAGACAGAAACATCATTGATAACAAAAGGTCTGCCCCTCCTTTATAGTTTGTTTACATTTCTGTGCAAAATCATTTTTCAGATGCTTGCATGTTATTATTCATCATCTTTCATGCAAACATACCATGTGTTTCCATATATTTATTGAACTAAATGACACTGTGCTTCTGTGCTTCGTCACTAATAAGCAAAGTGTTAGATCAGGTGGACATAAAAACATTGAAGATATGGGAAAAGCCTTATTATTTTCGCATCAGGAGTGACAGCTGTTAAGCATGAAGTATTTTAAGCCTATCCTTCAAAATGAGGAAAACTCAATCACTTTGTCTGAATCCATTTTTCTCCCTGATTGGTCGGTGAGTAAGTCTGAAAACGGCAGGAGGGCACTGGCTTATGAAGAGACTGACAAAGGTGACTTTCCCGAATTTAAGCCGCGTATTTATGAGCAAACTTTATGTGTTTACCAGCGTTTGGCAAGTCTGTGCAGAGTTGTGGTGTGCACATCCCCAGGTGTGGACTGAATAATATTGATTCACTGCAAAGTCAGCACTTGTTATGGAATTCCCCGATATTAGGGATGGGTATGTTATAATTAGATTTCTGTTCATGTTGCACTGTGGCAAAATTTAGCAGATAAAAGTTTAAAATGCAGTACAAGGTTGTGCAGACAGAAGCTGAACCATGTATGCACACAATACTCATGGTGTCCGTGACTTCATGCAATAAGGAAGTGGAGGACCACGCAATACTCTCTCTGGTTGGTTGTAATTTTATTTGGTTTGCAGGAATTCACATTTTACCAATGTTTGAAAGCCAGCGTTAGGCCATCCCCCACTGCAAGCATGCTCAGATCGATCCTGTCGTCTTTATGCAGTTTCTTGTTGAGTCTGTCGATGGTCTGAGAGCTCAGGTCATCCTGAGTTGGGGCGATGACTCTCCCTCCCCAGAAGACCTGTCAATCAAACGGTTAGAGGAATCCGCTTATTCTCGACTCAGTGAGACCAATAATTATCCTTCCTTGAGAAAAGAGGGACTTGGTGGGGTGGGGCAAGAGGGGGATCTAACTTTCATTCAGGAGGAATGAGGCTGTGAGGTACGGTCAGAGATGAGAGGGCAAAATCATGTATTAACTTCAGGTGCAACACTGGCAGGCCGTGGCCGACCTGATACTATAACAGAACGTTGCATGTGACATCAGTGACTGGTTTCACAGATACAATTTAAGCCTGGATTTGGAGTATATTACGATGCAAAAATCTAGTTTGCTGGATAATTCTCATAAATCTGGAACATGGACATTCCTGTTCTAGTTGTTCTGAACACTGATCCGCATCACCCCAAAATCTTGCTTCCTGAAACAACCCAAGGACTCTGCTGAGTTTAGCATGGCAATTTTCCATTCAGGGCTGAATTCAGTCCTGAACCAGGCTTAATCTGGGACTGTGAAACTAGCTGAATTCAGTTGACTTAAATCCAGAGTCTCCCATTCATGTCCTTATCAGAAAGTACAGGTTCCTTCCTTCAAAAATATACCCCTAAACCCTTTAAGTGCTACAGGCAACTATAGTTGCCCAATGATGTAAGATATCAAAATCAAATGCTGTTGAAAATCTATCATGTGGCAACTTGTTTAAAAGAGCTCCCCTGCGGGAGCCCTTTTAAACAAGTTGCCACATGATAGGTTTCCAACAGCTCGGGATAATTACATTTTTAATTTCTTGAAAATTTATTTAGCGCTCAAAGGGTTAATCTGAATTTAACATTTGGTTACTTTCCGCTTTTCCGTCATCAGTCAGTGATGTTGTTGACTAATCAATGGCAGTTCGAAAACACCCACATTGTCAATGGCGATGATGCCGCCTTTTCGCACAAGCTGCATGGATTTCTCGTAGTAGTTCTCGTAATTTTCCTTGTCTGCGTCTACAAAGACGAGGTCAAAGGTCTCGGCCTCTCCGGCAGCCAAGAGATCATCTGCGCAGGAAAATATCATCCTCAAAGTTAGAACAACGTCAAGCTGCGTAATTTGCTCACAGAGTGCCGACTGACCGTTTGAATATGTTAAGCATTATTTACCTAAGGTATTCAGGCACGGCTGAAGGCGGACGTCAATTTTGTGCTCCACCAGCGCCTACATGAGAGGATGCAGACAGTGATTACTAGGCCTGGAGGTATCTAATGCGCATGTGATTCCATTATAAGTATGGTTCCAAGACCTGTGTCATATGCTTGCAAATGTCAATGAATAATTATTTCTCTTACATTGTTCTTGTTATCTCTTCTGAATGAGATCTTACATTTTTTTCATTCCTATTCATCCCTTCATCTTTGGCTCCTCTGCCTGAATGCACCAGTAATTAAGAAGCCCCATATTCCAACATGGCGCCCTCCATAAACTGGCTTCACCCGCCATTGAGCAGCTCCCATAGGAATCATTACACACGGTGAGCAGGGGTTGTGTCACACTTTGTGACTCCATGATGTGACTGCAGTAACTGGCACTTGACTGGCCACTAGGGGGTGCTGTCAAACCATTCAACCACAGAGATATATAATAGAACCAGAGAGAACGAGGAAGTACCTTTGCTTCAGCCAGTTAGCATGTTAGCTTCCTGCTTCCGCATTTCCCACTGGAGACAATTTTGTGGCCAACGACGCAGCGGCTCCATAGACACCAATTGAAAAGTGCGCATTTTTTTCTTGCCAAATAAAGCGAAAACAATAGAAAATGTATTCGGTAATCCTTCATTATTTTGTTCTTTGTCTGACACAACTGTTCGATGTTTTCAAGAGGCCCTGTAAAATAAGAACTGATACTTAGAGCTGGATGACAGCTCGTGCACGAGTTTGGTCGTCCAGCTGTTGCTCTGACTCCAGCAATTCAACGAAAAGAGTGAAAAGTGCGTGTGCGTTCCGCATTAACAGCGTTGCTCGTCATTTCCCCTCAAAAACATTCACCAATCCGCGCAGCCGACACTTTCTTGGCCATTTGTGCTGTGTAATCAGATTGGCAATCTTATGAAATGGTGCCGGAAATAAGCACCCATGGAACACCATTTTTATAGATGGCGTCGGTCAATTCCGTACTTCCTGGGCTGAGGTAGCTAGCCTAGCGTCTCCCATTGAAAGTAATAGGGGTGGGACTTCCCCGCTCTCTCCAGTTCTATTATATTACCTCCATGCATCCAACTAAAAACCCCCCACTCCTGAGCAGGGATCATCGAGTGCATTTGTGACCCATCACATCAAATTAGTTACTAAGTCACATTTTGGGTGATATGAGTTATGCATATTTTCAGATTGATGACTCAAAAAGCTTCATTTTGATACCAAAAAAATTTCTCTAGCATATTTGGTTGCAGGGATATGGCAAATTTTGTGCGGGAATCTGGGAAAGTCAACAACCTAATCAATGCCATCATCCTCATCATCCTCATTCTAAGACTCCACAGAATGTTCGTCATCGAAATAGTCGAGGGCGAACTGCAACAAATTCTCCTGAGCCACACTACCTACACCATGCATATTGCCGTGCATTAGATCAGTGAGCGCTTTCGCCACCTTTTCAGCCATTTTTTCACCGTTAGAAGCGATCTAAACACAGTATTTCTTATCTATGAATACTAGTCCTTTATCCTGACATTAAATTTTATCAACCTTCTCACGATTTATCCATTAAATTTGGCTTTTTAAACGAAAATCAAAGGCGAGTGAGAAACATGTTTTTCTCTGACATGGGCCCCGCCATTAACACGTGACTCGGTTCAGCCAATCACATCACCGAATTGGCCATCTGCATAGCAACAGTGGGAATTTGCTTACGATCGGGCCCTCGAAAATCCGTCTGCATCCCATATATGGAATATTTAAATGAGGATTTCTTTGCGTCATCATGAAGAAGGAATCCCAAGCTTTATCTGGATACCGGGGTTGCCCTCCTACGGCCAGGAAGAATGCCAGCAGTGAGCATGTTTTAGAAGCCGAAAATTGCAACTTCTTCTGCCAAAATTGTAAAGTCCAGTCAAGATAGCGTTCAAAAAAGTGGTCAAAAACATTATTTAGGAATAATATTTATTGATTCTGATGCAGGATGAGGAAGATGAGGTATTTATGGACCAAATTTTGCCAATTTTGAAAATTCAACTAAATTCACCTGCATTGACTTACATTAGCTCAAGCATAAAATTAGCCCTTGTGACTTAATACCCGATTTGATGTGGCGGGTCACATTTACTCTCTCCCATTACCTGAGAGTCAGATGTAAAGACAGTCTGTCCAATCAGAAGCTCTAATTATTCAGTTAATTACCTGGGAGAAAAGAAAACCAGGCCTGGATTTGGATTTGTGGTCCAGATTTGGTGATCTGTTCTCCAGAATCAATTTTGCATCACCATGCTGATGTTGTCATAATGCAGCCATCATTCAATAGAAAATCCCCCCAGTATATGAATGCACAGACAGATATCAGACTAATTGGGGCATCAAACTTCAATATTTTCAGAGGTTAAGAGCCATTCCACGAGAGATTGACATTCGGTGCGCAGTTGACCCCCTTGGGATTGAATGAAACTTGGCACATAGGTAGACATGGGTGTCTCACAGAAAAAGCTGAATTTTTAGGTCCGTATTTCACTTTGCCCGCCGATAGCGTCACCTGGAAGCCACTTAAGTGGCTCAGTTTTGCTGTCGACACCACATTTTATATCAACTATCGTGACTTAAGGGTACACAGTACCAAATATGTTATACTTTTATCATGATCTGTGACACTTCAAGTCCGGTTAGACTTCTGCACCACATCAGTGCCAAGCTGGGTAACTACGTTATCGAGCCAGAATTATTTGAGAAATAACGATGAAAATTGAAAATGGGAATAAAATAATACCCAGACATATACCAAACTAGAATGCTTTATTATGTGTTTACACACAAGACTATCATTTTCAGTGAATAGCACCTTGGTATCTTGCTGTGTTTGTGCAATAGACGGCCAGAAAGATGGTCGAAATTCATTTTTGTGCATGTTTACGGTATATTTTCTCTATAACCCAGATTTGTCCTGTGAGGGTAAATGCTGTTTGTTGTGCTTTTGGAACTCTGTTTTCGGGAATATCAAGCATTTCTTTGATAGTATCTACACTTTCAAGCTAGACGGAGCTAGTTGGAGGAAAACTCAAAACGGACCATTTCATAGCAGATTGTGCCTATGTTTAGGTGGCATTATTTAGTTTACCCAGCAAGATCGAGATCTGAAATTCTCTAGTTTCAAAGTCCCTTTGGGGTACATTACAGAGTTAGTAAAATTTCAATGGTAGTATTTTCAGTGTAGATGATTCTATCATCAAAAGTCAGAAAAATTCGCCTCCAGGGGGCACTGTACCCTGGATGCAAGTACTGGCCATCCCCAGCAATGTACCAAAGAAATTGTTTTTGAATTTTGATGCCCACAGCTAGTTTTCTCTGAAAATGAAGAGATAGCTTGGTACTATTCTGGATGGACAGCTATCTGACCAAAGTTGGTGCTCTAAAGAGCTAATGTTCTACCGACCTAATATTCCATATTCCCAGAAATATACCAAAGTTCTGTCTTTTGACATATATAAAGTACATGCACAGTTATACATAAAATTTGCAATCTCTTTGGTATAAAGCTGGGTTGGTTGTAAATTGAAAAAGAATATTGGTGGTGATTGTTGCATTGTGTCAACATGCAAGACTTTTACCAGTAGTCAGTACAGTGTACCGTTTTGTAGAGTTGGTGAGTTTCAGAAAAAAAACAAATTCTCTGCATTTTTGCATTACTATTAGAATCGGAGAGCAGGCTTCAGTGTTAATTCTAGGATTTCCCTAAGGTATGGTTCTTGGGTAGGAAAAAGGGCACAACAGTCGCGTCTAGCGAGTGGTTGTCCTGATAAAGGGCGCAGAGGTCCTAGCAAGCAAGCAGCACCCTGCCAAGAAAAGGGCAGCTCATTTGTAGTGGTAATTTGCATGCCTTCATTCCTAAAACCTGCCCATGATGTCTAGCCTACGAGATGCCCGCTGGTTGGGAGGGCGGGGTTTCTTTTATAGACTTCCCATTTCTGTGTGTACCAAGCCATGGGTGTTGACACAACTATTGCGGCATATAGGCTGCAGCCCTCTATTTAATTCAGAGACAGAGAAGCTCATTAACGGCCTGTAAGCAGCCCTGTAGAGACCCAGGATGCCGTGTAGTAGGGCTTGCCTCGGGCTCAACTGGCTCCGTGGGTAACATCGACCCGGATTGAACGAAGAAGGCCATGGATAGCTGCTCAAGGCCAAGGCCAAGGAGCACCTCTGGTGCGCACCACCAGGTGCCGCCAACCCACAATCGAATTCCAAAAACAGACTGACGAATAGAGCTAGTCACATGCTGTGTTGACATCATTTCGCTTTGGATAACATGAAAATATAAAACAGTTTTAACTTTAGTACTAGACATTCTGTCTTCATGTACACGGTTGTGTGACGAAGATTTTTTTTTAGAGTTCAAATTATGGACTTTTATTTTATGTAAGTGTATGTATACTGTTGACGCATGTCTGCATACTTACGGTGGTACGCCTTTTACATTAGTTCTTTTATCGGCATTTAAAAATTTTGGACTGGTCATGTTTTATAACGTGCTGTACGTTTCTGACTGTGCTGTACCTGTACTTGGTAATAGCCCATGTATTGTGCGTTTGTAATGCTCTCAGTCACCACCAGTTTACAACCAAACAAGCTTTATACCAAAGGGATTACAAATTTTATGTATAACTGTGTATGTGCTTCATATATTTCAAAAGACAGAACTTTGGTATATGTCTGGGATATATATATATATATATATATATATATATATATGTCCGAGTGCCACCTTTAGTCAGAAAGCTATCTACCCAGCATAGTACCAAACCAAACTCTTCATTTTCTGAGAAAACTAGCTGTGTGTATCACAATTCAAAAAAAAATTTCTTTGGTACATTGCTGGGGATGGCCAGTACTTGCATCCAGCCTACAGTGCCCCCTGGAGACAAATTTTTCTGACTTTTGATGTTTAAAATTATTTACACTAAAAAAACTACCACTGAGATTTTACTAATGCTGTAATGTACCCCAAAGGGACTATGTATCTAGAGAATTTCAGATCTCTATCTTGCTGGGTAAATAAAATAATGCCACCTAAACATAGGCACAATCTGAAATGAAATGGTCCATTTTAAGTTTTCCTCCAACTTTGGCTCCGTCTAGCTTGAAAGTGCAGATACTACCAAAGAAATTCTTGATATTCCTGAAAACAGAGCTCCAAAAGCATAACAAACAGCATTTATCATCATGGAACATGTCTGGGTTACTGAGAAAATATACAGCAAACATGCACCAAAATCAATTTTGACCATCTTTCCAGCCATCCATTGCACTAACCCAGCAAGATACCAAGGGAATATTAACTGAAAATGATAGTTTTGTTGTGAGTAAACACATAATAAAGCATTCTTGATTGGTATATGTCTGGGATATTATTTTATTCCCATTTTCACTTTTTACCGTGATTTCTCAAATAATTCCGGCTCAATAACATAGTTACCCAGCTTGGTGCTGATGTGGTGCTGATGTCTATCCAGACTTGAAGTGTGACAGGTCATGATAAAAGTAAAACACATCTGGTACTGTGTACCCTAAAGTCATGATAATTTATGCAAAATATGGTGTCGAAAGCAAAACGGAGCCACTTTAGTGGCTTCCGGGTGGCCCCACCGGCAGACTTCTTGAGATACGGACCTAAAAATTTGGCTTTTTCTGTGAGACTACCATATCTACCTATATACCTATATATCTACCTGCTAAGTTTCATTCAATTCCAGGGGGGTCAACTCCTCAACTTCTTCAAAAAGTGCCATTTTCTCAGGGAATGGCTCTTAAGTAGATTCCCAGAGCTCTCAGAATTGCATAACTTTTCCCTTGCATGATTTCACCGAATGGAGTTTGAAAGAACTTTTGTCTTTTCTCTAGAGGGTGTCTAATGCTGATCCCAATCAGATGCTGCCTGCGACAGTCCCTAAGGTTTATCACAGAGCTGCCATTTTACCTCTTTAAAGAAGGGTTTGCTGATATTAACGTATTTCTCCTCGATCTCACAGGCCACCACAGTGCCATTATCTGGAAGAGCCAGGGCCATACTGAGGGCATTATATCCTGTGTACATTCCTGTAGGGAGAGGATTGTCAACGGCGGACACTGAGCTCCCTCACAATCGTGCACGCTCACGCATCCAAAACACACACACACACACACACACACACACACACTTCCATACATGCAGACACATACTCAAACCTCATGCTTTAGCAAATATCAGGAGGCATGAATGTAAAATTTGGCAATAATAAGAGCTTGAACTGACCAATAGTGAGCATATATGCACGCGCACACACACACACACACACACACATACACACACGCACACACACACATATAGATTGAGATCCAGGCATTCTGCCACCATTCTCTTTGGTTATAATACAAACTTGAAATGCTTTATTGAAATGACAGATTACATTACTGACCTAAAACTGAATATGGAATATAAAATTTTCTTTCATTTCTCACATGGCTGAGTGTTAGTTATATATGGGCACCTCAGAAGTCATTGAAATTACCCTTAAAAAGGACTGTGGTGTGCATGCTGTCAAACGTGTGCACAAACAATCCACGAATCACTGATTAGTAATGAATTAAGCAATGATATGAGCGAATGGGTCAATAAATTATAAATCAGTCAAATATGCCCTTAAAATAAACTAGCTGTATGTCTCATCACAAAGATAAAAGTATAAAATAAATAAATAAAAGTCACTTTTAGCAACCTGAAAAAAGATAGTAATATTCACAGAAACGCCTACGCAAAATCCAGAATTGGCTGCTCTTGAACTCAGTATTGGGCCTAAAAGTCAGTAAACAATCATTTCTGGAGGCTTTCAGTTTGTATGTCAGGTCATGCCGTCATGAATAAAAGGTTTGTTAAATGTACCTATTTCTATAGCTTTTTTGGCTTTCATGAGTTTTAGCAGGTTAGCTAAGAGCTGTGCGTGCTCAGGCGACGCCATGATGCTGGACCACGGATCTTCCAGCGTTTTCTGGAAAACATGGAAAACAACACTTTTTGTATGCTTAACCATTATTGAAGGAGTTGGTCTTTACAGTTTTTTACGGTGTTTACACACTAAAATGAAAATTTTCACACAATTAACAATTCTTTACACTCAAGAAGCAAAACACCTGTCCAGAGTTGCACAACAATAAGCACAGACTCAGCTTCACACTTTTTGCAAAACATTACAGTGATTTGCAAAACTCTGCACGCATTTTCACACCTTAGACATCGATAAGGATTGTGAGGTTATTTCCTTGTCGAAATAAAAAAGCCCTGGCTGGCCAATGACCACAGCCATGAACGAACTGGATAATCACATCCACCAGGTGTGGAAACACTCATGTGCTTCATTGAAAACACAGCACTCAGGTGCGCTATAAAAGGCAGCAGGTGAGTTCACCTGTCTTCAACAAACATGGAAGGAGGTAGAAGAAGAAGAAGGGTAAGAATGAGAGGAGGAGCTGAAAGAGGAGAAGACGGGGGTAGAGGAAGAGGTAGAGGGGCAGCTGAAGAAGAGATAGCACCTGAACGAAGAAGAAGAGGACAAACTTTAACTCAAGAAATCCGTGCAACACTTATTGACCACGTTATCAACCATGGACTCACACTGAGGGAAGCTGGACTGAGAGTTCAGCCAAATCTCAGCAGAAATACAGTAGCGACAGTAATTCAAACATTTCGTCGAGAAAACAGGTAAACTAACCGCACAGTACAATGAAACTGCAGCTTACTGTACTTCTCATCACTTTTGGCATCCTTTCCTGTGATATTTGACAGTGGGCTGCATGTATTTTTTGTCGACGTAGGATTGAGGGTCGAGGACACCAAGGCGGAAGGGGCCCCATATTTACTCAGGCGCGAGAGGCAGCTATTGTAAACATGGCTTTGGCCAACAACTGTATCAGACTGAGAGAAATCCAAGCCAATGTCATCAATGATCACAATATTTTCAATAACATCCATCGAGTCTCTCTGGCAACATTAGGTCGAATCCTCAAAAAAAATCAGGTAAACATGAAGCAACAGTATCGAGTACCATTCGACAGAAAATCAGAGAGAGTGAAACGTGGGTAATGAGTATGTGGAGGTATGTGTTGTTCACCTTACTATGGTGTGGCATTGTGCAATGCACACATAACCTTTTACATGTAAAATTACTGTCCAATAGACCTAAATTGAACAGCGTCCTATTGTCTTTCACTGTTTCAGAGAGTCTTGAAAATGGATGCTGAAGAAATCCAACATGAATATATATATGTAGATGAGGCTGGATTTAACCTCGCAAAAACTAGAAGAAGAGGGAGGAATGTAATTGGACACAGGGCAATTACCAATGTGCCAGGGCAGCGAGGGGGTAACATCACCCTTTACGTTGCCATTACCCAAAATGGGGTCCTCCACCGCCATGCGAATCTGGGACCCTATAACACCGATCTAATACTTGCATTTCATGACAGATCACACAACATCATCACAGCATTAAACCAAGTGGACCAGATGCAGTACATTGTCATTTGGGACAATGTGTCTTTCCACCGATCTGCTCTGGTCCAAAATTGGTTCCATCAGCACCCTCAATTTGCAGTCCTATATCTTCCACCAAACTCCCCCTTCCTAAACCCAATAGAGGAGTTTTTTTCTGCATGGCGGTGAAAGGTATACGACCTTCGGCCCTACGACCGCGTGCCCCTCATTCAGGCCATGGAGCACTAGGCCCGTGATATTATCGGAGCAGCTTCTGTACAGGGGTGGATTCGTCACACGAGGTGATTCTTCCAACGGTGCCTTGCAAATGAAGACATAGCCTGTGATGTGGACGAAATCTTATGGCCTGATCCAGCAAGACGGAGAGATGATGATCAGAGTTATAGTATTGTTGTTGCTTTAGTTTTTCTTCAGAGTTACTGTAAGCGTATTACTTCATACAGTAATTTTTATTTGTCTACAGATTTTTATTTGTCTCCACTTTACAGTAGGAAGAAAGCTACTACTTTGTTCTGATTTTCCATGTTGATTGACATGTCACTGTAAGTGAGTATATGGTAAGAAATAAATATTTTCAGTCTGCAGCATCAGTCTTGTGCAGTGCTCGGTAAGTTTATAGTATTTGTGCCTCTGTATACCTAAAAGTAATCATGAAGAAAGTCTTTGTCATCTAAATTATCCCATAACCATGCTCTCAAACAATATATCTGAATAAAATCCAGCACTCTAGTTCTGGAAAAAGGGTTTTTACAAATGTGTTTTGAATTTATTACGGTAGTGTGTAACAGATTGAAACAGTGTACAATCATTCAAAGACTGTGTTAGTGACATGAGAACAAAATAACATTTTTATCAATTTGTGTATGGTTTTGGCCGAAATGTTTCATTTTGCAAACAAACAAGGGTGTTCTGCCAATTGGGTGTGATGTTTGGTTAATTGTGTGAGGTGTTTAGAAAAAAGGAGCCCTGTTTTCAAAATTGTGTGTAAACAATTGAATAAAAGTGTTAGAATGCTTGACCATTTAATTTCCTTTTGTAAAGCAGACTTAGACAACAACGCATCATACAAAATATTCCAGAATAAAAATGAGATTATACAAGATTTTTAACAAATTTTAGAAAAACTTAAATTTGATAGTAACATTTTTAAAACGTTTGTTCGATCCAAAGCAGCATTCTTATGTATGTAGCCCCTTCTGTACTTTAGCAGATAATAGCTCCCCCTAGTGGACATTGCTCCGTGTTAATGTGCTTGTTTGAGTCAGTTCATGTGTGTGGATGACTGAGTTTCCAGCTTTGCATTTTAAAATCAGGTGCTAAACACAACTTGGCGAGACATAAGACTGCTGTTAGTGCTACTTGGAGAAAGATGAAGTTCATTTTCCGGCTTGAAATCACCAATTAGATAATATGAACTCAACCATTATGGCACAGCAAGGTTATGGAGAACTGCGAGCACGTAGACTGCTGTCATTGCACTCAGAAACCGTTTCTGGCTAATTAAGATATTTTCAGATTCTCACACAATGCTGCCATCTCGTGGCTGCTGACGTTATTAAAGTCCCATAATGAAATTAACACGAATAAAGCGAAACGTGAAATGTTTTACCTATTACATTCCCATTCAGTTTGGTTGTGAGTGCAGGTGTTTGTTTTTAGCTCAATCCAGCACTTGACACATTCAAAGTAAAACCTGCGACCAATCTAGCCCAGCTAAGGCTGGACATCCCCGCAGTCACCTCCGCACGTTTAGTACTAATCACCATGACACGGATTTGCAAACGATGAAAATCTTACCAATCTCAGCTTCTCCACTATCGGAGGTTCCCTCAGTGAGTTATTATATATATAATGTTCTAATTGAGTCTCTGGGCTGACATATCTCGCGCTGCAATATTCTGGCAACAGAGAATAAAACACGATGAACAATGAGTGGCATTAGTTAAAAAACAAACAAACAAACAAACAAAAAACCTTATTTAAATTTAAATTTCAGTAGGGACAGTCCAGCTGAATCCAGTTATAGGATTCCTTCACACTAACAACTGCCATGAAGCCTTTACCTTTTCTGTTCCTCACTGGCTGTGTGAGAAGTTTAGTCTTCGGCTGGTGGAATATTATGAAGGTATTTTTGTGTCTTTATCATGCAAGCATAAAAAACGGTTTTGAAACCATATTTCGAATTTGTAAGTAAAAACAAGCAAAGTATTCGTTACAGTTTAAGTGGATTTGGTTACAGACGTGAGAATTTCGCTTTTGAAGCAGACTTCTTTGTTTTGGTTACGAATAAATCCTCATTGCTTACGAGTTAAAAAGTTTTGGTTACGAAACAGTTCTCTTTGCTTTCAAAATGAATTGGACGTAATGGGCGGGATCTACGCTGACAAATGAGAGGAGAGCGGCTAGTGGTGGGTTTGCATGGCTGTACACACGCACGCACTCAGGTCCTTCCTCACTTCCACTGTACTCCAAAAGCAATCGGGTTTGGCCCACATCCGGCTTCAAGCCGGTACTGCTGGGCGACTGCTGGCAGGACAAATGGTATGTTAACCAAATATGGGACAGGTCTGGCAATGATGGCTCCGCTTATGCGATGGCATGCCACATGTGGTCTGATTGTGTCCGCAGCAGGCTCTATGGCGGCCGGCAAAGCAGATCTACGCTTTTAAAAGTTCCACTGTCCTTAGTATACATGGGCCACAACTAGACCGAGTACGCTCTTTGAGCTACGCCTGAGTGAGGTCAATATTGCCACATGGGGAGACGCTATCCGACGGAAAAGGTGCGTTGAATTAACGTTATATCATACATACCCCCACAGCAAAGTTGGTCTGGCCCATAGAATTCACTTCCACGGCCCAGTTCTGGCCCACACACTGAAAAAATTGAGACTTTGGATCAAAGTAAAAAAATTGCGTCAACTTGTTACAGCTAATTTTTTTAGTTTTTCTCAATTGAAAAAAATTACCTTTGTAAAAAAATTTTTTTCAATTGAGAAAAACTAAAAAAATTAGCTGTAACAAGTTGTCTGCTTATCGTGCGTACGGCAGGCTTCACTGCATTGGCTATTGCTATCCGGCAGCCTTCTCCCTCATGCTATACGACTGGAAGGACAAGAATAGGCTATGGATAAGAGATAAACGATTTTGGTCTCAATTTCCACGAAGTGGAGCGCGAAGGATCCCCCACATGCCCGTGTACAGTGCCTGACAAAAGTCTTGTCGCATAAGGACATAGTAACTAAAAATAGCATATAACTTTATTTCTAACCAATCAATTGTTACAATAAATGGTCCATTTTAATGTCAAGGGCTTTCACATTAATAATTTGGTGCAAAATGAAACCGTCAAAAAGTGTTCTGATGTTCACAGCTTGGCTAAGCCCATAACATCAGTTTTTGCTAGGACAAAAGTCTTGTCGTCTCTTCAGATGATGCAACAAATCGCAGATTAGAGTTTAACCTATGACAGATACTGTAATTAACACATTCCCAGATGTGTATAGAAATAACCCCAGCACACCAGACTTTCATATGAGGTGCGAGTAGACCTCTGACAACATACCAAAGATTCAACCACAGACCAAAGTGCTGATCATCAAGAGCTGAAGACTGAGTCTGCTGCTGAGGTGGCAGACATCTTTAATGTATCCAAATGTCAAGTGGAGGGGATGAGAAAAAGATTTGAAGAAACTGGTGACGTTCATGGCAAGCGCAGGTCAGACAGACCCCGGTATGACAACTGTTTGAAAGGACTGTTTGTTGCTTCAACTGTACAAGGCTAGCCCTTCTTCAACTACAGCGAAGCTAAATGAGGAAATGTCACCAAAAATCCCGGTATCTACAAGAAGAGTTTGTCAAATTCTCTCTCAAAGTGGTTTTCCTAGCCAAATTAGTACACAGAAGTCTGCATTAAACAGAAAACAAAAAACCTGCATTGCATTTGCCACGGTTCCACAGCTCGCAGAGAGGATTGATACTGGAAAAGTGGCTGAAAGTTTATTTTTCTGGTGAATCATCCATTGAACTGCATTCCAGTCACCGTACAAGACCTGTTGGAACCCTCATGGACCCAAGATTCTCCCAGAAAACAATCATGTTTGGTGGAGGAAAAATCATGGTTTGTTGTTACATCAGCATGGGGGTGTGAGAAAGATCTGCAGAGTGGATGGCAACATCAACAGCCTGAAATATCAAGAAGTTCTTCCTGCCCTACTTATACTGCTGCTCCTTCTCATACTTCTGCCTCCATGTCACAGTTCCTGAAAGCGAAGAAGGTGAAGGTACTCCAGGATTGGCCAACCCAGTCACCTGACATGAACATTATTGAGCATTTCAGGGGTAAGATGAAGGAGGAGGCTTGGAAGATGAAACCACAGAATCTTGATGAACTCTGGGAGTCCTGCAAGACTGCTTTCTATGCCATTCCTGATGATTTCATCATCAAGTTATTTCAGTCATTGCCAAGACGTATGGATGCAGTCCTCCAAGCTCATGGGAGTCATACGCAATATTAATTCTTTTTTCCAAGGCACCATGGCTTTATGTTCTGATATTATAGTGGCATATTTGTGTATTCAAAATAAAGTGTATGTATAATTTCCACATTTTTTTTCAATGCGACAAGACTTTTGTCCAAGCAAAATCTGACCTTTCTGTACAAATTAAATTATAAAACTCAATCAATGACACAAAACTCCATTTTGGTATATTTCGCATAATCTAGAGGGCTTTGCCTTTCATATAAGCCATTTTTGATTCCAATTGATCAACTACAAGTCAGGTTATTATTTGTTGTTCCTACAACTTGGATAAGTGACAAGACTTTTGTCAGGCACTGTATAATATCGGCCGTGTCCTGGATAAGGCTTCGAGGTTTTTCATTGTCACACTTGAATAGAAAGCTTATTAAGCATTTAAAATATTTAAATGAAAAATTCACACTCCATTTATAATTTCATGCATTAAAAAAATATGTAAAAAAAAAATAGGCTACCTTTAAGAAAATCTTACTGATTTTTTTTAGGATTTCACAGATATTAACTGATGGTATTTCAGGTGAGAACCCGAAGAGGTTGAAATGTATGGTTACATGGAGGCAAGTTGACATTAATGTCCCGTTTTTAATTGAACTGCCTTTAAACTCAGCATGGCACGATTTCACTTCAAATGCCGGCTTGTAGTCTAAATGCCATGGAATCTGTTGCGGTCTGCCTCTCCGACATCTCTTTAAAACTCATCTTATGCTAGACATCAACTGCAGCAACCAACTGGGCTAGCTAGCTATATTTTTGCTGCTCGCCAGCCTTTGTCGCCAAGGCTAGAGTGTATCGCAGAAGAGGCGGATATATACTTAAGTCCATTCGCTTCTTCCGCGATACACTCCGCCCTTGACGGCTCAGGTCAGTGAGCAGCAAAAACGTAGCCAGCTAGCTCGCCAAGTTCGTTTCTGCAGTTTCTGCCTAGCATATAAGCTGATTTTACAGGAGATGTCAACCCCGAGAGATTCCATGACACTTATAAGCCGGCACACGTAGTGAAATCGTGCCATGCAACATTCAAAGGCGATTCAATTAAAAAGGGACTGTCATGTGGGGAAAAAAAGGCCACTAGATGGCAGTATTGACATTTTTTTTGTTAAGCAGTCTGGAGCTAGGTTTGGGGCATGTCCCAGGCACGCCTCAGAGGGGGCTGGAAAAGAGTATATAAGGAGAAAAATCGAGAGAGTGGAGGAGTTGGAGAAATTGCAAGGAGAAATTGTGGAAGGATACATTTGACCAGACCTGTCACTCTTTTCAAGACCTGTGAAGCTTTTTGTGGATTTTTGCCTGTGTTGGAGCATTTTCCTGTCCCAGGACATTGCAATATAGCAACCCATCTCCATTACAAAGGAACTGTAAATATCTCATTTTTTATTTGATTTCAATCTTGGTCAGTAGGGTAGAGTGTAAATTAGTTCTAAGTGTTTGTTTAATTAAATCTGTTGAAGTTGAAGAATTTTGTCTGTCATCCCTTGCTGTCCTTGACGCCATAACAAATTGGGGCCATAACAGGACATTAATATCAACTTACCTCCATGAAGCGTCAGTTCAGCACGCAGTTTTCCATCATAGAGCGCTGACAATGGGAGGGAGGGACCTGTGCGTGTGTACAGCCCCGCCTACAGCCATGCTGTCAGTCCAAGCCAAACCCACCAATAGCCGCTCTCCTCCCATTTGTCAGTGTAGACCCGCCCATTAAGCCTGCCCCACACTTGCCTCAGGCAAAGTTGCACCGTCTGGGGCAGGCTATACGTCCAATTCATTTTGAAAGCAAAGAGGACTGAATCGTAACCAAAACTTTTTGTAACGCAAGGAAAGAAGTCTGCTTCAAAAGCAAAATTCTCACGCCTGTAACCAAATCCACTTAAACTGTAACGAATACCTTGCTTGTTTTTACTTACAAATTGGAAATATAGGGCTCTAAATTCGTAGACCAGGCGCAGGCGCGGCGAATGGGGGGTGCGCCGCGCCAACGGGGTGTGTCCAGGCGTATGTTGCAATTTCATGCCCGGCGTAGCCTGGCGCAAGTACTCCTCTGTCCCGCCTCGGTCCCTCCTGCCGGCGCAAGTGGGAAAGAGGGAGGAGAGAAGGCGTGTTTGGGTATAACACAGCCGAGTCAAATCTTCACCAATCAAATGAGCTCCTCTCCTCACCTTTAATGTGCTGGAATATAGAAGCCTCTGTCCTATATCTGCATGATGCGTTAATGTTGCATTTTACTTTGCTGCTTCAGGCATGTTTTCTGCACCGCTTATGTCTATATTAAGCATTACGAATATGAGTTAGCTGGCTAGCTAGGGCATTCACAAATTATTACCATTAGCGAACTTGAATGGAATTTCAAAACGAAACTACGTCAGATCATTCAAACTTATGAAGCTGGAATGAAATACGACGGTTGCTCATTTATTTCTTCTGCCTGCATCATTGGGAAGAGAAACGATGGATAGCGTGCTCCTATTATTACACCCTGTTGCTGCTTAAAATTTTGGGATTAACATGCATGGACAACAATGCAAGATATGTTACGCATTTATTTTCAATATCTTAACTCAGTACGAGATCATAGCAATCAGGCTGTATTCCTTTCCCCCACTAAAAACGATAAAACCTAAGTGACAATAATAGTAGCCTAGTATTAAGCCCCTTGCACACTGGACGCAAAACAAATTTTTCATATGACAGATTGCGTTGAACGCAGTGTCTACGTGTCCGAAAGTCTGACAGGGTTTTAATATATCTCTGTGTCCGACAGTCGGATGGTTTCAATATAACTCCGTGTCCGACAGTCAATTATTGTTTTTAATTTCTTCAAATCTACTGAATGTTTTAGATATTACAACTGAATGTTTTGATAAGAGGGCTCAGTTCTTCAAGATGAGTACCGAGAATTTCAATCAATGTTTCTGTTTAAGCTCTGCTCAATAAAGTGAGTCAACATTGGCGCGGGACAATGTACAATGCCTGTTGGACATTAAATGCAAAATACTCCGTGTCTGACAGCCAAAAAAAAAAGAGGACGATTAGAACAGATTGATAACGAAATAAAGAATAAAAAGAAACATTTTAACAACAAACAGAACATCCAATGAACACTGCGATTTATTTATTTGCGGGCCATCTTTTTTGGATGCTCTGTTTGTTGGTGATAAATTTTTATTCTTTATTTCGTTATAAATCTGTTCTCATACCAATACTTTTACTTTTTGCTGGCTGCCGGACATGGCGTATTTTGCATTTCGCCTCGGACAGTCTTGATCGTGCATGCGATAATTTATTCACACTGTCAATGGTCATTGAATTGATTTGCTCACTGACTACAAGCACTATTTTATCTCTGGTGTGGAAATAAAGCGTGAATCTGTTCGATCCATCTGACTAATTTTCAAAAGAGAGACCGAATAAAGACTGTTGTCTATCTTCAACGGAAGAAAACACACGAATAAAAAGACCAAGAAAAGTCGATAGCTATCAATTTGCATTTTGTGAAGGTCAAACACAAACATGGCCAAGTTTAAACCTCTAATAATTCCTGGAATACTCGAAAAATTAGAACTTTTATGACTTTTGGACATGGAGATATATTAAAACACTGTCCGACTTTTGCGTCTTTGCATTGACTTTGACTGTAATCAGTCCTGCGAAAAATTCTTTTAGCGTCCAGTGTGCAAGCGGCTTTACCGAGCATAGAACGCAAGCATTATATAGCCAGTTTGCGGTTGGCTGAGAAAGATGAGAAGTCGTTAGTTTGCATCTCAGATTCAGATGCGTTGATTAAGCCAGGTGGAGTTTCCATTACGCGTGCCAACCGCCTTTAATCTGACATCAGGACAATCGATACAGATACTATAATTTATGTCCTGATTCAGATATTTACATTAAATAGTGGTTGCTGTAATTATTTATTGCATTGAAATGTGCCTGACATTCTGGAAACCTGCCTGTGAGGTTTCGGTGACGTGTGCGCACTGTGCGCCGGTCAGCCAAATTACCACTGCACAGAAAGTAAACCAGGTTGGAGCTGGCGAGCTTTCTACGTAGCTTCAGCGAAGCCTTTTTCTACAAAATTGTCACTGCGTCTTGATGAATATGTGACACCTCCTCATACTACGCCACCACACCAATCTCCGCGCACGTCCGTCTACCAAATTGCCAAAGTGGCTGCACACGGTGTTGCACCGCACGAAATTACCACTGCGCGGGCTGCACCGGATGAAATTACCACTGCGTGAGCTGCGCCACGCTACGCCACGCTGCGCCACCCTGTGCTGCGCCAAGAAATTAGAGCCCATAGTCTCAAAACTGTTTTTTATGCTTGCATGATAAAGGCACAAACATACCTTCATAGAATAACTGCCTTTTTAATGTTAATGTTGACGGTACTGGTTTGGTAGGTGCAGACTGTTTCTCCCACAGAATAATGTGTAAATAAAGATGTAAGCAAACAAATTTTCATTGGGAGCACAAGAACTCAAAAGCTGAAAAGGTTTCACAGGAATAGTTTGTTCATCCACTAATTCACACCCTTGGTCTAATATATAGCTCATTCGTTAGAGATCAGTTGTTTACAAACACTTACGATTCAGTGCCAGAAGTAAATAGACAGACAACACTGCTTTCAGTTCCAGAGCCATTTTGTCGCTGCAAACTGCAGTATTAGGATCAATGTGGGCCGGCAGGAGAGCAGACTCCGTGTGTGAGCGTATTTAAGAGGGACACGCACAGACTGGGATCGTCACCCGCTGTGATTGGCCTTTCCAGTCAAGAAGGTTGAGCAAAGACCTTGTGAAACATTTGGTAAGTGTCCATTACATTAACATTTATATTCCTTTTATTGAAAATTCAGGGGAACACATGAGGTATTGGACATGGGCTTGACCTGCCTTCCTCTGCTTCACACCAGATGAATCACAGAAATCATCTTTGACTTAACCTTACAGACATTGCACAATTAAAAGGAAACTAATTTTGCAAACTCAGTGCCAGTAAAAAAGTTGGACACTTTTTCTCTTTTCTTTTATACGCACTCATACCCACACTGAATGCTTTCTGTTGTACAGTACGCAGCTTGTGCGTCTGTCATGTTTTTATAATGTTATTGTTATATATGACAACGGTCCTGTGACTCACTGGAGCTCTGACAAAGGCACTGGAGAGTTTAAAAAACATGACATCTGAGAAGTGTCAATTCTCATAATATTTATCGCCATTGAAAGGAAAGGTGGGTTCACAAAATTACACACTGTATAATGTGGTAAAATAGTAGCAAATAAGTGTAAAATAATAAGAATAAACCAAAGCGAAGTCTGGTTTGTAATTCAATCATAAAATACGTGCTCGCTCAGGGGATTGAAAAACATTCTTTATTCACATTTACCGTTTTCTCCAGCCGAGCATTTTAAGCTCGAAAGACAGCAAAGACCAACCATGCTGTCAGGTTTTCTCTCTTTTGTGAATCGTGCATTTTAAATACTCTACAACAAAGTTATGAACCAAAATGTAAAATCATATTAAACCATTATTTTCTATATCATGATGAAAGATTTACTTTATTATCCTATTAATTTTATGACTGCATTTTATGCATGTTATATTAAGAAACCCTGCAGTTGGCAGGGTTTCTACCTGAATTAAATGGGTCGAAAGGTATGTCTGGCGCTGCATTCGGGATCACAGCCAGACTGAACTGATCCCAGGTCGACCCCAGAGACTCATCTGTCAGTCTTCAAACAGGATTTTAAAGGGAGAGAAAATCTGTATTTTGAGTGACAGCTGGGGCAGTTTGTCTGTCGCTCAGCATCAACAACAGAACAAGACCCACCTGCTGAAGCACAAGACCCATTTGGACCGAGTCCAGCAATCAGCGGGGTTGGTGGGGGAGATCTGGTCCGTGAGATATGAATATTGTCTTTATTGTCCCTGTGCTGCAGTGGTTGAAATGAATATTTCTGCTTCACAAATAAAGCAAAAAATAGCATTCCATTTAGAAGAATTAGACATTCATTTTAAAAGATAAAACTACTGGCCTATTAAACTACATTATGGATTCAGTGTTTCTAATATAAGCAGCAAACAGCTGACTTGCACACCCTCTGAAAAATGGTAAATACGTATGAACACAAAGTAAATACTTTGGGGCAATACTGTGGTGCAGTGGGTAGCCATGTTGCCTCATTGCAACAAGGTCACGGGTTCAGCGACAAGGTAATGAGGTCATGATAATGTCTGTTTCAATAGTCCCTGTATTTGCTTTGGATTCCTCCAGGTACTGTGGTCTGAGTGCGTAAGTATGGAGTGTGTGTATGTGCTGCACTGAATCAGTGGACTAACCAGAGTACATTCCTGCCTTTTTCCCAGTGCATGCTGGGATAGCCTCCATCTCCACCCCTCTCCTCCCTCTCCCCTCCTGACAGTCACCAGAAATAAGCAGCATAAATGCTGGATGCAAAAGATAGATGGATGGTATTAATACAACTGCAGCCTTCAGCCACCAACTTCTGAGGCCTCCTTGATTCACCTGTTTTTGCTGTTATCACGTGATTGAAAAGCCAGTATCATGTGTTATCTAAGTCACGGGCAACTGACAGTAGGGTCACATTCTACCAAATAGTTTCCCATGGGAGCATGTATTGTGATTTGTGATGTGACAACGCTATGGTAACAGACTGGTTAAGGTTACGGTACGACGATTGTGGTTCTAAAAGTGTTGACCCGCATTAGGAAATGTTTAACTTGCGGTTGGTTACAGGAATCAAACAGCAGTCTCCCGGGTCGAAGTCCACTGTTTTGTTGACCCAACTATCACCCCGACGCCCTCCGTTTGTGGACAGTAGCTATACCAGGACATTATTTGATTTGGACCAACCCTATGAATCAATGATAATGACTAACTCAACCTACTCTTGGGCCTACTAGCCCCTAATATCCCATACTTTTGACTCTGATTACTCATGATGAGGCCTGTTTCATTCAGTGATGACAGCCAAATCAGCTGTCCAATCACGGGACACCAGTTATTCAAACACTTTGAGGAATCGCAATTAAAGTTCCAATCTTCGCCACCAGTGTAACTGCTGCTATTCTCGTCAAATCCTTGCGTGCAATTGGCCGATGCACTGGAAGGTAAAGGAAGTACATTCTCTGTTTTGGAACATGCATTTCCAGTAAACACACCAACTGGCACTCTTCACTAGCGATGCAACGCCAGGTCGTTGTACAATATGCAGCAACGGTCATTGCTTTGCGTGAAAAAATACAATTGTGCAATGGAATCCCATAATTATACAGAAACACTAGAAAGCTACTATATATAAATTTTATTGAGAAGTATTGAATGATTTGGGAATTCTGGCCCGGCAAAGAGGTGTGACGGACTGGCAGGCGGACAGACGGACAGACACACGGAAGGACAACAGTCATTCTTATGTCTCCGTCCACGTCTTGGCGGGGGATAATAAATGGACTAATCATCGACCCGCTGCTGTTGTTTTTCTGTACCATAGGCTCTCAAACTCTTGTCCTGAGTGACCACGGTCCTTTTCACTCTGTCCAGTTTTTGTGACTTAACGTTATGGCCCAAGAAACTACAGTTGCAATCAAAATTATTCAACCCCCATTGCAAATTAGGTTTACTGGCATAATTTACAAACTTTCAGCTGTTTGCAATGAGCAAATCAAACAAGAACAATTTAAATGGCTCAACACAACAAATATTACAAGTGGCTTCTCCAAATTCAACACAAAATGCCACTTTAAATGACTACTGCAGGCTCAAAATTATTCAACCCCTTCATGACAAGCGTCTTTAATACTTGGTAGAAAACCCTTTTGCCACTATGACCTGCTGGAAATGTGATGCACAGACAGATGTCAGCTTTCGGCATCATTCCCAAGGAATCTTAGCCCAGTCCTCATGGACAATGGCCTCCAGTTCACTAATATTCTAGGGTTTGCATGCTGCAACTGTCTTCTTCAAATCC
The DNA here is from genome assembly GCA_029692085.1 of Gymnothorax javanicus. NCBI lineage: Eukaryota > Metazoa > Chordata > Actinopteri > Anguilliformes > Muraenidae > Gymnothorax > Gymnothorax javanicus. The sequence goes on along the minus strand of CM056208.1, from coordinate 51,810,540 downwards.
TACCAGAGATTTTTTATGGGGTTCAAGTGAGGCGACTGTGATGGGCACTCTAGAATCTTCCCAGACTTCTTCTGAAACCAAGCCTTGGTGGATGTTGAGGTATGCTTAGGATCATTGTCCTGTTAGAACGTCGAATGATGCCCAAGCGTCAGCTTCCCTACAGACGGCATGACATTTTCTCCTGGGATATCCTGGTACTTGACTGAATCCATCTCGCCCTCCACACTTTGCAGGTTTCCAGTGCCAGAGGAAGCAAGGCAGCCGCAGAGCATCAAAAAGCCCCCACAATTCTTCACTGTAGGCAGGGTGTACTTTTCAGCATATGCTTCTTTATTCCTCCTGCAGACATACTGCTGATTCATAAGCCCGAAATATTCCAGTTTTGTTTCATCACTCCACAGAACAATATCCCCAAACTTCTGAGGCTTATTTCTATGGTTTTGAGCATATTGGAGCTTGTGCTTTTGGATCAGTTGTGGAGTATGTCTTGGAGATCTTCAACGTTTAGTATGCGCCCTACTGTGCAAACTGAAACCTCAGTGCCTCCTGCCTCCAAGTCTTGCTGCGGGTCTCCTGCAGTCACTCGAGGATTTTTGACCACGCGTCTCCTCAGGAATCTGGTGACAGCCGTTGATAGCTCCCTCTTTCTGCCCCATCCTGGTACTGTAGCTGCTCTTCCTTTAACTCTAAACTTGCGAACTATGCTTCCAACTGTATCTCCATGAAAATTCTGTACCTGTGCTACCTTTTTGCATCCTTTTCCTTGTTTGTGCCAGGCAATGATCTCGTCTATTAGCTTTTTGGACAATTCTGTTGACAGCCATATTTCTAATATGCAATCAAAGGTCACTGTCAACAAACCCCTAGTGAGTGTAAGTATTTGATGTGTTCTGTCTCAAGCAAACCTGATGCAACTAATTAAGCTCTTGATTAGCTGCATTAGGTGTGCTTGAGGCAATACCTGACTAGCAAATATGCTCTTACAACGGATTCTATTCGGGGGGTTGAATAATTTTGAGACTGCAGTAGTCATTAAAAGTGGCATTTTGAGTTACATTTGGAGAAAGCACTTGTAATATTAGTTGTGTCGAGCTATTTAAAATGTTATTGCTTAATCTGTTTATCATAGACAGCTGAAAGTTTGTAAATTTTGCTATTAACCCCAATTAGCAATGCGGGTTGAATAATTTTTATTGTAACTGTATGTAAGCATATTGTTTGACCGATCTGCGGGCATGAATTACTCACGTGTTCAGGAGTGCATCCAAAGTCTGCAGATGCTGTGACCCTTCATGACCTGAGGTTGAGATCCCAGCTTTTAGCGCATCATGTGATATATTTGAGTCGGATATTTGGCCCACTGTGCGTGCAATACACCCTGTCCTACAGAGGGTGGCAGTGTTGTCAAGGCTATAGCACTGCCTGCTTGAAGAACATGTCTTTCGCGGTGAGCTGACTTGGTATTTATTGGCTTGCCGGCTGATAAGAAATAATTCATGCAATATTTTACGAGAATAAATACAAAGTTAAACACGAGCCCAAAAGTGGTCTGGAGAGTGATTATACAGTAATGTAGTCGGGGGACTTATGGCATAAGCGCACTATTTTGTTTGTCATAGCTAGAGCCTGGAAAATGTAATTGGAATGAACCGATCAGAACGGAGAATTTCCGAGTTTATCTTTTACATTGTCTCTTTCTGTTCAATTATTTCTCGTACGGTGAGATTTTAATTTTGAACACTGTGTGATCTTGTCAATGGTTCTGCATTCCCATATCCACACGTGAGATACGGTTTGTACTTTACAGACCTGAACATCAGTTTTATTTTCCGAAGGGTCTGAGCAGAAAAACCAATTATTCCTGATGCATTGTGGGGAAAACTGACACTGCTTTCAGGTTTCATTTGGAAGGTCTTGATTTCCCAGTCAGGTGGCAGGTCTGTGGCACATCTGTATGAAAGTCAGTTGTCAAAGAGTCCAGCAGGACTGCTTTCTAAGGAATTTTACAAGATGGTTCGCAGTGGCCTGTCAACATGCCATGTGCAGCAGCCATGCTCTCTAACGTCTCAGGGAACTTAAATCAGCAATTCTCTATTATCTGTCTATTTTTGGACTTTGGGGTATACAGCATAGATATGCGAAATAAGAGAAGATGACTACTTTTCCCTAAATAGATTAACAAATCCAAAGATTTTCCTTTCCCAGAGGCTGGAGTCAACCCTTTTCATCCCGAGGTGGTATCACGTCCTCGAGTTGTCCACCCAATTTGATTGGTTAGGAGCTCAACCAATCACTGAGTTGATGTAAATTGCCCCCTCCCCCTGAAACGTTCATTACGGCTATGTCTATGCAGTTCGCGAGAAAGCTGTACTCTTCCATCTTTGCTGTGCATTTTATCACATATGTGTGGATTTGATTTTTTTCCATGCAGACACTGGTCAATGCCTTGAAGCAAAGTCCATTTTGAAATATGGCATCAATTTTAAAAATTGATTCAATAATCCCAGGGACTTGTTCTCTCAGTGGAGGACCTTCTCATGCATTTCAGCACGACAACGCCTAAAGTGGGCGTAGCTCGAAGGTCAAAAACTGAAGTCGTCCATTTTAGAGCTGAAGTTGTATACAACATGTCTCAACATAAAAGTGATGGGTTTTGACCATTTTTGAAAAATGGCCATTTTCTGACGCTTGACGTTCCTTCGTACATAGACATTTACTGTATGTGAATGACCCATTTCTTCTAACAGTCACAAATATTGATAACATTTGAGGAAATTTGCATAATATATCTTTAGGACATAAACTTGTTTGATTGTTAATTTCAATTCCCAATGGGCCTGGCAGGACGGCTGACCAGCTGAGTTCACTTGAACGTCTTTTTTTCTTGTATTTTACATGAAATAAAAACAGACCAGTGATGAATTTGTGCCCTGCCCGAGTGTCTTCCTGCCAGTTCACCAAATGCATGCTGGGTTATCCTCAATCGAGCCCCCAGACTCCAGCCGTGACCAGGAATAAGCAAGATGGATAATGGAGGAATCGACAAGTACAGACATCGTCGTCTTTTTCTGCACTAAAGCAATAGCTGCCCTCTGTCTCCCCCAAAGTTGTTCAAGGTCTTTCCCTCCGTCGATCAAAACCTTCACCGAGCCAATGACACCATTCACTCAGATAGAACTGTCTCCTCTTTGAGAACAATTAGCAAGTGAGTTTTCCAGGGCTCAACACGTACAGATCTCCTGGCTGTGTTACCCATGTGACTGGGGCTGACATCATCTTCTGTCCGTTCTCTCGTATCAGCTGAGTCTAACACTGGAGATCTGGGGTCAGCCAGCGCTGCTCACGATGTTTACTGGTCATGTCTTCTGAGATATTTTTTTAGTAGACTCAGAGAAGGGAAACTATAAAATTTATTTTCACCACCTGAAAAGGGGAAGGAAGCCCCGTCATTCTGTTTCTTGGAGTTTCAGAAATGCTCATTGTGCTGCGCGCCAATACCACCATGCACTGGATGTTTGGTCCACTCAGTGATACTCAATGATACATCTTCCACTGTATATGAAACATAGAATCATATTATTCTCTTATTATTATATATTCTGGCTTTGTTTTTACACTCAAAATGATTTTTTTTTTTTTTTTTTTTTTACATTTGGCATCTGGGTCAATGACAAATAAGCCTTTTAAAATTGTTTTTTTTTAAATAAATATTTAAAAATGTACAGAATACATTTATTTGAAGTTGGAAGAGTGTGTTTAAACAAGTCTTAATGGTTGCACAACATTTACAGGGTTTTAGTACAGTTTTAGACACTATTTGCAATTTCACCAGCCAAAAAATGTCAGGTGGCGCAACCAAACGTTTCTTGAAAAAAAACACACTTCCCTCTTTCTTTTCTAAGTGATTTTTTTAGTAAGCATACCTGAGAGTGTCTACTCTGCCTAAAACATTACTATTTTGTAGTTGAGCTGGGTATTAAAAGTAACTTATGGATTCTTTATTGTAGGGGGGGGGTATTTTGGTTTTCCGAACAATTTAAGAAGAATTAAACTATAAAACTTTGTTTATTTGAAAGGTTTTCAATTTAAAATTATGCCCCCATATTAATATTATATCAATATTATATTAATTCAATGGAAATATGTTCAAATTAAATAGGTTTTATACAATAAAACGATGCTTATTATGAATCATTTAAAATTATTTTAAACCAAAGTAGTGCATTCGGACAATGTCACGTCATTGACCCATCTCCAATCCCACCCGAATCTGGAATGCCCAATGGAGGAACTATACTTGCTCGTATGCGACCCCTTGTTGCCAGCTCAGGAGAGAGAGACGGTTCACGGCTCTCCTCCGAAGCATGTGCCCATCAATACTGCTTCTTTACACTTATTGCTTGAATCCTCACAAGTTCAGAGCGAGGGCGGAGCATACCCGAACATGAACAAGCTTAGAATCTTCCCGACGAGCGCCCGTCTGGCCAACAGGAGGCGCTTGAGCAACAAACAAAGTAACCATTTTTTAATATATTCCTTCCCGGCAGCCCTTTCCCTATTTGCATCCCTGTAGCGCAATGGCCTATTGTGCACTACACTGAAAAAGCTGCCGACCACTGCCGGTAGGTAAGACCGGGGCTCGATCCTAAGCCGTGATGGTCACTTCTGCTCCGCGATGCGGTGCTTTAACCAAATGAGCTATCCAGCAGCCGACACTTAAAATGATTAAACATCATAAGAAGCCTGCTATTATGATCCACAGGTACAGTGCTAGGCAAGGACTGTACTGACTGCACTGCGCTAACTTTGAAAAAACTGTTGGACACTCTGTTATTTTGGTTAAACCGATCGTGTGATTTGACCTCACATTTCATTAACCCATAGGTAGTAACCATCATCAAGTTGATGTAATAATGTATGTGTGTGGATAGGCACACGTGTATCATATCCATGTATATACTGTTCAGTACACCTGTATGCCAATGCTACGTTCATACATGCACTGACATATCTATGCACGGTATATGAAGACGCTCTGCATTCACACCTGAATACTCCTTCAGCTTGAAAGGTATGAGCTGTTATTGCTGTGCTGTCAGTGCTAACGATGTTAGCCTTTAAGTTGGATCAAATTGCCATTGCCTCTCTTGACTGCACTGACGGTCGGCCTCGAGTAAACCCAGGGGCCGACGTGAGCTGAAGAGGAAGAGAGAAATGTTTCCACTTGGCCGTGCAAGGCAGGCAGAATGCAAGTTTGCCGTAATAATATGATAATAATGCGCTCAGAGAAGAGGAATCGAGGGATCACCACTGGGTCATGAATGCAATGTTCTCAGACTCGCCCCATATCTGAGGCGAGACCAGTCGCTGAGGGGACACTTGTACGGTCATTCACTCAAGACTTCAGCGTAGGGTCAGCAGCATCTTTAATGGACTCGCATGTATCGGGGATCCTCTGCGTGGGTAATCTGCTTTCAGTGCATTTTAATCAACGCAAGCCTTGTCTTAATCGTGTGTTAAACAAATACATGACCTATTCTGGGCTGAAAAATGCTATAAAATGCCGGGTTTGTGTCCTAATCTACTCAAGTCTCAGGTTAAGCAATCAGTTTGTCGGCTGGATAATTCTCATCAGTTTATCATGAGCACCGCGGGATCGATGAGTGAGGGTGATGTCGCCTTATAACTTTTAGTTACGGCCTTTAATGGCGACCAGGTGCGATCAAAGGACTACGTCACCCAAGGAAACTTCATTCATTAATGTCCATAACAGTGGGGCTAACTTGCCTGTGGGATGTTTGTGGGTTTCAGTGTAATTCATACATCTGGCCCTCATCAAAGCCCCTATGAAAAACACTTTTGGAGACCTTCAGGTTTTACATCGATGGGTGGTTGTATTTCTGGTAAGTGCTTTTTTGGGGAACTGAACATTTTCAAAACACATTATGCCCTTTCATCCTCATAGAGAAAACGTTCAGAATGAGAAGACTCTCGACAGGGCAACCTTCTCAGCTTGTGCTCGAACAATGATGTACAGCGGGAGTGGAGGTGGATAACTCTTCAGTGATTTATAGGAGCCCAAACGAGCCAACCAGATACCAAAATTTATCCTGCAGAATGCTGGAGCTGCTGAGATGGTGAGGAGGCGTCAGCTCTCCGGAAAGATGAACTGCAGCATCCCGCAGGTTTGTTGACAGACATTGACAGGCTGGGGGAATTACAGGAGGGGTCGGTGATATAATGGAATCTATAGCTCCTACCGATGCGGTCACATCTCAATGAAACTCCTATAATGCAACGTGCCCCTCGGGAGCTGAAAATACTGCCAATTCTGTCCAAGCCGTGAAAATGACACAACTAGGCCAACAGGCTGACCCATTTTGAAAACACTAATACCTGAATAAATCTCACTTGTACCTCAAATGAAGCCTACTTGAATGAATGGCTCAAATTGAAATCAAAAATGCTGGGAGCCAACTAACTGGAAAACTTGCCTTTCATCAGATGAGGCTGAAGTAAATGTTTCTCTTGCATAAAATGTGTAAGTAGCTATAGTTGTTGTTTTGTAAGAATGTAGGAGAAATGCCTCAGGTGAGGTCTGTCATGAATCTTGGGGGGCGCTCTGATTGAAAGCCCCTGGATGAGATTGATTTGCCTTTATTCGGCAAGGTGAGCTGCAAAACGGTCAAGGGCAGGTGATGGCGTCGTGAAACAGATCGCAATTCAAACTGAAGCACCATGGAACGAGTCGGTGTTTCATTGCGCAACCGAGTGCAACACTAGCAATACAGCACCAGCTTTATTTCTCTTCCCTGGGACCTGCTGCACGGCGCCATGTACGTCACACACGATGAGCCGAGATCTACTCACCGCAGGACAGTTCCTCACTTATTATTTGAAACAAGGCCCCGCAGTTCTGCCGGAGTTTGTTCTGAGCATTTGGGAGCGAAGAGTCCTGCTTTGAATAGATTACTCCGGCGATAGCCGAAGTAAAGCGCCAGGCGGGATTTTCTCCGGTAGCTGTTTGAGAAACAAAAGATGATAGATAGGTGGCGTCACGTACGACCCCATGAAAAATGCAAACGCACAGGGGGGAGGTGGGGGCAGTGATAAATATGACCGATCTGCTGGGTTGAAGATCTCGTCAGTGCCGTCCCTGGCTGAGCATGTAACTGCTCGCCTCCCACCTGACCCCCCAGTCAATTTCCGTCCGCGGTTTCACATGAGTAACGGCCAGCCGGCTTATAGAACACGCGGCCTCTGGGTTAGAGTCCCTCTCCAGGGAAGGTCAGAAGCCCAGATTCTTCCCTGCAGCGGCCGGTGGAAGAAAAAACTTCCTCGCCGTCGGGAACCAGTACAGACGTGCTCATGTTTGCCGAGCGACGGTGATGCACCCTGAGGGAGGCGTCTGCTTCGTCCCAAACGCTAACATTAGACACAAATTACCGCGACGCTAAAGGTAAAGTGTTACCCTCAGTGTCGAGGCACTCTCCACACCGTGATGAATACCGCCACTGATCCTCGCTGTTGTCAGTACCTGGCAAATCGCATAAAAACACACTGCCGCTAACCTTTCTTTTATCTCATCAATTCGGTGTATTTGAAAGTAATGCGCTCAGTATTTTTTCCTAATCACACAGCCCGGAGGTCTGAGATGCGCTTTCTGAAGGGAAATGGCCGCCCGAGTGGCCTTATGAAAGCAGTATATTAGGCCCGATGCTCTTTAAGCACTTAGCGGATGAGAAACGGTACATAAACCCAAACGGCCGCGTGGTATGTCATAACGTTTACTTAAAATCCGCCGCAGTGAGAGGCTTTTCTTCAAGTTTATTGTTTTTGCTACGGCTAGCAAGTGTCATGTTCTGTTGCTAGATGTCATTATTATTGGGTTGCATCTGTTTTTTTTTAAATTGTATTTTATTTTATTTTGCCACATAAGGGTGCATCCTCTGATCTAAAAAAACACCTTAGACCAATTCAGATCTGTAGATCTGTAGATGCATACATTTAATGAGAATGATTGAACTTGCAGTAACGTTGACCTACTGCAAACACAATTTATGCCCCAAAGTGCAATTTAAAAATTCAGTTACCCTTTAAGTTGCCTTCAGTTTTTGTTTGGAACTGTGTGTCTTCATTTCTTTACTACAGCCGGGGGAAGATTTTTTTTCTATGATAAATCACAAGTTTTTTAAGCTCAGTGCAAATGGTACAGTCGACTCGACAGCTCTTGCACCTGTGTGTAAAGGGAACTCTGTATTTATCTGACTGACAAGAAAAGGCAAGAATTTATGGAAACAGCATATTGACTAGAGCATAAGAAGTATCTAATGGAGGAGTCTTCTCTGTTCCTGACAGTATTGCTTTTCCATTTAACTTTACACAGCGCTAGAGCTTTTTTTTTGTCAGATTTGTAGAAGATGGGTTTTTAATGGGCTCCAAAAAAAAAAAAAAAAAAAAAAAGCCTCCTGAGATCAGCAGGTGCTCTCTTCAGAAGGTTCCAGCAGAATACACTATCCGGGTAAATTATTCTGGAATTTTCTCCACCACAGTCAATGTGTCTGCATGTTCGTGTGGCACACTCTGACACAGTCTGTGTGTGTATTAAGAAAAAGCTGGGTTTTGTGCTGTACATCACTGTATGAAAACACACAGCCCTCACAGTATATCATCTATAAATTGCACCCGACAGAATCGGCCCACTAAAGAGGAAGTATAGACAATGTTTAAAAGATAAACACCCCGACTGGGCCTAAACCCAGAAGTAGCACGGCCATATTTTCCAAACCCTTTAAACTAACCTGGATCAACACGCGGAATAGCTAACCTTGAGCCGAACAGGTTTGATTAATGCTGACGGTGATCTCCACATATTTCTGGCCCGAAACCCTTGCGGCAAGTTTCTGGATTTTAGCCCTTTGAACATATACAGTACCGCGGGCTCCATAGTGCTCTGTCCTGGAGGTAGATTTAATTATTAAACATCCCCTCCTGCGCCTGCCAATGTCTTTTCAGGGTAGCGACTGTTGGGCTGTCAGCTGCTCCCCTTACACGAATGACGGCTTGACTGTGGAATCAGCGCTGTGAGATGGACGGCTGATGTGAAGGACTGGGAAAGGCGCTGGCAGAGCTATGGGGAACTGACAGGCCTTTCTACCCATTTAGATCTGCCACTCGCTCCCTGGAAATCTGCAGCCTGACAGGGAAGGTATAAAGGAACCAGCCGACACAGACTTGGATCAGCTGAATCAGGTTGGGCTGTTGTATGGTGGGATTTTTTTTTTTTTTTACCCCAGGCATTGTTTTTGTTCACCCACAATGCATTTTGCTTGTCAGGTTCTGGTCAAATTATTCCATGGGATGGCGGCCATTTTGAGAATGGATTACCTTGGCGCGGCATCTCAGAGTGTGTCAATGGCAGCCACTGCTTTGATACGTTTGTGCTCATCAGTGAGGCTGTGTTGGAGCCAGTTAAAATCACCGTGCCAGATCGGATCAAGATTTCATGTGCAAACGCCCCACACTGACACATTACCTGCATAGAAAGTAGAAAAATACACAAACCAAAGAGCTAATTCCGTCAAACTACGATTCCTTGGACCGTCTCATTTTGATGAAAATGATCAGTGCCCAAGGAATGTTTGGCTCACAGCTTCTCCAGGTTAAAGGTCACACTCTGTAAACACTGGCTGCTGAATATTCTAATGCTACGTGATGCGGCACGCCAGTGGATTGGTGCTACTGAGGTGCCAGGAAGTTGAATAAGTGTCGAGACCCGCTGAAGGCTGCCAATTCATTTACGCTTCCGAGGTGAGGAAGAGCCAAGGGTGCGCTGTGTAACATCGCTGCTCCTTTAAATGATGTCACATTCAGAGAACCTGCAAAAGCATTAGAGGAAAGGAGAAAGGGAAAAATAATATCTGGTACATTCTGGAATTTTCTCCAAAGGAAATACATTTTTATTAATATTGCATTACCTCATCTATTGCTCTGACATTCCCTAACAAATCTTTTTCGCCCCTTTTATTCGACTTCATTGCCGGTGATTCCTCTCTCCCACACAGATCTTTACCTAAAACTCATTTCTTCTGACATAATAACATGCTCTTAAATGGCTTATGAATTCATTAAAGACTCGACTGCAGGTCTACATCATCAGTCTGTGCCGTTTCCGTTCGCCCACGGGCAGCGGACAAATATGAAACTACCTCATTTGAACAGTGTGTGCGCGCGTGTGTGTGCGCGCGCGCTTGTGTGTGTGTGTGTGTGTGTGTGTGCGCGCGCCCTGAATCCTCAGTGGTGTTGTTCACTCGGTTTATCTCCTGAATTGAAGCTCTTAACCCGGGCAAGTGCTCCATTTATACACCTGAATATTTACTGAAGCCATTGGTTTGAAGTGTTTTTCCTGAAGAGAGGTTATAGGTGGAAACTGCTTTAAAGCAGATGACATTTTTTCCTGACCCCTGGGGTGTTTAGCGCTGGTTTCAATACTGAGTACAGATAGCCCTGCAGAGACACAGCAGCACAATACGGCTCAGTCAGGGGTGCACAGTTATCCGAAAAGGGCAGATGAGCATTCAGCCGCTGCTTCAGGTAATATAAAAATGGAACCATGGCTTGGTCAAGAACCTGTATCAACATCAGCTTTTTGGGAGGCCCTGCTCGAGATGGTCTGATCTGACCTGATCTTATCACTACATGCTGTAATTAGTTTGCAGCTTTGACTTGTTGTAACATGGAAGTAATAGCAATATTTTATTTGATTTTAGATATATATATATATATATATATATTATATTCCCCATCAAACTGAAGCAAAAAAGCTCACTACATCACGAAGAGGAACATGAGTGAAAGAAATTAACCCTTAGAGCGTTAAATACAAATAGTGTTGCTCAATGATATAAGATATCAAATTCAAAGCTGTTGAAAACCTATCATATGGCGACTTGCTTGAAAGAGCTCCCTACAAGTCGCCACATGATTGGTTTTTAACAGCACAAGATAATTTAATTTATAATTTTTTGAAAATTTATTTCAGCATTCTAAGGCTTAAAATATTTCAATGAGTGACCGGTCAGGGTTGCAGGGATGCTATCCCAGCCCAAACAAGCTATGCTCGCAAACATGGAGAAAAGTAAGGTTTGTAGTCTCTTGACAGAGACATCCCGAGTGTCCGCCTATGGTGAGGTAAAGTCAAAACACAGGTGAATGCCTTTGCCAGAATACTGCTGCTATGCTTACGCGTTTGGCCTTGAAAAGTAAGAGCGACGGCTTCATATGATCAACCAAACCACATATAATCCACAAAAATGGATCATCCTCTTATTACAAATTTTATGGCTTAAAATCTTTTGTATATGACTAATAACCTGTTTTTCATTACTTAGAAATGTAGAAATTATGAGACAACTTTCAGATTTTTGAACCAAACGAGAAATTATGAGAGGACTTCAAAATTTGTGAAAGAACCGCTGTGATGTTTATCCATTTTGACCTGACCTACCAAAAAATTTGAATCCAAGGGGTTTTTTTCCTTTACGAACTTGACAAGGGCTGCTAATGACATTGGATACCTCAGCTTGATGAAGTCCATCAGTTAAAATGAATTGTTGTGTATCACATCATATTTACAAAAAACAGATGTCTGTTTTATCAGCCTCCTGCTTAGTTCATTTGCAAGGAAAAATAAACCCACTGACGCAAATGACCAAGAACATCTCGACATGCAGGCCAGACGAGAATAGATAAATGTCACCAAAGTTTTTGCATTTGGTTCACAAATCTGAATGTACCCTAGTGAGCATTTTTGAAAAAGTAATTAAAAGCTGCATATCAGTTATATTTTAAGCCATTTTTAGTGGTCGCTGAACGATCCAACGCCTCAGTTGATTTTCGGAAGCCATCGCTCGTTCCGTTTATGGTACTCCTGCACTTAAGGTGCCACAATGAAGCAACCTGTTGATCTCAAACTGGGGGTTGAGCTCTCGTTACCTCCGTACTCGTCCATTGAAGAAAGCGCCACCTGTTTCATCACACTTTTTCTGTTCAGGGGCCTGGATTGAATCTTTGGATGGTTGGGCGGCCTACAAGTAGACTGTATTTTCGACTAAATTGTTTGCATAATAAGCTTATCGGCACATATTGCAGCACTTAAAGAAGTATGTGGGTTTGTGAGGAATTAAAACATGAAATGCCTTGGAAAATAGACGGCTCCCTCCCCTGCTCTCCGGAGAAGAAGTGATTTAAGAAGAATACAATGAAATTATTTTCATAACTTGGTGGTGCTTAGTATTATCTTCAAATTAGAACAAATGAAGAATTACAGAATCACTTCTGGATTCAGTACAGCCAATTACGGTAATATACAATGATCAGTGTATAATTATGGAGGAACTTTTTCCTCAAATAATGAGAAGACTGTTCTTTTCAGACTCCAGAAACATCTGAGAGTAAAATTTTCACTTATAAATCCAAGATCATGAAAGACTGCCGGTGGTAAACAAACCTTGTTCAATCAAAATTTGCAGAACCAGCTGCAAGTGGCAAACAAGGATCTCAAACACAGTATATTGCACACCACTGCAAGTTGTAGCTTGTGGTCAAAGATGAGAGCAATGGTAACATGGTCAGGTTTAACTGCTTGAAATGACATCTTTTGGTATTCTTAAGTGAACTATTCTATTTTTTTTTTTTTGCACCAGTTATACTCCATAGTGTTTCAATGAGACATCTCTGTTCCAATCTGCAGTTTGACATGTAATGGACATAAGTGGGTTTACGCATGTTTATCAGTACCATAACTGAATTCTAGAAGTCTCTCTGTATTCTCTCAAAGCCTCATATATTGGAGAGACATTAAACTGCGCCCTGAAAAGACAGTTGAGTCCCCTCAGCAGTATCTGCCTATTACTGGATCATAAATATAATGCTATGCTACCATTAGCTCTGGGACTTATTTGCTTTTTCCTGGGTCAGTAACTGGCCTTATAACTCATCTTTGTGCATTCTCTAATTGTTCATTTGAATCATTGCCACTTGCTAAGATTCTGTTTTCACCATTAATTTAATGAAGGGCATAAATGACTCATTGCGGTCATACCAATAATTCATAATTAAATCAGAGCCTGATGGAGTGGAATTTATTAATTGCCAAGATGCTTGCGCTGCCATTAATACACTAATTTATTTCTTTGGTTTTTAGTGGCATATTGCCTATTTAACTGTAATTAAATACTTAATCTGGTCGGTAGCTTGCAGCGACAAGGAAACCATTCCGTTCATGCAGCCTATGCATGCATTTGGCTCAGAGTCAGTGGAAATCCATACTGCGAGTGTGACCTCGATCTAGGAGTGTAATTATTATGAAAACTCTTAAGGGTATAGTTCAGGCATTTCAAAGCTTCAAGGTTATAAAATGAACAGTTCTTTCTCTCTGTCAAGTTCTTCACCTAAAGTGACCACAGTTTGCCAGGATCTGCGTGCATAGAGTACAGTACTTGTTGTTGATAGCGCACTTGTTTTGAAGAATTTATAATTGCCTTGACCACTCAAATGACAATGCTCTCTTCTGAGACAAAGTCCTTTAACACATTTATTCTCTGCTGACAATTTATGATATTTCATATTCAAGGGCATCATTTGTGCACAGAAATAATCTCCATGCTGAATAGAGTTAATAAAACATCCCATTGCAGAAAAAACTAAAAACAAGAACTTTAAGCCAGACAATGCATACAGGGAAAAGTTTAGATATATGTATAGAACTGCCATTCCGAAACCAATCCAAAACCCCAAATTTTAATAAATGTTGATTATTCCCACTGCCTTTGCTGTAACATGTTCATGTTTACAAAATAGGAATAATAATCTTTGCGATAATTATCCTTGTTCCAGGAAAATACTTTTTGAGTATTGATTGCCCCCACCGTTATACAGGGTGTATTAAAAAAAAGTCCCACTTTGAAAAATTGCCCTAGAATTGATATTCTATAATTTTTTGAAAATCCTTTTACATATGTTGATAGACAATGGTTCAGTGCTTTCTGGTGCAATTGCACATACTCAACATGTCACGCATGAGCGAGCACAGGCTAATTACGTAAATTGCGATATATCTGGTTTGCGCGAAAAAGTGCTGGGGTGAAAACAGGATCTGAGACCATGAGAAGCAACGTTAGGTATGCCCTTAAGTGTCCTAAAAAATTTTCAGGAAATTGCTTTAACCCTAACCAGATGGCTAACAGTCCTGTTATGTAATCAATGAATGGATGTCCCCAGAATGGTGCAGCACCAGTCAAAAGTGTACGTTACTCCACCTAGGGACCTGGATGACCTTGAGGAACGCATTACGCCAGAAATCAATGTTCTCAGAAGGGACAGAGCTTTGGCCCAAATCTGCCAGGGAAGAAATGGTGGACATGTTGAGGACTGAAAATGTGAAAGGTTTAATTCAAAAGTAACAGCAATTTGTGAAAAACTAAGAGCATACCTAACGCTGCTTCCTATGGTCTCAGATCCAGTTTTCATCCTTGCACTTTTTCGCGCAAAACAGACCTATCGCAATTTACGTAATTAGCCTGTGCTCACTCGTCATGTTAAGTATGTGCAATTGCACAAAAAAGCACTAAACTATTGTCTTTCAACCTATGAAAAAAGATTTTCAAAAAATTATAAAATATTAATTTTAGGGCAATTTTTCAAAGTGGGACATTTTGCTTGATACACCCTGTAGAAAGAGTATGAAACTGCGTTTTTCTTGCTTGGTAAAGACTAGCAACGAAATACAAAAGAGGTAGGCATCTTTAATGGCCTGTTTTAATAAGGGCTCTTTAGCATTCAAGAGAATCTGCCGCTGTCTATTGATTCAGCATCCCCCGATTTCGGAATGACTTACGTCTCCCCTAATTCCCATTACCGGTAGCGCGGCACGCTTATCGAGGGAAACAATAAGCCAGTTGTCAGAGGACACAGGAAATATGAGGAAGCATCTGGCAAAACACAGGGGGTCTGGGGAAAAAAAAAAAAAGAGTGATTGAGAAAAAATTCATCTCCGTCCTCTTTGTGACCTCGGACTCCGCGCGAGAAAACGAACTGGGGTGACCGTTCAGCCAAACTCGATTAGTTTGCGGATAAATCAGGCGAACGAATTTCACGCATTTCATAAGCGCGAGAGAAGAGGCCGCTCTCCTGACCATAAACCTGTCTATCGCGGCGATGCCATCCAATCCCTTCCACTACGGCCACCTCTAACCGTGCTGGTTTACATCGCTGCCTGCCCTGGAATGTCTCTCTCCTCCTCTAGACAAAGGGTAATAAAGCCTCAAATTGAATGTCCCACTGAAGGTATGGACGTTCTGTCTTGGAAGCGCAGTTAAAACTGTCATAGAACACATTCAGAGTCATAGATAAGGATTTACGGTTATTTAACATCCAGCTTGTCCACTAAATCAGAGTGATGAGAGAATTAAGTGATGGCTATTGGTTCTTTGTCCTTAGTCTATTGATTTTTCTGCTGGAGGGATCTGGGGTTATATATTTGTCGGGTTCTATATCAGATTTAGGTTTACAGACTGGAATGGGCTCCTTTTTTTTGAAACAAAAATGTTTACATATGCACACACACAGATACACACACAGGCACACACACAAACACACACACACACACACACACACACACAATATGTGCGCATATTTGAATGAATGTGTGTAGCTATGTATGCCATTCTTTAACTCCCTCTTGTGCAAGACCACAAAAGTAATAAGAATATTCTGCACTGAAGATTCTGAAGCTGATATTATAGTCAGTATTTTATGGAATGGAAAACAATTTTGAATTCTGAGGAAATAAAATCCTTTAATCAGCAATATTTCAAAAGATTTAAATGCGACTGTTTGTTTTGTATTGGTTTCTTCTTTCTGAGATTTGTTTTTTTTTTTTCGTAATTGGTGAACTTAAAGCAGTGGACTAGTCTCTTAATTGCAAGCATCTTTGGGATGATTTGTCCAGTGTGTATGATCATGCCCAAGGTGCTGTCTGTCGTCTTGAGTGATTTCATTGTATTTTTTGTCATTTGGCAATCTACATTTTGGACCTTGCATCTATTTTTTCTGTCTTTCCATAAAAAGTGATATGTGCTGTCAGTGGGGAAAAATGTAGTGTGAATTGATTACGAGACTTTTTGTTTTTGACCATGGCAGTCAATGAACCTGCTCTATGGGAAATGTTATCAAGATATTTTTGAAACTGAAGCGATCTAAATTTTACCAATTGCTTCCAAATGAGCCATTTCCTCTAGTGAAATTGCTTATTTGAGAGCCCTGTTCTTGCCATTAAATGCCTCGTTTGTCCAGCCCAAACTGTACATGATTCTGATCTAAAAGAAAATACTGTTGTAAAATTGTTTATGTTCATGTGGCCAGTATTTATGTACGTAATTATTTTCATTTGGCTTTTTTTAATGGCTGCTTGATGGTAACTGTACATTAGAAATATAAAGCTTTAGAGCCTGGCATGAACAGTGTAGGAACAACAGAACCTTTTTAAGTGGCGCCCCACTGTTTTTTAAGGGACTGAGGGTAATTGGCTGATCCATGGCCAGGTGTGTGTTATTATTTCAATTACAAGTAAGTAAATCGACAATCAAGAGTTGTTGTGCTTCCATGAACTCTCAGTATTAAATCCTGAGGGCCACTAGTGAAGAGAGGCATCATTTGGCTAAAAATATAAATAAAGCCATGTGAGAAATCGCAAAAACATTAGGTGCGGTCAAATCAACTGTGATGTGCATTTCCTATAAGACTGAAAGAAAGAACTGCTGAGCCTCGGAACACCAAAAGGCCGGGAAGACCACAGATAACAACTGATGTGGATGATTTATTTTCCTGGTGAAGGAAAAACCCCTTCACAACAGCGGGCAAGAACATCCTCCAAGAGGGTGGTGTATTTGTGTTAAAGACTAAACAAGAAAAGGCTTCACTAGAATAAATACAGTGGTTTTGCCTCCAGACGTAGACCATTAGTAAGCCTGAAAAACAGCAAAAAAAGATTTGACAGACTTTGTCATTGAACATCTAATAAAGCACATATAGTTCTGGAACAGCCTCCTAAGGATAGTTGAAAGAAAAATCATCGTGTACCAGAATTCTGGGACACAAAGAGTGAGGAGAAGGGAAGGAGCTGCTAATGACCCAAAGCACACTGCCTCATTAGTGAAGCACAGTGGAGGTAGTGTTATGTGGAGGTAGTGTTATGCTGTGGGCATGCATGGCTGCCAATGGAGCAGGTTCCTATGTATTCATTGATGATGTGACCTCTCTAAAAAAGCAGCTGTATAAATTTTGAATGCTGATGAATTGTATATGGCTATTATTAGCTTTGATTCGGCCACTTCAAAACTTATGAAATGGTGCTTCACAGTGCAGATAGACAATTACCTGAAGTATATGTTGCCAAAACAACCAAAGACTTTTTTTTCTCAATTTCTTTTTTGAAACATTTGGAATATCCGATCTGCAAACTCTTTACAGGCATGATCACATGTGACTCATACTACCATAGACAGTTAGTTCACAGCTCCCCCCCAAAACACATGCCTGTCAGATGCCTATTTTACAACAGGCAGCTTCAAACCTGGCATAATCAGAACCAGAGCGGGGGAAACCCAAACACGTGCCTGCTCAGGATGTTGGTGGCAAGCGCCCAAATGACCAGCAGGAGGCACCTGAGCAACAAACAATGCCAACGCAAACCGACTGTATCCTTCCCATATCCCTGAGCAGCGCCAAGCCTATAAAGCCTCGCACTGTACATGCTGCTATCCACAGCCAGCACTGGCAGACCTGGAATCGATCTGATATCGTGCGGGTCACTCCTGTACCGCAGCGCTTCGCCTTTATCAAGTGAGCCGACTCAGAAGCCCCTACACTTTTTTTTCAAGGCAGAGGAATGGAGTGTGCTGCAGTGCCCAACTGAGCATGCATTTCACCTGTTGAGGTATGACTGTCAGCATAATGCCCAAAGAACATCCAGGACCTGAAGACAATTGCAGTGAAGGCCTGGCAAGGTGTCACCAGGGGACAAACCCAGCGTCAAGTGCGGTCTGCGGGCTCCAGACTTCTGGCAGTCATTGACTGCAATAGATTTGAAATCCAGTATTAACCCTTAGAGCGCTAAATGCAGCTATTGTTGCTCAATGATGTAAGATATCAAAATCAAAGCTGTTGAAAACCTATCATGTGCCGACTTGTTTAAAAGAGCTCCCCCGCAGGGGAGCTCTTTTAAACAAGTCGCCACATGATAGGTTTTCAACAGCACAAAATAATTAAATTTATATGTTTTTTACATTTATTTCAGCACTCTAAGGGTTAAACATGGCTATTTATCAGTGTCTAAGCTGGTCCGATTACTTTTGAGCCCCTTAAACTAAGGGAGGGTGACAAAGGTGGGGTTCTAGAGAAATTCCTCCTCTGTTCTTGCAGTATTTTTGACAAAACCCTAAAATGAAGCTGAAGGGCTACGCTTACAGTGCATCTTGATTGTTTCATTTAAAATTCATTGTGCTGGAATATAAATGCAAATTGAAGAAAACTGCCAGTGTCCAAATACCTCTGAACCGGACTGTGGGATAATTGTGTGTGGACAGTGTATCCTGTATTCAGTGCAGTTCTACTTATCCCACTGGGGGCGATTAAGTTGGATAAAACAACACAGATGCTGCACACAAACACAATAAAAATAGAAAATAAAACACATACAACACAATGCTGCAGCAGCATTTATAAAAGCACGAGTGACATGTTAGGTGTTGTCAGCATGGGGAGGTGGAAGATTTAGAGAACAGAGGATAAAGAAGGGCTAACATTAGCAAGAAAAGATACCACCATGAGATTAAAAACATTGATCTTGTGAATATGTTTCACTTTACGCGTACCCTGGTTTATTGATGTTAAGAGGCTGTATGTGTATATATCTCATATGATGATGTTTAGACATAGTGGCCCTCATTTATCAAACGTGCGTACACCAAGAAAATGGGTGTATGCCAAATCTCCCGCAAGGATTGGCATTTATCAATCTGAACGTGAGCGAACGGTCCGCAAAAATCTCACGCCAGGTCTGACCAGGTGTACGCAGATTTGAAACCAGCGAACAACATGCAGGAACGAGTGCAGCTGTCAAAATGAGTAATAAACCATATGCAGCGATGCGGACGTCATGCTGTTGTTGCTCTTATTAGTAAAACGAATAAATAGGCTAAATAGATAAATAGGCTAAATTAATAAATGAATAAATAAATAAATAAGACACACGTGTTGAGAAATTAATTAAACTTATATTTTGAGACAACCTGCTTGTCAGGCCAGACGGCTGACAATTACAATCAATGTGATTAAGCGCAATGCGTGGCTTGGCAGATATGCAGTGTGGTATGTCAGATGCTCATCCAGTCAGATATATACTGCACAACAAAAGAAACACGAGTTAATTAAAGCAAGACTGGAAAATGAGTTTGCGCGTAATTATTTTAGAAAATCAAATTTATTACTAGCGCGTGCACATTTATGCTCGTTTCATCAAACTTTTCTTTATTTTGCAGTCACTTTGACTGAGTAACCATAAGAGTACATTAACTAACTAGCTAACTTGCGTTTCTTTTGTTGCTCAGTATATATAGGCCTACAGACACTTTGACCGTGATCACATTTTGACAATGGCAGATCTTCTGTTGTAAGAGGAATAAGCTTCTGTCTGACGTGAGAGGAACTTTCGGCACAGAGAAGATCTCCTCCAGGAAAGTGACGAGTGGCTGCTCGTTTTATGTGGTACCCAATAAAATGTTATGGAGTAATACTAATAAAAGTACAATGAAGAGTGATCTCTGCAGACTGCATTTTAACAATTAAACTGGATTTATGCTTCTGCGTCGAATCAACGCCGTCGCTACGCAGAGCCTCTTTGGCGACGTGAACCCCCAACGCAGAGCCTCTGCGTCGCCTGCCGTGCACATCGAAAGTTTTCTAACTGCGCGTCAAAGCGACGCAGACCGCAAGGGCGCTGACTGGTCCGACCGAGTCTAGTGACGTGTGTGATTCAACGTCATTCAAGAAAATGACAACGGCGGCTAGTAGCTACCTAGCACACAGAAGGCTGACGAACCTAGCTTAATGGTTTACTACAGTCGACTGGCTATCGCTAGTTACGTCCTTTTTTATTTTTATCCGTGGCTATTTGTCGCCTTATGAAAGCTGTGCGGTTGCTTATAAAGCTACCGCGAGACCGATAAATGGCCAGTGAAAACAGTTCTCCCTTGAACTGGCTGCATTTGTTTACTCTTGCATAAGCAGAAAGCAGCCGCCGCGAAATATGTCGGACATTCCAAACGACCGTTAATTGAAAACCCTACTCCCTGCTGCCCTTCAGAGTTTTCACTACGCAGGGAAGTGACTTCGCAGGGTGTAGGGATTATTACCAAGGATGGTCCATCATTATTACCCTATGGAATGAAATACAGCCCATAACGTAACGTAAACACTCTACCAACGAGTCTCACGTGATTTCTCGACAGGTCCTTCGGAAACCTGACGCAACCTAGCGGTTTGGCGGTGAATTACTTCGCGGCACAGCACGACGAAAACAACCTCAACGCAGAACTTCGAAAAGTCCACGACGGCGTTGAGGCGACGGCGTGCCCTTCGCGTGGAGTCGACGCAGAACCATAAATCCAGCTTTACCCTCATGCAGCTCCGATCGAGGCGGTGGGGACTCATCTGTTTACCCACCGCCTCGTATTCCCACGATGGAGGGGGCCGAAACCCGTTTTTTGGTGGCGATATTAAAATCGGACCACTTTTTTTAATCTACATGTAAAGCATTTGGATTGTCAATTATGTAGGCTATATAACCTGAAATATCATGGATCTATAAATTGAATTTATTAAGGCCGATGTTATTCGCACTTATACGTGTGGCCAATGCTGATTTTTTTTCTTGGCCACACTTATGAGTGCGTCAGTTGATGACCATTCCAGTGCCGCTTATAGAAAGTACCTCTTAAAATAAGTTTGGCCAAGAAAAAAATTTTAGCTTTGGACACCGGTTTTCCACCCCAACGGTGTTTGCCGCAGCAGCAATAGTTTTCCAAACTGCAGCCTTCTGGGCTCCCTTTATGCCACTCTTAAGGCTTCCAAATAAAATTATTTTGTTTTTCTCCACCTCGGATGTGATAATTTATATTTCCTCCTCAGTGAAGTTCTCTCTTCTTTGCCGTCTTTCGAGAGTCCATGTCGTAAAGTGGGCAGGACTATGCCTCCCGGAGCATGAATTTATGGGGGCGTGTCATGTAAATTACGATGGTTTCGGCCGTTATATTTATCAACGCCATGCCAGCTCTACACCGAAATCAGCGACGTACACACTTTTAGTGAATCAGATGTGACACCTGGCGAATGCTGATATTTACACCAGAATCAACACCAGATCCTACGCAAGTTTGATAAATGAGGGCCAGTGTGTGTGTATGTCTTGTATAATGGTGTTTTACTGCTGAAGACGGACTATCAAATGTTGACTGTGAAGGTGTGGGTAGTGGCCTACCTCCACTTGTGGCCTGAGGTTTAATGAACAGAGGCTTTTCTATGCTTTCATAATCTCTGGGCCTCCGTTGAGTATCTTACTACTGCAGAAATTGGCATATTTTGAGACCCACCCACAGAGGGGCATTGGACTGTGCTGAGAGTGAATGATGATGTCATCAGCCCTGGTCCCTGGTGCTCATGACAGGCATACTTTGCTCAAAATGGTCATTACAGAGGAACAGGATTTCCAAGCATATTAGTTTCCAGAGTTTTGGGTCAGGGACATAGTTTTTGTTTTTAATCTGCATTATGGCACATTAAATTTGAAATTAAACATTAAAGGAATATTCGGTTTGCGCAGACAAATGTGCAGATCAATATCCCAAAATATGAGACTGTGCCTCATTTCATTTAAACTACTGTAACTTTTTTCGTGATTGTGTTGGAGTCAAATCTGCAAAAGAGGTATGCGCTCTCGAAATGAGTTCATTTGGTGTGGGCGTTTAGCAGCTCATTGTTTTAATGGAACTGAATAATGTACCAAACAGAGTATCTCAGGTTCATTAAACTGATGGTTCTCCTGTACAGACAAAAAAACATTTCTGCGGTAAAATACTGTTCAAAGGGAAAAGGTTGCAAGGTGTGCTTGCAGTGAAACTAATGTTAGGGGGTTGATTATCTCTAAATCAGCCAACAGTAGCTATTTATAATTCAGCAATCATGTGTTCTGAAATTGAATTAACTTAATTGTTGCTCTCGTCAGGATGCAAATCAGTGTCATTTTTATACATTTCCTCTGTATCCATTACGATGCGCAACTCTATAACATTTGTAACCAGCAATAAAGGTGGCAACAAAATTGTCAGCAAAAAATTACATCCTGAGAGGCAGTATAGAAATTATTAAGAAATGTTCCGTCAATACTGATGTTCCATTTATGTTTTCAAGTATATAGCACTAATATACTGACCATCAATGTGCGCATTCTGGGAATATACTGGAGATTACAGACGTTCGCACACAGTACCTACTGTCTTTGAGATTTTGCTTTCAAGTGTTTCCATGATTTTGTGAAAGTGATCTCGTTTTGTGGTACGTAACTCGGGACAAGTGCAATCCTGTTTTTACCCCAGAAGAAAATGAACACATACTGTAGGCGGTGTGACATTAATGGAAAAATTATGCTGACGTTTATCAGGACTGCTGACTGGTGGTGTAGTCAGCGTTTCTTCGACTGTGGTTTAATCGCTGCTCGCCTTGTAGGAATTGTTCTCTACTGCAACCCGAGGCATTTTAACCAGCTGTCAGAGCTGGAGGAATTAATCCCACCTTGTGTGCATGAGGTATTGTTGGAGTGACGGGGGGAAAAAATACAGCACTTTACTGTTTCTGACATAAATTACTGTCACCAGCTAAAAAGCATCTGAATCCACTTCAGTAAATTATTGTCAATAAATAACCGTCGTGAATCACTTATGAAATTGAGGACCTCTTCATTTAAAAAGCCAGGCTGATTTGCATTGGTATATATTTCCATAAGGGGTGAGGTCAAATATGGTGGAGACACAGAGTTCTTTATCATTTGAGGCTTGACGTAGTGTTATAGAGAGGATGGAAGAGAATGGACCTCTTCATTCAATCCTCTGAGTGATCTGGCTTATCTTCAGAAAGCCTCCTGCTTCTTTAAAACTGCTGTAACCGTCCCTGCTCCTGTACTTACACCCATGTAATTCTCAAACAGTCAAACGGACATTACTGTTACGTGGCTGTGTCAAGTTCTCAGCCATATTGGGTAAGTCCTCTGCTGTCTTTCACCATTGGCCGGCCTGTGTAAAATTCTATAGTCTATTTTTCTGATGTCACTGCTGTTCACACTGACGGTACAGTCTTACCCAAGATGGTGCCCATCATAAGCACATACAGGATAACATTCCCCTCTGAAATCTTCCATTCTACTTTTTAAATTCTGTGCTGATACCATCCTGGCAGTCTTAATTTTGGCCGGCATTTGGTAAGCCAGATTTCATCAGGAGCGGGGCATGGTTTGGTTGTATGCTGTATTATTGTATTGCAGGATTTATAAATTGTGTAGTATTTGTATGAAGGATGTATATGAGGTCAGGGCTTTTAGTGTTCATTCTTCATAGTTTGACAGAGTGAAAAAACTGCCCAGGTATGTTCTAAGAAAACTGTTATTTAAGTTGCTTGAACTGAAAGTGCCAGTGCAGTTATTTTTTTAAATCATTTTTATTTATTTATTTGATTTTTTTGTATGTTAACAAAATGTACAGTTTGGAATGCAGAATGATTTTGGTGCCAGCGGATCCATTCTGTATTGTGGATAGCAAGCAAAATAAGCAGCAACGAGGGCGATAAGACGTAGCTGGTGCCCCTGACGAATGCAGTGGTGTTAGCATGCTAATGCTCCTGAAGGATGCGACTGCGAGAGGAAAGCACAATGTGCCTGCAAACACAGACGCAATTCTAACATCTCACACCATCTTTGGGGGCAAAATGGCACAACTTAAAGCTTGGAGAATCATCAATTTCAACCGTAAACGTCTGAGACTTCAGAATCGTGTATTTCAAACCGTACATTTAACAAATATATGAAAAAAATTCACTTCATTGACTCTTCAAATTACTGCCTTCACATGGAAATGTGAAGCAGAGCAATCTTTTTTTTTTTTTAAAGCAAACTGTTGTAGTTGTTTGACAATATAGTGATTTTTTTTATTTTTATTTTTTATTTATTCATTTTTTTTAAACCATGGCTTTCGTCTAGAAAAAGGGAGGGCAGGGAAGTCTGTCATTTCTGAATTTCATGTCAGTTTTAACTCCTAATTTCCTAAGTACCAGAGTAATTCATGTGATGTGACATCGCTGAATTTATCACGAACGACAGCTGAAGACCATGTTTGCCTTTGAAACATTTACTTAATCTTCAAGTGATCCAGCGCTGATGTATGAAGCTAATTAGCTAATTGTTCTGTGGTATTCATCGGGAAGAAAAACCGGCAGGCAAGTCAATCATCCAGCTGTGTTCTTGCAGTTTATCATTCCTACAATGATATCAACCACTGAATTGGAACAGCGTTTTCATTTTAAGTAAATATTGATGGATCGTCCCAATATTCTCATCCCAGGACCTAAATTGTCAGATTAATGATAATGTCCCTGATGTGCTTTCTGTAAAAGTGATTCAGGTAGATAGCAGTATAATTATTTAATCAGTTAAATTATAGCTCGGCTGCTGGAGTCAGTGTTGACAAATCACTTTCAGCATAGCTATTGACAGTGCGGGTACAAGGCCTCTAAAAAATTCCATTTCTGGAAAATGAAGATGCAAAAGGTATAGCCCATGGAAAAGAAATTCACATAAATTCATTTAACAGAAAATATTGTTGTGACGCTTTCGTTAAATGAAGAATTTCAGGTGCAGCATTTCGGAACACAATGACTCGCGAATGACAGACAGCGGCATGGTTCCATGTATTTCCGAACTCTTGTGGTATGTTTTGGGCCTAACGGTGAGTTCCAGAAACGCTCAAAAGAAGACCGTTAATGATCACTGAGGTCATGTGACCAGCGGGCGGGATGTTCTGTGAGGAAAAGGAAAGTTCGGTCTCTAACAATCACAAGACCTCACATGAGAGTATGTTCAACAGCAGCATGTTAAAAATGAGTTCTCAACGCTTATTTTGTCTTCGGAGGCATCTCGTTTTTCAAATTCGTCCCATAACAACCCTGAGAAAATATCTGCTGCCACCCCATTTATATCCCTATGGCCTGCGTTTCACACTAATTGGACTCCCAGTTCATTTAATTCACAAATTCACACAGAAGCAAGTACCAGTGTTCAAGCTTTTGAAAGCATGAATAAAAACAGTTTAACTTGGAAGCAGAAGGGGAAATTGTATCAATGAAGATATTAAATACTAGTATTTTGAGTGCATATCCTTCATACTATTGCCCCAGCGTGGGATGTGATCAATTTGGAATTGTAGAATTTTAGTGTTTTATGTAGAATATGAAGTCAGAATTAAATCTGCAGAAGCCTGTTGCTAAACAATAAAGTAAAACCAAATATTACAGAGAGGACAACTGAAAACTGATCACTTTTCAGTCTAATCCTCATAGTTTTGAGAGAATTTGCGTTACTTGTGTTGGAAAAACATTTTTCTGCATTACTTTATTGAAATTCACATGGTGTAAGTTCACCCGTTCTTTTTATAAAAGTGGCATTAGAAAGCAAAATTTTTTAAAAAGAGCACATTGCCCTGTAAAGTCATAATCAATACATCCCAGTGCTGCCACCTAATGGAGAGCAAATTATTAAATCTCATATAAAACGCCACCCCTCCCCCCCAGGAGACTACACAAAACTGCAGCGCCCTCTTGTGGTCGACAATTAGATCCACTTAGTGTCAAATTCCCATACACACCCTCATCCGTACTCACCGTTTCTAAGTCAGGATGATTTACTCAGTCTCTGTTAATATATTACACACAATTCTTCTGCTCTCTTATCAATATTCTCATGATGCAATTTATCTTTCTTGCAAAGGGAGCATTTATGCAGCTGGATTCTGTGCTGAGGAAACTCGAGTTAACAAGCCTCGCATGAGAGTTAAGACAGAAATGCCCTGCCTAAGTTTTGGGCCTTCATGAGCCGCCAGATCAGCCTCAGAACATGTTAGCATATGCTGCTTTTCCATTACACAGTTTTAGCACTACTCTCCTCCACTCGACTCGACTCAACTTGGTCGTTTTCCATTACAATTGAGTTCCACCTCAACGTGGGTGGGGTCATCATTGGAAGCATCACTCCCTAGCCAATCAGTGGCCTGCAGTCTGTTGACGTCACGTTTTCGGCTTGACTCAGCTCGCTTGGAACCCTGGCCGAGTAGGTACTAAAAAAACACCTGGTACCAGGTACTATCACCGAATGGAAAACCCTAAACACCGAGAGGAGTCGAGTCGAGTAGAGCCGAATCGGCGATAGTGGAAAAGCCCTAATAGAGTCTACAAGTGCAAAACTTTACCGGAGGAATGGAGTACCTCTCTTCTACAAGATAGTCCCTCACTTGGTGTTTTGATGATGGTGACTGAGAGCACTGTCAAAAATGTTGTTCCAAAATCTCCCTTAAGAGTTCAGTTGGTTTCAGATCTGGTGACTGCAAAGGCGGTGGTGTATGCTTTAGACCATTTTCATACTCATAAAACCATTCAATGAGCCCTTGTGCCCTGTGGGGTTTGGGCCGTTGTCATACAGGAAGAGGCCCTTCCCATCATGGGAGGAGCTTCATCACAGGATATAAAGGTGATTCACACAGAAAAACTCTAAATTAATTAACTGTGATCCTTCTGCCTTTAAGGGGCAAAATGAACTCCAATCACACTATGAAAATGAACAGAGGTGTCTGAATTGATGATGTTTGTTCATAGATTTATTTAGTTAAGGTTTTTTCTTTTTTCACCCAGCTGTAAGCCCTGGGGTGGTCTTGTCCGTTTTAAGTCCAGGTTGATGTACCCTGAATGAAACTCTGTTTCCTGCTTTCTATGGTTTCTACAGTGAGGTTCTCCCAGCTAACTTTATGAGTTTGTATCGAATAAAAAATATGGAAGTGACACAGCATTCGCCAAGTCTTCTTCTCTGAGAATTTTCTTACAGTTCACTCCATCTCTTGCGTATTGTCAAGCTGTAAATTGGTCAACAAAACTAAAACGTATTATCAGGTAAAACTGACATCCCTTTTTACAATTTATAGCTATGAGCGTGATTAGAAATCGTTACCGTAAAATGGATGTGATTTTGCTCTCGTAATGAACTGCCGTGATACAGTGGTTGCTCGAGCGAGTTTCACGCCGTTTCATGAATAAAGCTGATAGACATCGCACGCATTTGCGACCATCTACTTCTGTAAAGGACTGCGGTAATTACCGCGGCAGGTAATTCATTTCCTCAGCCTTTCGCGGGCACCTATCAGCTGTGGGTTCGAATCGGGAGTGCGCGCGGTGCCGTACTTCCTCTCGTAAGGCAATGGCCGCTTGCTCGAGACAGCGGAAGAATTTATGGGAAGCAGACTCCTGACTGATTAAGGCACTGCTTGTAAAGCGTAATTTGGCATGAGCAGCGGTTTTACTCCTACTCTCCCTGTCAGACGCCCGCGATGCATCAGCGTCAGGAGACGGCGGTGAAATATCGCTGCGTTGGCTACCAACTCCAGAGGGCTTTAGTTTTATGGGATGGTCGTTCTTGCAGACTGGCTCAGGAGAGTTCAGACTCGGCAAAGCCTTGCGTTTCGCTTCCATGCGGAAGAGACGCCGATGGCGATGAATGTTTCCTTCCCCCCTCGATGTTATGTCCCTCTGTGCTTGACATCACGGCATAATTTTACATTTCAGACCTTTTTTCATGCAGAGGAGACAGTGACTAATCTATCCTGTGTCCACAAATGTGCAGTGTTCCACAGTCCCACCATCTCCAGTATTTTCACCTGAAACAGCCCTTGGACTGGACTGGGGCGTGAGGTATGCTGAGTTGGTTTGGTTGTGGCCTTATTCTCCACACGTTCTTCAGTGTCCTCACTTGTTTGACGAGCGAGGAGACACTCAATTCTCCCGTCTCTGCTGTGACTGTGCTCGTCTCCGCAGCTGTCAATCAAAATGATGCACTTCCTCTGCAGTGTGTCCTGAAAAACGAGGTTTTACCTTGTCAAGAACTGCACCTCAGGAATCCTTCCCGTAAATTTGGCGCATAAAACATAGTTTCTCTGTTTGTTCCCCTACCTGTCCTCCGGGAGATGTCACAGGGCTGTCCAATGAAATGACTCCACTAACAAGCACTGGAATGACGGTGCGTCTCTTTCTGTGTGAAAATCTCAGGTGTTGGTTCCTCTGCACACGAGTGAATGTCATTCATGTACCAGAGGACGAGCTCCCATCCACGGGAGTTAATTGATTCCGTAGATAAAAAAATCTCTGCTGCGTGCAGCACGGAAAGCGCATTTCTGGTCTACTTGGCAGCCAGAGGCGCACATTTCAGTCCTGCCCTGAGGCCTGTTTAATTTTCAGGCACATTACATGGGGCGAGGTGTACTGCATACCCTTTAGAAGTTTAGTAGCTGCCCATCCTTTGAATACTAAATGAATCCATTATTCACTGCTGCACCTGCGAGTTCCTGATGCAAAACCTAGTGGACTGATCTGAAGTCAGCTAAGAATTCCACCTGGTAAAATTGCTTAGTGCCGTATGTCCTCATACGTGTCTTAAGCACTGTTTGGAAACCAATACTACAGCTGCCACAGCTACATCTGTCCAGTGGGAGGACTCTGAGGCGAGGGGCAGTTTTTCAAAATGAATATTGCTGATTGCTCTCACTTTATAAGCTTTGTCCAGGATGCTCACGAGCTGGATTAAGAACTGCTCTGACCATTTAACAGACGCGCGTCAAGGTTATGCCGATGTCTTCCATGTGTAGGTCAGAGAGATATCAGCTGCAGGTCCTGCCCATACGGTTCCTCTCGGGTACCGTGCGAGTCACGCAGGTCCATACTGAATCACTGACACACGTAACCAGCACTGGAGCGCATGTGATAATGCACTGGCTGAGAATACGCCGTGCACTTAGCCGTGAAAGAACGGTTAAAGAAATATATGGTGGAAGGGTCCGAAATCACCCCGGTAGGATCAATAAAAGCTCGCAGGATGTTTGAATGTAAGTCAGCGTCTCGTAGATCAGTTAACGGGGGGAAGGCTTTTGGGGCTCAGGAAATGAAAATGGCGATTATAGGTAATTTGGAGGCTGAACAAATGTTTCAGTGCGTAGTGAAACTAACCTCGATGTTCAGCAGGATTTGAGAAGGACTTGGGATGATGAATAAATAAACTGCAACGGCGATCCCCGTCCTTCGTCGATCTTGGGGCTCCGTCAAGGAGGAGCATTAATTGATTTCTCGATTAACTGGAAAAGACTCGCACGAGTGCACTGGCTTTCGGCGACGGGGCGAGAAATTTGTGAAATGACAGCAACACAAAAATCAAACGCGAATAGATGACACTAGCGCGGTGAACAGACACACAGAGGGCCTCTAGAAACAGTGGCTGTAAGTCTGTGGAGATGGGCTGGCCTGTCTCGTGGAATGGAGTAATTTGCTACCTCGTTTTCCCCCCTCCCTGGCTGATCATTTAAATGGAGTAGCTTTCAGCGTGGGCTGGATAATCATACATATTCTATGTGCTGCTGGGCCATAAATTCTCCCGTCTGCGTTTCATCTCCCCGCCGTTCATCAATCACCTGGCAACGGGACAGAGTGCGGCGTTCCTCTCGATTCATCACATTAGCACCCGGAATGTTTACCGGGATAACACAAGGCAACAGGACGGCCGGTGAAATACTGCTCTGCGGCATTCCTTAAATTAAAAACCGCCTCCGGACCTCCTGCAGTCTGCGGGCTGACGTTTGAGCCGAGCTGCTCAACCATGTTTCCGTAGATCTCCCATCCTGTAGTTTGGCATTCTCTTTCAGCTGCCATTTTGTGGAGTCAGTCTGTGTCACATTAGCTATGAAAACCTACAGGACTGCAGATCTCCTGAAACATTTGGGCAGCGCCGGGCTGTTGCTTGGTTTGCTCCGCATTCTACATTTTTCATCCTCTCTGATCACCACAATCAAACAGGAAATGGCGGCAGCAGTTTCAAATAATTTTTGTACGCATGTCAACGTGATATATTTAGACTGAAGCCATGAAAATAAATAATGACAAAGGTGTTAGTCTTGCAACCAACATTTGTGATGTGAAAGGGTAGTGTTCAATGAAATTAGACATTGTAGTTTGTAGAATAATTAATTTAACATCCCTGCAAATTAGGGTTTTCTTAAAGGCTGTATGGTTAAATGTTTTATTCATGTTTAATAGCACTATGTTAAATTATATCAAAGATAGTTTTAATACTGTAAAATTGACATTGAATAAAAACATAAAACAGAGCGCTTGTTTTGAAGTGACCCAAAAATCAATAAAAGTTAAATTCAGAATACTGTCTTGCTTTGTTCGATATGTCTGTCTCTTTTGAGTTAGAAAATGCAAAATTATAACTGAACATTAACATTTCCTTGATAATGGCAGTTGCTTCATATTGCTTGTAAACAACAATAAATAAAAAAAGCGCATGTGCATATTTGAAGGTATTTCAGCAAATGGCACCAAAGTGCATGACTGCCAAACAAATAGCTTCCTTGATTAAGTTTTGCATTGATGCGAACTGGGGTTTGTTTATCTTTATTACAGGCCATGGAAAAGGTTCTATTCTTTACAGAAATTTTAATCTTTAAAGTATTGATTTCATAATCTAATGATACCATTTCTCCAAAATGTTTAAACACTCTGTGTTTGCTGAATAACTATATTGTATTTTTCACTTGCCGGCGTAATTTTGATGTGAATTTTTGAACCTTTCGTGAAAAATAAAATAAAATTGCAATTTATCAAAGAAAAATAATAATACAAGCTGGGTTAATTCATCTAGCATGTGCTCTCATAATGTGTACCTACAAAAATTGATTTCAAGTTCTGTGCTCATAAACCCTCTGAAAATGATAGTTTTTTAAATTTACGAGGAAAAAAATCAATGTTTTTAACCCATGGAGATCACATCAGTTGGGAGCAGAGAGTTAACTGAAACAAACAAACCATGGTGCTACAAAATAATGTGCGGCAGGGCGTGCAGCAGGTGATGCCAAGAGGGGCTGTGGGTTTGAATCCGGCCTGTGGCTTATCGGTGTGGAGTTTCTGTGCTCTCCCCGTGTTTGTGTGGGTTTCCTCTGGGCGCTCCAGTTTCCTCCCGCAGTCCAATGGCCTGCATGTCAGGCTCTTAAATGCCTCTTGGCATGAGCGTGCAAGTGATCAGTGTGCGAGTGTACGATTAACGGCATGGTCCTTCCACTTGCTGTTTTCTGGAATATTCTCCAGCCCCGCCCTGTGACCTCTGACCCCAAATAAGTAGGTTAGATAATAGAGGAATGGTGCAGTGACCTTGTGTTTGTCTCCCTTTAAGAGCAACTTTACCTGTTATATCATTGGGGTGAAATGTATAAACACAAAAACTTTAACTGTGAGGAGAGGCTTAAGGATGAAATGAATTGAAAGAGTTGGTGGAAGGGTAGAAAGATCTGGTGACCCCTCAAATCAAATAAAAACATTTGCCTTGCATGCAGAGAACCTGGTATAAACCCACATGTAGCTAGCCTAGCGCTGCAGGAGGACACAAAAACTGCCTGGTGGTAAACAGGAAGAGTCTTTGAGAGGAACCAGGAAGTGTGTGTGTGTGTGTGTGTAGGTGTGGGGGGGCCTTGTTGGAGGCTGTAATCCATTTCTCTCCTGTATAATTCATTAGTGGCGCTTATATACGATCAGTTGCACAAATTACTGCACACAATTAACTGTACCGGGCGCTGCACCAAAGGACTGAATTTCTTTTTTCCTCCTGACAAAGATTAGCTTCTTGATACATTGAGGTTGGAATATTTACAGTGAGTAATAGCACAGGTTTTCTAAGAAAATGTATTCTTGAGGCGTACGCGTTCTGTTGAGCGCTATCTCTCCTGTGAGCCGCATTCAAAAGGCAATTTCACCAGGGTATTCTCTTTCAAGTCAAGTGAAATCAACTGGTACTTTGCGATCCAATTTTAGGGAAATGCAGTTACTTTCCATCTTTATGCCTTAAAAAGCGCTGGCAGTACACAGAGCAAAATGAGTTAAAAATATATATAAAAATGCTCACAGCTCTTTCTTAACGTCAAGCAGGTTCAGGATGTTTGAAGCATTATTTCTGTAGAGAGCATTTTCGGTAAGTATCCACTCGTACACATACAGAACCAAGTATCGCAGGGCTGCTCCACCGCTACCTGGAGATATGTTGTCCTCTAGCTTTTCATTTCAACCCAAACTTGGCAAACATTATTCTACTTCGCAACTCAGCAAGATCTGTGGCTGCAGAATGAGTTTGGGCTCCTTGAGGTTGGACTGAAGACCTACAGACCTCCAGATATATTGCTGGTGGGACCTAGACTACAAGGGTGTAAAGATTAATGTCAGATGCCCATAACCGTCATGTTTAAGCACATCTCAGGTCTGGAGACACTGGGTGCAATGGGCCAGCCTGCTTTAAATCTTGTGAGTGTCTGCGCTTCTCAGCAGCGTCGTGGTTCATTTAACTCTTGGCACAACTATCGACAGCATATTACTAAAAGTAATCTAGATCAGTGTTTTCCCAAATTTTTACTTTCACCTTCCATATGTACGCGCATAATCTCACAACACATAATTCTCAAAATTGAGAAATTCATTGACGACTCTGGGTCATGCTGGGTCAACAGTAGGGTTAAATATTCATTATGGGTTTTGATTAAGAGATGAAAATTTCAAATGCATTTATTTTGGCTAATGTGAATGAGTTTTTTTCATTCATTTGAACTATTGCATGCTTTAAAATATACCTTTCATGTAATACACCTGTACCTGCCTGATGCTGTACCTTAGTGCTGCCACTCACCGGTTTGGAAATGTTCGTTGGATATAGAGGACCATTTAAAAGACGGTGAATGAAAATCGATTCAGGAGATACTGGGTCTCAACAAGTTTCATAACTTTCATGTGATGAAACCAAGAATAGAAGATAGTGTTTATCACGTAAGTGAATCGTGTAATCTAATAGAGAACAAACGTAATTTCTGTTAGCGCCTTAATGGTAAGTGCCATTATATGTTAGCATTGAGCTAACTCCATCACTCTGCTAGTCATTAGTCACTGAGTCCCTGACATTCGTGTTTGAACTACAACGTAGCAATGGTAGCTAAATGCACATTCAACTGAGTAGCTCGCTAAAGTTAGCTCGCTAGCTAACAAAGTAATGTTACATAATGGTTATGGAGAGGTACTGCATGCACGTAAACTAGCTAGCTGAGTAACATTAACTTAATTAAGGGAGTGGCACTTAGCTAGCTTGCTACAACGCTAAGCCATACCGATTTAACCAACGTTACACTTTGTACTCAGTTTGGCTAAATATCAACAGTGTAACATAACATGGAGCAATTTTTTTCCCCCTGGATCTCAGCCAATAAAATTTTTGTGAAAGAGATACGTACCCAGGGTAGACGAATTTCAAAAACATGTCATGAGCCGTGATGCAGGAAAAGTACTACACTTATGTGATTATATTGTAATTGCAACAGGTTATTTACAAGCTGGCCAGTGGCAACAAAATGTTAATCAGTTTTATTTTTACTAATACGTATTAATTATCGTCAAAATCAGCAAGCAGATTGCATGAACTGTATCATGATACTTAAATATAGGTGTTAAGATAACAAGACATGTTTTGAGTGTTTAATACCTTACAAAATATGGAGGCCTTCGTGTTCAGTTCATTATTTATATCCTTTTGACAGTTTTATGTTCTTTTTGTGTCTCCCAAAAAAAGTGCACTTCTCCAGAAAGGCTGATTTCCGCAGACTTTGGCCGGGCTAATATTTTTAGCAGGAGTCTCTCACAAACACCATCACGGCACGTCCTGATTCATCCCTTTTAGATTAAAAAACTCATTTGGGAAGACAAATGTGTCCGATCTAGTCAGTCGCAATCAGAAACGACTGTGTGGAAAGCAGCTTCGCCTCCTGATTACTGAAACTTCACAGCCTCGTAATTAATCGCAGACTCTCCGGTTTTGTTCTATTTCTTCTTCTCTGACATTTTAATTTCGGCGAAAAGCCGCGGTCTCCACACAGCCTTTCTCTGGAGATCCTAATGGCCTATAAAACATGATGACTTAGAGATATGGGGCAGACTTCACTTGGCCAATGATTGTCTGAAACCTTGCTGATCACACAGAATTTATATCCAGTCCCCCAAAAAATTCATCTCTTGTCAATTAAATTGCGGCTATAGTGTCCTCTCTGAAGAATGGGGATCCATCAATCTGTCATCGGCCGGGAATTCATTACCGACGGAGGCCTAACTTTTCCTGAAATGTAGCAGGGCCCATTATTTCAGACGATTGTCATTACTTGACCGGGGTAACGTCCTTGGCTTACATCGCATGTGTTGTATTTGGAGTCGGTGAAAATCAATCCTGGCGGGGAGTGACTGATATCGCGAATTTCGTCAGGCGGCTGGTAGGGTCAGAACAGAAGGCTTGTTCCAGTGACTTTATTTTTCACTTCCTTCTTCCTTTCCTTGTCAATTTTCCTTGATCTGATCTCAAGGTAGGACAGGAAAATGAGTGTAAACAGGGAGTGAAGGCAGGGGAAGGCGCTCCTCACTCAAGATATCTTTGGGTAACTCATAACTCCTGGCTCCTAACTCCTTAAAGCACCGAGTCTCCTCACTGATGGCTGGCATTGATTGATTCCTCGTCCAGTCTGGCTGTTACCACAGAAACTTGCTGTGGCTTGTATCAATTGCTCTGGAAGAAGAAAACATATATGTTTGATTTGCACTTTGGAATAATGTAACTGAGTCAATTAATGTCTCGTAATTAATGTCATTTGATGGTAATTCTTGACAGCGACTCTGTCGGTCCAAATGCAATTTCTGGTCAGTTGGGATTCTGTTCAATGTGTTTCTAATACCACCTCAGTTGTAGTTGATTCCAGTTGTAAAGTTATGTCCATATTATTTGTGTATTAATTAAGCCACAAGTCCACTAATTGTTGGTCACCAGAAGTAACAAGTTGAAAATGGACTAAAAAAGGTCACAGGAGAGAGGTTATTCATACTTGACGACATTTGCATTTCATAAAGTGCAGCCCATAAGTATTTGGACATTAGCAGTGTCCACAGTTCCTACACAGTTGCTA
Organism: Gymnothorax javanicus; assembly: GCA_029692085.1. NCBI lineage: Eukaryota > Metazoa > Chordata > Actinopteri > Anguilliformes > Muraenidae > Gymnothorax > Gymnothorax javanicus. Next base: position 51,775,102 of record CM056208.1, on the reverse strand, counting down.
CACCAGATGCCGATGCACATAAATACCTGTACATCAGAGCTGCCATAATACCTGCCTGATATTTAACCCCTAGAGCGCTGAGGTAAATAAAAAAAATATTTAAATTTAAGTATCCCGTGCTGTTGAAAACCTATCATGTGGCAACTTGTTTAAAAAAGCTCCCCTGCGGGAACTTTTTTAAACAAGTCACCACATGATAGGTTTTCAACAGCTTTGATTTTGATATCTTGAGCAACAACAGCAGCAATTAGCACTCTAAGGGTTAAGAACAACACTGTATGAAATGAGCCCTTCCCACTAATGAATCTGATACTGGTGTATTTCCGCACCGTGTCGTTCAGCAGGAGCGAAGACAGCGGAAGGCGTTTGCGTAAGTGTTCTCATGCAGGCTGCAGATGCTCTGATCTATCTTGTTATTCGCTGGCCGGGTGATGGATACTCCGCGGAGAGGAGATCTATCCGCGAGTATTTATTTATCGTCCCGTAATTCTGCCTCCCCGTCCGCTCAGTCGCCGGCCTCTTTTCCGCTGCATAAGCACAACTCCCCTCACCGCACATCACTCCTGAAAGCCGCACCCCGCCATCGCACCCACCTCCCACCCCACCCCACCCCTCCCCCGCCCTGCCTAACGCGCTCTCTCTCCTCCGCCATATATCAGCTTTAATTGGGCCGGGAGACCGGGCCAATTCTAATTTGGAAGACAAAGTTCTTTCCCGACTCCGGTAGACACTTGGACGGCTACTCCTCTGAAAACACACTATGGTGCTTTTTTTTTTAAGTGAGAACACCCCCCCCATTCCCCATTCCCCCTTCCCCCTTCCCCCAGCAGCGAAAGCACGTACTAGGGGGTGCGGGGCAGGGTGCATTAGGCTTGGGGGATGTGGGGTGGGGGTGCGTGAAATGCCATTTTTACTCGCCCTTTCCTCAACGGGAAGGGAACACGTAGCTGAGAACTGACTTCCTGCTCGGTCTGTGATAAATGAGCTAATACGCTTCAGTCTCGGTCCGCACCTCTAGTTCAGTAAAATTTTGGACTCATGAGCTCCCTGCTTTCACTTTCCTCACTGATTAAAGTTGTAATGAGCACTATCACGTCAATAATAAAGTCGGGCTACACATCTTATTTGTAATATTTTGTCTGGCTCACTAACCATCAGCATTATCATTCAGCTAATTTAGCATCGCCGACACTGCTGAGCCTCCTGATAAGAGCTAGAGAGACAGTGAATGATGAGGCCAGCTAGCTACATAACTAATGCTGACGTATCAATTAAATGCAGTCATTGTGTCATGCAATGAGAATGGATTAATTCAACATACTTATTCTATATTACATTAGTTAGCAAGTTAATAAATATAAAATACATCATAAATCGAATGAAAAAAATGCTGTGTTATTAAACTATGACGTCAGTGTAACTTTACTTACTTCATCTATGAAATCACTCAGGTTCAGTCTTGTGTATATCACCATATTGTTTTCGTTGATTCCCAGGAGACTCGCTCAAGCCGACAAAGTGCGAGAACGTGCACAAGCGCGAAACAAGATGCTATCTGCAGTTCACCTAACGGCCACCGGTGTCATCAACAATAAGCAGTTTCTGAAAATTCAACATAATACCGTTTCAAGCAATATTTTTACGATTTTGAGGCTAAATATGCAGGTACCAATGTGTACAATTCATTTTGCGATTGACTGACCAAATTCTATGCCTCTGTGATGAAGAGAGGGCATTTAAAATTTACCTTACATTCATTTGCAATGCTCCAGTGAAAATCGCAGAATATATTACATGTATACTTGGAGGAATCTATCTAACACTGTTTGTCATGTGATTTTTTTCCCTTGAAATGGTATTTTAAATTCTTACTGAAAAGTGGTTTATCAGTTTAGTCCTATTTTTATTTCACCGTGCAGCTCAAACTTATTGCATAATCTTACTCCGGAACTGCTAACTTTGTTTATTCTCGATGATCCAGCAGCAAAATGTGTTGTTCAAATTGGTAACTTCATATTATGCCCTGTATTCAAAGTCAAGAAAATATTGCTAGAAGTTAACAATGCTTATATTTCACTAATTCCAGGACAAATGTTTTATATAAGAGTTCAAAAACTGTATACTCACTTGTAAGAATTGGTGCTGTGTATGGGCTTTGAACCGGTTTGTGGAACGAAAACGAAAACCAGAAACTTTTGCTATTTTGCTAGGAACAAAAACGAAACCAGAAACTTTAGAATTTTTAATGTTCCTGAGCAGAATCGTTTACAAAAAATAATGGTAACCGGTTAATACTGTTATTTTTTTGGTTCTTGAAATGTTTTGTGTTTGGGCTACAATGACCAACAGACGTTCACCTCCTGTGTGTCGTTCCCTGGCATGCCCGGGCAGAGTAGAGAGAATTCAGCCTAATTAAGCCTGATGCTATGCCTAACCTGTCAATTTTCTTCACTAAAATGCAGTAGTTCTCAACCATTAGCACAATCCAGGGGTACAAAAGCGTAATACAGCAGCGGTCAGTTGGCAGTCACAAAGGCCCGCTGAAACCTCACCTTTCAATTCTTAATAACATAAACCTCTCGCAGTTTTCTTTACCCAATGAGCAACAGCTGCTCAGACTAATTGATCAAAGTCAATGGGAGACGTCAAATTTGCTCTCAATTGCACTGTTATACATTGCACCACAAAATTATGAGGCGTTTTCATCCACACATAAACGAAGACTTAAAATATCAATACGTCCTTACACTTCTGCGGACATGTAGCTCTTGAAACGCCAAACATTTGCATTAATTATTTTGTGAGGCTCATTAAGCAATAAGCCAGGAGAATCCGTTTTATATTCTGAATGTAGTCACAGCTAAAGAGCGTTGTTAGGCACGATGTACAGCAGAGTGGCAATTGTGAGAATCGCGAAAACGATTGCTGCGCATCATGGAAAGTTTTTTTTTTTTTTTTTGCATTAATATTGCCAATTTGCCATCTTTACAATGCTAATTGATTATATAAAGGAAACCAAAACCATTGTGTTCGCCAGTTTTTCAGTGATTTTACTTTGCTTAAACAAGGAACAAGACTGGATCTGTTTCCCGTGCCTTCTGCATCTCTTGAGCTTTTGTCGTGGCGGTGTTTGGGCTCAGTCGCCCTAATTCAATATTTGACTGCGCGACTAGAAAGTGCACCAAATAACGAGAAGAGCATGTGAAATGCACTGATTGAGTCCTGACAAGGTCTGGTCATTTGTTAAATGATCTCAATGGCAGCTGTAGCCTGTCCTGTTTCTGTCATTTGCATATACGTATTGAGCAATGTGAGAAGCGAAATGGGATCTGTTCTGTTGTTTGGCAATAAATGACGGAACAGAAGTTATTCTTGTCTTAATTCATCTATAACAAATGGTGCCAGGCACAACAAACCCCGCCCCTCGCACATACTTTCACCTACTTGTACGAATTTCAATAGGGATCTATTCTGTGTCAGTGGCAATCCCTAAACCGAATTTGGGGTGAATCTGGCCATTAGTTTTGCCGCTAGAGTGCTAACAAACAAACACAGAAACAAACACACAAACACAGAAACAAACCGAACCAAAAACAATACCCCATGCCCTCACCCTTCGGGTGGGGCGGGGTAATAATGTAATAAATGTGGCCATATAATTACTTAGTGATGCAGCTTGTATAAAGCATAGGCCTTGTGAACTGTAGTGTTTGTTGTGGGATAAAGGAAATAATAGCCAATTTGAAAGTGCTAATGTTAAACTTACCAATTGAAAGTCCCATGGCTGACATGGAACAATATTAACCGGTTCAGGAACAAAATTTTTTCGGTTCTAACTGGTTCGAGAACGTAAATTTTGGGGTGGAACCCAAAACTGGAAACGTTAAAATACTGTTTCTGTCCAGAATGAACCAATTGGGAAAAAAATCTGGTTCAAATGTTATCCCACTCAGGATAAGTGAATGTGCTAAATGTCTGTGCTGTATGTAATAGCTGTACAGTTACATAGTACAAAGCATTGAATACAAATATCAAAACAGACAAAGAAAATGAACTGTCTAAAATAATATAAATGATTACGGGACAATGTGCTGCCTCAGCCAAAATCCAGAGTGAATTTTGCAGAAAAAATATGTAAGTTATTGATTTTAAAGGGTAGAGGCCTACTCAGAGAGATTTTTCACGCAGAGCGTGTTTGAATATTTCTTATAAAATATTAAATGCTTGCCTTGCGAAGGTAGAGGTAAAATTCTTTTGATTTCAGAATGTCTCAACCCGCAGAGGAAAATGATTTGAAAAATTTGTAGGTGGTCTCATGAACTTTGATTAGCCATGAGCCTGAAGCAAGGCCATTTTCCATAGCATAGATGGAATTACAAGCTTGTTTGGGATTGGTGAACTGCCCATGGTGTGTTCATGTCTCTCACCCAATCGATTCTGAGATGGGCTCCAGCCACCAAGCAGCCCTGACCAGGCAAAGTAGGTTTGACAGTGGATGGCACTTTGTTCATTACCTTGTTATCTTTTCAGGTCATAATTTCTACATGCCAATACTAAATTGTGTAAAATTGTTTTCTGTGAGATTAAAGCAGCCTTTTGATTAACTATTTGCATTGAAGACATCTCTAGTACGGCTGTGAACCTTCAAAACTAATCTGTGACTAATGGCTAAAGTGTCTTTATTTCTGATTGTCTGAAAGGCTTTCAAAAATACAGTGTAGTTTAGCTTAGACGTGGGGAAAATCTGATGTTTTGTTTGTTTTTTATAGTAATGCATTTCTTGCGTGGAACAAATGTTTCTATGAAACGCTTACTAGCCTGAAGTCCCACCATTAAAATGAACTACACTGTCGTTTCAGTGCAGACCTGGAGAAACCGTGGGTTTGCACGTTTCCATATCTCACCAAGACAATTCATCGAGTGCAGCTACATTCCTGGGTAACATATGAGTTAATTTATACTGCTAATGTATAGCATCGATTCTCTGCTGGGAAAATAAAGGACAACATATTTTTGCAGCATACATCATTAAGGTTTAATAATTTAGACCTTGTTAGCGCGATAGTAAATGTGCTTAAACAACTTAAGTGGGGGTTTAGTGATAAATGCGATTAGAAATACCGCCACTTATATAAAAGACAAATAAGAATGCAGGCAGTAATTAATTAATGCCTGGGCTGTACTGCACCCCGCAGTGCTTTATGGGATTGCTAAAATAACCATGAATGGGAGCGTTTACTCCGAATACTAATGCCATAATGCGACTTCGCCAGCGATTAAAATGCTCTCCTGAGATTAATTACGCCATTGATAATGTTTTTTCCCCGGCCTTTAGAGTATTGGATTTTCAAATTAAAACACATTCATATCGATAATACCCATTTTTATTCCGTGTGAAGCATTTCGTTTTATTGCCAGTTCAGCGGCCTGCCGTTAAATCAGAGCTCACAGTGACCCCACAGAATGGAAAAAGTGGTGAGAGAGTCATGTCAGTGCAGCTGTTTGAGCTTTTATCACCTAATTTGTTTCTCTTGTAGAGTTGTTTTTTTTTTCTGAGAGATTCTTTCATGGTTGCTCATGTCAATAGTAATATTTCTAATTGTGTTGTGTAATTTAATTCTCATCTCTGGTCTTCACAGATCTGCTTGGCCATTGCATGTCTTACAAACGGTGTGCATTCAAAAGAAGAAATCTTCTACACTGTGCTGCTAAGTTAGATTTCAAGAGAAAGTATGGCTTCTATTTTATGGGCCAGGTGAGGACCCATGGTTGCTTTTATACAGCAATAGACAACCCTGATGATCTGCCATTCTGTCAGGTTTAACTCCAAACCCAGCCAAGCACACCTCATTCAACAGCTTCAGCAGGGCTGCCCAACCCTGTGCCTGGAGATTTACCATCTTGTAAGTTTTCTCTCCAACCCTAACCGAACACTCCTGAACTGCTATTCATCATGTTGACCTGCTAGTTAGTAGTGTCACTTCATCAAACCAAGTTTCGAATGAAGGCCTACAGGATGGTAGATCTCCAGGCTCTGGGCTGGAAACTTCTGATTTAATGAATCTGGATGTCCCAGTGCTCTCCTTATCTTCCACAGCCTCGTGTGAGCTGTAAAGTATGCGTTGGGTGGACATCCATCCTCCATTTATCTGAAACACTGTTTTTTTACACTCTTGCCTTTACAGAAATGAAGTGTTGATAAAGGAATGCTGGTCACAGTGGCTGTAATTCACAAGGACATCTTTCAGAAATAAAAAGGTGACTGAGTGCGGAGTTGTCCCTTCAGTCACCTTCAAGGTTTTTACAATGTCCCCACCCATCCTGTTGTTTTTGTTACAAACTATTTGTAGCTGGTTTGCAGTATTATACCCAGGTAAATGTGTTATTTGGACTTAATTGCCTTGTATGGTTAGTAGGCTTGTTAGCCTATATCACCACGAATGTTTAATAAACATTTGTTTACGTGTTTTCAGTTCTGCAAATGGATTTCTGTGCATAAAATGCTCAATGTTCTCATCGTAATGTAAGCTGCAGTGACTTCGACTTTTGATGCAGAGGGTAATGCAGTTTGGGGGGCTGATTTTAAGTCAGAGACCTTGTAACTTGAAAAAGGCTGACAGGCTGTGATGCTTTTAAAGAGGGTCCTGAAGGTTGTTTTTAAAACCCTCTGCTCAAAGATTAATGGAATCAGCCTTGAAAAATGAAAATTAAAAAAGGTATCGTAGAACTCCGGAGGACTGGGGTGACACGAGCGCTCTGGTTTTATTATGTCATTTTCTTTTTATGTGGAAAGCATTGAGAATGCTATGCGGAAAGCATCCGCGTTCCGATATGATCTCCCGCTCGCCGTAAATCCGCTTTATTGATTTTGCAGCCTGCGATATTGACACTGGGAGGCTCTTTTTGAAAGCGATTACCACGGTAACCGCGGCCTTAAACATTTACGGCAGCCATTCGCCAAGCCGGGCAGCGGCCTTGGCTTTTAATACCCCCTGAGCATCGCCTAACGTTGCAGCGTGTTAAGGAACAAGCCAATGCGTCGGACCCTGCTGAGTAAGTTTACTCTGGTCGTAAATCACCCTGAGCCCCAGCTGGTGGGATACGTCAGGCGACGGGCGGGGCCGTCATGTTCCTCTGCCCCTGACATGCATTTCGGAAAGTCGATCCTTGGGCTGGCATGTGCCATTGCTCTTAAGTTTCCCTCCAGCCTGGTGCTAACTGTACGTTATTTTGATTGATGGTTTAGAAACGAGCGTGTCTTGCCCTTGTTGAGGTAAAGAGTCCTGACAGTGCACGAGATGTGAGATGCTGCCATTTTCTATGCAATTTGAGAAGATCTATCTTTCACAAGAACCACCGGATATTTGATCGACCGCCGTAAACTAATGTGCGGTTTTGACCGCTGACCTTTGGGGTCGACATAACTGTAAGGACAGCGGGCTGAAATGGAGCGTGCCAGCCCAGCAGCAAGATTCTGAATTAAGAGATGAACATTAATCTCAGTCACAACCCCTCCCAAGAAAGCCAAGATCCCGAAGGCGTCTCTGATACGACCTTCATCAACCAGGCAGGGAGCCTGCCATTTTATGCAGGCACCACGCAGTGCACTGATTAAAACCTGGCCTCTTCCTTTGGGAACTGTAGTTTCTGATGATACTCTGAATTTCTTTACAATGGGCACCCACTGTTAAGGCAATGCAAGTGTAGGCTAGTTTGCAGTAGTCAACAGAAATTTGATCGTAAAACCACTCAGGCTCTGAAGTGTGAGACGAGCTAAGAAAACTCCCAGGTGTTATCAAAGTAAATGTGACATCATTGTTGTACTGCTTGAAATTTGCATTCCTAAATAATGGTACGAAAGAATACACCCGAATGTATTTGAGCTGTCTGCCACGAGCTTCATTTCGTGCTGAGGTCCACGAAGGAGCACAGTAAAGTGGGTGCTGTCCTGTAAAAGTTGTCGCCATCTTGTTTCGTCCAACGATGAAACCTTTCAGCCGATGTCCCTGATGACTCTTCTTCCAGGATGACAGATCATGGTAATTCGCAAAACCCTGAGTGATTGGAACAAAAACTGAGGAGGAATTTTAATTTCTTAACCTTCCACCGATGGCACTGGGGTAATACACTGCAGAGCATGTGCTGGGTCCTTGGCTGCCTGCCAGGCCTGGCGAATTGAATCGCCTGAGATGGGTGTAAGAGGATACCGCGCCATCGCGGTCTTCGTGTCAGCACCTGGATGCGTGCTGCTCCGGGGTCGTTTGGGTTCCCTCGTCCATCCATCTTTCCTGAGTGGCACTGACAGGCATACATCGGAGCAGGGGGGAGTTGACAAGTTCTCCCCTCTGCATCAGAGAGGAACGCCGAGGCTAGTGGATTAGCACCTCGTCAAAGACCCGGCTAGCTCAAAATGCGTCTCTTGACGTTTATGAAATGTTCTCTCACAGTCTGAACATCGGCACAATGTAGCAGCAACGTTATGTGAACGTTGTCTGTTAGCTATGGATGGAGGTGTTTGTAAGGAGGGCAGAACTCTGGTGGGCTGTTAGTGAGGCTCTTACGTCATCTCCAGTACGATAACACGATAAAAGAGCATCATAAACAATTCTGATAAGGGTGTGATCTCAAGCCGGCCAATATTATTTATTTATTTATTCTTTTTTTTTTTTTTGGTGATTGCACCGATGGTTTGTTTTTCATAAAAATGCTCACCAAAATTCTGTTATAGGCTACTATTTTTCAGTCTCCCACCCCTCAAAGGGTTGCTCAGTGGACAATTAATTTCGGCCATGTCCGTCTGTCCGTCCGTCCGTGCCTGCAGTCAGTTGGATCCGTTACTCTGAAACGGTATGCAGCAGCTGTACCATTTTACACCGACTTAATGGCCTTTACTGAGTTCCTCATATTTGTTACCATTATGTGAGCTTTTATTTGTGTGCTTTGACCTTTCACCTTTCAGGGATAACCTCCATCGCGTTTTTGTTTCTGGAGCATATCTCCGACACGGTTGACAGTGGTCTTCCTAAACTGCTCGCAGCCTTATCCACTAATCATCCCTTTTGAATGTTTTGCTGACTGGTGACCTCTGACCTTTTCCCAATGACCTTGACCTTTTTGTACAATTTACAACATTCTGGAAAATCATCTGCTCTTTTTATGTGCCAATTCAAACTCTTAAGTTTAAATCAAGGAAACCAATGCAGACTGAAAATCTCTACAGTATATTTTATGTGACCTTTGACTCATGACCTTGACCTCAGTCCTGTCTCCAGAGAGTATCTCCCAAACTACTGAGTGGCCTTTCAAAATTTCTTTTTTGTATCCCGCCACCCCATGCCATTTCCATCCATCTGTACGTCCGTCTGTCTGATTTTAGGTGGTGGACTTGTGCAGCCTCTGACCAGTTTGTTTTTATCTTTATGTATTAATTCTTTCTGAAAATGTCTAGTTTGAACCTGTTGTAGCTAGTCATAAAAACATAAAAAAATGGCCCGGGGGAAAAATTAAATACCAAAGTATAGTTTTGCATGATTGTAAGGCCTCTGCAGAAGCCAGAATCTTCAAAAGGGGGTGTTTCTGTTTATCATGATGCTGTTATAATCTAGCGTTGTATTTGTTTGTTTGTTTGTCTAAGTTAGTGCCATGCAGGAGTGTCTGTCTCTAGACGTCTGTCATCTCAATGACGACAAAGTGAAGCCTCGCCTCCCACACACGCCATTGGACAAGACCGACTGGGCGTTTTCCTATTTAGCCGTCTCGCACCTTCTTACCAGCTGATTTTTGCAATCTTGTGTATTTTTTCGACTTCCCTGTCATCCTTTCTGGTTAAGTAATTGTGCATCAATGTGGATTTTGTTCTGGACCGTGATTTTGGGCTGCTTGTTGTTCTGCTTTGGATATTCAGAATGTTCATATTCTATTTCCAACTTTGACTCTTGTGAATCCCTTGTAGATTTGGTTGCGGATTGTTTATAGTTTTGCGCCTGTACATATTGAGCACTGTTGGACAGAGATAATATTTATAAGCCATATCCGATTACTGAGTACTAGAAAACAAACCTGATTCATATGAGCCATGAAGAGTTTATTTTTCTGTTTCTGTTTTCTCTCTGCCTTTGAAACAGGCACCAGCACCTGATTAATTTTTCATGAGGAGCGTTTCTGTCAGAGAGGTGAATCTGCCACAGCGCAATCCGAACAGCAGTGGTACAGAGGATGGCTGGATATGACGGCCCAGCTTCTCTCTTCGAACTCTCACATCTCTACAACATCATCGCCCACGGAATCTCAGAGCAGCCATTGATTTTTCTGCAGATGAGTTTGTGCGTATTTACAGGGCATTTGTACTTTTTTCATTTTTTGAAAGTAAGAGGCTGCCTGGTGACACGCTGCCATACTGTCTTTACTGAAAACCCGTGGTGCACTGCAGAGTTCTGTCATCTCAAATCAAGAAAGTTCAAACAAGTTCTCCCCTTGTCTGCTTAGCACACCGGTTTCCTCCCAAAAATGTGTGTAACTCTAATTAGAGACTGTAAATTGCAGGTAGTTATGATGGTGTGATTAGGGTGTAGTCCTCCATGGATTGATGACTTATTTGGTTGATATCCTGTCTCCTGCTTTGAGGGGTAGGCTGCTTGCTACCCAACCTAATTATAGCTGCACTGATCTCTCTCAGTTACAATAGTTTTATAGCTAATTTAAATGCACTTACCATAATTTGCTCCAGATGGGAAATAAAAAAATCGAGCTCTGATGCTGGAGACGGCCAAAAAGGTCAACTCCAGCGAAATGTTTCTCTGAAAATTGTGGTCATTTAGATGGAGTAATGGCTCAATATCTCTGTAATGGTTCACCATGACAGTCTCTCGAACAAGTATTATTCTGTGAAATCAAGGGTAGTCCGCTCCATTTTCTTAAAAACGTGCTCCATTTAACGCAATCAGACCCGTTACGGTGTTAACTTGGAATCCAATCACACCATTTTTCTCTCTTGGCTTTTCATCGAGTGAAATTCAATTATTAGGGCCAGGAACCAAGGGTGTTTTCCTTTTTCAGTAATGAAAGAAAACAATGCATAAAAAGACTGAAAAGGAAGCTCACTTCACAAGAGCAGTTTATTTGATGATTAGCAGTTGCACATTTGTTTTCCGCGAGCCATACACTTTGGCGTGCCCCTAACATGTTGTTGAAGACGTAACATAACTGTACCTCCTTCACTATTCAAGCCTGTATCCTGAGTGGATTTATATTTACTGTTCCATATACGGTACATTGCCGTTATTTAACACCGTTGTCAAGAGCAATTTACAGGTAATTAGATTTGGCTGAGGCCAGTCGTTTCCAGGTACCGTGGGGTTAAAGTCCTTCTTCAATGACCCAACAGTTGTCGTGACCTCACATCCTGTTCGTTAAAAGGGGCATTGCCGTTATTTAACTCTTTTTGTTTCCAGAGCGACTCACATTTAACCCTTTGAGCGCCGAATACATTTTCAAGGAATTAAAAATTTAATTATCCTGAGCTGTTGAAAACCCATCATGTGGCAACTTGTTTAAAAGAGCTCCCGCAGGGGAGCTCTTTTAAACAAGTTGCCACATGATAGGTTTTCAACAGCACCTGGTCTTGATATCTTACACCATTGGGCAACTGTAGTTGCCGATGGTGCTCAAAGGGTTAATTAGATTAGCAGAGGCCAATCCTTCTGAGCACTGTAACGTTACGGCCCCTCATTAATGGCCCAACAGCTGTAGAGACCTTATAGTGGCTGCGGTGGGCTTTGAACCGGCGCCCTCCCGACTCCCTCAGTGAGGGTAACTCAGTGAGGTGAAGTGTTGTGGGGCTGGGAACTCACTTCACTCGGTTTTGTCATGGCGGTAATGGCCCGTGTCATTCGCTGCCCTCTGTATAGCTTCTCCTCTCCTCCGGCAAGGCTGTGGCAGGACATCCATCGAGCCGAAGCGAGCGAACGAGCGTGCGCCCTCTGGACTCCTGCGGCCGGCAGCGCCGCTCCTGAGTAACTTTGCCACCAAATAAGTGTAAAATTTTAATGCCGATGCTTTTCTTCGGGAGATGGAACCCCTGACGCATTTCTGTGGGTTTAAGGACCGAGAGTGCGATCATCAGGCTAATGGTGCGTCTTCGGCGCTGTATTTCACGAAGGTGCCATGGACCACCGCGAGGCGAATTCTGAAGCACAGACTTACTTCCACGCTATCCTGTCATTATGGGATGGTTCCCCTTAAAACTCTTCACTTAAGTTTTCCCTTAAGTAGGTTCAAATTCAGAGAACATTTTTTTTTCCCATTTTTTAGGGCAGTTTCACACATATTTCCTGTATCTGCTGGTTGCAGCGCTTCACTGAAGCTGCATCACACTCATACTGAGAGAAATATTCAAACCCAGGACGCCGCAGCATTACATCATGCAGAAAACATCAAGATCTTGTCCATCATTTTAGACACTTTTCTCTGTAACTCAGCAGGACATACTAAGAATCGTAGGAAACGATGGGATCTCCAGTAGAATTTAGAATAGACCTGAAGTTTCACGTGTTTCAATGCAGCAGCTAAATTTGCTGGACACATATAAGGGTCCGTACGTATTGTGCGGTTAATTAACACTTTGTGTGGTAGGTGTTTACAACCACCCATCCGTTATCTAACCTGCTCATCAGCAGTCAGGGTTGTTGGTGATTTTGGGGAGACTGTTCCTGGAGGATCCATTAGGCGAGAGGTCGGAACACACCCCGGACTGACCGCCAATCCATTGTATTACATTCCCATGTTCCCATGCATACATATGGGCGATCAACACCCTCCTGTCAGCTTATGTTCCGTGTCTTTGGGCTGTGGGAGGAAATCTGGGTACCTGGTAGGTTGATACCAGCACTAAACACAGGGAAAGCTTGCAGATTCCACACAGGAAGCCTCAGGCAAGATTCAAACCTAAGACCTTCATTCAGTAAGGCGACAGACCTACACAGAACCCACGACCCCACTGTACTGCCCTGGGTAGATTGTTCAAAGTCCCTGTTCTAGAGCCTCATAATTTTCTAATGACCATCGGTGATTGTGACATCAACACTAGAATTTACAAGTACATTAAAATGACTTCTTTATGAGTGAGGAATAAGGGTGAAATTACACCTGAGGCTACCTTGAACTTTGTTGTCAGTGAAAGTGTAAACATTTTAGGACATGTTTTGAGAAATCCACAGCCGAAATTTAATCATAATTAAGCAGGACTCAACTGTGAGGGTATTATGTGATTTTGGCCGTCGCTTCTTGCATTGTCTGTCTAGATAAGTATCCAAGTTATGTGTCATCATTCTCTCAAGGAAATTAGATTGTGTTTTCTTGAGAAACGAAGTATCTTTTCTTCCAACGCTGATTATCCTCTGCTTAAACAACTAATAATGAAGGACGTACAGTCAGGTCCATGAATGTTTAGGCTTTTTGCCACAGTTATTCTTATTTTAGCAGTCTACAACAGCATCTTGGAGAAGAAATTACATCATGAATATGAGCTCGAAGTTCAGGCCTTCTGCATGAATTTGACAGCATTTTCATCCAAATCTGGTGAATGGTGTTGGAAATTCGGAAATTTTAATTTGTGGTCCACCCCTTTTAAGGGATCAAAGTAGTTGGACAATTGGCTGAACAGCTGTTTCATTGCCAGGTGCGTGTGTGTTACTTACTCATTTCATTTACAAGTAAGCAGATCTTGAGCTGATTTTAAGTGCGCCATTTGCGTACGAAATCTGTTGCCATTGATTGTCAGTATGAAGTCCAAAGACTTTTCACTGCAGGTGAAGCAAGCAAATATTAGGCTGAAAAGTCAAAACAAAACCACTGGACAAATAGTAAAAATATTGTGTGCAACCAAAACATATTATTTTGTGCTGTACATTCTTAAGAAGAAAGTGCGCTCTGGCGAGTTCAGGAACACCAAAAGGCCCAGATGACCCTGGATATCAACTGTAGAGGCTTCCAGACAGACTCATCTCCAGGTGAAGAAATACCCTGTCCCAGCAGTCAGCCAGATCAAGACCACTCAACAAGAAGTATGTGCATCACCCATCCCCTTTTTCGTTATTCCCTTTGTCTTGTCTGTTAAAAATAAAAAAAAATACGATCAAAAAAAAAAAAGAAGTAGGTGCATGTACGTCAATGTCAGCAATAAAGAGAAGACATCATTTAAGTGAAAAGGGAGGGCTCACTCGAGACTTAAACCATTGGCAGGTCTCAAAATCAGGAAGTTGGACTAAAAGCATATAAAAAGCCTGTATAGTTTCAGAACGACATCCTATGGACAAATGAGACTACAATCAACTTCTACCAGAATGATTGGAAGAGAAGAATATGGAGAAGGGAAGGAAGTACCCTCGGTCTAAAGCAGAAGCTCTCATCTGTGAAATCAAAATGCCCCAAGAACGAGCAGGAACTGAAATGGCTGCAGTGAAGGTCTGGCGGAGCTTCACTAGGGAGGAAACCCAGCATCTTATGATGTAGGTGGGCTCCAGACTTCACTGAATGCATAGAATGTGCAAATTGACAATTAAATTAATGATTATGTGAGTTTTCACATAGTATCAAGCCCCTGGGTAGGGATAGTGTATAAAAGTGGTTGTACTTCCTATTTGCTTTGTTCAAAATTCTTGGAAAAATGTTTAAATTAAAGCTGAAAGTATATTGTACAAGTACATGTTTTAGTAGTGTATGATAGTAGTAGGTTAGCGTTAGTAGTAGGTTTGCAATAGTAGGCGTATGTGTTGTATATTTAATCTCATTCTAGAGCCTTGTAATTCAATTTTGATGGAGAAAGTTTCCACCAAACAGAAGCCGACTGGCATACTGCATGTTTTATAACACCAAACATCACCAATAGCCCCTTCGATGGTCCTATTCTTAAATTCTTTCTCAGTTAAAAATGTCAACGAACACCATATGGTATTTTATGTTTAAGATTTGGGGAAACACGTCTGAGTTTTGCTGCATATTTTATTGTATGTTTACACAAAAGCATCTGAATTGATGTCTGGGTGTATTTTTTAGAACCAAAACAGCCGCAGCCTGTCATCTGGGTTCTTTGAATAATCATGGTGAGATTGTGCAGGGACGGGCGTGCCTGAGGAGGTGGGGCCCAATGTGTGAAATTTTCATGGAGCCCAGTGTCCCTTGCGGGGCCCGTAAAGTGTATAAAATGCCTTTATAAACTGATGTCTCTAAAGGCTTTACACAATCACATCTGTGCGAAAGAGCAATCTTTTCAGGTTGGTCTTAAAAAGCCCCCCCCCCCGCATCCCAACCTTTGGGGCTTTATTTACCCCTAAATGTGATTTAGTAAAAAGCCAGAACAAACACATCATTTGTCTCTGATCTCTGTTTTTAAATGTTTCACGCTTACAAACCGAACCAGCCACCAGGACAGACCCCCAATCCCCGCTGGTTTCGGGAACATCTGTTGAGGCTTTCACCAAGTTAATAGATCAGCTCTGAGAACAGTGCAGGTGTTTTCTAGCGGAGCCAAAAAACATCAAAACCAGATTGCTCTCCAAGTCGTCCAGCGCTTGCGATGGAGCGAGAATGACTCATGGACCCTAACAGATAATAAAACACACATAACGTTTGCTCAAAGTGCAGGTGGGGATAGCTCATAGTGGGCTTTGGAGAAACACAAACTCACTGTTAGGGAATAAAGTAATTGAATGCAGATGGGTCGAGGTAAATGAGAGAATTTTGCAAACGTCTCTGATGAATACCTAATGGGAGGGAGACAGAATAGGAAATTAAAATTATTTGAAGCAGATGGACTGTTCTTTGAGTTGTAGAAAATTTATTGAGGCTGCGAGGGAAATGTGTCTGTTTATTTTGCACGACGGCGGAATTAATGGCCTGCTGAGTCGTGCCAGCGTCGTTTCTAACGGCCGCGACACCATTCCTCATAATTTAACCGCTATTATTGCTATCGATTCGTACGGTTTGGCTTGATTTATGGGAGCACGTCAACGTTGATTTGGAACAGCTTGTTTTTTTTTAGACAACACGGTATGTTTCATGAAAAATATGCAGCAAAGTTTCAGCACATTTATAAAAAAACAATAAGCCCTCAGCTCGTAATCGTTTTGGTAATATACATCAATTCTTATTTCGCAATTCATTAGCCATGAGTGCAATTGCCAAATTTCATTGTGGAATATTAATCAATGTTATTTATGCATTTCATATCGAAGACTCTTACATCATAACAGTGTTGTAAACCATTTTCAGTTTGATTTCAGTTATTTATGAATTTACCGCTTTTAACAAGTAACCTGATTAGTAAGAAATTCATAATTTAGGATCAAATTTGGCCATTTTTGAGAGCAGCCAAGTGGTTCATTTATCACCCGATCTGGCTGAAAAATTACTTGTGTAGACTCTGCATTTTCAGGTCAAGCCTATAAGTCCTGGAGGTAGGTCACAGCTGACCCAAATGAAGTTGGTCAGTGTTCCCATGGTTACCAAATGAGAAGTAGAGGACGTTATTACTGAATAAAGACCAATGCATGTCCTGTCATGATTGAGAAATTATCACGACAAAGTGATTGCTCATTGGCTACATTTGTACAATTGATGTGACATCGTAAGGGTGGCAATAATCTGCATAAATGCAGAAAATCCAAAACTTTTGCGGTTGATTTGGATTTTTTTTCGCATTCATTCAAACAATTGCCTTCCTTACAATGTCACTCTGTCCAGTCTCTGGTACTTTATTGCTTAAATAAGTCTCGCAAACTAATGTATGCAAATCTGTGCTGTTTCAAGAGCTACATGAGTTCAGAATATTCAAATGACACTGACGTTTCACATCCCCTTTTACGTGCGGAGCAGAGGATGACGGCTCATAACTTTGTGATGCAGTTTACGACAATACTAACAAAAATATAACTGACTGTCATTCTGCCTATTAGTCCTAGCAACTGTTGCTAACCAGCCATTGTAAAGGGTGACATGATTAGTTAATTAAGTATTGAAAGGTGTGGTTACCAAAGACCTTTAATACCACTGACGGACCGTTATTGGAAACACTGTGACATGGATATAAAGGTTTTGACAAGAAAATAATTATTTAGTTCAGTTAAAAGCAGTTAATTAGTTCTGGATTTGAATTGTTTCGCTTACAGCCAGTGAATAAAACTATGTCACAGTGGATTTCATTTTCTCTCCTCAGCAATACCAGAAAAAAGTGTTTGTTTTTAAATAATGAAAATTGATACACCGCATTTTGGAACCAAACTCTTCAATTGGTTTCCAAGACCACCCCAGATATATATTTATACATTTATATATATATATATATATATATATATATATATATATATTTCATTGTGGGATGATATTTAAAATATGAAGCTAGGTAATAAATGCATTTTCTATGCTTTATATATCTTTGCTGCAAATAATTTCATTTTTATGTCCTTATGTCAAGATTGATTTCAAAAGAAAGGAGTTAAATGACAAAAAAAAATGTATCTGTAACCAGCTGCCATACAGCAGTATGAACTGTTTGCTTCATTGCTGGTGGAAAAAAGACACCGGTTTGTAGTCTAATGAACTGATCATTTTCAGAGGAGCAACATCACTAAGCAAACGAACAAAGGTAGAGTATTTCCCAGCAGGACCTCAGCGAAACGTACTGCTTAAAGAATGATGCTATTTTGAGACCTACATCGTAATCAATTCAGGCAGCACAACGACAGGAATGGTCACAATGAACTATGGGAGCTTTTTAAAGCTAACGTTTGAAAGATAGGAACAATGGCTAAGTGCGCCCTGTTTCTCAGTGGACCTGTTTTGGGTTGCACGTCTGTACGGCCATATGGATGGCAGCCATTGCGGCGATGGCGTCGGCCCCCTCATTCGATCCCTCTTCCTCTAAATTGGAAGAAGAAAAAGCGGATAAAAAGCAGAGTAGAAGAAGAAGAGGCTGAAATGTAATCTCAGCTGGAGGCTCGGCGGTAATTTGTGCTCGGTCCTCCAGTCTCACAACGAGGCCTGACTCAGCACTTATGGCACAGTGACTAATCACCCCAGCGCACAGAGCCAGCGCAGTTTCCCTGCTTATGTTCCAACAGTGCAGTTTTCCTAAAGACACCGAGAATCACATTTAAAAACTGCTGCCCCTTTATGCAGAAGCTTTTGCAAAGAGCGTTACGGTACGTGGTATATCAATTTTTTTAGCTCATATTCGTGAAATTGTGAAAACGTTTGCGCTTTTTTAAGAAAACACTTCAGTCCTAAACCACAAAAATTTAAGAGCAAGTCAAGCTTAATGTTATTTTAATGTTATTTTAGTGTTATCTTTTGACTGAAGACCGATGAGGTGAGAGAATGGATCAGGCAATGTCACTGAAGCTAAAAGAATAAGCTAATATGTTATCCATCAGATTTCCGGGTGATTGCTTGGTCAAAGCAGTTGAAAAAGCCATTTTACAGTGTAGCCTCACAAGCAGAGAGTTTAGAACACCCAGCCATCTACAGTCATGTACAGTGCAGTATTTATGTGTTTATTCACATACAGCATGCGTGTATGCACGTGTAATATGGTTACTGCAAGCCTTCTCCACAACATGCTCCATGAAGTTATCGTCCACAGGAATGCCATTTAAACCAGCCTGCAGAGCAGAAAAAACTCATGCAACATTATATTTCTTTGCTTAACATGGTGGAGATTACTTTTTATTTCTGGATATTTGGCGATGTTTCTGATTCAGGCAAGAAGCAGTTCCAGGAGAGAGCAAAGTTATTTCCCTAAAATCACATGTATAATGTTAGACTGGGAGAATCTGAACAGGTGAGGTCACTGTGTCAGTACCTGTTTGGGCAAAAACCATTAACAGTCCATGGTATATAGAGTATAGGGGAGGGAGAAGGAGAAATGGTGTCAAGGAATGTGAGAGAGTGAAGTGTGTGTGTGTGTGTGTGTGTGAGGGACAGTGTATGTGTGTGTGAGAGAAAGCGAGGGAGTATGTGTTTGTGAATGTGTATATGAAAGAGTGAGAGACAGAGAGAGAGAGGGAGAGATTGTGTGCATCATGAGAGGAAAAGGACAGAGAGTGAGCGATAATGTGAGAGAGAAAGAGGGATGGAGGAGTGAGAGAGAGAGAGAGAGAGAGAGAGTCTGTGCGCACTGATGCCCTCTCAGTGGAGTCCCACAGGCCCGGGTCTGTAAATACGGTAAACGCGGGGAGCTGTAATCTGTGCAGGTGGTTATTAATCAGTGCAATGAGGAATGACCGTGGTAAATGGGGCCTGATTATTCCCGAGAGAGCAGCACTCAGGGCATACGGCCCGACTGCAGCGTGATCGTCGCACTGCTGATCTTCCTCGTTTGGATCACGGGGATAAAGGGAAAGCCGGAACAAGACTGCGGACGGCCGAGCTCATCGCTGAGCTGGACAGAAGTCTGTGCGTGTCCTTTTCGTCGTTTTGAAGGGAACGGTCTTCATTTTGTGAACAGCTAATCCTGTTCAAGGTTAAAGCTGGTTCTGATAGCTGGTGACTGGGTCTCATCAGCTCTGATTCTGGCCCAAAGTTGGCACTGTCCAGCCAATAACGGCACAGATCCAATGTGGAACTTCTGGCTATTGGGCGACTGTGTACCAGAGCAGAACATATGAGCAAATGAGAATCACGTTGGTGATGTAAGGGCATTTGTATTGAACTGGAAATGAATAAATTGCAACAAAAGTGATGACAAAACATTTTAGAAGCTGGATCCCGCAATACTGATTAGCTTGAAGCACTTTATGTTACTGCGTGACAAGACTGGCCATTACTGTTTTCAAACTGTGGCTGAAGAACAAGAGGAATGATTAGCTCCCTGAGCTAAAGGCTAACGGCCGTCATCTGATGAAGCGCACTGTCTTCGTGCTCACGTGCTAGCTTTGATGAATCGCCACAGTGTAATTGTTCGTCACAGCGGGAGCAATAGTGGTTGTGAATATCGAACTATTGTGTGGTCATACATCTGCGTGGTTTTGAAGTGATTTGCCACTTCAATGGCTATTAGACACTAGCTGCTCAAAGTGCTCATTCAAAAAAGATCAATCCCAAGACACACTATGTGATTCTAATTCAGATATTTATCATCCCAATATTTCAATATAACCAGTACCAGATGAGGTCATATGGCCTCTATTCTATTGTCAGCTATGCTGTAGATTTTTGAGGTTACATTTGTCAACACTCTCAAATATGCGCGCACACACACACACACACACAAGCACAAAGCCTTACATTTTAGACAGTGTATGACAGATTATTTTAGAGGGGGAGTCATTAGTATATAAATATACCGTTTGGGTTTATGTTTTGAGTAGGACTGCAGAATCCAGGGTTGGGCTCCTCTGGTTTCTCCTGATCTCTGCAGTGTGTACAGGGCTGTAAATCCAGGCCTGGAACATGAATGCTGGGTCTAATGGCAGTTTAATGAGTCCTGACTGCTTTTAAAAAGCACCTCGGATGGATCAGGATCCCCATCTTTTCCACTGGAGAGATCCACCCCCTTGTGCCAACACCCCCCTGAGCTCCTCCTTAATTTTAATTTCAAGAAGTTGATTCTTGACAGCCCCCTGCCCACTGATGTCGAGAATGGCGGAAGGAAATGCCAATGAAATCTCGAGCATTTCTCGCTCAAACCTCCTTAAATGAGTAAAATTCAGTGGGAATAAACTGCTATAGACAATAATAAAGAATGAAATCCCATGCAATCCTACATCAATACATCCTCTCACCTCCCATTTTCATTCACAACACCCACGTGACGCTCCCACCCTCTGCACCATCCGACACAAGTACATGAGCTAAGAAAAAGTTCATCACCAGCCAAGGAGTTCCCCAGTGTTTGGAGTTGACCAAGTATTGGCTACCTTACGTATGATTGACAGCTGGTCGGTGCGGATATGTCAGGTGACTGGCAGCAGGAACGTCAACGGGACTAACTGCATGAAGCATTCTGTCATCTATTTGTTTGATTGTGTTTATTATTTTGCGTGTTCCTGAAGTCCATTACTAAACAGTGTGAATAATCAAACTGTCTTCCTGTGTTACAAAAGAACAAATATTGAAATGAAAGAGGTCAGGATTTTGGATAGAGAAAGACAGCAATCCAGCATTCCAGCGATGGGGGCATAAACTGTTACAGTAAACCAACTCAAATGCTTTGTTCCAATATCCTGTTCCATATCCCAGCTGTTACGTCTTAAACCTTTCAGCTGTGTTTAGTGAACATCCCTTTTCTCTCCCCCTCTCGTTTAGCCTCAATGTTCTCACTCTCACACCTTCTAATTTCAGGTCAGCATCATCACCTACACCCCGACACCTGGGTCTAATTTCCACGCCGGTGCAAAAACGCCCTGGCGAGGGGGCGGAGCCCATAATTCCAGCTGGCCACAGAGGAAGCCGTCATGTGGCCGTTTTAGCTGCCAATAACTCGAGGGCTGCTTCGCGTGTAAGGAGGCCTTGATTTATGGTGACCTGGCAAACTCACCGGGCAAACGCCAGCAGCGGATCACGGCTTCAACGAGCCATCTCCGTTTCCCCCGTCCGACTCGCATCAAACCCCCTCGCCAGGCAATTAGCGCTGTCCTTATATAGTCCCCAGTCCCAAAGGGTAATGAAAGTCATACATCATCTTCAGGGCTGCTAATTACCCGCTCTGTTACAGGTAGGCTTTGTAACCGTGAGAAGAGCCCGTCGACTTTGATATTTATTGCGTGGGGGGAAAAAATAACTTTGAAAGGTTAGCTGTATCCCCTGGCTCACTTTGTCGACATACCTTTTTCACAAACGCATCATTCAAAAGGGAAATGTCTTCATTCCGAATAACTCATTTCTCTTGCAGTAAGCAAGCGTTTGTCCAGAACAGCGGTAATACGAGACGCACACCTACCATGAGTCAGACAATCTCAGTTGGTGTTTGTGTGGTTTTTCGCTTGGGCTTTGAAAGCAAGGAAAAATTGAAAGAGATTGCTTAATCAAAAGAGAAAAAGCTGTGTGTATATCACTCAAGAAAATAAATTCACTATTTTGCCAAGTGTCGTTAGGGATTAGTGAACATTAATATTGGCATTTTTATACATAGGCATATATAAAAATCCAATGGAGGCATTTTTTTCAAAAGTGAACGCACAGCTAATATGGCTTGATATATTAAATGTATATCACTGAAGTATATACAATGGCATATTGACAGAAAATCACAGCAAGAAAGGATGCACAAAAGAATTTTGGTTAAAAGTACATATAAAATGAATTAGTTAACAGTGCAAAAATCAAAACAACTGTTCCTACAGTGCGATGCGCCGTTATTGTTTAATAGGTCTGAGTGTCTGAGGCAACAGTACTTAAACTGTGGCCACGGTTTAAATCTTAGCATCATAAGAGCCTCTGAAAAAAGATTCACTTCATTACATCAGATTTGCTCAGGCAGCGGATGGGTGTTAACCTTCATCAACAATGTTTGGTATCAAATGTACTCCTGGGTTCAGTGCGGTCGTTAGCATCTTTGATATTTCAGTAAGCATGAAATCAATACAGTAATGTAATTTTAATGAGAATACGTCTTTTTGTCGGAGGAAAAAAAAATATGATTTTGTGTCAAATTAAGAAACCATTAACTAGATGCTTGACTACATGCAAGCTTGTTATAGCAGCGATATTGAAGCGCTTGACACTTTTCCTTTTGAAGCTGAGCTCCCCCCTCCACTGCCAGAGAAACAGAAGCTGCCGAGAAACAGAAATATTTACACGGCTCCCTGATGCCCCAAAGGCATCATTAATGCACATATTTGGAGCTGGAAAATATATTCAGGATACAGTTTGAATTCCAGGTCTCAAACATCCACATTTTTTCTGGGGCGAACAGTTTTATTTCTGTTCTGCTCCGCATAGCCACGAGACACACATTACTTCAATTGAAACCTTTTCTTTCATTCAAATGGGGGGAAAAATGCAAAAAAAAATGCTAAAAGAAACCTAATGGGAACCAAGCGAAGGGTACCACCCTCGGCTGTCCAAATACGTAAATTCCTGAGCCCGGCGTTAGCCTCGCCGAACACTAACCACACCGTTGCCTCGACATTAGCTCTGGATTTAAGAGGTGGAAATCAAAGCAGGTCTTTTCTGCTGGCTGTGCCGTTTCTGAACAGTGTTGTGAGTCACGGTGGAGAAAGAGAGAGTGCGGAAAAGGTTATTCACGAGCGTCAGGGAAAAAAAGGGGAGTACTAATTGTCAAGGTTATCCCTCAGAAGATGACTGATACAGTGCAAGGCCCTGCTGGCAGCCTGTCAGGGCCCTGCATGTTTAATACACTCATTATTGGATACACCGTTGTATATATTTCTCTGTCAGCAGAGCCGAGCCCGTCCGAGCTGCCAGAGCTCTTGAAAGGCCTGCAGGTCGTTTGTCTTCCCGGGCGACTCTCTCGCTGCCCGCACCGGGCCTGAGACGGCGGTGATTTGTTATGACTTGAGAGCCCGGCCTGACAGACAGGTCTTCTGTAAAAAGGATTCCTTTTTGTCACACTGGGAAAACATCAATGTTCCCGTAATGGGCTACAACTGTCAAAGAGAGTCCTGCCGGTGACAGTTGTGCGGCCGCACTAATTTGCAGCCCGGGCAATCTCGCCTCCTCGAGTTTAGATTCGGCTGCGGCGCCGCTGCACACGTACAGGACACCATCTGTTGTGGGGGTCCAGGGGGGCGAGGCAGCGGGAAGAGAAATGGCTATGCTAATTGAAGACACGTCTTCAGTTCATATTAATCACCCGGGCCAGTGTTAGCCCCCTCCAACACTCATCTCAGGGAAACTGGATTAAAATAACGCCACAGCACACTGAGGAACAGGAACGAGTGTAAAGCCGAGGGAGAGAGAGAGAGAGAGAGAGAGCAAGAGAGCTGGGGGGCGAGTGAGAGAGGGTGTCACAGAGAGATACCAAGATACTTTGAGACTGAGAAAAGGAGACAGAAACAGAGCAAGAGAGAGAGATGGAGGAAGAGAGAAAGAAAGAGCGTAAGAGAAGTGAGAAGAGAGAGAGAGAAAGAGAGAGAGAGAGGGAGGGCAAGACACCAAGAGAAGCAGAGCAAGAAATAGGAGAGTTTGTCAGAGAAAGAGAGAGAAAGAGTGATGAAGGAGAGGGAGAGAGAGAGTGATGAAGGAGAGGGGGAGAGAGAGAGAGAGTGATGAAGGAGAGGGAGAGGGCGGGTGAAAAATCTGATCTTTGTTTCTTTTCCCGGGCAATGACATGATGAATCGCTTTCTTGTGATCTAATTCTGGAACATGAAAAACAGCACATTTGTCTTGAAGAAAAACGACGTGCCACCGCGCACAGATGGAAATTTCGAGCACGGAGAAAGATTAAAGTGAAATTCCACTCCTCAGACCTAATCATGAGTTGTAGATTATTCTGTCGTTTTATCCAGATGCTGTGCCTGATTCTGTGGCTCCCGCCCTTATATTAACGAACGCTACACTGTTATATTTGACTTGGGGAAGTGAAATGTCTATCCGGGCTAATGGACTGCCAGCCCAAAGATCGCGGCTAACTCGGCTAGGCTTCCTTGCTGCATTTTTCACAGTTTGGACTCACAACAAACATTTTTTTGTTTCCCACTGATTTCCATCATCGTCACAGTTTGCCAAATATAAGTGTATTTTGTTTTACTGGCAGTAGCAGTGCAAAACTGGCATCCATGGCTAATTTCTTTGTATAGGTCAGAGCTATAGCGTCTCAGCTAAAAACGTCACCTCAGGCTAACGGGACGAGGGCTCGATGTTAACTCGATTAAGCTCCCGGTTGGCCACTGGCGCGCTCACAGTAGTGGTGGGCCTAATTACGCAGGAAGGTGGTGATAAAACGAGCAGGGTGGCTGTGACATATCTGTCTCTCTAGTAACACGTTCAGAAGGTTGGGGGGGGGGGCTGTCCCGGGGTCTGATGGGAAGTTTTTCTCTGCCAAGCCAATCCACACTAACTTTGTCCACACTAACACTAATTTTCTTTTCTCTGAGTTGAGTCGTAGTCATCACTATTCTTCCCAAGCAGAAGGCACAAGGCTCGTGCAGGGCTGCACATTCATAATTCACTAGGAGATCACTAGAAAAGGCCGTACCCATCATATGCCTACCTTCGGCTGCCATTTTGTTTTAAATGGTACTTTTCATGTCATCTCCCTGTCAGCTTGTCTCCCTTTGGCCAGAGACTGAGGCAAGCGCAACATGGAATGTGTGTGTTAGCTGTTTGCGTAAATGACTCACTTAGCACTGGAGTCTAACAAGACCCTCAGAATGTGGCCCTGTTGAGTTCAGGGCAAATTTATACTCCTCAAGAGGAATTACAGACTCCGCTTCTGACTGTGTCATCTAATCACACATTTGGTCGGTGCCATTATGCAGTTTATTGACAGTTAACATGCAGGACTACAAAAGAATGTAAGTATAGCTCTGTGCAGGAAAATCTTATGTCTGCAGACAGACGTAATGGGTTGGCCAGCACAATAGGTAACCGCAGCGGAGTGATGTTCGGTGAAGGAGGCTTTATGTACAAAATTAGAGGCAAAAAAGCCGTAAATTCTTTGCGTTTGCTTGTTTTATCTGGCCTCTCTTTCTCTAACTTACTGTCTGAAAAAAGTCTATGCTCTTGTAGTCTGTGGGAATGTGTATGTATTGTGTGTGTGTGTGTGTGTGTGCGCGCATGTCTGTGTGTCCACATTTGTGAGTTTATATACTGTGTATATTATGCTCTTGCATGTCATGTGAAAGCAGTGCCAAAATGTAAATTGTGCCTCTCGGTGTTGTGATGCTGAGAGACTGGCAGCTTCCCTGCTTTTCTGCTTTCAGGCTGAGCCGATATGGGAAACCCTTTGTTCAGTCATGTTTACCAGAGCTGATTTAACACGGAAAAGCACGGTATCCCGGTGAGTTATTCTGATCTCTAAATCCTCTGTGTGATTTGTTGACGTTTCTCAGTCTCCCCCGGTAAAATATTTCAGACAAGCCTTCAGTCAAAGCCTTAATATTATCTTCCCTGAGAAACCCTGGCGATGGTTTTTTTCCCCCCATAAGTCTTGGCAAATACTTGTTTTTATGTACAGTCCAGTCCATAAATATTCGGGTGGTGACACAATCTTAAATGTTGGAATTGCAGCCATTTAAAAATTTGTATCTAAGTCTAAATTCTTACAGACTTTACAAAAAGTAAATTTTCAGTAATTGTGAAGATGATTGCAATCGTGCCATCCTTTGTTGACACATTTATGGTGACCATGTGCATTTCAAACAATGACAGTAAAAAAAAAAAAAAGATTACAAACTGCCCCGTCATGTCCACCAAAAACCAAGCAATTAAGAAACTTGACAAAAAAGGAAACATTGGAAGTGTAGGAGGACCCAACAAACACACAAATATGCGTTTCTGTTTGTATCTGAATTTCATGATCTGCAATATGGTGAGACCTACCTTACAAAGGAGATATAATGAAAACAAAGAAGATTTTTAAAAATATTTTCACAAATGTTTCTTTTTTCATTAAAGACTAATTTATTACATTGAAATTGACATCATTTTGAAACATCTTTTTTCCTCCTAGGTTTCAGGGAGATGTGCCGTGTGCTACCTAAAGCTGAGATGGTTGCCAAGGGGTGTTAGCGGAAAGGTTACCTGGGTGTGCAGTCCGTGGGGTGTCCAGATCTCGACTCAGATACGACTGTCCTGATGGGAGAGGCTCGAGCCCCCTGATGCAGTGCCGTCAGAGCTGTGACCCCAACTTCATCTGTGACCCTTCCTGCTCACCTCCTGTCAGAAAATGCGAGAAAGCATTAGAGTTCTGCTCCATTTCACTCAGAGGAATATTAATTGGAGGTGAGTGAGTGAGAGAGGGGAAAAATAATGGCAAATGTCATGTGCTAAATAGTTTTAAATTATACAAACCGCAGATGGAGAAAGAGAGGGAGAGAGGGAGTGAGAGAGAACACGAGAGAGCAGCGCCACTATGTAATGCGCTAAATAGCCCTAAATTGGAGCCTGTGTGTAGCTGTTGTAAACGACATTCATCATGCTCAGCACGGGTCTGTTTTCTCGCAGATTTGGCAGTAAGGGCTTCCACATGCCAAGATTCTGCTGGGGGAAATGGAGGAGAAAAAAAGTTCAAGTTTTTTTTTTTTTCTTTGACTGCAGAAGTTTGCGTGCCTTTAATCAGACCAATGTTAATTAGCGGCTCCCGCGTAACGAGGCCGTCAGCCATTAATCATTGAGGCCGCGAGCAGTCAGCTTCGTGTGAGCCTTTCCCAGAAAAAGGGCCTGCTTTCTCTGATGGGCGTCAGGACCAGTCTGGGGTTGTTTGCGGAGGTGAATACCCACAAAATAAAGCTAACGCTCTCTACTTTAATCTTTAAAGGTCTGTTCACTGTCTACGAACAATAACCACAACAGTAATTACTACTATAACCATCTGAGAATCTGCACTAATGCTCAGTCTTTTACTGTCAACATTCCTCTACAGTCTCTTGGCTGTGTCGTCAGCCATTTTGTACAACGTACATGATGCCCTGAAAATTTTTATGAATTTTAATTGGCTGTCAGTTTTTTGTTCATGTAGCTGGAAGAAATCACTATTAAAGTGATCCCAATAATGTCGTTCATCACTGTCGCTGTTGCTATAGTTTAGGCGAGGACTTGAGTTAGAACGATTTTCAAGACGATGTATTTATAGTTATCCCTTCTGTTCTTACGGTGAACGGCTCTGTATTTGTTGTTTTCGAATCCTTTGTGCCACAATGAGGAGGCAAAAGCTAAACTATGCCACTGTCCAAGCACACATGGACTGCTGTGTGAATTCCTTGTGTATGTTGAAAGCTTGACTTCAAGAATCCTTCACTATGGTGTCGCAGCAGTACTCTGTGTGACTATCAATCACGTAATAATTACAAGTTCTGACTCTCCGCCCATCTCACCTGCCCCATTTCAAGTCGCAGGAAGAAAAGTTGGATGGTCGTGCTCAGCCTTGAAAAAGCAGTGGGGAAGGAGACACTGTGATTTCATATCAATTTCTCTTTAATCTGCATTTATTTGGATCAAGCTGTTTGTCATTCCATGGAGGGAGCAACCTACCCCACGTATGACTAAGACCCAGAGCTGTTTGAAATTATGGGTTTCGTGTCCAAAATAATCCGTCCACTAGACCGTGACGAGCAGCATTTTTAATCTGGAGTCCGGCTGGGTGAGAGTGCCACTCCACCTGTCTGCAGAGATAAATTAATCCATTAGACGTTTCCCGTTCCCTAACGCCCGAAACGACTTGTAAATCTGGTCAGAGGGAAGAGAGACTTGTCCCTTATCGCTCAGCTCTGGGACGGCTTCATTTACCATTCTGCGCCCGCGTATCCTGAGATGATTCAAGTCTCCCTCCGTGAGGGCGCTGAGCCCTAACATACTGTGTGGGCCAAAGTTTACATACAAGTCAGGTCTTGTTCTATGGTTCTGGTCTCTTCCACTTTGGTTTTGAAGACAAAAGACAGGAAGTTAAAACAGAGACTGGCTGCTCTAATTTGTGGGCACTTACATTCATATCAAGCAAATTATATAGGAACTGAAGCCTTCTTTCCCCCAGACAGTGCCCGTCTGTGAATACTTACGGCCGGCCCTGTAAGCACGGAAGAACAGGCAGACTTTGACACTGAACTAAGTAACGGCAAATCAACAGTTGGTTGCCATCAGTGAATAGCTTGTCTTTTTGTAGCGGTGAGGTCACATTTACAAGACTTTTCTTCACTGAACATTCTAATGCTGATGTTAAAATCACTGCTGGTTTTGTTGTGTTTTTGCTGAATGAGGTTCACAGATTCTACGGTTGTGTTCCCTCTTAAGAAGGCTCGCAGATTGACTGCAATCTACCGAAAACATTGTGACATTATCTGTGAAAAGTCACCTTTCCATTTAATTTGAGGTCTGAATTACAACCTTGTGCGAGCCAGCCTACTGCCCCTCGCTTGTCACCTAACTTTGAAATTTGTTAGGATTTTGCCACCTTTAGCGCACAGTCCAAACACCCCCACTCAGAAACACTGAGACTGCTGTGCGGATGGGTCGTTCCTTTACTGATGTGACAAGATAATATTTTCCTCATTCACATTAACTGAGAGAGGGGATGTGTCTCGAGCGTGTTACAGTCTTCCGGGTTACCAACTTCAAGGTTCGGTCATAATAGTGGGGTCATTCAACAGAGGTGGGGACAATCGTAATCTGGACCTCGGATAAGATGCCTCAATCCGCGAGCCTGCTTAAGTGGGAGCATGGCCTGAGTGAAACCAGCAGAGTCCTTAAACAGAGACTTACAATAAAATAATGCAGGAAATATCATCTTGAAAGGGTGTTAGAAAGAGATTTGATGGCAGTGTTTTAAGCTCGTCATGTCGGAAGATGTCTCATCGGAGGGTTCGTACGCACTCTCGCTGCTTCGAATGATGCGTTGACTCGAAAACACATCGTACGGCATCCATTTGCGGCTCAGTGGAGTTATGAGTGATGCTTTCTCCGCAACGCACCACTTTAGAATGTACGAGAGCTTTTCTACAAACTACTCTCATCTCGGCAGAAGGGATTTCCGGGAAAAATGCGTCGGTGGATCTGTGAAAGGCTGTTGTTGAAAAATCTCAGGAGCGATGGAGGAGAGGCGATGGAGGAGAGGACGGTTTAAATTCAGAAGAGCAGCTGCCAGAGCTGCAGACCCATCGCTTATCTCCTGACTGATGCACCAAATCCACTTCATAGCCCAGTCATAAAAATGTATGAGAATGTAAATGGACGACTGATCCATTAATCTTGTTTAAAGTAGCAAATGTAACATGTTCCTCATCGCGGGCGATAAACTTCCGTTTTATACCTTTATGAGGGATTTACTGTCTGCGTAAAAAGCCTTCTGCTCCGCATTATAACATGTAGAGTGGGATTCAGACAGTGCCTGTATTACAAGAGGCTTTATTTCATTATGAGGAAACTCATTTTATCCGTGTCAAAAATCAGGCTAAATACCATGAAGTCAAACAGGAAATGGGTCTTCATGTTTGGGTAAGTGCAGGGGTGTCAAACTGGAGTCCCATGGGGTTACTGAGTCTGCAGTGCAGGTATTTGCTTACCTTCAAATCACCAGGCAATTGAGGCTTTGAGTTCATAGGGTTCAAACTCTATAGCCAATCAAATGAGATGCATCCCACCACAAACCTGAAGACAATGGGGACTCTGAGACTGAGGTTTGCTACTCCTGGGTAAGTATATTATTGGTTTAAACATTGTTAGATG
The DNA here is from genome assembly GCA_029692085.1 of Gymnothorax javanicus. Lineage (NCBI taxonomy): Eukaryota > Metazoa > Chordata > Actinopteri > Anguilliformes > Muraenidae > Gymnothorax > Gymnothorax javanicus. The sequence goes on along the minus strand of CM056208.1, from coordinate 51,744,768 downwards.
CAATATATCTCTTGAGATGCGTGTTGCCATGAGAATATACATTGTACCCAAATTTATAATGCTAAAATAATTTTTTAAAACTCAAAGTTTAAAGGTCAAATTTTATGTGTTTTTCTTGCTGTTTGCATGCTGTGTAATAATTTCTGCTTGTAGCACCAGCTCTGAGTGGAGGAAAAGCAGGTCTAAGTAAAAATTAAATAAATAAATCACATCAGCGATGATGAATGCGCTCTGACAAGGATTTTTTTCCTCTCGTATCGCAGTCAGTATTGCTATAATTCATCTTTACTGGACTGGAGTCGGGGGCTTGTCGGTAAAAGGCGAGGCTCGTCTCTGCGTCGCAACGGGCGAGAATGCAGCTCAGCTCTTAGCGGAGGTCTATTCTGCTTGTCACCGGCTGCAAGTGATGAAGTCATGATTAAAACGAGGGCCGTGTCGGCGAAATGTAAATCCTGCCAAGCAAATAAACCAAAGGCTTCTGCTGGATGATTAAATGTGTATTTCATAGTTGATTGAGCATGCGAAAAGCCATCCATTTTCCCCCCCGACTCTGTAAACAGCTACACCAGTCCGCCTCGGCAGCTCGCGCATGCATGGCTGTCGTCGTATCGCGGTTCCGTTCTGAGGCAGACCTGACTGCGCTCATTTACCCAACCACTGGGATGTCTTGATTAGGTAATTTATATGGGGAGCAGGCTCATAATGGCTAACTTAGCATCATGTCTCATGACAATTATTTCTGAAATCTGGCGGTAAAAGCAGACGGTAAATGTGAGATTTCTCAGCGGCTGTCGCCGAATCCCATAACCCAGCATCCGATTTTCAATAAATCTTTTTTAAGGAACTAAGAGAAATGGCTTATAAAAGGAAGGGTCTCTGGGCTGACTCATTTTACTGGTAGTGCAACAGTTTTCCTCCAGATGAATTTGGGAAATATTGCCAAATGGCGTAGCTCAGTGCAGTGGCCGAGAAGACTGAGGTTGACGTCGTCTCCCCCGGCGTTGGGTTGTGATTAATCTTGTAATGGGCCGAGATCGCAGATTACCACAAAAGCTTGACTTCAAACTCCACTCAAACTGAGATAGTTGACAATATTTCTGGGAAAATATGGAATAAATGAGTGCCCCCTTCGTGAGTGTGTTTCTGTGTGTGTATATATATATATATATATATTTTTTTTTTTTTCCCTGATAACACTTTACAATAAGATCACATTAATTAACATGAGCTAAAGCAGTAAGAAGCATAAATTATCAGGTAATTAACAGTAAACTCATGGGTCTACTAATCATTTCCTAATGGTGTTCATGTTAACTAAGGTATTAATTTATAATTTAATAGTTTGATAGTTTGAGGCATTACTTAAGGGATATTTAAAGGATGTTTTCAACTTCATAATAAGGATGCAAAAGAGCATTAATAAACGGTAAATTAAGGTTACCTAATGCTTATTTAGCTCTCAGATGCATTACCTAATTGTTAATTAATTTGTAGTTTGTACTTATTACTGCATGAACTAATGTACCCTTATTGTAAAGTGTTACCTTTTTTTTTATCTTGGATTGTGTAGGACAGAGCCAAGTATACCAGGCGCCATTGCAGTTCGAACCCTGACCTTGGTGTAGAAATTAAGCAAGACTGGTCTCTACTTCAAGCTGAGGCATTAAATTGTTTTATATGCTTATATGTTATTTATTGTTGTTATAATACTATCTATACCGGGATAGCTGGGCTTGTGGCCCAGGGGTTGCGGGTCTCATTCCCAGATGGAGGCTGGCTGCTTTGCCCCTAAGCAAAGGAACTAAACCAGAATTACTCCAATAAAACAAATGGCCAATAGATAGTATGCGCACATTCTGAAAGCGAGCAGTGTCCCAGGATATGAGAATCTGCTGAGCGTGTAAATTTTAACTTTTATTTTGGAGATTACAGTTCATTAGAGGGCATTAAGAAAGGCAATATGGGATATCATTTAATTTTTATTACAAAGCTGTGGGGAAATTTTTGAATTGGGGAAAAAAAACGGTCTTTTTAAGTTTATCTAAGCATATGAATCGAAATATTCAATTTGGCTTGGACATTCGGGCTAACTAGCTTAACTCAAGTCTTAAATATTAAAAGATAGTTAAAAGTCTCAGCTGAAGGACATCATTGCACCCAAAATTTCTCTGGGGTCCAATTTCCTGTTCAGCCAAAGGAAAGACTCGCCCTGCCTCATACATCCACGTGGGAGATCGGAGTTGGAGTTTCGCACAACAGGTTTTTTTTTTTTTTTTTCCTTTTTACACATTTCCCATAATTTTAGGGCAGCAAAAGTATCGTATTTGGACGACTGGTAGCTTGGTTGCCTGGAGGTCAATAGTCCGCCTCTTTGTCGTCATACATTCAGGCACAATAAAGCACACAGAGGATCCAAGAGTTCAGTCCTAATGTGAAGTTTAGTTCTACAGACCGCTGATGTCTTCTTTAGAGTCTGAGGGCTGAACTCAGTTATGTGTGTTGGTTTTGGTCATTATGACACTGCAAAATCGGACCAAAATGGGATGCGTTTCCCAAAAGTGTAGTTGCTAACTAAGTGACCAATAGATAGTATGCTAGTTGCTAACTAAGTTGGCGACTTACATAGTTTGTCCATTCACAGTCAATGGGCCGATCTATGTAAGTTAGCATCCGTGATTTCGGGAAACGCACCCCTGATCAGTAAGAGAGAGAGAATCGACTCCCCAAAGAAGGAACCCATAACTCCAGTCATGTAATTTTTGCATTTTACTGCTGAAAGAGTTTCAGATTGTCATTTTTCTTTTTTTCACAATAAAAAGAAGCAAAACTGTGATTATATGAAACTGTAGGTCAGAATATTTCAGACATTAATTCTGGCAAAATAAAACCATACATGTATCTTGCTCTATGTCATGTTCTAACATGCATGTATAAACCTAAATGACCAGAACAGCTACAGACTGAATCCCATTACACGCCTCCACCTGCCGTTGGCTGTAATCTTAATAACACACGGTAATGCAAGCCTTTAGCATGCAAGAATTTTCCGCCTTTAATATTTTTTGTGTGGGCAACCGCATGACGAAGTACTGCTTTAAACCTCATTTAGGTAATGCGAGGCTGACAGATGAGTGTTATGATTTTCTAATTGTGTGTCAGCCAAATACTGCAGTGGAAAAATATAATGGACACAATTTAATGGAGTGTTCAGGAAAGCCACTTCTTAAAACTCATTATATGCCAGGCTAAGAAATTACATTGAAATGAACTTTATTCATCACTGCTCTTTAACGATGTGTCCATAGTTCTGCTCCACATATTTTGTGGAGGTACAAGCTGGCCATTTTATTAGGCACAGTGTTCTGATATGGGGTAGGATCCCGTTCGTGCTCCCCGAACAGCCTGAATTCCTCATGGTGTGGATTCAATGTGCTGTAGGGAACATAAATAATCCACTGCGGTCCATCTTTACATCATCGATTCACGCTGATGCAGCCGATTTGTCAGCTGCACATTCATGCCGGGACGCTCCAGTCCTTCACATCTCACCATAGAGTGCTGTCTTAGTGTCTGATTTGAGTTCAGATGCATCTATGAAGGGCAGCACACTGACTGGTCGCAGTCAGAAGGTCGTGGGTTTGAATCCAGCCTGGCCTCCCTGTACAAAGTTTATATCTGTGTTCTCTGCCGATTTGCATGGGTTTTCTCCCACAGTTCAAGGGCAATCACGTCACGCTAACTGGAGGCTCCGAATTGCCCACTGGAGTCACTGAGTGAATGTTGTGTGAGCCCGGCAGTGGATCGGCAAACTGTCCAAGATGTGTTCCTGCCCCTCGCCCAGTGCATGCTGGGATAGGCTCCAGCCACCGAGGACGCTGAGCGGGGAAAGGCCTGCTGGGTAAAGGAGGGATGGGCTATCTACCATCAGCAGCACTGCAGAAGGTCACATGATCCGGCTCGGGGAAACAGCGGCCCGGGGGGGGCTGACCCTGAGGGAATACGTAATGGACGGGATCTCATTGTCTGTGAGCGCTATTTTACACGCTCTGCATTTCTGCTGCGCGTCGCATATTAAAGCTTCCTGTTTACCGCGAGGAAGGATGAGGTCGGCCTGTATATGAGCTCATGGATTATGCGCGATCACCACTGCCGGAGCCCGGTGTGCCGTAAGTGTGGGTCATAATGAAGGAATTTAATAGTTAAGCATGTAATACTAAGGTACTGATTTTTTTTATTGCTACACATCCATTTTCTGAGCTAAAACTGCTTGCTACCCGTATTTGTAACGGAGAAACTGGACTCTATCTCCGCTCGCGTTGGGTGAAAAGCAGAAGTACTCTCTGGACAGGTGACCCATTTATTGTAGAGCATGAACGCTATTCACTGTTCATACCCCAAAGACACTGAAATTAAACTCTTTAACATGTTTCTGGACCGTGGGAGGAAACCGCAGTACCGAAAGGGATGGCCATAGGGAGAAGTCGGTACCCTCTTGCTGTGAGGCAGCGCTGTTAATGCACAATCATGGTATTCGGTGTGATTTTTAATCTCATTTATTCCTTTTTTACGGAAACAACATGTCTCTTGCTGACTTTGTCAGACTGACTGAATAACTGCCTCAGATGCTCCCCCAAACTCGTGATGACACTGCATTTCGCCAGTAGATGGCAACACTGAGAGTTTGAAGGAGAGGGGTTTCACAACAATGCTATATAGATGTAACGACAGCTGGAGATTATTTAAAAAATAATGCTCAAGAAAACCATTAAGCCTATGAAATTCAAAGCTTGTCCACCATTTTCTATTTTAACTCTTAGAGTGCTGAATAAATTTTCTCGGAATTCAAAATGTAAATATCCTGAGCTGTTGAAAATCTATCATGTGGCAACTTGAGGGAGCTCTTTTAAACAAGTTGCCACATGACAGATTTTCAAAAGCATCTGATTTTGATATCTAATATCACTGGGCAACTGTAGTTGCCTATAGTGCTCTGGGGTTTAATGCGTACGACATCATGGTCTGTCAATACGTTCAATGCCGTCAAATGATTGACCGAGAAGGAGAAAAATTATTTTATCATGATTAAGTAATTTGACGAAAAGCATGGATTTTCAGTTTGTTTAAATTGCATTTACATTTGATCAAAGGCACTCGCATTATGCATCTTTCTCGTTCAAATGTCCAGTCCAGAGATTCTCAATCTAACCCAGAAAGGGCCTGTATGGGTGCAGGCTTTTATTCCAGCCAAGCACTTGCACACCTGGTTCTGTTGATCAACCGCTGGAGTCTTTGCCAAAGACCTTGATTAGAAGAAGCAGGTGTGTAACTGCTGGGTTAGAATTAAAGCTGCACCAACATTGGCCCTTTCTGGATAAGGTTGAGAACCCCTAGTTTTGTCCAACTAAATATTAAACTGCTACGCCATGAGTGCACAATTTATGTATTGCATTGCAGTGACCTGATTCGCTGTTTGGAGGAGCTGGCTATTTTTGCGTAGACGCTAGTAAGGTGGTTGGTGAGTATTTCCATTTTATTCTTTTTTAAGTTTCTTTTTTTACCTCAAAATTTTCAAACACATGATGCCCTACCTGCACGAGAGAGAATATGTGTTAACAGCTGCACCCTTTGCAGTTTTAAACCATAGATTTAAACGTGAGATGTACACCGCTTACTCAGACAACAACCGACAAAAATATTTCAGCTTCACTGTATCCATCGAGTGCAAGACCACTGCTTTGGCGATTATAAGAATATTCCTCTCTTATTGCTTATTTCTTTATATTCGGAGCCATAAGTGCTAGCCTCACATACATTTCATATTACACAAAACAATGGCTTTTTATGAACATGGTCATTATGTACGATATAACTGACTACTTAATGAACAATGTAATGGAGATGCATTCTCTGGCCAAAGACTGGACCCTGGGTTTATTTACTTTAACGTGGAATTTAGACAAACATGTAGAGTGCTATCCATACATATTTTATTAGAGAGCTCCCGTGTGGCCACTGAATATAAACCACGTCTCAAACATTACACGAAGAGAGGATATTGGACTCGGTACATCAACCAAATCGGTTCACCTCTGACACTTTGTACAAAAGCATAGGTATGTCATGAGGGTCTCCTACACTTCAAGTCTTTATTTAATAGCATAATGTCACACATTGTGTGTCTATGTGTAAATTTATAACTAGTATATACCAAAATATCCACACATAAATAGTTCATGAGCGCTGTTTTACACTGTGTAGAGATGTCGGCCATTTTGCTTGAGATGTTTGTGTTGCCAGCAGTGCATTATGGGAAGCATTGTGCTGTAACAGAAATGCTATAACAATGTGGAAGTGATGAATGGGGTTACACACAAAGGGGTACATCGCGAATCACAATGCGCGTCAAACACAATGTGAAATTATACGCAGGAACACACCGACGCGCTCAGCGCTGGCAGGAACTCATTAGTCGGATATGTTTACGGCAGCTAAAGGTCTGAATGCATCCTGTGTCTTTAATTTTTCACAATTCTGCCACCGGTAATTTATTGGAACTAATTAAGAATGATCCATGGAGGGCATTTGTACAATGGCGCTCTGGAGAAAGCGATTTCTCCCTACGGTTTTGGCTTCTCGTTTCTGCTGTGGCTCAAATCCTATAGACGGAGCCATACATCATCGTGTCATTTTACATTGTTATTCCTGTGAAAGGAGCAATTTAACAGAGTCTCCGATGCACCATCAGAAAGTCGCGTAAGAGAAGATAAATGTTAGTGTCCGGCGCTGATGGAGAATAAAACACACATCGGTACGATTCACCTGATGTTAATGGTCGCACCAGGGAAACGTCCTCTTTTGCATTAAGTAAGATGTGATATAAAGGGGAAATTTCTGCTTTGAAAAGCACGGAGGATGCAACTTCAGTGTTATACAGCAGGGCCGTACAGAGAGCTCCTGAAATTGTGTGTGAAATCTCCATTTCATTTTCCCATTATAATGGATGAAGCTTCTTTTTGAACGAAATATACATGTATGAGCATGTGCACGATGACATTAGATTCATGGAAGGAAATTCAAATGTGTGCTCGTGTATAAACTCCAGCTTCGGCTAACATTCGTGTGTGGTGTGTGAAATGTAGAACCTCATGCATTCCACTGAAATAGACACGTGTTAGTGAATGAGCTGAATTAGCAAGTGCTCCCCTTATTGTTTATATCAAATATTCCAAGCCTGGACCCCCTTGAAAAAAATTGTTTGAGAATGTACCAGAATGTCACTCTTGAAAAAAAGCTAAATCAACACTCTTTTCAAATAATTTGATTCCCTCTCCATTGTCAGTTCTCTCAGACCCATGCAATATATCTTTGCTGGTTTATCGCACTCTTTGAAATGGCAAAAAAAGTTTCCTGAGAAAATATCGTGTTAAATGGCTGAGGATCTCTGGCCACAGTAGATGAGCAGGTGTGGTGTTAATCTTTCAAGGTACAAGACTGCATACATGGACTGCAATGTTCTTAATTCAACATTCTCATGCTGTTACAATCACTGTATTTTTGAATACCATTAAAGTTCTAGATCTTTGACATACAACGGAATCTTGGAAATAAAAAAATAACAGAAAACATTTCGCTGTTGTCAGGTCTCCAACTGCCAGAGATCCTGTTCAAAGCAGGTTAGAAAGAAGGCAGGCGCCTGATTGGTCAGAATAACCAGTTGCTTGGACAGCACTCCTGCTTCTGTGCTACTTTAATAAGATCTCCTCTCTATAAATGTGCAAAATGTGTTCCACTCAGGGACTTCTATGGGGATTATTATGCAGGTAGATTTACTAGGTTCCAGAGTTTGGTTTCTTTTGTACTCCTGGGCAGTCGGAGTTTTGCTTCTTCTTTAACGAGAGTAATCCTGATATCCACAAGCACGTAGACAACTTAGTTTGAAATGAACTTTCTCCCTTCTCACTGTGGAAGTCATCAAGATGTAGAAATCAGCAGTTGGAGACGGTGTGCACTTAGAATTTCCACGTGTTCATTCATCCACTGAAAGGCTTTTCTATGGTTATATACTTATGAAGGTACCGCCTCAAGCATTTTTATTTCAGCAAGCTGCAGGTAAACGTCATTGTTTGAGGTACGTTTAGAGATGATCAGTAGCAAAGACTTTACGCAGTTCTGCTTCAGGTAGATGTTATGTCGAATGTGGGTGTTTTTTCCCCTCATGAACACATTTCAATTTCACCCCAGACAGATTCTCACTCCATAGAAAATGCACGTTTGAAAAGAAGACTATAACGGTAGCAACAGGTTATTTACTTTGGGAAGGTAAATTGCCCTTGTCGTCATTTTGCTCACGGACAATGATGGAACCATATTCACCCCTGTGACCACTGTCATCACAGTGAATGACTCAACGTCTTTGAAAACAAAATTCAGTTTTAATTCGAGGCCGATGCGTTAACATTTATCGGAATTTAATCTATTATTCTTGTGGGCTTTGTATATGTGCACTGTTGCACACAGCTATTTGCTGGGACGCAACAGCAAATGCGACTTAATTAGAAAGAGCACAGTATCGGCAGAATTACATGTTGTTGGATGTATTTCGTGTGGAGATTATTTGAGCGATCAAGAAGAAATCATACATGGGGCTTCATTTATCAGATTAAAAAATTGATCATTAGCGATTTACACCGCAGGATCTTGTTGGTAATTTCAGTGTTTAGAGGTTGCTCTTAATTGGTTGAATTTGCACCTCTGAAAGGGTGGAGTGGATCAGTACAAACAGATGGAAATGGGACGTCTTAATACACTGTATGTGAATTGAGTTTAAACTGTCTTCTGCTAGAAATCAGACCTCAGCACAAGCATCCATGCAGCAGAAGTGCTGCGGTTTTAGACGGCTCATTTATAAGAGAAATTGACTTGTCGAAACTGTTGTGGAGGCATTCACACATAGATGCTACTGCAGTAAAAAATACCATATTTCATTTCTCCACGGAAAAATAAATCATCATGATTTGGTTATTCCATGGCCGTTTTTCATCTTGTATTCACAAAGAAATGGTTCATCGTAAATCGGTAGATGGTAATGAATCATGCATGCTGTGTCATTGACTGAGTAACTCGCAAGCCTCACAGATCAATCGCATCAATGCAGGCTCTCAATCCTCATAGGCCAAGCAGCCTGTACCGTAACCCAGATAAACTCAATCCTGGCCCTGAGGGCGAGTCCAACTGCCCTCTCCCTCTGATGTCGGACTGAAATTGTGTCCGTTACAGTCGCGGTAGATGGAGAGAGGTAGATAAACAAGTTGATCATTTATATTTCGTTTCTGAATTAACATTTTTTTGCATGAAAATCACTTGTTCAAGAGATCTTTGGCAAAACTCCTCAGTCCTAGTTCCTAACTACTTCTCGCACATTTAACAGACTGGAGCTTACTTAACGATGGTGGGCTCAATCGAGTATCTGGGCAAGAAATACAGTGGAAGAAGGAGGTAGAAAAATCAGCTTTTGGAATGATCCCAGGGATTGGTTTAAACTCAGGACATTGCGAGTGGAATCTGTATCATCAGCCAGTAATACTGGACTTCAGAAATGGTGACAAACCCTGTTCCTGGAGTGTTACCTTCTCATCGGTCTTATTTTGAACCCAAACTCCTCAAGTGCACCTCATTCAGCAGATCGGGGTTTCGCTGATCAGGTAAGTAGTTGAGCCAAATGAGCCATATTTTGGTTGACGTGATAACCTCTGGGATGGTAGATCTCCAGGATGAGCGTTGGTCGGTGCTGAGCTGCACACTGTCAAGCTGAAGACAATATCAGCACTACGATCGGCCGCAAGGGCTACATTTGCATATCACTGCAATAGCCCAAAAGTGGATTTTGCCACCGCATAAAAAAACGTATCCCAGATGCCAAAAGTCCATGACATATGACGACAGGATGGCAAAGATTGTGACAATGAAATAGTCATCTTTAATCTTTGGAAAACATGCTGACCAAAGATGAGCAGCGTTATTCCAAAAATCCCCCAAGAGTCAGATATTGAATCTGCCAACTCCGTGCCATCTCATTATGACAGAAGTACGCCTCTCCAGCAAAGTGCCACCTCCCTTAACAAATTATTTTGAATGTACAGAGAGCACCATAATTCATTGGACAGTGAGTCATTTTTTTATATTGGTTCTGTACTGCAGTTCTTTAAGTGAGGCTTAAATGCTAACGGTCAGCTTTAATTTGAGGTCATCTTCATCTTTATTAGATGAACCATTCAGATGTGACAGCTCCTTTTGTTTACACCCCCCCCAATTTTCAGGGGCATCAAAAAACAGTGAACAGTCAAACAAAAAGTAATCAGTTTGACAAGTCTGTGACACACAGACATCACCAGACGCTGGGTATCTTCCCTGGTGATGCTCTGCAGGCCTGTAATACGGTAGACAGAAGGGATCCAGTAGCGGTACTTTCCCTAACCTTAACCTTGGCTCTATCCCCTAAACCTAAACCTAACCCTAAATCTAACTTGTCCCTTACACTATATGTCAGTTTGGCGAACGGAATTAAGGGACGACCGCTGAAAATGCAGCTTTCCAAGAAGCGGAAAGTACCGCAACTGGATCCCTTCTGACGTCTAACCTGTACTGCAGCATCTTCACTCCCTGCTTGGTTCTGGTGACTTTTTGGCCTTCAGTCTCCTCTTCAGCATGTGAATTGTATGTCCAACAGGATTCGGATCTGATGATTGATTCAGTCAACAGAACCAAAATAACCAAAAAAAAAGTTGTTCCTGTCCAATGAATTATGGTGCTCACTGTTAGTCTCAAATTCCTCCCTCTTCCCTTGTTGGAAAGATAATCATTGAACTGGAAGGTAACAATCCACTTCCTCAAAAGTACTTTGACTGGACACAACTTTGCAGATGCTAATCAGTACTTTAAGAGACTAAAATACAAATTGGTTCCGAAGTACAGTTCTCTCATGCAGTACCAGCCTACATTGCCCTGTCGTCCTATTCGGCCCACAGCAATGTAATCATCCCACTGAAATATTCCTCGCTGTGCTGTCATCCGTCACAGTCATCCAATGTAGGCCACACAAATGAACTGTTTAAAACCTCATTATACTGCCTGCAAGTAAAAGAATCACGATTCTCAAATGCTCACACCGAATGCTTGCCGAAGACAAATATTCACTGTTTAATTTAACAACACCTCAACTCGTCAGCATGTGGTTCTCTGCGAGACAGCTGAACTGAATTCTCAGATCAGAAGAGGCTGTGACTCTAAGGGTATTCCAACTGAGGAAGCCTCGCTCTTGCAGTTCTCCAACCCTTCTTTCCAACATAAATGACGGGATGGGTCATAAATGCAAGCACCCCAACAACCTGGTCTAATGTTCACGTGAGAGTCCAGGAAAGGAGGAAATGAGATGATGCTCTTATATGCTGATAAAGTCAGTCTTGGGGGAGCTCGCCGTGATGGCTGGGACAACAAAACAGTGGCCTTTCCCACGGGATACCAGTGATCGAATCCTGCTTCTACAAGTTCCCGCATCAGTCTTTAAAAGACCACGATTGCCCAACCATAACTCTGAACCCTAACCTTAACCTTTATGGAGTCGTCACTTTTACCGAAGCCACAATGTTCTCCTCGCCGTTTGTTTTGAAGGCGCGGCGCCGCTGTCGCTTACGCTGATTGAGGAAACGGTGCGATGGGTGGTGTCAGAAAAATTTCTATGGGACGATTCAGAAGGTAGTGAAATTAACAAATGACCAATGGCGTCGTCTTGTTATAAGGACATGATGGATTCTCAACAGTTTGCCAAAGACATGTTTCAGTTGCTTGAGAAGTTTTCTAAGAAAAGGTTTGTAAATTTGGATGTACTTTCAAAAGATCAATCAGTCAAACCCCCGTAAGTTGCAGGCTTTTGAGGTACATCGTTCACTTTCCATCCACTCATTACCCGACATGCTTGGCCCTGCTCTCGGTCACAAGGATATCTATCCTGGTGTTCCACAGAGAAAGATCCAGCTAAATATTGAATATTACGGAAGTACAGTAGAACCACCTATCCTCAGCGCTCATGAGTTTCTCTGCAGAATGCACGGCACAATACGGGGGTTCAGACCTAACCAAGTCCTTGTCTCACACACTCTAGCACTGTCATTTACACCCTCACACTCTCTCTCTCTCTTTCTCTCCAGCTTTATTTCTTCCTCTTACACAGATTCTCCGACACTTTCACACATCCTCAGCTGCTTCCTCTGTCTCTCTTGCCTTCTACCTCTCACACACTCCTACCCTCACATACTGTTAATCACTCTCTCCCCATCCTCCCTCTCTCTCTCTCTCCTCCCCCCCCTCTCTCTCTCACGCTCACTCTCTCCCTCTCCCCCCCACTCTCTCTCTCTTTCTCTCTCTCTCTCTCAATGCTCCATTACTCTCCTACTTTCGGTGTCACCCTTGTCGTGTGCGTGACACTCATGGCGGTGAGCTGATCGATGCACCAGAATCGTCATCAGAACAGACTGGCAGCAGATGGCGTCGGTGCCAGGGGGAGATTAGTAACACTTTCAGTGGCAGGACTCAACTGTTACAAGGGAAGCACAGGTGTTCGCCGACGGAGAATGGATGACGGTATCACAGTGCAACTCCGTAAATACTGTACAAAGATCCAGGAGACAGAGACGACTCTATCCTGCACACAAAAGCTTTCTTACGCTCACAAACACACATTCATGGAGACATTCTCTTTATCTCTCACACACTCTGTCTCTAGCACACACACACACACTCTCATGGGCAAAAGTACCCACACACACACACACACACTCTCATGGGCATACGTACACACACACACACACACACACACACACTCTCTCATGGGCATACGTACACAAACGCACACACTCTGTTTCTGTCTCTGAATTCACTCTTTGCTTTCCTCAAACATTCCCACAAAACTGAAAATCGTGCAGTAAGTGGCCCTTGCTAATTTTCAATTAGTAAACTTTGAGGTGGTTTGAGCTGCCAGAAAACCCCAATATAGAGCTAACCGTGTGTCTAATGTCGCCGCAGGGGGAGGCGTTGGGGAACAGGCCTGTTTGAAGAAATGAAATAAGGGTATTCTGATACAGAAGAGTAGAACACAGAGGATAAATAAAAATTTGATTTTTATCTCGCCGTTACCTGAAGTAGAACAAAACAAGACCTAAAGCATTTTTATGCTTATGAAAAAATATTTTGAAAAAGCACTTTTTCATATTGTAGGACAGAGGTCACACACATATTCTGTATCTGCTGGCTGCAGCGCATCACTAAAGCTGCATCACACCTATATTGAGAGAATATTCAAACCCAGGATTCCATGTTTTTATGGCCACAGCACTTCATCAAATGGAAAATTTCCAGATCTTATTCATCATTTTACACAAATTTCTCTGTAATTCGGCAAAAAATATTTGAATACTCCAGCTGAATTTTACGAACCAATTTATGAGGTTAAATAAAGATTTTGTTGGAGGTTACAGCCTGGATTAATAGTAAATGTGAAATATAAATACATAAAATATATTTTGATGCATCTCTATTAATTGTCAGGGCAAATTGGGGCTAGCAGAATGAATTCCAAATATACCTGACAAGTTCCTTCTAACTTAATGACTCATAATTGGGTAAAATTTACATGGGCTAGGGAATTGGATTCATTACATGGATGTGATACCAAGGTATATTTGGTTCACATTTCATGGAAAACAAAAATGCCTCTCCCAGAAATAAAATATAAATTCATAAAGCTCATAAAACACAAATGACAAAACGCCCAAGGGTATCTCAGTTTAGATCTTCACGGACTATGAAGTTTGAATGGCTGTGGTGGTTTTGGGCCGTCAGGCCCAGAGGAATTTTATTTGTTTTCCAAAACATAAATCCTTGTTTCACAGCGGTTAGTAAGCCTGTCCTTGTAAACCATTGTATGTCCAAGGTTTATGGAACCTGGCGTGACATAAGAGGAATGTGTGATATACTGCAGACCTTTGTTACAGTACACACCAAAGCCTTTCCCGTTTCACCAAATATTTATTGAGGGAACTCGTTAGATGTTATCCAGAAAGTAAGTAACATGTAGAAATTATGCAGTCCTTCACCTTTAGCAAGTAAACATAATGCCTTTCAACATTTGTCATGGTTATTAAAATACTTTGTTAATATTATACATTTTTGGGACTTGTATATTGTTCTTCATTTTGGCACATTTATATAAGATGTTGCTTATTCCGCATCTTGTGTAAACATAAATGCTGTACTTCAGAGCATCACCGAAAAATTCCCAGACCTGCGTGTTTTACACTAGTGGTGCTTGTTCACAGTAAGCACCTTCACCTCCAGAATGACTCAGAATTTCTATCTTGCGGCTGTTCTGTATTCCCTTTTTGTCTTCGCAGGGCTTTTATCTGGCACAGCGTGAACTCAGAATTGAATGGCACTCGAATTCCGTTTTCTAAGGTAAAGCTAACATTTGCGGGGCAACTGAGCCGGTTTGAGCACGCAGAGCATTTGGAGCTCAGTGGCGCCTGGTTTCATAAACCTGGGCCCCCGCCTCACGAGGTTCGATCGACAACTTCCACCGTGCGCTTTTCACAATGACCGTTTCCTTTGAATGCTTTGACATAGACGAACTCGGACGCGACAGTACTTCCTTGTTGGTATTTGGTTGTGAATGCGAGGAAAAGGGCGGCGCACGGTCTTTCAAGTTCGCGGTTTCTGTTTGATCCCGTCTTTTCTTCTCCGCTACGCATATTTCTGTCAATATCTGCCGCTCCCGAGCCTGCGGCTAAAACAGGTGCTCTGTGACGTGGGAAAAGCAGGCGCCTCAGTACAGGCAAAGGAGCGGGCATACATGCGCTGCTGCGGTAAAATGGTTTTATTTAAGTCGAGCAGGAGGTAATAACGCAATAAACGTAGTTATCTTACATATGGGTTTAACACGTGCGGATCTACGTAGGTTTCTCAAATCCATTTTTGCTCCCGTGAACTGCAAAGGAACATGCCTCTAGTCAGGCATTTGGTTAGTCCATAAGTCCTCAGAATAGGTCTTCCGATGTATTTAAGTCCTTGTCGAGGTGAATTGACAATTTTGAATGGTGGGTGCCTTTGAAACGCAGCATAAAGATTAAAGTAATGATACGCGGAGAAAGGGTAATGCTATTATAAAGTTGTGACCTATGGAATAAAAGATGCATCAGCCAAAATAAATTTGATTCAAAGTTAATGGTTGGATATTATGGTATTTTCCTTAACTGTCTGTAATCCTGAAGATGAATACAGTATTTTACATCATTAACAGCTGTACTTGGTCGCCTGCTCATGGCCGGAAGATGGGCATGGGTTCTGTTGCTTTGGGGTGCCGTTTGGACTGAAGTGGCGTGAAAGGCTGTGACCAATCTTTGGGGACACTGTTTTGGGGGGCCAAAGACAAAATTAGATTCAGTTAAAAAGGGGGGCCTGGAGCAATTCTATATCAGTGGCCCCAGAATGTTTGGCAATGCACCTCCTTTCCATTGCGGACAAGAATATTGCACACATACTTAATACTTGGCTTCAATATGGTATTTTCATTTAGCACACATGGATATTTTAGTTAAGTATTTTTAATTAGCAGGGTTGAATATCGTGGCATAGCTTTTGTAGTAACCAGAGTTGCATAATTCAATATAGCATTTGTACTAAGCAGAGTTGCATATTTAAATTTAGCAGCGGCAGTAAATCCTGAGCCTACAGCTAAGATTAGTAGTAAATGCAAAATAGAAATACGTAAAATACATTTTGATGTATCCCTTTTGATTTTAATGGTCAGGATAATGAATCAGAGAGTAATGAGTTTTTATCAGAGGTGGACTTCCCTTTTGAGTGAGTTAATCAGTATCATATCATTCCAGTGTACTGTAAGGCAAGTAACTAACTCACCCCCAGAACCCCTCCCATCTCCCCCTGCTCTAAACTGTTTCCTGCTGTATGAGGTAAGCAGTCCTCCTGTGCTTTGCAGTACTTTAAAAACACTTCAAACTGTCTAATTATTTCACGCTGAAATAATCACTAATTATTACATTACACTGTAGAACATATGTGGGAACCCTCTCTTTTAACAACAAATTTCCTATTCATTCAGTCTCACTGGTACCCAGTGCACTCTCTCATGTACTTCTGAGGGCACCACGGTCAAACATGGCCGCCTCTACGAAGTGGCATCTTGGGGCCACTGAGCAGCTCCCATAGGAATCAGCGTAACCGCTGAGCAGAAGCCGGCTCCTGCATTGTATTGTATCTCAGTGGGAGCCGCAGAGCCCTGACTGAAGCTGCTTGAAAGGGTTGGACTGGGGCAGCCTGCAGGGCAGGGTTAGCTCAAACCCATGCAGCATTTCCCCCCCTGTGGGGCCGCGGGGTCGATCCCAGGGCACGACTCTCCTCATACTCTTCCCTCCTCAGAATAAAGTGCAGAAATACTGTATTCCCTCTTCTGCTGCATTAGACAGGAAGTGCTGTAGTCGCAGGGGAGCAGTTGTTCTCCCTCAGCTTTTAGTGCCTGATATGGGAACCGAGGCCATTGGTTCCCAAACCTCCCCAACTCAAGAACACATGACACAACTCAGCAAACCCCAGTTCAGTTGCATCACATCAGCTCGAGCTGGAACTCCTCAAATACCAGGATCCGGCGGGATTTGGGTACTGAAGACATACTGGGTAATCTGCTCTCCCAGTGCAAAGGTGGGAATCTCCAGAATCCTGATGCAGAAAAAATCCTCTCCTGTATTTTTCTCCTTCCACCTGGATTGGCTTGTTAGATCTTTTCATTAGCAAGTGTAATTTTGCCCAGTGTTATCTGTTTGGCTAAATGTATTAAAATGTGAAGCATGACTCCAGGTTTATGAGGTCGATGCATATTTACATATTTGTTTCATCAACCAAAGAACAGCAGTTCTAAGCATGCACACCTAATGTGCTACTGGGGATCTTGCACTTTCAAAAAACATTATACAAGAAAAGTCCTGTGTTAATTCGACTCTAAAATCATATTCAGACAGGATTCATTTTACATGGGATACTGGAGTAATGTAATTATGACCACTGTCAATTTAAACCCTTTTGAGTAGCGAGTGAGCAACTCGAATAACCTCTGATTATTCCGGAGGGAATTAGCAAGTCAGTAAACTGTAGTCATTCCCTGTATTTTCAAATAGATTCTCATAAGAATGGAGGCACACAGAGAAGGGATTAATGTTCTAAGACTCGGTTTGATCTGCTATGCAACAGAGCACGGTCTTCAATCTCTGTTTCATGCAGAACTAACGAGAATTTTTACACATTTGTGATTATATTTAGTCGATCTCTAACGGACACTCCATAAAATTAACAGTGCAGGTTATCTTGAATGGTTATGATGGCCATTGCTAAGATTTATCTTAATAATGACTAATAAAAATCAAAATCTGTTTCTCAGCTGAGGAGAATAATGAAAGAGGCTTTCTGGGTTATCAGAGGTTACATGTTAAGATGAATGGGGCTATTTTGTCATCAAAACAGCGTAAACGTAGAAGACACGCTCATCTCAGCAGTTTCACCCGATATCGCTTATCCCGAGCAAATTGACAGTAAACATTAAAGGTGTCGAGTGGTAACAGTGACTTTACAGACATACGTCCTGAGAGCTCATCCCATCAGAATGAGACTTAACGTAGTTTCAGTTCGACCACTCTGGCAATAACATACAAATATAAGCTCAGCGAGAGCTGACTCAACGCTTAACCTTTTACTGATTATTTGCGTCGACTGCCTTTCATTGTTAAATGGAAGAAGAGGAATCGTGACCTATACAGGGGTGACACAGTGGTGGTGTGTCGCACTTCTCAGCAAGAAAGTCAAGGGTTCGAATCCGGCCAGGGTTCGCATGTTCGCATGTTCTCCCTGTGTTCACGTAGATGACTTCCAGGTACTCTGGTTTCCGCCCACAGTCCAAAGACATACATATTGGGCTGATTGGATACACTGAATTACCGATAGGTCTGAGTGTGTGAGTGAATGTTACGTTATACCTGTGATGGACCGGGAAACTGCCATGGGTTTGTTCCTGCCTCTCACCCATTGCATGCTGGGATATGTTCCAGCCCCGTTGATCTTGACCAAGAATATATGGGTGAGATAATGGGAGGATTGAGGAACTTCATAGAGGAGAGTAACATGTCAATCTACAAAGAAAAAAAGGTGGAATTAATTCGACTGTGTATGAATATCCTACATTCTGGACCACCCGGACTGAGTGGTCCAAAATCAAGTACCTTGTGAACTATAATCATGTCTTAATCATGTCTTAAAGTGCTTATTGGTTCTCAATAACGGTATGAAATTGTATTGCTGTGAGTTGCATCCAAATCTTGAGAAAGTACATCGCGCCAAACCATAATCGAACAGTTCTGAGGACAGTCTGTTAAGTGCTCAAGGCTATTGTGCCAGTTTGGAACTGAATCTATTGTTTCACAAAGAAATTGGTATAAATTCATTGAAGTTGCTACTTCTAAATTTTACGGGAAAATAATAATTACTAGTTATAATAATGATGAATATCAGCTATCCTTTCCCCACAATATAAAGAAGCCCTGAGACTGCCTATCTGTGCCAGGCCTTAATATGAACAGTTTGTGTAGAGGCATCAACGTGATGTTCTGACATAAAATATCTAATTACAGGAATCTGTTCATTTTCAATCTTCCAAGTGGTTTTTATAGGAGCCAGCTACAGAAGGGAAGCAGTCTTTCCACACAGATTGTACACCACTGAACAACAATCATATTTTATGGTGTGTTGTAAAACATATGCCCTCAAGACACTGATAAATAATTTTATACGAAAGAATAAAGTCTTTCCAAATCTCATTTTTACATTTATTGGGCTATTAAGAGGCCAGTGACACACAGCGACTCGTTGTGAATATTTAGCTCGGCGTCTCGGCATTACGGATTCCCGCAGAAGTGCGCATTTCCATAATATATTCTTTGTCAGAAAACCAAAAAGTGTAAATGAAGCAAATGGAGACATATCATGGCGCAGACAGCTATCCCCCATTCGCTCTTAAATGAAGTAAATTAGGCTTTCACGGCGCAGGAAGGTGGCGTGAGATGACAAATTTTGAGTGACATAGCATTGCAAATGCCATTTTCGGTTCCATATATCACCTTGATGAGCACTTAAAATTTGTAAATCAATGCGGAAAATTACACATAAAAGCCGAGCGGGGTGCGGAGCTGCCTTGTTACGGGGTGAATTGTTTGCTACGAGGACCCATTTCCATACATCTTGGGAGATGCGGTAAGGATTAATCTGTCAAAAGGGATGCTTTAGTGTTGAAGAATATGACATGTGACCATTAATGATGTTGATTTTATCTCCCGAGATTAGTGTGATTTACTCCGGACGGGTAATAATGTCATTTGCTTGATGTCGCTGATATGTTTACGAGCTGATTAAATTGTAAGGCCTTGCTTCGTCTCGTACTATTTGGCTTACGGCTTCATTACCGCAATCACAAAAAGCTGCGGACGTTTCATACGGCGCGTCACAATAAATCATTCGGTTAAGGCTTCAGCTCATATGGGTTCCACTGTGGCCCCTAACTAATGCAGGCCAGACGTGACATCACATGAGCAAGCCACCCAGGGAAAAATCCATCCTCCACATCCCGCCGAGAAGCGTAAATTTCATGCTAATGATAAGCCGTTACAGCATCCTTTTAATCATTCTGGTGATTTTATTTATTTGAATGGCAATTTAATTTGGTGAAGAGATTTTTTTCTAATGCAGTAGCTTTGAGATAGCAGATGGTCTTTCCTAGGACAGTCTGAGACCAGTGTGTGGCATATTGTTTGGTCCCAAGGAAGAGCATGGATCATATCTTGGCTGTGCCTGCGATTACCTCATAACCCACAGACTGACACACAGTTGGATTCAGTGAAATAGTGGCCTCATTTGATCCTTCAGGGGGATCATAAGTATATGGGCTTCATATATTATGGGAGAGGTTTTACACTAATAAGCTTCAGGTTCTGTATCCTAAGGTGAATTATCAATGACCTCCTCTGGTTTACTCTCATAGATAAGAGTGTATCAGTGCATAACAATGTAAGTTAACCCTTCGAGCGCTAAATGCAGCCAAACTTGCTCAATTATGTAAGATATCAAAATGAAGGCTGTTGAAAACCCATCATGTGGCGACTTGTTTAAAAGAGCTCCCGCAGGGAAGCTCTTTTAAACAAGTCTTGACATGGTAGGTTTTCAACAGCACAAGACTAATTTTAAAAATATATAAATTTAATTATTTCAGCACTCTAAGGGTTAATGTTGTGTGTGTGCTCCAATGTATTGGTTGCCTGACTAGGATATATTTTTGCCCTTTGCCCAATGCATGATGGGATATGTTCCAGCCACCCTCCGTCATTATCAGAATTGAGCGGGATAAAGCTGGGATCAATGGATGTATTGGTTTTGGCTGAAGTGTGTCGTCGTTATGAAAGAGCGCGCCTTGTTCATTTGTGCTTTCCCCCCAAGGTTGAAGCCCTGATAAGCTGAATTTCTGCAGTAAATATGCCATGTTAAATCGCTGCACTGTTTGTATTAAGCTGTACAAGTTTGTGAGGTGAATGTGCTTAATAAGCAATCCATCACAAGGATCACACACCATTTGCTCACACACTCACACCTATGGGCAATTCTGAGTCACCAGTTACCCTGACCTGTGTAAAGCACCTTTGCATTGACTTTGAATGTAATCTGTCGTGCGAAAAATTCGTTTCGCGGCCGGTGTGAAAGCAGCTTAATGCTGGATCTCAGAGGGGGGGCGAGGGGCCAAAAGCCCAGCTAAACATCACGAGAACATGCAAACTGTTTGCAGAAGAGGCAACATCCAAACACATCCAAACCTTATGCCTCTGAGATAATAGAGCGCTCTGTGCACCACTGTGCTGCCCTCGAGTGAAAACCAGTATGAGCCGAGTCTCATTTATTTGCTTTCTGCCTCCATCTCATCTGAAACACTTCATCCTTCATCGCTGCAGCCCTTGTGCAAACGGGGTAAAAATGACGGCCTAAAAACATTTCCCTTAAACCATGAAAGCTCGCAGGACGTCCGTTTCTTAGCTTTGTAATAATAAAAAAAGCAGTTGAACCGGTTTCTCTGGATATGCAGATAATCTTCCTTCCCATCATAAATCAAGTTGGCTTTGTTCTACTTTTGTTTGACGTTGCAGTCACATTAAAATGAAATAATGGTCATGTGTTTCATATGTATATATTTTTTTTACTTCAAATTTTTTAACCACTTTCGCACGTCTTAAATTTATTGTCTCTGATCAGTTATCTAAAATTGATAACTGCTTAGGTTCTTATATGTTGTTAAACATTAGTCTGGTGTGTGTCAGGAGTGGATTCATGCTGAGTACTTGTGGAGCCACTTCCAGTTAGCTTAGAATTGTATTTGCATCCCGACTTTGCACTGGCACATGCACATGATCAAACGTTTCTAAATGCAGTATTGCAATGAATTCAAAGTACTTTTTCCTGGTTTATGGTACTCAACTGAAAAAATCTGCAGCTGCAGCAATTAGCTGCGATACTGATGTGTGTTATGAATCCTAAGCCTGTTTCCTGGTTTTAGTCAAAAACAACCGAGTGCTGTATGTGAGCTGCAGTAAAAGAAATCACATCGGTGATGTATCAAAGGTCCTGTAAGTTTAAAGTATATGACAGTCAACTCTTTTTTACTCCCTCAGAAACCAACTTTCCAGTGAGATGTTTTTGTTGTCGTGTCCGTCTGTCTGTCCATGTGTGTGTCCCTTTTAAATCTACAAAACGCACATGCACCATACAATACCTGTTTGCACCACTAGGGGCAGCAGTGTCATACAAACGCACACTCAGGGATTCTTAAGTGGTATGGCACATAATCTTTTAAAAGTGAGTAAGCCACTGCCAACATCATACTGGTTTCCTGCCATTTTCAAGGTTGCACAAACACAATAACAGAACAGACTTTGACAAGCTTTGCCCATTTTTGAGCATATTCAGGCTTTTCAAATCAAAATATTTGTATATTTGAGTTACGTGTTGGATTTGCCAAGTCCACAGCAGGATTTGAACCCTGGCCTTAAACTCAATTCAAATCATTTTATTAGTCCAACAGGTCAGCTAATGGTGGATTGCCCTGAGCCATGAACAATGATGTGATTTCCAGTGTTATGTCATTGGATAGCTTCTGTTTATGTACAACCCCAATTCCGAAATAGTTGTGACGAAGTGTTAATTGTGAATAAAATCAAAATGCAATGACTTTCAGATCACATGAGCCAATATGTTATTTATAATAGAACATACATAACATTTCAAATGTTCAAACTGAGACATTTTACATTTCTACCCACAAAATGAGCTCATTTCAAATTTTCTGGCTGCAACAGGTCTCAAAAAAGTTGGGACACAGGCAAAAAAAGGGCTGAAAAAGCAATTAATATATAAGAGAATCAGCTGAAAGAACATTTCGCAAGTAATTAAGTTAATTGGCATCAGGTGTGTAATATTATTGGCTGTAAAAGGGATGTCTTAGAGAGGCTGAGTCTCTCAGAAGTAAAGATAACCAGAGGCTCTCCAACCTGTGAAGGCTTGCATAACAAAATTGTGGAATACTTTAAAAACAATGTTCCTCAACGTCAAATTGCAAAGGCTTTGAAGGTCTCATCATTGACAGTGCATAACATCAAAAGATTCAGAGAAACAGGAAAAATCTCTGTGCGTAAGGGACAAGGCCAAAGGCCTTTACTGGATGCCCGTGATCTTCGGGCCCTCAGACGCCACTGCATCACTCCCCAGCATGATTCTGTCATTGACATTACTAAATGGGCCCAGGAATACTTCAAGAAACCACTGTCTGTAAACACAGTTCGCCGTGCCATCCACAGATGCCACCTAAAACTATCATGCAAAAAGGAAGCCATTGTTGAACATAATCCAGAAGCGCCGCCGTGTTCTGTGGGCCAAAACTCATTTAAAATGGACTGTAGCAAAGTGGCAAAGTGTCCTGCGGTCAGACGAGTCCAAATTTGATATTTGTTATGACTTGAAAATCACAACAAAGAAAACCAGCAATGACATCTTAAACAAATTTATTCTTCACTGAATAAAAAAACCTCTACAAATAATCCACTGTTCAATCCTATAATAACACTCTAATGCCACTATGTAACTCTGTTGCCAAAACAGAAACTCTACCTCCTTCTGACCAAAATCACAGCATTTATATAGACCAGCAACATTCTGGAAAGATCTACAGGATTCCTGGGTAATCCCGCCCCCTCCAGGCAAGAAGAAGCCAGAAACTTCTAGAAAGCACTAGTCTATTACACTACAAAGAAGTGGTATTGCATCAGATCATGTTTTGCCACAGACACACCACCAGAGGGTGCTGATGAACAAAATAAATAGCTGACCAGCAAGGCAGCAAAAACACATTTACAAATGATATACAGTGCTTTACATAAAATACTCATACATAACATATTCTTGTTGGAAATCATGGGCGTCGTGTCCTCTGGGTTAAAGAGGAGAAAGACCACCCCTCCTGTTATCAGCATTCAGTTCAAAAGCCAGAATCTCTGATGGTATGAGGATGCATTAGTGCATATGGTGTGGGACACTTGCATGTTTTAAAAAGCACCATGAATGCTGAAAGGTATATAAAGGTTTTAGAGCAACATATGCTCCCCTCCAGACGACATCTATTCCAGGGAAGGCCTTGTGTATTTCAGCAGGACAATGCAAAACCACATACTGCAGCTATTACAACAGCATGGCTTCGTAGTAGAAGAGTCCGTGTGCTGAACTGGCCTGCCTGCAGTCCTGATCTTTCACCGATTTAGAACATTTGGTGCATAATTACACGAAAAATCCGTCAAAGGAGACCCAAAATTCTCCAGCAGCTGGAAGCCTGTATTAAACAAGAGTGGGATCAAATGCCAATGGCTAAACCCAAGAAACTTGTCTCCTCAATGCCCAGACACCTCCAATCTGTGTTAAAAAGAAGAGGGGATGCTACACCATGGTAAACAGGCCCCTGTCCCAACTGTTTTGAGACCTGTAGCAGCCATCCAATTAGAAATGAGCTCATTTTGTGGATAAAATTGTAAAATTTCTCAGTTTCAACATTTGCTATGTTATCTCTGTTCTATTGTGAATAAAATACTGGCTGGTGTGACTTGAAAGTCATTGCATTTTGATTTTATTCACAATTTACACTTTGTCCCAACTATTTCGGAATTGGGGTTGTACATCTGCTACAGTGCTTTGAAACAGTATTTGCCCCTTCCTGATTTCTTCTATTTTTTCATATTTGTCACATTCAATTGTTTCAGGTCATCAAACTAATTTTAATGCTGGACAAAGATAACTGAAGGTAAACACAATATTAGGTCAGATGAAGTGTTGCTCATAAAGGCTTTATACAGCATGTATAATGCCTTAATAAATGAGACATAATGTCTTCATAAATCACAAATCAGTAAATGTCATACTTTGTAAAGGGTGAAATAACACATCCTTTTTCAGCATGTGATGCCAGATGTGCCAATGACAATGTCAGTTAGCTGACAATGTCACCCTTTATAGCATTTAGCCACTAGCTATGTGACATTGGCAGCTATATCACATCTGGCATCACATGCTGAATAAAGATGTGTTATTTCACCCTTTACAAAGCATGACATTTGCTAATTTGTGATTTATGAAGAAATTACGTCTCATTTATGAAGGCATGATTATACATGCTGTATAAAGCCTTTATGAGCAACACTTCATCTAAAGTGTGACCCAAAATTAAATTTTATAAATGATGATTTCAAGTACTGAAGGAAAACGGCTATCCAAACCTATCTGGCCCTATGTAAAATGTAATCACCCCCTCAGTTATTATCAACCAATTTAACAAATTTAATTGATAATTGGGTTCAGTTTCACTAGAGACACCCAGGCCTGATTACTGCCAGCCCTGTTGAATCTAAACATTTCTTAATAAGGAATGAAGTTCTTGACATCTATCAGTCTGGAGGCTCTGGACTCCAGCCAACCACAGTCAGAGCCATTATCTTGAAATGAAGAAAAACTGGAACAGTGGTGAACCTTCACAGGAGTGACCAGCCAACCAATATTCCTCTAAGAGTGCGTCAACAACTCATCCCGGAGGTCACAAAAGAACCAAGACTAACATCTGAAGAACTGCAAGCCTCACTTGTCTCAGTTAAGGTCAATGATCATAATTCCATAGTAAGAAAGAGTCTGTGCAAATATTGCATCCATAGGAGCGCTGCAAGGGAAAAACCTCAGCTGAGCGAAAAGAACATGAAGGCTCATCTCACATTTGCCAAAAAACATCTTGATGACCCCAAAGACTTTTGGGATAATATTCGGTGGACTAATGAGTCAAAAGACTCAGAAAAATAACTTACTGAAATCAGTCCCTAGCCTTAAACACAAAATACTTTATATGATGACCGCTGGCTAGACCTCCAGCCTTCCCTGACAGCTATTGGTCCATCCTCAATCCTGTCTTCTCCACCATTGGCCCATCCCCTATTCTGCCTGGACAGCCATTGGTTGGCCCCCATGTCTGCTCCTCCCCCCACAAACAGCCTTAACGGTCATTGACTCCTTCCTCATTACAGACAGAGCTGGGCTAATTCATCACTCACCTCGCCCCTCACTGATCCCTCCTCATTCGCAGTCACCGGTATTACCAGGCAAATCTGCTTTCACTCCACACGCCGCCTCGCCTGAGCCAGACTCGTTCAGAGACTGCTGTGTCTGTCTGTGTGTCCAGACCGTCAGCCCATTTCTGAGTGACCGGCTTTTTTTTCCCCTCCCTTCAGTCACTTTGGCGACATGTTTAAGCTGCATCTTAGAAACAGGACACATCTGTTCTCAGTAATAGGCCTGTTTGGGTGTCACAAGAAAACCTAAGGACTGAGAGAGATAGACGATTACTGATCGCTGGTGAGCAGACAAACAGAGAGACTGTCAAGTCATTACATTTCCCCCTAATATCATCAGTATTTCTGCGTCATCCTATAATTTCCAAGAATGTTTATCCTGCACCAGGTACCCTTTTTCTCGTATTACTGTCTGTCATAAATGTTCATAAATGTGCCTTAATATAACCAGAACAAAATGGCATCAATTGAAAAATGCTGGAGGATTATTTTAAGTAGCAAATACAATAGAGCAGTACCATTACAATGTGAAACTATGGGAGACGGCTCTGAATCATAAACATGACCTTTTGCGTACATTTTACTTAAGAAAAACCTTCCAGGCTTCCCAGACATTCTGTATTAACCTTCCTATAATTTTTGGGGTCAGCTTGACCCCATTCAATATTTACGGTTTCTTAAAACAAGGTTAATACACTTTTTTCAGCTTTAGTTTTTCCTAACTTAATGGGATAAACATAAAATTCAATAAAGAAAAAATTATTGTCTGCTCTGTACATATTGTATGTGTCGGTGTTGTTGGGTCATTTATTATTACTTGGCAGATTATAGGGCTCTAGCGTGATGATGTCATCAGGCGCCTCCTGTAGTGCAGACTGCCTATGGGCCTATTAGCTTTCACATCTTGAGAGGCAGTAATTCATTTTAGTCCTTTATGGGGGACATGAGGTGCGTTTCAATCTCAAGTGTGATACATTTCATCGTGGAATTTAAAATAGCACTGGAATCTGGAGGCATCTGGAATGATACAGGAGGGAATGTCATGCAACTCCACCTTGAAACTGTGAGTCGACTCGGTGTGCTAATGGAATGAACATTTTCCAAGGTTTACCTTCCATACTTAACTTTATGCAGATCTGGTGATGGATGTGCAGATATAACGCAAGCGTAAGTCACCACAAACCGCTGGGCTGTTCCTCCTGCTCTGTGGATGGGCTCACTATCCTCTTGAAAGACACTCCACACGGAGAGAATGGAAAATAATGCTCTTCCTGATCTTTCAATGGTCCAAGAAAAAGACATCATGCAAATTCAGTTTGTAGTAAACCAGAACTACCACAACCACTGACAGACAGCACTACCGTGTATTGTTTTAACGGTCTCGTATTATGAAAAGCACACTTTCCCCTGCCCATACACTCACACTTTGGTCTTCCCTCTACCCAACATCCGACAAAACGTGAAATAAGATTGCCTTAGTGCTGTTGTGCAGGACCGTTCCTGCGAAATAATGCACTTCAATGACCCGTTTCGATTCTGTGCCCCTTTTGATGTTGCAACGGGAGTCATTTGCATAGTACAGCCTAGTACAGACATTTCTTTTCAGCTGCCACCGTTTACGCCATTCCTGGATGAGGCGGCCAATTAGAGCAGGACCTCATTTCCATTGGCTCGCTGCCCACCTGTAACGGCGCAGAGTTAATGAGGGGAGGGCGGGAGAGGCTGGAGACCGGCCACAAACTCTGAATTTGTGTTTTTCTTTTTTGCATTAAGCTTCAACACCTTATTCCACAGACACTGAATGATTGTTTTAAATTGCTTTGAAAATATATTAAAATGGGGAAGGTCATTTTTAGCCTCTAGGCCAATCAGGCTTATGCTGTGGTTAGATGGCTTCGCGGTGGTCTGTCGTGCATCCATGCGTCTGTAAACTTTTTGCCTTGTCAGCACTCTAGCGCCTTCAGCTTTTCACGGATCCTTTTCATATTTTATTGGCGTGTATATGGAATGAAAATCTAGGCCATGTTTGATTTTGGCCACGTTTGGCCAAGCGGACGCAGTGGCTTTGCCACTGCTTTTTTTGTTCGGCATCTGTTGACCTAAAGCCTGCACCAGCAGATCACAGCTGACTTTTCCCTCAGGTTATAAAAGGTCTCCCACAGGCTGCTTTAAAGGGTTAAACTCTGAGACAGTTCTGCAGCCAGAGCTGTTCATTCTCTTCGGAGACACCCCAGAATAAGACTGCAGTAAACACAGATGTGGTCAGTTCAAGGATCAGCAGTCAAGGCCAAGTGCTGTAGCAGGGGAAAAAAGCTCTAAGTATAACCCTAGTCAGTTTAACCCTTAGAGCACCAAGTACAAATGGTGTTGCTCAGCGATGTAAGATATCAAATTAAAAGCTGTTGAAAACCTATCATGTGGCGACTTGTTTAAAAGAGCTCCCGCAGGGGAGCTCTTTGAAACAAGTCGCCACATGATAGGTTTTCAACAGCAAAAGATGATTAGATGATTCAATTTATAATTTTTTTTTTACATTTATTTCAGAGCTCCAAGGGTTAAGAACGGTCAAGCTTCGGGATTGCGTTTTTTCGTCCGTCTGTGGCCGCCATCTATCAAAACCTGTCTGACACTTGGCGTTAAATATAGTTTACATTTGTAGTTTGCGTTCATTAAAGGAAGATGAACAAAGACGACATGATTGTCAGTGACACGAATTGGAGATTACTGAGCTTATTTCATCAAGCCGAGAAAAAACACGTAGAAAAAAAAACATCTTCATGAAAGAAAATGACTGGTGTTGAAGTTTACAGTCAGTATAGCAAATTAGTTTGTGCATGCTTCAGTGTTTCTTATAGAAGTGGCGTCCTTTTATCTAGCAATGTGTTTTATCCGATTCCTGTTTTTAGATGAAAGGAGAATTGAATGTCATTTATTTGACAAGGCTGCTAGAGAATCATCACTGGGAGATTGTTTCTGCTGAAGGAGCTTTTGCATTACCAGTGATGCTCGCGATCCCACTGGGCGAGATTAATGAGTGCATGATGTCAATGTTCTGTGATGTCACAAAGAGGATGAAGTGAAAAAAAAAAATGGCTCCCAGTAAATGCTCACTGAAATAGCAAAGTTTTGCTAACCCTTCGAAGCTTTTTTAGAATGTTTCTCAACAAGGCAGTGTTCCGAAACTATATTCTCCCCTGTTTCCAGTAGCGACAGTCACATCAGCGGTCATAACTGGTGACCGTGAACCATCAACAGTTATACTCAAGTCCAGGTGAACAGGCTGTCTCAGCGATTCGGAATTTCAGATCTCGAGACAGACGGTCCCACATAAGAGTCAGCGAAGGGCATTTAGCATAGCATTGATATAGGTGTAAATGAGGCAGCTTAGCGTCAACCTTAGTTATGGTAATCATATACAGGTTTGGATAACTGGCTCACATCTTTGACCCTACCTTTACTGGCTTGATCTGATTATTAATATCGTAGTTATTCCACCATATTATTGGAATCACGTTCCATTAAATTTGTATGTACTGGAATAGTGACAATGCAAACCAGGGTGAATTTTGGAATTGCAACCCTTTAAAATGGAGGTGATTTCAGGCTTTGCTGTGTGTAAAGATTAGTGAGTTTATAGTTCTGATCTCAACTGCCTTCATCACATCTAATCTGGACAGGACTGCAACACAGGGCAGCTGTGTAAGCTGGCAGATAGGCATGTCCTCTCCACTTCTCAATCTGGTAAATTTCATTTTGGCATAATCAGAGCTACTGCCTAACCACTTAGGTCAAAGAGCATTATTGTGTTACTGAAGAAAGTAATTTCCATGAATTGAACGTGATTCTCAAATATTGAACTCAATTCACAGATGCAGAGCACAATTCATAATGTGAAACACGATTCTGAGTTAAATGGTGACCTGTAAATACAAACGTTTGTACATTTAGATTGTCTATAATTTTAAGTATATGGCTCCGACATAATTAGAACTGCATTCGTACGTTGGCACCCCTTGTGTAAATAATACAATTTTTTCAAGAACTTAACTAGCTACAGAATTGAACTTTCAACATTCTTTGTGTAATACATAATTTTTAGCCATCAGCATGTAATCATTTTTATGTATTATATTCCCAAATTATCACCCAACCAGAGGATCTCACTTAAGAAGCGGAATGTGAGATGATAGGTACTCTGGCTATAATCTGGCCTCTGCTTTACTGATACTGCATTTGCGCAAATATTCCTTCAGTATCGTGTTCAGAACCCACTCTCACATGCGATAAAAATGCTTATGGAAATGAATAAAAAACTGCTATTCAGAGTAGGTGGAAAAGGCTGACATAGGAATGAGGTGTTCGTCTTACAAGCTGGTAAAAATAATGATGTTTCAGACCAAATTGCAGTTTTGACAAAAAATTCACAACCAGAGAAATATTTCAATTTTTTTTTATATTAAAGGAGGCTTCATGGGCCAAACTTTGCCTTGTGCGATACACGCGAGGATTACGACAACCTCTTTCAAAATCCGTCAATATGAGTGGTTCGTCTCCGCAAAATGAAACAAATGCATGTGCTCTGAGATTGCCATGAGTGGTGGCGATAAAGACAATTGGGATCCATCTAAAGCTGCCTTCACACCGGACGCGAAACGAATTTTTCGCACGACAGATTACATTCAAAGTCAATGCAAAGACGCGAATACACGCGTGTATTCGCGTCTTTGCATTGACTTTTAATGTAATCTGTCGTGCGAAAAATTCGTTTCGCGTGCGGTGTGAAAGCAGCTTAGAGAGGCTGGATCAACTTCAGCAACAGTACTGGCACCCACTGTCGTCCCGCAAGTCTTTTAGGCCTATATTGGTCGGTTGCGTTTGTCTGTTTGTTTGTTAATCTGTCTGTCTGTTTGTCACAAACGCGATTATTTCTTAAACTCTCAAATTAATTACATTTCTTTCATCATCACTTGAATCTCACATGTCCTCGACAGAAGCCTATTGATTTTGGTGTGAATAACTTCAAGGTCAAGGTCAACGTCAGGAAAACTGATCTGAGCACGTTATCGGCGAGTCGCCATTCAATGAATGACCTTTCATTTTTTTTTGTTTGTTTTTTTGTTCATTAGGTAGCTTTTCTTAATTTTTAAAACATTTTATTTATTATTCATTATATTAAAGAAGGTTACTTGATGAATTTGCTTGTTTTTAACAAAAGAACAAATGAACACAAGGGGACGACGGCTGTGTTCTGTATACTACATTCAACGTACTGGCTACTATATAAAACTCCGCAGTAGCATACTGTGTATTAGCCAGTGTGTGACAATAACCATATTGTGTGCTACGCAGTCACAAGACCAGAAAATAATGAACATCACTTGGGTTTGAGGGGGACGTCATCATGGATTGCGTTGTATTGTGAAATACCGTGAACAGTGGCAACAGCTCCAGCTTCGTAGGCTACTGTGAAATTTGACTATTGTAGTATATTATTTATTTTTCATTACCTTTTTTTTTTGCATATCCAATTCCACCCAAATGTGGAATGTCCAATCGGCAAACTCTGTCCAAGAATACTCATACGTGACTCCTGCTGTCATCAGGAGAGAGCGCAGACATTTAACGGTTCTCTGAAACTCACGCCAGTTTGCCGCCACTTCTTTTCAATTGCAGCTTCAAACCTCGCGTGCACAGAACAAGGGCCAAGGATGCTCGGACATGTAATTACTAAGAGTTTAGCTGCGGAGAGTCTGGATGAACTGCAGGCTGTGCTTTTGCAACTAACTGCAGTGACCCAAACTGACTGCATCCCTCCCATGTCCCTGAGCAGCGCAAATCCAATTATGCACCGTTTTGACAAGGCATGGCTGGATTCAATCCGATGCTGCCGTGATTACTGCAACCGGTGCCTTTACTGAGTCAAACCAGCAGCCCATCCAAGTATATTTTGCATACTTTATAATACTTGCTCCAGTGACTACAATCATTGGCTCAGAAGCAAGTAGTTGGCAATACCAAACACGGCCAACATCTCCGAAAATCTGAACCTCCCCTCTTGTCAGTCGTGCACGTTGTTCAGCGTTCAGCTTCTCGTTGCCTTGCTCATTCCAGAATGTCTTTTACAACTCAAAACCAAAGCACAATTTTGAAATTAAGAAATAAAACTACTGACAATAAATTGAATTAAAAATTCAATTCCGCTTTGGCATGCATGCGGATTCTAGAATAACCCAACGACATATAAGGTCAGGGCGACTGTTATTTTAACTTGGATTACTGATGTGCCCCGAACTGCAACAAGGGTTCTCAGGCTTATCCAGAAAGGGTTAGTGTGGGAGCAGGCTTTCATTCCAGCCATGCCGTCACACACCTGGTTCTGCAGAACATTTAGAGGCTAAGGGCCTTGATTAGCAGAATCAAGGAATGAAAGCCTACATCCACACCAGCCCTTTCTGGATCAGATTGAGACCCCCTGACCCACAGAGAAAGCTGTCTCTAGCCCTCCTTGTCAGTTAAGTTTAGCAATGAATGTTTTCCATGGGACATTCTTAGACCATAAATTCATCTCTACCTCTTGGCAATGAAGTCTTCCACACTCTGTGAAGGAACACACGCTCTCATTCCATGCACGAAGAATTACTGTTCTGAATAGAGAGGGTTGAATGAGATGAAATCCAGTTAACAGGTGACCTATG
This sequence comes from Gymnothorax javanicus, assembly GCA_029692085.1. Lineage (NCBI taxonomy): Eukaryota > Metazoa > Chordata > Actinopteri > Anguilliformes > Muraenidae > Gymnothorax > Gymnothorax javanicus. The sequence continues at coordinate 51,712,277 of CM056208.1, read as the reverse complement.
ATTCTCACCTTTTTTGCAAACTGACATGTTTTTAGTATTCTTCCATCAGGCCCTAACGTACAACTTCAGTATGACGGAGCTGACTGAGAACTAGCACACAGGCAAGTTACAATATTATCAACACCCAATGTATGGCAGGAAGGATGCCACAAACTTTACACAGATGATACTACGATTCAATACTAATGATAAATTATTCATATTCATGTTTTTAATTACATGGGCATGTGGGAGTGTGTTTGGTGGGAGTGTGTTTGGTGGCACTGTCTGGTGAAATCAGAAATAAGTTGCCATTCAGTGTCTGCGTTGTTACAAAATGGACGTAAACAGACTTTTGCTGCAGGAAAATAACAAATATTGCCTTGCTCAATCAGATCTCAACGACACTCCCAATTGTGTAATCTAATTACCATGGAACCCCCCGTAAATAAGCCCTCAATCCCTCCAACTCTGTGCCCAGTTGCATGTGGTGCTGGCAATATATGATAAATTAGTCCTTGCAGCTGATGGACAGTTGAGGTAGACTTAGTGATCCGTTTGAAAGCATATCTCCCGAGCACATGCAGGAAAATTGGGTCAAATGTCTATGAAAGATTTGCTTGCAGTTGTCCTGTTAATTTTGTAAACTACAAGTCTTTATGCACTGACTCCCTTGACCTTTAGAACTTTGACCTTACTTCTGTTAGGAGTGTAGGCGGGTGCCATTCTTTTCTGCTGATGTCACCAACACAGTCCTGGGAAATTGCCATTTAAGAAAATGAACAACTGCACTTTCATATGGAAAGAATTGCATTTTTCACTCAGTTTTTAACTCTAAAAAATACAAATGTTGTATTTACTACTGTGGTCCTAATATTTTCAATTGCTTTTGCACAAATGTGTTAAACACATCTAATTCTATTATTAGATCAGGCCAAATCAGAAGTTTAAACAGAAGTTACTCAATACAGTTGGATGGAACCAGCTGATATAACATTTTGACGCCAACACGCAAGTTTTAGAATGCAGTACAGCAGTAAAATTTCTCTCACCTAATGTATTCTCGCTCCAAAGTGTTTAGCAGCCTAATTTGCTGAGTTAATCATTTTGCCCGCAGTGTAAGCAGGCCCGTGTCACAGATACGCGGTACTTTTTCCGCGAGTAGCTCTTGGTATTCTCCATGTGCGCTGCGTATCCGGGGGAGAGAGAAGTAATTTATGCGCACTTGTGCCCGCGCGCTGCTCCTATGACAGCTCAAGGGGGCGTGGCCCCATGATAAATGACTCTTTCCAGTGGTGAGGTCCATACAGCTGTCCGAACGGGGGGAGGCGCGGGTAAAATTGGAAACGCTGCACTCCCTCACTGTCATCGCACCAATTTGAAACTTGCGAGGACCTCAGCGAGAGCAACATTTTTTCTCTTCGGCTGACCGAGAGGACAAATTAAAAGCCCGAAGTGTGACGTGAATTAATAATGCAAGCATGTGAAAGATTTTTGGTAGGGAATGGAGTTGCCAAAACAATGTCTCTCTCTCTCTCTCTCTCTCTCTCTCACACACACACACACACACACACACACACACACACAAACATTGGGTGCACTGCAGTATTGATACTATCACCAATCGACTTTTTTGTTTACCGACCATTTAAAAATTAGAAGCAGCGCTCACGCCATGCGCACGGCACGGAAGTTAAGCGCATAAAAAAAAAAAAATCACTTCCCCCACACAATGGACTAAAAGGTGACTTTTTTAATGCTGAACAATTACTTGTGTTGGCTATAGTTTTCAATTAAATAGGCTACATCAGAAGAAGTCTGAAGCCCTTTTACACGTTCGGAAATAGTGGCTTTAGTCTCTGGTCACGTATTGCGATGTTACAATGCAAAAACGTTGCCAGTCCGTACTGTAAAATAACGCAGAAACCTTGCTCACATTTAAATAAGTAATGACCCTGTTTGGCAAACAATTCCACGTATCACGGCCAATATAGGATGTCCACAATGTTACAACGGTACCATTCATAATCATTGTCACCAGATGTTTTATTTTCAATTCACCTTAGTAGCCTATCGATACTATTTAAAATATTTTGCCGTAGAATGGCTGTTACTGTACTTATTAATGACCATTTGGCCTATTTATATATTTTGTTTTTTGTTGTAGATGATAAATGATATATTTAATGATTTTGTAGTGTAGCCTATTTTTGCAAAAAAAAGAAAAAAAGTAGGCCTCAATATTTTTTGATGCCTGGGTTCACAATAATATTTAAAAGTTTTTTAAACGTAGGCCAGGGAAACAAAATTCACATGTTGGACTGCAAATCCTAACTCCTGCAAGTTACTATGGACACAGTTTATTTATTTCATTAAATTTATTTTTCAAATTATTAAAGTCATGTAGGCCGGTCATAATTTCTTCAAGCTTTGATGCATAGGGTAATTTAAATTCAGAATTCAGGTGGCTGACACTTGAGTAATCTAATTTTTAAATCAAAGCGTATAATTATTATTATTATTATTATTATTATTATAATAATACTACAATTCATCAAAAAGCTTTCTGAATTTAAAATGATCCTAGACTAGTGTGAAGCTAGCACCCACGCAGACACTTGGTGAAGACTGTTGGCCTAAATTCGGCCATGTTTAAACTGTTCCCCAGCCGCGTTTTATTAACCAAACCGATGAAATATAAAATACATACGAAATCACATGGTTAGTAACTGCTAGCATTCCCCTTTTGTTTTTTTTTTTTTTTTTTTAGCATTTTAATTAAAGTGGAAGACATTTTGTTTTTATTTTATTTGGCCCACATAAACAATGTCAGCAGGCCCTGGTTGATGTCTGCGGGTAGTTTGCTTTAAAAATGTTTTATTTTTATTTTTGCACATAAACACAGAAGCGCAAATCACCTCGTTGCCAAATATCCTACATCTTAAGTCTTAATCGTGATTAACCCAGACCCACCCCACAAAAAAAGATTCATGCCCTTCGGATGAACAAAACAAGGCCAAAATAAAAGTTTGTACCATACCGTATAAGTTCGCATATAATGTTGCATATAACGCAGTTATTTTAGTGCAAATTGGACATATGCCGTTCTGCCACTCCAGTTTTGACACGTGGAGCATTTTTACCAAGGGCCTCTATGCATATCGTTAATATCACTCTCTTGACGTTTACGCTGAAGACGAATGACAGCGCCGTCAGGCCTTGGTTCTTCGAGAGACGAGAAAATACACCGCGGCTTTTTAAAAGCTTTCAGAGTGAGGAGTTGGCTGCTCACTTTACAAACATTAGAAAAATATGTCTTTTATTTGGGTAGCTGTCAAACCTGTACCCCGCCAGCCGGTCTTTGTCGCTCTCTAACAGAAATGATGATACACATCCTACCGTTTTCCGAAGGCTAAAGCCGTCAATGCACCGAACTTAAAGTCGCTGATAACACTGACAGTAAACCAACATAGCTTCAACCACTGAGGACTGAATACAGATCCTGTTTTAATTCAACGATAGTAGCCAACATTCTAAGAATTGCTGTTTTTTAAACTTACTTCATTTTTTGGTGCTGGATTTGAATGTTGCTTGTATTCTATTAATTAGGCTATTATTGTAGAATGCGCGTATGACAGAGGGCCCCTTGGGAGAGCAGCCATACAGGTGGAAAGGGCCACCCTCTTAAAAAAATGTTCGAGAAATAAATAAATAAAAATAAAAACTAAATGAAAATATGCTCAATTAAACTGGATTTAATTCACAGAAAATAATTACAGAAATTGTACATTAATAGCCTATAAAGCCATTTTCGATGCATTATTAAGACTAATAACACCATGAGCACAAAAGTTGCTGCATCCAGAGAAAAGGTGCAGACAAACTTTTATCATTTTAAACATCAGGACAGTTTCATATTAGCGCTAGGCCGAAGATGTAATTTCAAGTAAGACATTTTATAAGTGTCACTTACTTTTGCGCCAGTGCATTTTGCAATGGCTACTTTAACATGGCCTAGACGGCCTTGGGCTGGTTAATCGGCAAGTTCGCTAACAAAGGTTGAAAACATTTTCCAACTGACAGTGAAACATAACATCGACTTTATTTTAAATTCAATTAAAATGAATGGGTAAATGAGTAAAGATTCCGCATTTAAATCAATATTTGGCAGAGTTTTCCATTTAAAATGAGAATTTAGTGAGCTCCAGTTCTCCGGGGTTTTCGATAAGGATGTGCGACGTAGGCCTGCGGAATTTGGATTATTAGTCAATTTTTTACTTATTTTTTGCTTTCTGGCGCGTGACTATAACCTGTTCTAGAATAGGCCCACAACTTAGAGCGTTTTTTGGCAATAATTTGGGAGTTTTTGGTTGTGTTTGAGGACAGTACGGCAACTAGCTGATTCAACAAGACTGGAAATAGGCCCATTCCTAAAAATTCGAGTCCACTACACCGTTCAATCAAGTGAAGTCCCAACGAAAACCCTTATTCAAGCGCATTCACTTATGAATCGGGTCGACGTTCGTCAATGGAAGTTAATGGTCACACACTCCTCCCCGCATTTATAGCCACGGCTTTAGATCCCCACAGTGCCCAGCTACAACAAACTAAAATTACTGCCAGATTAAATACTTCGGTGAATTTTGCTGGACTTTTTTCGACTATGCAATATCGATGGTTGCACAAAATTATGAACACGGAGTTTGGGAACAGATTTTTTTTCTTATTTTCCAGAATACATACAAAAAATACCAATTCTCTTTCCATGGTATACACCTTAAAAATAATTGCAATTTAAAATTATATTGACAAATGTTCTGGGATTTTAGTAACAAACATGCATGTAAATTGTTTTCTTTTCAATCAAACATTAAATAACAGCGAACCGTACAATCATTGCAATTTCGGATAAACAACGAAAGCAACCCTCTCCACTTTCATTAGTGTCTAATCGGGGTCTTGACTTCACCTAGAGTTCCGTTTAAAATTAATGCACTTTGAATATTTCCCCCATTATTTTAAATCTTTTCCTCGCTTGAAGCTAGCATAAATAAATACAGCATGTTCATGGAAACAGTCCTTCAGCGGACCGTAAATACAAAAGTCTAATTTATATATTTTTATCTCTTACAAAGGTGTGACCGGCGGCCTGTTATTTTTTTACTGGTATCCAAGCGCCGAGGCCGTAGTAAGTCTTTGCCCATACAAAGCGTACGGAGAGTAATACGGCCCAGTAGCTGCAGGCACGGGGACCGGGGCTCCGGGGGTTGGCAGGGGGCTCTTCGAATAAGGATGGTAACGGCTACCTAGTCCTAATGCGTGATGTGGGCTCCGAAGGGTCAAAGTCCCGGGGCTCCCGGGAGGTCCTGTCGGTGGCATGTGCATATGGCACGCCATCGCAGCGGCTGCAGCACTGGCGAAGGACGAGGAGCCCGGGTAACCCGATAACAATTTATCGGTTCCAGAGAAAGCGGTGTGTGTCCGCAGGTGGTTGAGGAGTTCTTCGGAAGAGGAAAAGCGCTTGTCGCAAGGTCCATTAGCCGACACCCAATTGCATATGTGTGGTAAGGGGTCATTAGGGAGCATGAAACCATAAGGGTACAAAGGATGTCCGGGAAAAGATGGCGGCGAGGAGTGCACCCCGTGTAACGGGTGCGTTGGGTACATTAGTGGATATCCGGACTTGAGAGCAGAGGCAGCAGCGGCTGCCGCCGAGTCGTGTGTACAAGAGGCGCCCGCGGCCGTTCCAGCCAAGTGGCTTGCGCAATGATAACTCAGGCAATATGGGTCTCTGCAAAGACTTGCAGACATTATCGAAGGCGGAGAGGCTCCAGCCAGAGGGCTTGATCCTGCTTTACTGCAGCCCAGTGAACTAGCAAGTTGAGCATTGACAAGGCTTCCCCTGGGGGCAAGAAATGTTGTGGGTAACCTGCGTACGCGCCCGCCAGTGTACTAGGATACGTCATACCAGCAGGCGGTAAAGGAAACACCGTTTGACCAGGTTTGTAAGGGGAAACGGGGGCCACAAGCCCTGACCCGAGAACCGATGCTGACGAAGTTGAGGACACAGATGTTGAGTCTGATGTTGCCAGTTTTGATCCAGTTGTGGTCTCCAGTTGGTTGACATCCCCGTTAATTCCAGTACAACTGACGCTTATCCTGTTGTGACTGATACCGGTTGCTCCAGACACGTCGGTGATACTGTTTTTATTACTTTCGGACTCTTTCTTATCCTCGCGTTCCCCCAATTTACCCTCCGAAGGTAACGGAGATGCCGAAGTACTGGAATTAGGGCTGCCTGTCCTTGGCGTAAACGGTTGGCAGGTGGCGCTCGGCACGCGGAAACCAGATTTCTCTCCGCTCGAAGCCCCAGAAGACGAATCCTTCTTCTCCGACGATTTAGAATAAGGTTTAAAGCTTGATTTGTCTTCAACTCCGATGTCACTTAGTTTCAACGGAACAGTTTTGGAATCTTTGTCGTTAGATCCATTTGAGGTTACAGAAGACAATTTAGAAGCAGGCGGCGGATCAGGTTTACCGATTTGAGAGCATGTTTGTGCCAAGAGAGCCAACGGACTTTTCTTGGCATCCAGCTGCAAAAATAAAAACGCCCATTATTCACACTGAATGAAATACAGCAGGCAAAAACAAGTAATATAATAAAAAATTACACGAAGTGTACGTTTCGATTTGATACTCTACTTGCGCAAATCCATTTATGTCTCATCGACTGCGCAATGCGCATAGTTTTGCTAGCCATATGGGATGATAGATTTACATTCCTTGCTTTCGAAATGTTTAAAGCTTGCCACTAACCCATAGCACTTTTAAGAAAAAACGAACGCCATATGATCAGAGCTAAATTTTCCAGTAAATTAAAAGTATATTATGAAATACGTCAGTTCACCAATTTTGAAACCCTGTCTTGATGCATTATTCTTATGACCTATTCCATTTATTCTGCTCGAAATAACCCAAGTTTTCCTCTGAACAAATAATAATATCTTTCGTATATATACACTACCACACCTTACCTCAATCGGACTAACCGGGGTTGATGGCAAAGGTTGCAGGTATTCTGGGTGCAAAATGTGTCCTGTCCGGGCCGTAAGCATTTTTAAAACCTTGAGGGGCAGACGGTTAGCTTGCCGTAGTGGGTCCGAGGGAGGAACGGAGTGAAGAAAAGGTTTATTTTTGTTCGCGGCGCTGTTATTCCGAGAGCTGCTGCTTTCCCAAGCTTGATTTGTTTCACTATTTTGTAGAGCAGTCACCGTGGGCGATGTGATCATGACCCAATGCTCGCGAACAATGGCGAGTAAACAATCATCGGAATCATCAAGAATTAGATGGAATCATGTCTTCTTTAAAAATTTAATAAACTAAAAAAAAAAGACCCAGACGTTCGGTGTTCGTGCGTAATCCCTCTTCACTGAAGCGCAGACGGGAGTGGAGTGCGAGCTTATCGCGGGAGCGAGGCTGTGTCTTGCACCATAGGAGCGCCTCGCTGTGTGTCTTCCCGCAGGTCCGTGTGCTAGTCCTCCCAACCCAAGATATGGCTGGAATTCCTACTTCAAAAGCAGCTGAATTAGTCTGAGATTAAAGCCTTTGCCGCCTTCCAATCAAATGGGACCCCGAGGTGATTGGAGGGTCAAGGGGATGTGACGTTCCTCTTTTTGTTAACGCTTCTATTTTGACAGTTTGTGGGAGGAGATTTTGTTTAATGTTTTGGTTCTTACGCACCTTCTCACTCCGAGATGTTTCTGAATGACTGAAAATTACATCACAACAAACTTAATTGACGTTCATTTCCATCCCGAGTGTGCATATATCGTTACATGTTTATTTTTGCATTTTATATGACTTCGTATTTCAGGTTATTTCCAAGATTTTTAGGGAAACCAAACAAGGTTGCCATCTATTGTCTCTGTTACAAGAAAAATGTTTTACATTAATCCTCAGATGTTTTATCTCAGTTTTATTTAACACTTTCGCTATTATCTAGAATATAGCATGCCGCTATATTTTAATATTAAGTTCCGTTTAATAGCCTATAAATAATGCATTTACATTAATACTTCATGGAGTCATCGATGTCAAAACATAATTTTACCGAACCGTAAACACAAAATCAACCTCGCTGTAAGTTTTAAATTCTCCAATCAGGCAAACGTTGACAGGAGAGGACCAATGCAGAGATGGAGAGGCTGTGAATGTCACGTTTTTAGTCTAATATACAGCTCCTTTCTATTTCTGTCACCGCCCCTCTGTCAACTGTGAATTCAGCTCGACCGCAATCAATCAGTTATTTGTCAGTCCTTGTCAATCCGCCCGTGATTTATGTCTGCGTTTGTCGCTGATTACATGCTTTGTGTGAAACGGGGATGGGAGCTCAGGAAAAACATTCATTTTCAACGGAGGCATTCTGTTTGTGGAAATACACCATTGTCGGCATTAAGTCAGTTTATCTAACTTACAACACAGGACTGGGGATCTGATTGGAATGGCAAATTATTTTCATGGAAAACTATAAAGTCGGATTCGCTTCAAACAAATAGTCGGACGCTCAACGATCAACTAAACCCCGCGGTAGTTTACCACGTCCAGTTCGGATTCACATCGTAGCGCTGCTTGTTGCAAGTCTTGTTTGATCGACTGCATTTGATGCAGAATCACCGAACGACGTTAAGTGGGATTTTCAACTGGTTTGCCATCTCAGATTCGTGGATGCCTTCACAGAATGAGCCACTTCAGCATGAATTAGTTCGTTTTCGGCGTTGGGTGATTCGGCTTTCAGTATCACAGGGAAGACGAGGAATAGCTTGCTACCCCCCTACATTAAGAACATGATAGGCGATTGCTTTTGTTTTCACACTGGTCTTAAAAATCAAGGTGGCCTTTATTTTAAACATCATAAGGTCAATTGGAGATTGGGTCTGTCGTGTGGATCTAAGGAAAGTTGCGCGGTTTGAGAAAATTTCTGATCAGTAGTTTAGTTTTCTTTTCTGTCCATCTTATATTCTTTACCTTATGCTAATTCCAAATAAGTGGCCAAGTGCGCTCTTGGCAACATCGCAATTATTACTTTGCGTACGACAATTAATATTCCCTAAATAGTTGACAGATTTAAATTGTTTGCAATTGTTTGTGTGTCCCGTTTTTCCTGCAGAAATCAAGTTTTACCAGAGTTCAGTTAGCGACTGAAATAGTCAAAATATTGCTTGCCTATGGAGCTACCTCAGAGATGCCGAGTGCTGCCTGATCGTCACCTTTGGTCTTTTTGAGGATAATATTCGTAGGTAATACAGAGTGTCATAACTCCCATGCAGAAGATACGCGTCATTGAACGGCACGAAACATTGTGAGAAACCCTCGGGCTCTCATGCACTTATTTATCTACCTTTGACATCGAGAGCTCTTCAACAAGTGAATGTAAACAAAAAAATCGCTTTTAATTAATTTGTTGTCGAAACATTAAGTCTATGGCCTCTTGGGCAAAAGCATCAACCGTTCTTTGACTTCGGTGGCATATGAGTCATTATTTGAGTTGAATGAAAATGCAAAAAAAAAATGTTCGTCTAGGCGTTTGGGAACAGAAGTTTAAAAGTGCCTTGAACTTTTCACCGTCGACATAGTTAATCAGTATGAGGCTTCAGGGCAATCGGGCAGTTTTTCAAAGCGGTATTCCTTTTATCTGAAGCTGGTTGGAGGCGCTCAATTAAAAGTCTATCAGTCTGCGAGTAAATCAACGCCTATCAAAGTTGTCACATCAAACAAAGCGATTATTATTGCAACCTGCCTAACCCATTAATCACCTATGGTAATCCATTTGACAGGTCACCGAGGAGAGCAAGAAAACCTGGAGTGGACACCTTCTCAAAGTTTGCTTTTAACAGTGTAAGCTTATTGCAGTTACGGCTTCTACACGTTTCAGTACGATTTGCCAGAGACATGCCTTATCACGGAAGTCAAGGAAGCAGGCTCTCTGATATGGGCCGGCTTATAAAATTTCTTATGTCTGGAAGCCATTTTCCTGTTAGCTCTCAATAAAAATTTTGATTTTAAATGTGTCGATTCTGACCTGCAATAGACCATAGTAAAAGCTATACATTTCAGGTTTACATTAATTCACCTACTGGTGTATTAGTGAGCAGTAAAATTACATTGCAGTAATTTGCAATAAAGGGGCCTGGATTTTCAGCAATAAAATATAGCCTGTAACTGCGTTAATAAATGTTTCAAACTCTACGACTGTGCATTTTAATTCGCTTCCGCTTCAGTTGAGATGCTTGGCTATATCTCACGCGTTTCTTCTGAAACAGGAAAAGGAGAAAATATCAATTCGCATACGCAATATTAGCATTTCAACATGCTATCTTATCCCGCCTGTGATGGGCCTAGAGCATGTTCATTGTGAATCTATCAAATTTCCCGAAATATTAAACACGCATTTAAAAAGGTCATGTGCATCAGGAGTTTAGCCTATAGTACATGCGAAAGATTTGTCACTGACACTGCGGCTGCTGTTTTCTGTAATGGGCGTCCGAGAAACTGACACGGTACGTGAGTTATTGGGGCAAAGAAGGGCAACCATAAATTCACGGTGTCAAGCAGCCCCTCCACCCCCTGCTTTTTGTGCGAATGATATATAGCCTCCTGCTCCGGACACCAAATACTTAGTATTACCTTTAAATGGGAACACATTTTTGTGGGTATAATTCACCAAGCCCTATATGGAAAGCTTAAATGTCCAGCAATATTTCAGTGCAATGACACGTTAATACCAGTATGCTAATACGGTAATTTACAACCCATGAAATACCATAGGCCTAAGTTTTAAAATTCTTTAGCCCAATCTCCGTGTGGAAAAGCGCACCTTTGTTGGGCTTTGTGAAATGGTTGTAATTTTGGCATTTTTCATACGATGCAATGGCAAAGGAAGTAAGCCTATAGTCAATACAAAATTACGCGTTTTTAAGAAAAAAAAATGCTACTAGGCCAGGACATATTGAAATGTACGATCCAAGTTTTCCAACCCTCATGCTGTGGAGTCACTTTCCCCCTCAAAATAAATCAAAGCTCCATACATAATGGGCAGCTCTTATTTATCAACGGATGTTGTCTTATTTCCCGTAATATCTGCCCTTCAATTTAGCAGCAATGTGTAAGCTATAAAACTATACACCACCTTTCTTTTCCCTTAAGTGAAAGTTAGGCTGCATAACATTCTGACCTGAAAAGACGGAATAAAGAAAGGAAGCAAGATCAGCTCAAATTCCCTTAAGTGACATAGCGACTTCGGTAGCCTACGACCAGTGCCGTGGTTTCGCAGCGCATCTGGTAAATGCATTCACTGCTTTCTCACGCCCCGGAGCTGGTACAGCGTCGCCACCCTCCTTTGAGACTTCCTTATGTGGGCGGATCTGAAGTGACGTTTCCCTGATGAAGTATTCTGGTTGTTGGTGACATCACAGGGCTTCACTCAGGCCGATGTCATCCTGAGTGTAGAAATTTCAAGCATGACGTGCATGGAAGTCAGTTTTTTTATTAGCTCAGCGGGCGACTGGCTGTGAGCTATTACCGTCAGTCTGCGTCCGTCGTCCGTCTGTCCGTCCGTCATCCATCTGTAATCCATCCGCTGTCCGTACATTAGCAGCTGGATCTCGGCAACTGCCCCATGGATATTGATGAAATTTGGTGGCATGATGCCTAGGCCAATACCTCTAGACCCATTTCTGTTTTTGGACTGGACCATTTTTGGCTGTTTTTTTGCCTATTTTAATGCAAAAATGGGTGTTTTTGCGACTTTGACGTTTAATCTCTCAAAAACGGCCGCATAGGTTCAGAGATTTTGATTTTAAAAGATGAAAAACAACATTCTGTACTACCTGTCCAAATTTGGACTCCGTAGTTTTGCGGTGGGCCATTTTTGGTCAAAAATTGATCTACTTGCCTCTCAGAAACTAGTCCATAGATCCTGAGATTTCGATTTAGAATCAAGAATCATGATAGCATTCAACAGTGCCTTTGCAAATTTGGACCTTGTAGTTTCATTTTGGGCCATTTCATGTCCCATTTCTGGTCCAAAATTGGTCCAAATTATATAAAATAATGCGAGATATAAAAATAGTGCGAAATCTCCTTTATAATATTGCATTTACATCTTAGGTTTTTCAATACAACATCATTACAGTAAGTTTTAACTATTAACTATAACTGTTGTGCTAATCCTCATCTCCATTTGCCCTTGTTAATGCAGTTAAGTACTTGGAGCTTCACTCTGAGAGTCACTCAATAACGTGCTTTACAAATTAAGTTGCTATTATTACTGTATCTCTGGGCGACAAATCGGGGATACTGTAGATCAGCAATAGCCACACCGCCTCCACGATCAATGCTGCTACCGCGTCTGTAGAGTTTTCTTATGGGCATGGTACCGGCCACAAATTTCAACAAGTTCGTTTTGATATTTAGCGCTGGCCGTGTGTGTGGTAAGGTCACAAAGCCAATTGATTTTTGGAGTTATTGCCATAGGAGGCCCACCAATACATGTCGACCAGTGGGCGACTGACTGTCTGGCTATTATGATTATTATTATGATTATAATATTATATTTAGGCTAAAGTTTATCGGTTATGGAGGACTTACTTACTTACTGGCCTTATGCCTACTGGCATGTAGGGCAGCGACAAAGGTCCTCCACTGCTGTTTGCTGAGGGCCAGCTTCCGGATGGTATCCCAGTTGTGCTTTAGGGTCTTCAACCCTCCCTCCACAGTTCTTCGCCAGCTGTTCTTGGGTCTTCCTCTTTTCCTCTTTCCTTCAGGTGTCCAATGGAGGGCTACGCGTGTGATGTCGGGTTCTCTTCTGAGCACGTGCCCGATCCGTCTCCATCGCCTTCTCATGAGAATGGTTTCCACGCTCTCTTGATGACACTGTGCAAGAAACTCTTCGTTTGAGATGGTGTTTGGCCAGAATACTCTTTTTACTCTTCTCAGTCTCTTTGTGTGGAAGACTGATAGTTTGGTTTGGGGGGGAATTTGGGGCAAAATGCTTCTGCAGTCGTATCATCTTCAGAATGTTGCCTTAAGAGTAGGGGAGAACAGCTGGTTTATGCAACTTAATGTTTTCACTACTTTATCTGGTTAAGTCAGCTATCTTGCTGTCACTGCCCCTTTACCCAACCACAAAATTTACCAGATTTAGTCGATAATTGGGTTAAACTAAACCAAGAACCAGGCTTGAGAACTGCCAGCCATTTGACTCTAATCTTCATGTACACAGAAACGTTCCAGAATTTTGGAGCTAGCTGAAAGGTCTCACCATGCAGCACACAATGCAGGGATAAAAAGAAATTCGCCAAGACATGAGAGAGTTATTGAAATGCAGTACATCAGTCTGGAAACAACTGTGGGACTCAAGTGAACCACAGTGAGAGCCATTATCCCCAAATTGCGAAAACACGAAATAGGGATGAATATTTCTTGGGAGTGGCTAGCCTAATAAAATTCCTCCAAGAACGCATCAAAAATTCATCCAAGAAGTTTCAAAAGAACCTAAATGAACCCCTGAGACAGTGGTTCCCAATGATGGTCTTGGTGACCCACTGTATGTGCTTGTTTTTGTTCCAACTACAAATGTAACCCCTGAATAATAAAAAAATACAAATTTTTGTTTATTCCACTGCTCATAATAAGGATTACTTAAACCAGATTATGTCAGAAATAGCTATGCATGCCCTTAAAAGTCCTATACTCATACAGTTTTTATGCAAAAACGAGGGGATATTAGTCCTGATGAATTTAAAAAAATCCACTGGTTTCAAAATGGTGAAAATGTGGACAAACTGTGCCTAAAAACTGCCATTTAGTAGTTCATACCAAATTAAAAGGTACAGTAAATGATAACCAGCGGAGACTGCATAGTGTAAAAATTCAGCAAGGTCATGAGGACCCTATCGACACACCATTATCTTTGATTCACTCAATTAAAAATATGTACCTTTTTTTTGCAAATGTTTGCAATGAACCACAATTTTATCCTGCATGGCAAACAACTATAGCTGTGCAGGACAATCTTGAGGAGAATAAGTGAATCCTTTAAAGAGGAAAAGGACCCAATTAAGAAAAATTAACAGCTGTTCACCGTTGTTATCGCAATTGTGTTTTGAACAAAAATCAGCATATAGAGGGGTCCCCAGGACTGATGTTAGGAATCACTGATGTAAGGAACTGCAGGTCTTGCTTCCCCTCAGGTATGCATAAAAGCAGAAATGGTATCCATGAGAGTATCAGGGGAAAAAAATACTGCTAAAAAGAGCCTAAAGGCTCATCTCGTATCAGCCAAGAACATCTTGATGACGCCAAAGCCCTTTTGAATTATGATCTGTGGATGGATGAATGGAAATTTTTGGAAGGCATGGGTCCTGTTACATCTGGCACAGAGCTAGCGCAGCATTCCACAATATCATCATATCAATAGCCATATGTGGTGATGGTTGCACAGCTGAATTGGATACTTTGCCGCTTCTGGGCCAGTGACTTGCCATAATAGTCGGCACCATGAATTTTGCCCATTTCCTGAAAATCCTGAAGCAGAATGTACTTGTGATCAATCTGTGATCTGAAGCTGGACCGCAGCTGGGTTACACCGCAAGACAATGACCTGAAGCCCCAGAGCAAATACAACTCTGGACGGCTCAAAAGAAAATAAAATTTGAGTAGCCTCAACAAAGTCCCGGCTTGAACCTCATTGAGATGCTGTTGCAGAACGTATAAGAGACAGTGCATACTTGACGTCATCAAATGTGGCTGAATTTAAGCAACTCTGCGAGGAGGGCAGGGTTAAAATTCCTCCACAGCCGTGTGAACAGAACTTCAGTAAATGGAAGTGTTGGGTCGCAGTTGTTGGTGCTAAAGTTGGTGTAACCAGGACACATCGGACGGGGACAATTTTTTTTTTTTGAGGCAGACGATAAAAGTGTTGGATAATGTTTTTCTGTCAATAAACAAAATGGTCAATTAAGTTCTGTATTCTCTTTCTACATGTGCTCATCATCTTGTGATGACTCTTGAGAAGACCTTGGACTATTCAGTGTAACAAATATGCATAAATTGAGGACATCAGGTGGGGGGCAAATATTTTTTTTCACAGCACTATACATTTTGAGCTAAATTCATTAAAAAGTATAATTCTTGGGGTTTCAAGATGTTAACCTGCTCTGTTGTCAGCAGTAAAGAGCGTGCTGGGGATCACTTGCACAAAGGTTGACACTCGGGATTCGAAGAACCTTCCAGACCTTTGCGACTATTCTGGTGCCCAAAGGCACCCTCCCTCTGCAATGCATTTCATCCAAGCAGTTACTGCAGCAAATCACTTATTTTCCCCAATTAAAGTCCGATGATGCCATGTCAAGTAAAACGACTCATCCATCCGATATCTATTCCACTTCTTCCTGGGGTCGTGGGGGAGCTGGAGTCTATCCCAGCTGACTGTGGGTGAAAGGCAGACACCCACCCTGGACAGCTCTTCAATCCATCACAGGGCTCACACACACACACACTGGCAATTTTGAGTCTCCAATCAGCCTGACATTCTTGTTTTTGGACTGTGGGAGGAAACCGGCAAACCCAGTGGAAATCCACACACACACACATGGGGAGAACATGCAAACTCCACACAGAAAGGCTCCAGACTGCATTCAAACCCACAACCTTCTTGCTGTGCGGCAGGCGAGCTCCCTACTGCACCATCGCACTGTAAAAGGACCCATATTGTGCAAAAAAAAAAAAAAAAACCACTATCCCAGTTCAGTCCTAGTTCTGTACAGTGGACTCCGCTGTTTCTTACAGCCCAAGAAGGTTCACTCTGACAACCTGTCGGTCGCTAAGACGCTAAGTTCCACAGGTTTAAATACAGCAGCTGCATTTGATTGGCTCATATGTGGGTGTGTAGGTTTTATGGGGTAAAGCGGTAGACAATGAAATTAGTTGCATCAACAACAGCAAGCATACTATAACTGAAAATAACCATTCTAAGAAGTGTTCAGACACATAGCAAATGACTGGGCCGTTTTGTTGGAAATCAATTGCTTTTTCACTACATTATTGGTTATTATATGAACTGGTTATTATATATGACATGTTCTTGTACGAGTGCTACAGTGTGGATTGATTATCCAGAATAACCAGCCATTCTGGAGTCATCAAAATGTACCAATATTGGACAGTCCACACACACACACACACACACACACACATACTTCTTCAAGAATAAACATAACAGTATGGTTTCGTGCCAGTAGACAGATTACAAACAAGGTTATCCACAATTTCAATTTGCCTTCAAAACTAAATAAGCTAAAAAAAAAAGGGGGGGGGGTCATTTCTGATTTTTTTTCTCCATTTTTTTAAATTTAGAAATAGGTTAGATCTCCAGAGGTTTTCTTTTTCAGCTGATATACTGTTTTCATTTACCCTTTTCTTTATGGACGCATGACTGGAAAAAAAAGCCATGAAAATACATATAATAGAGGCTCAGGTTGGCAACAGTGTGTGCAGAGCACAGACACGCAATGGCCTGAAGACCTTTAACCTGTACCTTCAAGGGCTGATGATTTTTGGATGATCCTCTCGTCTCAGACTCGGACAGCGTGTTCTGCCTGTTGCTCTGTGGATGGTGGGAGAACATTACCCGAACTGACCACGAGCTGATCGGATTTCCTACAAGGGCAAGAAATAAAACTGCAGTTAATTTTATCGATTCATTCTTAAATTAAATTAATTCAAATCAGAGAGGGTGAGATCAAACAGTGACTGATTCCCGACGGAATGCCCCCGGGATACCGAAACACATCCTGCGCTATATTCAAGCTTACGTGCAGAACGCTGAATGTTTCAACAAACTGAGGGAAGAAGAGATTGCTTGCGATTAAAATTTTTGTGTGTACTACCCTTGACCAAGATGTACAATCGCCGCTGTACAATGACCTGTTCATCTTTCCAAACACACTGATCTTCCACAGGCACCAAACTATTGACTTTCCCAGGGGAGAAATCAGCAGCGGCGCGTGCTTCCGTCTCGGATCAGCTGACTGGAACATGCGGAAGAAGTAAATTGGAAGCGTTAAGCCGCGGCAGGAAAAACATAAGTGCTGCATTTCAAACAAACGCATACAGATCTGACACTTATTTTGGCAAGAACGCTTGTGATCAGTCGATTTACATATTTGTCTCGCAAAACATCCTGCATCGCCTCGCCTCCACACAGATGGCAGTTCAGGAGTCAATGGTCGTGGTGAATGGGACACAAGTAAGTGCGAAATCCTTACAACACATGCTTTCATGTTCGCTTTGTACGGGGTCGTTTAATGAGGGTTTAATTATCTGTTTTTGTGGGTGACAGAGCTGAAAGGTGATTGAGGTGAATTCTGATGTATGAGGCGCTGTGCGCTTTTAAAACGTCATGTGACTGCTAAAAGCTTTGAAAAAAGCTGTAAGTTCACGCGCTACTGATTTATGGAGAAAGTTGCTGTCGATCAAAGTGACAAGCACACGCATGAATTTGCCTGGCAGTTTCTTCCTTTGCCATGAAACAAACTTTTCTTAATGTTCTCACAAAATCCTGCGACACACCTCCCAGCTGCGCGAAATTTGAAAGCACGTGTTGTTTGTAGCGTCACACTCATTACAGATTGTACATATGCGTGCCTGACAGGTGTAGGCATGTTCGCGGTAACTTTAATGTTTACATATGATCGCTTTGTGAAACGGTTGAATTAGGTCATGATTTATTGGAGTACATCGTTTCATAAAAAAGTGGAAGAAAAGTAGACTTTCAATTTAGGTGAACTTTGTCCATTAATTTCAGTAACACTGAAAATGGTTATTGTTGGGCTGCCTTGGCTTTTGTTTTTAAGTTAATCATATTTCATTATTGTATAACTAGATTTCATGTATTGGCCACGACTGCGACGATATCCCAGAATTTCTTGGAGAAAGATATGGAGGACATGCGCGGCGTCTGGACCTTAGCTTCAATCGACTGAGGTAATTTTTGCTATTTGACATTGGCACTATAAGTAGAATGTTAAGGTTGAAGCCATTTTGGCTCAGATTCGAAGGAACAAATGAGCTGTAGATGTGTACTGTAGATTTCAAAAGTTGGGCTCACTATTCGTACAGCTTTGTCAAATGTGAATGAACTGATCTCCAACAAATGCTGGACAGAGCTGGGATACTGTCTGTGGATTCGCCTTAAACTACAATGACACCGATCTGCGTGCAAATGAAATGAGTAAAGCATATGGATGAATTATTTATAACTTAACGAGTCACTTCAAGTCCAATGCTTGTCATGTTCAAGCACAAGGGAAATGCATTATGAAGAGCAAGAATTGGGAGCACGATGTGTCGTGCGCGGTGATAAATTTAACTTCAATTTGATCGATCACAAATTTCCTTGCCTAAAGATGATGGGCCTGTTTCACAGGCTCAGATGACGCTTAGTCATGGACCAAATAGCGGGTCCCACAGAGCATCCCCATTCAATACTGACTTCAGTCTCTTACTTGGTTAAATGAGTGTCTGTGAAATTGCCCCGGTGTGTATTGTCGCAGCTGTTTTTATGACTTTAGTGTAACCTAATAAAATAAATAAAACTGATTGCACTTCCTTGAACTTAGCTTCAGGCTAGAGATATTTGTACACACTCCTGAAGACTGCTGCTTCCTGCGGTTTTCTTGTGCCTCGCTTCGAAGATTAAATCTAACTATCTTGCAGTAAGGCTCAATTTAAGTTGCTGCTGTACAGTCTAAGGAAAGTACTGGAAAACCATTAAAGTGGTTCCAAAATTGTAATATCTGGTAAAACCGTTTATTAAGCTAAAGTAGTTATCTACACTGCTTTGGCTAATGTGAATATTTGTTTATAAGCTTTGATGAAGACTATGAATAACAGATGCAGAGCTGTCAAAGAATGGTCTGTGCCCTTCTAAATTGTGCTAAATCTGAACTGCTCTTCCTTTTGGGACTGTGAGATGTTCCTCTCACCCTGCTGAGACCCTTATGGTCGCCGTGTGTAATACTGGCTTTAATTGAGAATATTTTGTGAGGAGTACAATTAAAACTGGCATTAAAAAATATAATTCGTGAAATGTGATGGTGATGTGAATCCTTGTGAAGGACACTTGTTTTGCAAGTCAGGCATAATTAGGAAACTCTAACGGTGCTGCCGATTGTTCCTCACAGTTGTGTCACTTCATGTTGCAGAACTTTCTCCTTGAACCACTTCTGCTTTCCTGCTCATCTAAAGCCTCTCTGCTGTCCTGTCTGGTTATATGGCTGCGTTGTCATTTGTCTTAAAGTTGCATCACGGCTCTGGCTTGTGTTTATGGAAGACAGAGGTCAGTTGATCTTATTTCGGCCTGACCACTTGAGGTATAGTGTATGTATATTATGTGTGGCTGCTTTGAAATTCAGGCAGTGTAGCCATCTCAGTCATGTTGCGTGAATTTACAGTGAACTTATCACCCTTCCTCAAAAGTTCACTGCAAAGTCCTCTGCCAAATTCTGTTGGATACTTCGTGAGTCCAGAGAATTTTGTTACTCTTACTGGGAGTTATGAAGATGCAGAAGCTGAACGGTCATGTGCACTCTACATGGGAGAGGACCAAGATGGCCGCTGTGTAAACAGATCATGGGGCCTCTTTCACATGGGGCAGCGTTTGTTGGTTTAGAAGGTTTACATCAAGGCTGCTCAGTCCTGTTACAGGAGACCTACATGCTGACAGATTATTACTCCAACCTCATTCACAAGCTGTTAAATTCTGGCTGATTGAAAGGGGATCAGTAAACCCTGCCGACACAACGGCCCTCCACAACTGTGTTTCTCATTCTTGTGCTGTACTCTGTGTGCCGGTTTGGGGTTTAAATGTAAGCTTTGAGGATGGTAGATTTCTGAGGATTGTGTTGGCAGCTAGGTGCATTTATCTTACCCCCCTTAAAGGAGAAGTACAGTTTTTACAGTTTTGACATTATTTGTGGCATAAAATACGATCATTTACTCACCCATATAACTTTTGTGTTACTAGTAGTCCTTCGGAAGATATTTAGATCCAAAGAGAGCCGCGTATAATGGGAGTGAGCGGGGCACTGAGAGCGCAGCCTCTAATGCCGCATTATCTGTCGCGAAACTCATTCATTTCACCAGCGACGGTTGGCTGCTTTACGTGCTGGTAAAACATCATGGTTCGTGTCTGCGTTTTTCCAAGTTGTTGCAACAAAATGACCAGTTGGACAACGTTTAGCTTCCATAGGCTACCTTAAAGCTCTGGGGTCATTCCATATGGAATCACCCAAGCTCCCAGCTTGATGGCCTCAGAATTGCTTCATTTGGTGATATTTTGTTGCCTGTGATGAGCAAATTAAATCGCAGGTGGTTTCAAGTAGATATCTCGTTCCGTTCTCATTTTATGGGCCCCGAAAAAAGGGGGGGCGTGGCCCCACAATTAACCCTCTGGTCACAATTTGTGACCATTTTCAAAGGGTTATAACCGATGAACTAATAAGGATACAAATTTCATTCTTTCAGGATATGTTTATTCTGTCTAATAGTCTGCAACAAACCTTTTAATATAGTGGTTAACCCTTTGAGTGCTTTGTAATTAACCCTAAACATTGAAATTTGGTGCGAACATGTCGATTTCAAATGAAATATTATGCAAGTATCCTTAGAATGTTCCCTTTGCCATTTACATTGTTGATAGTATACCTGATGGAGTTTCAAATGAAGGTAAAAACATCTTTCTATCTTCATCCAATTTGGAGAAACATTAACCCCTTTTCAGCTGATTACGAAAACGGTGCACTTTTTGACCCTCATTTTGACCATGTGGGCCTGTTTTGATTTTCAAAAAGGACTTCTAGTGACACGAAAGTTATATGGGTGAGTAAATGATCGTATTTTATGCCACAAATAATGTCAAAACTGTAAAAACGGTACTTCTCCTTTAATAGGGTCTCTGTGGATTTCAGACCTTGGAAAAGCCAACTAGTTTTTTTTTTTTTTTTTTGCTGATTTTTTTTTTTTCACTCCAAAATAGTCCTTTTTTTTTTTTTTTTTTTTTTTTTTTTTTTTTCAAATAGGGGCGTCTTGCTGACATGGGGACGTGTTCGTTGACCTCGCAATCCATTGTTGATTTTCACAATCTCTTTTTTAGCCAGTCTGCTTGCGACAGAGTAAGAATAACAAACGACATTTATTCAATAATGATTATAAAACTGCTACTATTATAAGATGGCTAGTAAAAATGCAAAAATAACAGCCATGATATAGGTGATATATACTGTATAAATTCTAAATGATTCTAGTGAAAAACTTTTTCAGTATAATCAAATATAGTCTGACTCAAGTTTGGTTATCATGAAGACTTTGAAATGAAAAGGGAGACATGACTCAAAGTCCACGAGGAGTGAATTTCACGACACGTCATGTGCTGCATACATTCTGTTTTTGAGCGGCGAATTCTCACTCGTCACGTCAGCGGCGTTCCTTCCTCAGAAGAGGTTGTTTTTCAGGCCATATCCCGAGATTGGAATCTGAGCAATGTGCAGCTATCTAATCACATTTATCACGGATGTCATTTAAGAACAGGAGCTTGTGACTGTGAAGTTTGCTTTGGTTATTGGTTAAAAAATTGAAAGTGAAGCCGTTTCTTGCTGCCTTGTGTTTTCAGAGTTACATCTCCCTAAAACTGTTCCATGACGGAGACATGACTAAGTTGAAGTGTTTGCCAAATTGTTTATCAACTACTGTCATCTACAATAAATGATAATATTTTGCATAATTGTGCAGTCCCTTTGTAGTCCGTAATGTGTGGACAGTGGCTCAATTTTTTTTCTTGTTGGCACTACTCCAGGGCTTTAAAGTAGAAAAAATTAACTTGAAGATCATCATCTTTCATTTATGGATATTTGGATCTGTGGTCTAGCCTGCCCCACTAACCCTGACTGCCCCACTTGGGGGATGGGAGGCATGCTGTTTCCTGGTCATCTGTCCTTCCTTCACACTGTCCATCTGTCACACACATCTTGTGTGCGCAATATCTATTGAACGAGGGGACGAATTTTCACTATGGTGACTCCACACAGAGATTAGCTGCACTTATTAGTGTTTGGAGGTCACTGGGTCGAAGGTTTAGATCACGTACATTACAGGCCAAAAGTTTGGGGCCACCCTCTGATTTTTAATGGGGCCCCAAGTGCAATGTGACCCCTTGGTTTTGGGGAAGGCATTTACGCAGCATGCCTTCTTGTGACATAAAATTGTTCAAGTCCTAGTGAAATCATGTTACACAAAGGCATTGGAACTCAATTATAAAACATTGTGGTCAGTGATCAATCAGTCAAGACAGCTTTTAAATGTGGTCTGAGGTCTGGAATTCACCCAAAACCTGTTGGCTTCCTATATTTTATGCACTGAAGTCATTTCATGTGCAAAAAAATAAGGAAATTACAGTTGATGTGTGGCTTTTTTAAAAATTTGAAGGTGGCCCCAAACTTTTGGCCTGTAGTGTAAGGAAAGCTGTATGCGGAGAGCGAACATCAGCTTTTAGGGCGTATTAAGCTATAGCAGGATGATGCATAGCAATCGGCAGTTTGCATTGAATTAACCCTTGTTTAATTTCTTTTTGAAATGGTTATGGTATCACTGTCCAAATGCTTATTGACCTCACTGCGTAAGGAGGGGGTCTCTGCCCAGCTGTGATGCGGCAGAAAAGCTCACCATGAGCTGGTGTGAGCAGACAGTTTTCACAGACGTACTCAGGGCCAGATTTTTTTGTGTGAAATTCATGGCATCCCTCCCTCAAGGTAACTGCATGTGAGCAGAATTTACAGGAGGCTACTGAACAGCCCTTACTAACCCCGCTCCTGGGGACCTGCTGTCCTGTAGCGTTTCCCTTCGGCCCCAGCTCAGCACACCTCATTTACCTGCTGTCGATTTACTTCTGTCGTCATGTCAGCAGAACTGGCTGTGCCAAGTAGGGTTTGACATGAAAATGTACAGGATGGTAGCAGAGTCAGGTACCACTGTTCTAGAAATGAAGTGGGGTTTGATCAACTGCGTCAGGTATGTGTAAGGTGGAACACATCGATACCTGACCGCATGCAGTTTGTGTCCTGTAACCTTATGGCTTGGTTGCTATTATTTAGATGATTGTGTACTGATCGGACCATGAAGTTAAGTTCTGTGTGGGTAATACTTCTACAGTTGTGGCCAACAGACTTTTGTATTTGATATACTGCATATTCACAAACTCAAAGCTGTTCGCCCCATTTAGCAGTCCGGTTATATTGTTTCAGATTTTCTTTCTCTTGCAGATATTAAATGACTCGGGCAACAATGCCTGACACGTCCCTTTGATTCCTGAGTCCTCCTTCGTGGCAGATAAACCCAGCGCTTTGTTTTTTACGTGTTCGTGGGGAAAATCCCCAACACAATAGATTCACTGTGTTCCTCGGCTGCACACAGCGATGAGTTAATACTGCGCTGTCGCCGCACTGTTTCTTTAGTAAATGCTGATGGTGCCTTAACCCTCTAACCGCCAGCTGCTGTAAATAAAGCCGTGGACAGTTTGTCCCAACTGGGTGCATGAGATTGCAAATATATGGTTAAAGTGTGCTTCACTGAAGTTTCTAATGCTGATGTTGCATTGGGAATTGAAACCAATGGACTCTTAGAGTACAGTGGCATTCCAAAAAGCCTTAGGGCCTGAGTGAATGACCCATCTGGGGTTCTGTTTGAAATTGCGGAACCCAGAAGTTTACATTCCACAACTTTCACTCACGGAGTACAAAGAATAAAAGTCACCCCTTGAAAATTGTGCCATAAAGAGCTTTTCTTGTTTTTTTTAAATGAACGTTTTTCAATTTTATTTAATCTCCCTGTCATGCACAACTACTGTGTCTTCAAGTGATTTTATATCTGCATTTCCAGCAGTCGCTTAATTTCTTTGAACCCTTCTCTCTTATCGATGTCATGAGGACATCATGGTGTCACTGAGCGGAAGATCGCAGTGCCCTGTCACGTCAGAAAGGGCCTGATCGATACGTGTCACGTGTTAGAGCCGAGCAAATGGATCAAAGATTCCTCTGACAGGATGTGGGAAATGACCTCGTGGCAGCTGGCCTGGTGACGATGTTTTCGGTCGGACGAGGGGAAAGGAGGGATGACCATTTTAAGGCTGGCTGCTCCCTCGCCTCTTCCTTGACCTGACAGCTTTTGGAAGAAGAGTGAATTTGGCCCCCCTTTCATCAGAAACAAGCCGCCCGGGGGAGGTGTTTATTTCTGCTTGGATTGCGGACTCTTCCTGGTTATTTGATTTGCTGTGTGCCAATGTCTGTCGCATTAATAATTTCCAAGTCCTCCGTGGTTCCGGCCAGTCGAACATAAGGGACCCCATCGAGGCGTTCGTGTCCATGATAAATTGTTGGCTTGGAACAAGCGAGGGACCGAATCCATTCTGCATATTTATCTGAAGGTGTGTCCTTCACCTTCACAATTGATTGGTGCCACCACCGCAGTGCGAGACCGACTGCGTGACCTACGAGGCGGCAATGACCTGGGGAAGAACGAGACGGGGAAAAGAGGCGTGTTTAATTAATACTTAATGAACATTAAATGTAACTGTGCTGTTGAGTTAATGAGAGCCATTCAGTGTTCAAGTGTTGAGTGTATGATTGGTGATGAATGAAGGTATGAATGTGGCTTCAGCTTCATGTCACACACTGGAAGTTCTCTGTGTGTTTGTCAGAATTCTGCTACTTGATCATTGGCTAGAGAGAAGTCTAGATTACACAAAACATTCTTGGGGTTTCTTTTTTTTTTTGAAGAAATGCAACTAACTTATGTGATTGATTAGTATTGAAGCAGTATTATTAGATCGATGGGAGTGATGCAGTGATTACTCTGTGAAGACTTAGCTGGAGGTCTTCGCCTCTCTGAAAACTATTTCTTTACTCTGCTGGATGATGGGGTGAAAGATTAGCCAGCTTGCAGGTGACAAGGTGCCAGAATCTTCTTCACAGCTGTCTTCATTTTGATGCAAGACTGTCATTGAAGTATCTGTCAATTGTGGCCGAGTTGAATCTTCAGATTTTGGCAAAGCTCCACATTGGTTTGAAAAAAACTGTATGTGTGTTTGTTAAAAAGGTATTCAGATATATCTAATGTCATACATTATTTTGCCACGTCTTTGCGGTGAACATTAAATGTAATTGAACACACTCACGACTTATCATGATATGGTACCCTTAAATATTTAGTTATGACCGCAAGATGTGTAGAATTAGATTTCGAGTAAGGGCTTGTCCTGGCTTCTCATCGAATAAACGACACCGCTGCCCCAAGGGTCCCCATCTAAAGAAACTTCAAATGTGAACCTTTCCATTTTTGGTGGAACTTCCATTCATCTTTGCATCCGCCCTACTTCCTAACAAGAACGCAGTAAAGGACTGTTTTTCTCCTGCCAAGAAAGGATACAACTTTCTCTTGACTTTGATATGTCTGAGATGAAAAGGCTTCAACACCTCGAGGTGAAGACATTTACATCGGTCGAGGAATGTCTTTCAGTCACAAGAATTGACGCCGTTTTCTGCAGCAGCTTGGTGTGAAATGAAAAGACTTCAGCAGAAAGCTGTGGTGGTGAGATTTAGTTGTAAGTAAATCATTAAAAATGTCACGGCGTCATTCATCAGTAAATGTGCCATCAAGCAAGGTGTAAAGTGTAACTTTTCACATGTGAGGGAGATGCAGGAGGGAAATTGGCAGGTGCTAGTTGGTATTCCGTAACTCTTCAGTGTGTCCGTGTTAGAAGTGCACATGGAAATAATGTGTTACATCTTTAAAAAGAAATTGAAATACACTGAAATGTTTTACTGACATGTGCCTAAAGTGAGAAGAAGGCATGCTGCTGCTTAATTGCAGTATTTCTGTTGCTGAAATGTACTTGAAATTACATGTGCAAGGAGAACGGTTAGCCCTTTTATAATATTTCTGATGCTTAACCAGATTGACATGGAGATGTATGTGCCTTGTATCATGTGGATATGGAAGCCATGGTGTTTGGCGGAACAGACTCTCAAAGATTTGATCATTTTTTACTTAATGCACAAAATGCAGATGACCCACGCAGATTTAATTCTGTGGAGCTGATCGTACATTTGACTTCCTTTTTTTGTACTTTTTGTGCCTGGCTTGAGTTCCATTTCAATTTGGCCAGTACTTTAAGATGTTTTTTGGTCTGCCAGATCATAATTAGTGTTCTTCCTGGATCTCTGTAACGCTGGTTTAACAACAACCTTCTGGAACTGAAACGCTTAAATTTTACGAACACGGGCTTTTCAGAAAGTCTCCTACAAAGGGTTAACTGGTGAATGAGTGAAAGGACGCGAATAGGGTTTGAAATGGTGAAACCCAGAAGTTGCACATTATTTTGAAAACTCCAATCATGTGGTGTCATTAGATCAGACGACCATTTTCAGAAGCACATGTATTTTCCGGAACATTCTAATGTGAGCAGTTCCCACTTGGGTCCAAGGTCCAGATTACGATGCTGTCCACCCCTGTCGACTGGCCCTGCTCGTCACCAACCCGGGAGATTGTAAGGATTTTGCCACTGTTAGCTTAAGGGGTGATCTGGGGTTAAATGAAAAATGACACCAGGAAACAACTCAGAATTAATCTAAAGAGGTATATGTAATAATCACCAAAAAAGATACAAGTTGGCATTTTTCTGTTTATGCGGTTGCCATGGTAACTGAGCAAGCTCATTAAATATGCAGAAAACTTCTGGCACCAATTCCTCTTTAACTCTATGATAGAATTCAGTTTTTCTTTCGTCATTTAAAAGCCATTGCTTATCCAAATGCAATGACATAGCCATTCTTTGCCCAATTTATCAGTTTTGTGATTTTGGGGCATTTTACTCAAATTTTGAAATTATTTTGCACAGAATCTGGACGAATCATAAAATATTCAAAGTATGTAACAGAGAGGCAAAATTTCCCTATGTCATTGCATTTCTAATGAAGTAAAGTACCTGCAGCCCAAATTTCATTGATTTTCAATGATAAATAAAAAGTTATGGTTGCCACAAACATGAGAAACATGGAAAAAGTAATCCTTAGGAAATCAATGGAAAATGCATTAGACTGCATTGAAAAGTTGAGTTCAGTCTTAGTCTGTGGCTTACACCCATTTTTCAGACTGTATTATCTGATTATTCAAATGTTTATCACTTTCCTGGAGTGAAAAGCATAAATTTCATCATCACAGTTGCTTTTAAATCATGATTTTATGGCAAAATTCAGTTTTTAATCCTTGTAGCAATTAGTAATTATTAAAGGTGGGTTATTATAGAATATTTTTATTCAAAAAAAAATTTTTGGAAAAATAATCAAATTTTGCCCATTTAACCCAAGATCACCCCTTAAACTCCCCTTCACGGGGCCACTGAGAGCGATGCACGATCTTTTACCGATGTGACAAGATTGGTGTACTCATTCACATTTACCATGAGAGGAGATGTAGTCACAAGTTATTTAACTCGGCAGTCTGTGGTGTTGAACACGCAGTAGCGTCTCACATTTTGAAAAAAGCAAGCAAAGGAACCCTGCTGTCCATGGCGGAGTGTGTCCTCTGTGACTTTCGGTGCATTTGGATTCTCGAAAGATCAAGGAACATTCCTGGATAACAGACATGAACTAGAAATCGTTTGCCTGAAACTCACGAAGGAGCATCCAAGTTGTCCACTATGTGAAGGAAAGGAGGCAATTGATTCCATTGTTTTTTTTTTTTTTTTTTCCTTTGAGCAAGGAAACACAGGTGCAACCTTGGAAGAAAGGAAACATAGACTATTTACCACAATTCTTTGCAGCTGTAGCGATTGGATACATAATTAGTCATCGTTTTCTTGTTTGATTAATCATGCTATTGTTAATTGCTGTCAAGCTCGTGACGTATGAAGGGAAAGGACATCTGAATTTTCTCAAATAAGTTTCAAGATAACTTCTGAATCTCCCGCTAGCTTTCCCTTGACTTTTGGGTCATTTTCTATCGAAGTCAAGGAAAAGTGTTGATGAAAGAGAAAAGGCTTCTTTAAGAGATGTCAGGTGCACCCAAAGATGACCAATCGCTCCATGCTGGCTGGCAGTGTTGTCCATCGTCCAAGAGGAAGCCGCAGCCCCATTGAGAGCTGGCATTCGAATTTGGCGGTTGCTCTGAACAAGCCGGCGAGGCTCTGAAACAACTGCCGATGCTACACGGTCCTATAGTACGCGTCTTTACTACCCACAAAGCTCTCCGCGTCCTTCTCTCGAACACCCATAACTCCTCTTCAGAGACAATGCAATCATAAAACCAACAGATTTGCTGCTCATTTCTTGATGTTGTTTATCAATAATTTCCACTACTTCCTTTTCTCACACTGAGCAGACTACATGCGTGTCTTCGCCCATATTGGAAAACCGCAACTTGCACTCAGTTTATCTTAGAGGGATTAAACATAGGCCTACAATTAAGCAGTAAAGCCTTCATGAGTGGGAACAAGGTGCAACAGTTACTACTGATAACTGAAAGCAGTGGAACTTTACAAGATTGAGGCAGACTTTTCTGATAAAATTCTCAAAAATCTACTCTTTAAGGAGTCAGAAATCAATTAATATGATTTTGGTTTCTGCCGTGAGACAGCTTAGGTATTAATTTTTTGAAATCGTACAAATTAAGCCGTCTGTTAGTGAATTGACATGCCTCACATTCGAAACGCTAATTACAAATCCTTGTCAGTTATATTTTTCAATGCGGAATAAAGTGCAGAAGCCCATTAAGCTGTTGCGCAGCCGACACCCATCCCAAATCAACACGCTGACATCCGTGAGGGTGGATGTTATTTTAATAACAAAACCAGAATCGCTTTCTGGATTCTGAAAAAAGCGCTTTCAACATCTGCGACTGTCAGAGTGAGACGTTGACGACCTGTTGGAACAAGAACAAAGACACCGCGGCGAAAGCCCTGTAGTCTCGCAGAAATGAAACGCGACAATCAAAGTGTCAAAAGTACAGCCGTCAGAGGTGTCACTGGAATCTCAAGCACATTATGGTGTCACTTTGCGGTTTGAAGCACATTTGCCTGTCTCTTCTGATTGATCCCACGCCTGAGTGCGTCTTTCACGGGTCATCCATCAACGCGGGATTTGTTAATTAGCCAAGAGTGTCACAGGCCGTAATTACACACACACACACTGGTAGCTTCCTCTGGCGGGAACTGGTGCCAGGTGTTTGCCTCTGCAGGAACAGGAAGTGACATCACAATAAAGCTGTCCTGGCGTGCTCTGTGTGTGTGAAGACTCTGGGACCGGCCTTCAGATGTGTGCAGTTCACTGTCGTGGAATACCTGTGATCCTAAGGGGAATAACCTGAGCCCTTAACATTTGTAATGTTGGGGGGGGGAAATGTATTTCATTTATTCATTGCTTTACAGAGACCGTATCATGGATTAAACTGAATATTGTACCTATAAATGAACCGTAAACTAAGATATATTAAGAAAAGGGTAATTTGTGTAATAATGAAGCATTTGTTGATTGGGACATTTGTTTTGAAATTCTCTTAGCAGAAAGCAAATAGATAAATGGAAAGTAAAAGATGGGGAAAAGAATTGTGTTACAAGAAGAGGGGCGGTCGAACAAACGTATAAAAAATATATTTACAAGAATCTCACGACACCATAAGCATTGGCCATGAACTGAAAATGGCCACCAAAACTGACAGCAGTTAGCATCCATCAAACTCGGGCTAACAGCGAGTGGGACGCCCGCCAACGTCAGAAAATTCCGGTTTCAAACTGCGTTGTCAGACTGAGTAGAAAGCGCCATCAAGCTCAGTTTTGTATGTACGCAAGTCATTCGATCCTTCATCGCTGCTGTTTACGTGCGTCCTATTATCATAACTGAAATGTCCCCCTTGGCAGGTCATGTTGCGTCCGCGTCACCCTGACAGATGAAATAAACCTGGTGCTGCTTCCAGTGCGGTCGGGTTTGAGATGCCGTCTGTCACCGTGGGAGACAAACAGCGGTGACACATCGCCCACCCCGGCGTGAGAGCAGAGTCGGGCTTTCCCCGCTCTTTCGAATACGCTGCTCATATTCAACACGCAGCGGCTCATCAGAGCCAGTCACATTCATGGGATCTTATAAATTTAACCCTTTTTTTTCATGAGCACTGGTCCACACTGAGGAGCTTTGAGGAGCAGTGATGGCAGAAATTGACAGCTTAATTTTGATCCATTGGCTCCAAACTAGTAACAGGCGCTGGTTCAGGTTTGGCTGTTCACACTAACTCAACTTCAGCGGGCTGGTTGCGGTGCTTCATCCTCAAAGCCCAGGGAAGCTGTCCTCTGAGTTTTTGGTTCCTCTTCATGGGGTCAAGTTGATAATCTTTATCATCAGATGCACCATGTCCTCTAAAAAAGTAAAAGGTTTTTTCATGTGAACTGGGAGTTAAGCCGCTGATTTTGTTAGGATTGGTTCCTGCTCTGCTGCTCCAGCAGTGTCATTTTTCTTCAGTCTTCATCACCTTGCGGTGGTTTGGAAAATTTTTTTGTGTTGCTGGTTCTTATTTCATTATTTTCCTTCAATTAATTTCCTCAAGCCATTATTAAACTACCTCAGTTTAACCCCTAACCTCAAGTTTATTATTTATTTCAGCTGAAGCGGGCCTGTGTTGAGTTTTTGTTGAAGCAAACGACGATTTATTAATTTTGAGAAAATAAATCAATTGCTTAAGTTTGCGCAGTGCTAGGGGCTCAGCTTGGAGCGTGGATTTAATTTAACATTAATATTTTTCGTAATATTTCAATTATTGCAGAAATGACAAATATTACATTGTTTTGACTTGTGTGTGTTTCTGTGTCTAAGTGCAGTCGAGAGTGAATTTGTATGTGTGTGCATTCGTAAACCTCTGTGCAGGAGTGTGTTTGCATTAGTGTGCTTGCGTTGTTTTTGCACGTTGTGTTGTTTCTGGAGCCAGCACGTGTAAATATGCTCATGCATGCATGTGCATGTGTGTGTGTGTGTGTGTGTGTGTGTGTGTGTGTGTGTGTGTCCACGTGCGCACCAATGTGCCGAGAGTACTATGCGCATTGTGTGCATGCATTCTTGTTTGTGCAGGTGCGTGCATGCGTGTTTGTGTGCATGCTATGTGTGTGTGTGCGTGTGCGAGCATGAGTGTGCGTGCGTGCCTGTGTGCGAGTGTTTGAGTGTGCATATGCGCGTGTTTGTGTGTTTTTTTGTGTGTGTGTGTGTGTGTCTGCATGTGCATGTGAGTGCACGCATGTTTGTGTGTGCGCGCGCGTGTTTGCGTGTGTGTGTATTTGCGCATGCGTGCATGCGTGTGGATGTGAGTGCGTGTGTGTGTGTGTGTGTGTGTGTCCCCATGTGTGTGTTCATTAATGAATAAGGCCTGCTCTCGTGACGCAGCTGCTCTGATTGTGTCATGCCTCTCTCCACCTGACTGTCAGCACGAAAACAAACCCAGCCGAAAAGCGAAGTCTCCATGGTTACCCTGCCAAAAACACCGCTCCGTCATCAGAATGGCAAGCGAGTGGAAAGCATTAGCGTGTCCCGCTAAATTAGTTTTGAAGTTTCTAGCAGGCGAGACGTGCATTCTCTGCTTTTATAAGATCACAATCTTGTGTCTCATTAAAAAAAGAATGTGAAAAAAGTATCAATAGGCTCAGCCAAACCGCAGCAACATGGTTTTAGTTTAGTGTCATTTCACTTCGCCGGGTTCGGTGACATGACTGTACACACTGCTGTCTTTATACAGATGGATCATAATACTGTAATGGCAATAGGCCTAAGCCGTGTTTTTTTTTTTTTTTTTTTTTTTTTTTTTTACCTTTCTATCTAAATGCCCTCTCAGGTATAGTAAACCAAGACTGCACACCAGTTCTGTAAAGCAATTAATATGTGATTAATGTGCATGTATCCATCGTATACTTTTCCATACTTAAAAAAAATAATGACTCATACTTATTTCACAAGCTTGTCAGAAGGGAGTAAAATATCTTGTGTCGTGAACGAGCGGCAGATCTCTTGACTTGCTTTGTAATGGCTGAACAGAGTCCCTTCAGACTTTTTTTTTAACAAAGTAAATGGTATTTACAGAACTGTTGTCTGGGGAGAAATACGGGGTTCTGTGTGTGTGTGTGTGTGTGTGTGTGTGTGTGTGTGGATCTGTCTATTACAGAGAAATTAGAAACTTCTCTGTCAAGTGGAGGCTCGGTATGCGCTAAATGCTATGTGATCTTGTTCTCCTGTTGGCGGTTTTGTCATCAGTGCACCGCCAGCGGCTAATTGTCCGTGAAAGTGAAACAGCAGGCGAGGTCACATGATCGGGGGTCACTGTATGATTGACAGGGTCCTGACTGGTGTGGCGGAATGAGCTTAAGTTGCCCAGGGGCTTGATTTGGTGTCCATGTGTAGTCTGGGGTCCTGCGTTAGCCTTGGGCGGGAAGGGGGCTATTTCATATGAGTCTTGCTTCCAGTGCCAATACCTCACCCATATATTACAGTATACAGTATACTGCTGTTACTTGGCTGATTCTTTCATTAATTCTTTCATCTACAGCAGCTTACAGTTGATTAGACAAAGTGTTTAAGGCCTTCCTGCACTGATCATACTGTGGTTATACTGGGACTTGAACACTAAGTTAAATGAGTCAGAGTCTCATGTGCTGCGACTTGGTTATTGGCAGCTCCGCCATACACACACATACTACTAATTATGATAAATGGAGTGCAGCTCACTTCATTAGTGTTGGTGCTGCGAACAGTGTAATAATCGTGCTGCACTTCCTATGGACGAAAATGCAAATTATTGCCGCCAGTCTCCACTTTAACCCACTGATCAGAGAAATTCTGTAGAGATCAGCGCTTTGGCCTCACTTTTTTTAAATCCAATGTGCTGGAATACAGCGATAATATTTTTAATTTTTATTTTTTTTTTAAATCCGTTGTAGTCCCTGGAGACTGTAGCTACTGCATGGGGAAAGGGCTCGTGACGAGATGCAGAATGCCGTCCTGCGGTCGCATCGTCAATCCTGGTCTTTCGTGCGCATTTGACTGCTGTAACATTGTCTTTTATTCATATGCAAGCCAGACAGGTCATATTGGCACATTTTTATTACGTAATGACCGTTTTCATTGTATATCTCAGCACTAGAGGCACGTTGCATGGCAAACGAGAGACTGACTGAGGTCCTGAAGTTAAGGTATGGGGGTCGGGGGAGGGTACTGAGTGTGCGGTGAGGGCTGACATTTCATTGACTCGGCGGGTAGAATGGAGGACGCGAAAGTTTGCGTGTCTGAATTATCGTCTCTTCACTTTTCGTGCGTTTCCCACCGCCAGCTGTCACGGAGCCGTCAAACTGCGGAATGAAATTCATGGGGTTTTATTTAGAAGCTCGGCAGCGATAATGACTACACTTCTGATTTCCATTATCGCCGATAAATATAACTTAATGTTATGCGTTCATGAACCTAACCCTACGTCCCCTGACTTCATTTTCTCTCCGATGTTTTTCCGCCTCAATACCGCGCTATTTCAATATTTCTTGCCGACGGCCGGTTTTATTTCTCCTCGGTTGCGTTTGGCAGGAGCAGTTCTCCGCTCTCTCGTGTACAGTTGTAATGTCAGCTTTATGCTGCTCATATTCCTCCCTGGGATACAATTTCTTTCCATTGACAGAAATCCAATTAGTTTTACAACAGCAGCTGGTCCAATAGACGGATCTTAAAATATACCAGTATGCTTCCTGCGCAGTTTAACAGACTCGCCACTGAGAGATGGGCTTTTATTGGCCCGGCCTGAAGAACTGAGCAGCACCAAGATCACTCTCTTTCTGTACATTGACTAATTCAGGAGTGAAATACGTGCACACCTCTGATGTTATGATAGCTGCGAGGAAAGCTCTTAATATACCATTAAGTTTACATTTTAACACTGGTTCTCATTTATAAGTAACTGCCCATAGATAATGAAGACACAGTGGAGAGATTACATGAACATATGAAAGAAACTGTTATTTATGCACAATGTGCTTTTGGATAGTGGTATTTTTCAGCGGTAATCCTATGCAAAGCTTCCAGGGCAGCCCAGATCTGTGAAGAACGAGGGAAAGTTGGCACCCGTTCGCCCGCCAACACCAGGGGGGCGAGTCCGAGCCTGTCAGTAAAATGGCCGACTTCCAGTTCACAGCCCTGGTCATGCAAAGCCATCTTTTCTGATTAATGGCCTGAGCGACTCGGAGGCATGGAACGTATTAAGCCTTTGAAGCGAAAACAGACAGCTGTACTTTCTCTTTCCACCCCCGTTCCTTTCTGAAAGGACGAAAAGGTCTGCTTTTTGGAAAAGGAACAAAGGAGTCGACTTTCATTCTGGCCGGTCGGTGGGTTTGGATCACCGTGGGGAGGAGAAGTGACGACAGGAAGACATACTGTACAGACAGACAGTCAGACAGACGGACGCAGAGATGGTTTCAGTTCTGCTGCATGTGAAAAGTTTGGTCTGAAGAAACTGCAGCGATTGCGGGTGTTCCTGACGGCTGCTTGGACGTTTGTCAACAGATCAAAGGGCACTCCTCAAATCTGTTTTAAGTGGTGCCATGGCTGTTTGCATTTGAAGTATAAAATATGGATTATTGTGTTTATCAATTATGATCTGTGTTGTTGTGACAGACGGGGCAGTTGCCTCATGCTTTGCTGACGCTGACTCGCTGAAGAAATTCAGTTTGTTGTGCGAGTCTGGGATGAATCAATGATCCACACAGACTGGAGTCTGTTAAAATATGCAACCCTGAATAATGTTTGCTGAACACAACACTATTATACTTCTAACCTCCCATTGTAGGCCAACTGCATAGAGTATCACAGGTTTAACCCTGTAAAGCCTGCAGACCCATATATGGGGCTCATGCAGACGCTGTATTCAAACCTGTGGAACTTCAGGGCGATTTTAAATTCCAGTGGAGATCCCACGATTTTCAAAGATTCCCGAGATGTGCCTGTTAAATTTTTGAGAAATGTGTGTAAAATGCTGTACAAGATTTAGATATTTTCCATTTGATGTAATGCTGTGGCCATAAAAACATGGCGTCCTGGGTTTGAATATTTCTCTCATAAGAGTACATATGTGACGTTGTCATACAATATGAAAAATGCTTTTTCTAACTTTGAACCTTCCCAAGGGAAAACATCAGTGAAAAATTAGAGTTTACAAATGCTTAAGAATTAATGCTACATTAAATGTAGTAAGTGCTGAGTAAGTTATTCACCAGGTGGTAAGGCCTAAATATGTATGAAATGAATGCACATTTATTCTTTATTCAAAGTGAACCCTGTAATTTTGGGGTTTTATCTTTTTTAAAGTGAGTCTGCTGGACCTTATCATTTGTCCCAACTCTCACTCGACCTTTATGCGACCGCATCAGTGGGACTTAAAGAAGGCATCGGTATGCGCCCAGGCCTCTCCTAAAGGCTTTTATCCTGCGTGAAGTTTCCACATCTGATAAAGTCGAGCTGCGCCGCTATCGCCAAATGTTTTTCCCAATCGTATTATACCCCGTGTGATGGCCGCTGAAAGCTCTCCGCGGTTTGATATAGTGCCGAGTCTCAGGGAATAGAGAATAGAGAATTTGCCATTTTGTCATGTTTATGGGTCCACATCTTTAAAGATTGCTGAAAGCGCTTATTGATAAATCATTATAGCGCAGATGCTTTTAGGTACTTTGTGGCCATTTATGAGCATTTCAGGCTGTATCTTACGGGTCTCATCCATTGACTTTGTGCTTTATCACTCATATCTCGTTATATTTATGCTTTATCCTCATATATATGCAGGCAAATACATTTTTTGACACTTCAGTTCCTCTGTAATGTACAGTTTTGCTGTCTCCCTCTTAATTTCACCATGTGTCCTCATATTACCTTCTGCCAAAACAACTTTTTTGAACAACCAAACAAACAAGGAAATGCTATCTCGTTCTCTGGCTGTGAGCGGAAACTTAAACGTATCCTTGGCTGGTGCTGGGAGAGCAATCTGTAGTCGTCCAAAGCCGAACCGTGGTGTCGCATTTCGTAGATACGCTGAACACTCCCCTCTTCTCCCTGGAAATGGATTTAACCTAAACGAGTCAGAGCTTACACCCTTGGTGACTCTTAGACTCTGAACTGGCTAACCCCATTTCTTGCGCTGTAAAAAAAAAATGATTTGTTCGCTCAAATGGACCAAAAGAAGACCCCTTGTTGCTTTGACTGAGGTTAAGATCTTTGATTTTAAAGAGTCAAGTTTATCTTTACTCTTTACATTCACAGAACTTAACTCAGTCAAACCAACACAATGACTTGACTTTGTCAAGCTGGGTGAACAAATCACTTTTTCCCAGCGTGAAATTTTATGTTGGTTTTGATTTCAACTCTCACTCTTGTTATGACTTGAAAATCACAACAAAGAAAACCAGCAATGACAACTTAAACAAATTTATTCTTCACTGATTAAAAAAAAAACTTCTACAAATAATCCACTGTTTTATCTTATAATAACACTAATGCCACTATGCAACTCTGTTGCCAAAACAAAAACTCTGCCCCCACTGAACAAAATCACAGCATTTATATAGACTAGCAACATTCTGGAAAGATTTACAAGATTCCTGGGTGACCCGGCCCCCTCCAGGCAAGAAGATGGCGGAAGCTTCTAGAAAGCACTAGTCTATTTCATCACAAAGCAGTGGTATTGCATCAGATCATGTTTTTCTACAGATGTACCACCAGAGGGTGCTAAACAAATAGCTGACCAGTAAGGCAGCACCAATAGTATGTAACAAATCTCCATTTACAAATGATATACAGTACTTTACACAAAATACTCATACATAACACTCTGCTCATTTTATAAGACTGATTAGCAGTTAGACGTCACTGAACAGCGAAAAGAGCTCGTCAGTTTTTTTTTTTTTTTTTTTTTTTTTTTTAAAGTCTACAGACCGTAGGCCTCAAGCTACAGGGTTGGTCAGCCCTGTCTGGGAGTAGACCCCTCCAATCTTGACCAGGTGTTAGTGAGTGAGTCTGTGCTTGGTCGCAATAAGCTTTCCTAATAGGCAAAGGCTGTTCCCCCAACCGCTGGGTGAATTGTGTCCAGTTTCGTTATTCACCTAACCATTCTCAGCCATTGAAATGCGTGGAATATTTTGCCAGCGACATCTTTCGGTGAAGCTTTTTGGCGCCATTTTAATGGTCTTGTTTGGAGCACGGCATCAAGAAGATGGTTGGGCGAATACAAGCAATCAGCAACCTTCCTTCCTGTACCACCAACGGTTTGGGGAATAGCCTCTTCGTGTCGAATTCTCTAGTTTTAAATGGACTCCTTCCAAAAGTGTTAACTACTGCGATATCCGAGGATTTGCGTCAATTGAGAAACAACCCTTAGAGCGCTGAAATAAATTTTTTTTAAATATACATTTTAATTACCTTGTGCTGTTGAAAACCTATCATGTGGTGACTTGTTTAAAAGAGCTCCCGCAAACAAGTCACCACATGATAGTTTCTCATCAGCTTTGATTTTGGCATCTTACATGATTGAGCAATAATGGCTGCATGTAGGGCTCTGAGGGTTGAACTGCCAGAAAACTTAGGCCAGACTGGAACTGCCTTTGCTGCTGAGAAGGTGTGCGAGGTCCCCCTCCCCCCCCGCCCCGTGTTGGCCAGGCCCGAGGTGACTACACAATGAGTGGTTGTCCCCAGAGGTCCGTAACTCGGCGGCGGCTGTCCGCGGTTCGCGCAGGGCCCCGGATTTACACAAGTGCATTTCTGTGCTTTATCTGCCCATCGATCTGCTGCGTTTCACCGCAGCGGACAAACTTTGGGTGAGTCGCTCGCGGCGGCCCGAAGGGTATGAATGTGTTTGTTTACAGAGCGGCTGGGTTCAGATCTCGAGCGCCGCTCTCTCCTCATGGCCCAAAAGGGACACTGTGCTTTCTCCTGTGATGGGAGCGCACTGGGGCTCTCTGGCAGATTTTTTTGGCCCTCTGAGAGCCTGTCGAGTTTGTGAAAAGAATTAGACGAGCCTTCTCCATTTTGGGTCAAAAATAAGCGCAGGGTTGTTCACAGCTCTGTTATTTGTCCAAAGTGCAGTCTTTTTCTGTCTCTGAAGAGCTCATGGGTGGGATAGAGTATGGGTTAATTTTATGATCTTTTTTTTTTTTTATCTAAACATTGTACATAATTGACAAATGACATGTTTGATTGACACTTTAAGTTGCAAGATTACAAGATTAGATTACTATGTTCTTACTGGCCTCGACTGCCTGGTCAATTAAAGGGGAAAAAAACAAAAGAAACCCTTGCTTTGGCAGACTTCAGGGAATTGCCTTTAATTGAAAAAATGGCATAATATGGGACCTATTAACCCTTAGAGTGCTGAAGTTTTAAAAAAATATAACTTTAATCATCTTGTGCAGTTGAAAACCTATCATGTGGTGACTTGTTTAAAAGAGCTCCCCCAGGGCAGCTCTTTTAAACAAGTCACCACATGATAGGTTTTCAGCAGCTTTGATTTTGAAATCTTGCATCTTTGAGTAACAACAGTTGCATTTAGCACTCTAAGGGTCAAAACTTAAAAAAAAAATTGCACTAAATGCATCAATGAACCATGGATCGGCTGCGCATCCATAGCTCTTGCAGGTGCTTGTAGAGATAATGAATGCAACAGAAAATGGCCTGTTGCTTGTGGAGTAATCAGCCCTCCTTCAGTACACGGCACTGACCTCCAGCAAATGCCCTCCTGCCACTTGCATTTCCATTTAAAGAAACCACCACAGCCTCAAGCCTTATGAAGAAGTTTCGCCGGAACGCCAAACTATTTCTAACATCCTCTCTCCTTTGCGAAATGCATGTGGCAACACCAGTAGTTTACATGTAGCATATTGCCATCGGTAAATGCCACAGAGGTCGACAGCGCACAGTCTCTCTCTTGAGGGTGAGGATGCTCCAGTGAGACTCATGATGTGGGTATTCCTGTAACCATCGCTGTTTGAATTAATGATCAGTTTTATGGCAAACCCTCAGGCCAGGCTGATCCCAAATGGCGGCGAATCCCACTCCTGTTTCGCAAAAAATCAATGGCGGCCTTTGGCGTTGGAGGACTATGAAGCTGGTTTGGAAGAACACCCAAAGACACGGCTTTATTTTTTCACGAGGTGTGTTTTGAAGTGAATGGAGGCTGCTCGGGGGGAAGGGTGGGGGGGCGGTGTACCCAAAAGCCATTGCAGGAATCGCAGAATCCCTCATGGATTTGAGTACACGGTGCGATCTGTAAAAAGGGCGCAAAACGCCACAATCTTTATCAATGCTGTACTTCATCGCTTTGTTATGAGTAAAATGAGCTTTGATTTAAGGTGGCTCTTTCAGGGCTATCCTTTAGGTCGGATCATTCTGGCCTGAGGTCATGTATGGAGCATCACATGATTTCCCATCTCACCAGTAATACAGCAGGACTCTGATCTGAGTGTGAAGATCTGAACGCTTACTCCCTCAGACTTTACCTCCCACACACACCCCACCTGTGTCTTTAACTGCTGATCAGTTTGCCTGCATTGAAAGTTGATCGTAGCTGTTTTTATTGTACTAACTTCATATTATCTCTGCATGGGTCGATGCTTTTATTCCAGAGGTAAATTGAAAGGGACCAGACCTTATATGTGTTGTCACATCTGGAGCGTAGAATGTTGAATATGTTTGATATGCTTTCAGTCATACTTTGCTCTGCAAAAGAGTATTTGCTTCTTTAGTAAATAAAGTTTGTCCTGTTTGTTGTGCTGTGGATGTGTCCTTGGTTGTGAACTTAGTGTTTGTGTTTCTGGATGAGTGTCAGCTGAGTGAATTTGATGAAAGATTTCTCAATGAGGAAAACTCAATGAAACACTTTTATTTTTGTTCTGGAGTCGTGGTTATATTGGCTCCCCCCCCCTTCAGTGAGAAAGCTGCGCACTCACGTGTTTAAACATATTTACCATGAATCCGACAACATTACCCTTTGGCCTCGGCAAAGGATCTGAGCCAAGCATGCCAATGAAGGAATTTTTCCTGGTAATTTTTATTAGTTGCCATTCAGGATTGATTAAATCATATGCAGCTGTGAATTTCCTCTGTTAGTTTTGAAGGACTTCACGATGCTACATTGCCGTTTCGTTGAGTTCATGACCATTTTAAAGTGACGGCTCTTCCTCTACCATGAGCAGTCATGTGCTCTTCTGTGTTGGGTTTCTCTAATAGAAAAGTGCAGAGAGGTGATGAAATGTTGCCTCATCTGATTTTCCCTGGGCGTATTGGAGTTTTATTTTTGTCTGTCGAAGGACGTTGAGCATTGGCAGATGGCAGTGTGCATATATGCACGACCCGCTTGGCGTCCAACTTAAAAAAAATTGACAAAATTAAAAAATGGATGGAGCGCAGAAGGTCTGTTTCATTCAAAATTTGAATAATTGATTGTCTCCATTAAAATTAAGGACACTGCTCTCTGTTGATTTTTGAGAAAAGTATACTGAAATAATTAGTATGTAGTATCTGTTAACAGTATTTCAGCTGACTGCTTACGTTCCTTATTTTCTGAGTTGATGTAAGGATGTTCAGTTTTCCTCGAGAATTAAAATTGTTTGTATTCCACTGCATCGGCCTGTCTGCCTGTCCAATGCTGTCGAACCTCGTGGGCTTGATTCAGCTCTCAATATCGGTCCTCCATACAGAACTTTAGTCCTCAGTGAAACTTTTTTGTGTTTTGTACAATGGACATCATGAACATAGCTGATGACTGGTAAAATGAATTTTTCTTATTCTTAATGAAAATTAAGGATAAAAGAGAGAAAAGACAAAGCATTTTTAGTTCATGCTGGCTTTTGTTTCTGTGGTATAAATCAAATAATGAGAATTAAAAACTCAATTCTGCTTTTGGAAACAAGTTGAATGAAATGTTGAATGCAAACAGCTGCTGTCCATAGACTGACTGGAGTTCCATTTAGCGAGTTTCGCAAAAATCACCACCGATCGCTTTTCTCTGTAACCACATGCCTGAATTATTAAAACCCTTTTCGACGGCATCCTGAGTGTTTTTAGCGTCTGATCTGCTTCGAGACTCGACTCTGCCGCGTTTCCTGCGATCAGAAAAAACACTCCCGTCAGCGTGTCATAATATGCCACGAGAATGATGATATCATAATTATTTAAGTATGTCGGAAAGCCGCGAGCCGTGACGCTCGGTGAACGCCGCTCGTTGTTCCTGAGCATGACCGATGTATTCAGGTGCTCCGGAGCGACGATAAGGACAACATTGTTTATCAGCGAAGTGCGTTTCACTCTCAATGCTCCGGCCTGTATTTCAGGAGTCTGCCGGCTGCCTCTCCCAGCGAGGAGACGTTATAAATAGCGCTTGATGAATGTGGACTTTTGTTTTATTTTTTGTTCATTCAGTGTAATGAATGTTCGCCCGGAGCTCCCTGGTAGCAGTGAGTGAAGTTTCGACACTGATTACCGCAGAGCCCCACATCTGATAAATCATTCACTTCCTGTCAAGAAGCAAAGCCACTCTTTACCAAAATGCCATTTCAAAAATAATAATAAATGAAAAGTAAAAAATAAATATTCTAAATGGAGTCTGCTGACGCGGCCCGCAGTCTCTCAGCTGACTCCTGCGCAGGGTCGAACGCTGGATTACATGAGTGGCTGTGATTTGTCACATGAAGCAGCCGTGATTTTGACCTGCTGCTGACAGGGGTAAACATTTCTGAGGTAAAAGGAAGTGATGATCAGAGTCAGGGTGGCACATTGGCACCAGGTCCTCAGGTCAGTATGTTTGATGCAATTTTTATGTCTGTAAGTATTTGGACAGTGCAATTTTTTTTGTTTTTGCTTTATTTGCATCCACATTGGGCTGTCCTCTCAGGTATTACAGCCATCGTTATGGCTCATTAACTGTCAATAAATACACAGACTATACTGTATACATACAATGGTGCACAAATTTCTGATTGAAATCTCTTCGCGTGAGCAGTGCTCTGCCATTTAAAAAAAAAAAAAAAAAACTCTTAGTCAGGGAATATGAGTTTGAAGAAGATGCATAATATTACTAAACAGTGAAATGGATAATAGTTACTCCTTATTTTCGCACACAAACATTTTCCAGTCACCGCTCTGCATTAGCTGTCCACATCTCCACGGTAGTGGGCTAAATTCTGACTGAAGACGGGACTGCTCTCTCAACTAAAATAATGCTTTTGTCTCGACTCACCTGGACTTCAACAGGAAATTGGTTTAAAATGATTTTTATTGCGTTCTCTCCCCGCGGTATTAACGGGTTCCCTGTGTTGGTTCACATACCTCTGATGAGAGTCAGCGCGGGAGAATTATTCACTTTTATTGCAGGCTTACCAGCCCGGGTACCGCAGTATCATTTAAACTTCCATTTACAACCTTTTAACTGTCAGGAACTATTGAATTATGGATGTTTACTGTCCTCCGAGCTCCCAGGCCCGCTGCAATGACTTTAACGGCTGGAGCAGAATTACGAATATGTCTGGTTATGAAGAGCTGGTGTTATTAGCATACAGGTCTGGCCTCCAGCAGCTCGCCCTGTTGCTCTTGACAGGACGGGTGTATTTAAAGCGAAGAGGAATTGATTTCTCTCCCCTCTCGTGCCCCAAGCTCGTTTTCTGTCCTTCCTCTTGTATACTCTGCGTGATGAATCGCTGGGAGGAGCGAATTTTGGGATTTTTGTGGAGCAACATCACGTAGCGTGCGGGCTGTTCCGGGGCCCAGCCAGCCTCCTGCCCTCGGACGTTTGGAGCTCGCTGTTGGTGCGGTCACGGCTCGTTTGAGAGGGACGGGGGGGAGGCGAACTTGTTTGGGATGTGAATTTTAATACGAGGCCTGTTAAATGTTTGCCTGCTGACATGCCGAGCCGGACTTCATTTTAATGGCGTGTGTGCCGGTGAAGCCAATAAGCTGTCGAGATGATTGATAATCTGACCGTTATGGCAACATGACTCTCCTGTCCTTTCTCCAGTGAACGACAGTCTCCAAATCGAATTCCGCTTGTGTGTGTGCGTGCGTCTGCGCGGCCACACGTGTAAGCTTTTTCAGGTACATACTACATGAGACACAGGAAGATTAGCTCAACTGGCCACGCTGGTCTCTACTCTTGTTCACACACTCAACAATCTGTTATTCTTTTAGATTGTTGCCATTTACACGATGGTGCCAGTCGCTGTGTAAACAAGCAACTCTCAAGCATGTGTAAAGAACTTAGGATGAAGTGTTGTGTGGTTTGTTCACAAAACCGTAGGTAGATGGTCTGACCAGTGTTGAGGGATGGTTTATTAACCCTTAGAGCGCTAAATGCAGCTATTGTTGCTCAATGATGTAAGATATCAAAATCAAAGCTGTTGAAAACCTATCATGTGGCTCCCCTGCGGGAGCTCTTTTAAACATGTCGCCAAATGATAGGTTTTTAACAGCACAAGATAATTAAAAGTACATTTTAAAAAAATTTATTTCAGTACTCTAGGGGTTAATGAGTGCATCTTTTCATGCATCTGTGAGAGCTGGATTTTGTGTGCGAGTCTGCGTGCTGGCATGTATTTGGTTGAAACATCGACTCTGAGCATGTGTATCTGGTGCTTGTGTTTTAAGGATTCTTGCAACTGTTAACATTTCTCCCGTAGTGTAAGGTCATAACACGTAAACATTATTTTAATTTGAAAGAATTGCAGTGAATCCTTGACAACTGGAGGGCAAAGGTCAAGACCAACTTTACACCGTTGATTAATGACTTTTCCCAAAAGCATTTTGCCAAGTAATAAACAACTTTCCACCCGGTCATTTTTTGGCAGATCGGGCTCATTTTTCTTCTGTGGTTTTTTTTTTTTTTCAACAATGCACTAAATCAAAGAAAGTTTGACACAAGAAAGAAAATGGGTATTTACCGTAACCTTAAAAACGCAAGCACAGCAAAACCCTGAGCTGGAGTGAAAATGTTGAGTTTTTCATTGTGTGACAGGAGTCTTTGCGGTTCTGCCAGAGCTGAGGCTCGTGTGTGTTTAACATCAAACAGGGCTTATTTAAAGTATACCTGCGCCTGGTCGTTTATTTCCCCTGACTTTCCTGCACTTGTCCAAACAAAGTTTGACAGATGCTGACGGCTGAGACTAATGCGGCCATCCATTACGCGAGGTCTGTTTGGCCAGAGCGACTTGATTAGCCGAGTTTCGACTTCTCCTCGTTGCTAAGTTTCAGCTCGCGAAGCGGGGGGAAGATGGCGGTTGTCGGCTAGGCTACGGGAGTCCCTGGCTCTGCTGGCGTGACAAACGTTTCTCGACTGACAGCGATAATTAAATCCTGATGATGATGTTTTTACAATTTATTTAATGTAATTACTCTGCTTCCGTGGAAAGTTTTATTCAAATGAAAAGATTAGTTCATGAGATGTAACTGATT
This sequence comes from Gymnothorax javanicus, assembly GCA_029692085.1. Lineage (NCBI taxonomy): Eukaryota > Metazoa > Chordata > Actinopteri > Anguilliformes > Muraenidae > Gymnothorax > Gymnothorax javanicus. Next base: position 51,667,707 of record CM056208.1, on the reverse strand, counting down.
GTCTAAAGTTAACTTTAAAAGTGGATTTTCGCTGTAGTTTATCATTTCCGTCTGCTTGCCGTCTTGTGAGATGAAGAGGAGAGATGGCTGTATGGAGTAGTGCTTCCCTTAACCCTTCCGAAAATCTTTTACCAGCTTGGAGCTCCCAGGAAGGGGTTTTGAGTGTCATTAATAGTATGTAAGGAGGAACATTAATGAAACTCAGAATGGTGTACTCTTTCTTCAGTGTCCTGGAAGAATAAATTGTTGGAGGGTTTATAAGTCAAACTGTAGATATTCAGAGGTTGGAAAAATATTGTATGCACCCCTGAAAAATACCTTTTAACTTTGAAGTCTCTGAATCACAATTACAGAAATATCTATGCAGATAATTTAATTTATCACTTTTTGAAAATTTATTTCAGCGCTCTAAAGGTTAAGAGCTCCTCATGCTGATATCTATGGCTGTTTTTGTGGTGATGTCATCCCCACTGTGTATTTATGTTGGCAGAATTCTCCGATAATCTAGTAAGAAAGATGCGGCATCGTTGCTGGGCGACTCCTGTTCCTTTTACATGTTGACGACCAGAAGAGCAGCCTGTGTGGCATCTCTGTGGATGCATCGTGGCGAATAATAATCTGCTGAGTGGTACAGTATTGAGTTTGTGCGCTCTTCCTAATGATCTAAAAATGCTTCACAGCAAATATGCAAACCAGTCTTGACTGCAGTCAATGTGTAGCAGCCACCAGGGTGATGCATGGCCGCCATTTTCTTTTCCCAGAATGCCCAACACACAGGAACTAACACGGAGAGATGGGGTTGTACTGGTGATGCGATGTAGTATTTTCAGACCATGGTGTTTGTAAAACACAAATTGACACAATGAGGTGATGTAATGGTAAATTAATGTTTTGGGTGATTCATAACCCCTGTTCTCAATGCAGGCGATAAGAAAGTGAAAGTGACATGCCAGTGGGACTTAGAGAACAAGATTGAATCTGTAATCTGTGTCACAGAATAGTCTCGCTGGAATCTGAAAGTTTGAATAGGCTGAATAGACCATGGGTTATTGACCATTATGGAGATTGATTTCTGCTGCTCGTACGTCTGGTTCCATTCAAGTAGGCTTAATATTTTCTCACCGTTTCTACATTTACATGGGCGTTACTATGATGTATGTAATGTAGCTAATTGAAGCCGAATGTATGTGTAGAGACAAGGCCCTTTGAACACACTGTTTAATGATGCTCAGCACAGGCAGTACTCACAGTGGTGTACTTTCTGTGCTAGTCAAGAACAGGAGAAGAAATCTGCAGCCTTTTGAAATATTAAACCCTGTAGAGACTTGTCACTTCCTGCTCTCCCCAAGGTAAAGGTTTCGTGGAGTTTTGTTCTTTCCACGAAAAAAAAAAAAAAAAACCCAAATGAACTCTGAAAGTACTAGAGCACTAATTTGGTAGCAATGATTACATATTATAGGCAAATATTAATTCAGTATTCTGGCTAGAGGTTGAATTTAATGTGGGCTACCTGTAGGCCCTCGTCATCAAAGCATTTGTTTCTTTTTCGCCAATTTTTTGCTATTTTTTTTTCATAGATTGTGTGGTAAAGCACTAGGCCTGATGATACCATCTCCTATTTGATCCCCTAGATCTTCACCCCAGTAAACAGTAAACACATTTTTTTCTTAATATGATTATTCTGAGAAAAGGTCTGGCTATTTTACTTGTGCTCAGGAAGACTGAGTCGCTCCCATCAGTAATGACTGCACATGGCTCTCATGAATATAAATCTGCCGGCGTGCGTCTGTATTGGGCAGGAGACAGATGGATTGTGGGTGATTTAGCTCTGTGCGTGCATGAGCCTGCTGGGACAAAGCCAAGGGGAAGACGCTCATTATCCTATCTGTCTGTTTAGTAAAATCTATGGACCCTCATTGGGACAAAATGGTCATGAGTGAATACACACAAGTCACATGACTCCCTCACACATGTCTAATGGCTGCCTCTCAGCCTAGGCATTTGGGCGCTTACAGTATAAGCTTTTAAAATCAGTCCTACAGTGAGGCCTGTTAATATTTGGACAGTAATGCAATTTTCCCGGGCTGTAATTTATTACGTTTTTTGTGGCAGAAGCTCTTGTCCAAAGCAGTGAGCAGTCCGTGAACGCTGACGTTTATTGGGACAGCGTTCATGTTTCACTCCTCATGAGAGCAAATGACCTCAAATTAAACATGACAGTCTGCACTGTAATATGAGTTTATGCACACCTCAATGGAGTTTGTCACGCAAGAATTTCTGCCCTGGAGGGTTAAATTTGTTTCTTTGACCAAGTGCATACACAAATTGCCATGTACAAAAGAACAAATAGTCTAGTGTAACGTGCATGTTGGATGTCATGAGAGGACCTAGAGTTTAACTCTTTCAGCACTATAATTTGCTCACTTGAAGCACATATAGCTCATTGTTATCGCCACCCAAGTGCAGCCAAAGAGTCATTTTAATGAGCTCGTATATAAATGGAGAGAAGTCCTCTTAAATCTCTCTATGTGAAAGTCGATACTGCTTATACGCTCTCGTTTAACGTTAAAATAGTGGGGAGTAAACGCGGCGAACACAGGGTAAATATCATTGCCGTCTTCAGCACTGAATCACAGCGCTGCAGAAAAAGCTCTTTGTTTTATGTAAATAGTGATTGATGGCGCGTTTTACGCAGCGAGCGGTCCTTTGACAAAAAGTATTGATGGCTGCTTTCAGTAAGTGTTAGCCGAGATGACGGCGCAATCCATTTTAAGACGAATTGCACCGGAAACTACCTCTGCGGGGAAAAGTCGTGCATTATTTTTTCATCCGTAGTTTAAGGGACCACTGAATTCATGAATGCTTCAGTTCCCCTGTCATTTAAGGCTGTTTTCAATCACAGCGGCCTGCTGAGTGAGTGTTTCAGCTTTTCTGCAAATATGTAATTTCGGCGTTTACCTGGACTTCAGTAACATTAAGGGAATGCAGAATTGGTTTTTTGGGTGAAGCTTTCCACCGGACCATTTTAGAATGAAGTATATGCATGTAGCGGGTATCTCTTGTTGATTAATAATAGAGCAAGTTGGCAGTTAATCCTGTATAATGTAATATAAACATTACTACTAGAGGAACATCTGAGCGCATTCTCATTCTGACTGTTCGGGCAGATCTTTGTGTTTTCTGCGTGTAGTGTGCTGTACTTAATGTTGGATGGAATATCTTGTAGCTTTGTGTGTTTGTAGCATGGATTTTTTTTAATGTAAAGACATGGTCGTTGGAAAGCAGTGAAATAAATTCGCTGTGAAGGTCTCGTCTACTGCATAACCCGCGCTATGAAGGGCTGCATTGTCTCCCAGCAGCGCGCATTAAAAAGGGGAATTTTATGCATTTTTGGCCTGCCGCAGTTGGAAAAGCGGAGAGGGATCCTGTGAAACATGAGACCTAATGGAGATGTACTGTATGCCCAGGGACTGAGGTGCGCTTGTTCTGTAAAGACTGCCTGTATCCCTACATTACAGGAAATGACAGAACAGCAAGAGTGAAGGTGTTGACAAGATGATAATGTCTCTACTTTTAAATGCTCTACCATTTCCCCCCCTACTTATGCCAGCCATATGGGATTAGTTTTGTGTTTATTTCAAACATTTGCTTGTCCACCAGATTCAGATTTGACACTGAGGCGCGGTTTGTTAGAGACTGACCTGCGGTTGGGATGCAGGGTGTGAGTTCAGTCGCAGGTCTTTGTGTTTCAGGGGCTGGTTTAGGGGGAGTGTTGCAGTTGAATGGTCCTGCCCTGGGGTGTGTTTCCCAAAAGCATAGTTGCTACTTACACAGTTCGTCCATTCACAGTCAAGGGTTGCAACTGTGTAAGTTAGCACCTGCGCTTTTAGGAAACGCACCCCCCTGGTGGTCAAACACATCCTCACTCCTTCCTGAAAAAACGCACAACTCCGCCCTCTTTTTGGGCATCATTCTAAAAAGGTTTTTGCTCCCTGATCTGACTGATGCCAAGCTCCTCCCTCTCTCAGGGAATTGTTCTATGAAGATCCGTCCCCCCTCGGGCCACAAAGTACTGAGCTCTTGCCCTACCCTGATGTCAATCAACAGCACTCCGCCTCCCTCTGGAGGCGTCATAATATAAGACTCCTCCCTCTCCCTGTGACGCATACTACAAAGCTCCACCCTCTCCCTGGGCATCATATTACAGAGCACCTCCCCTTCCTCGGCACATACACTACATAGCTCCTCCCATCCCAGGAATGTTTAATAAAGAGCCCCTCCCTGTTCAGGAAGCCGCAGAGCCATCTGACGCCTGACTCCGCCCCCCTCTCCCCCTTCAGTATAAATGACTCCCTGTGATTGGGCGGCTCCAGTCTCTGACACGAGCACATCAGTGCTGACGGACAGCCTGTCGGAGTGCCTGCCTCTTGTTAGGGCCTGATCGGCAGCTCCGATTCCCGAGATGCAAACTCGTGAGAGCGAGATTAATTTGTCTGTCAGCCCTGAGTTTCAGAGAGCTCGTAAATCTGCCGCGGAGGGCCGTGCCCGGAGTGCCAGCGCGAGGGGGGGGGGCTGGAGTGGAGGAGGCCTGGAGTAATGGGACAGACAGTTTTACAGTCTGATTGACCTCTGACCCCGATGCTCTCCCAGAAGAACATTTGGCTGTGATTTGAGCCCCAAGGCCTCAAACTCTATGATGTATTGCATGGCCTGCGATATATTTTGAAGTTTGAAAATTCACAATGTAGATCTGGTGAAAAATTTTTTTTTTTTTTTTTTTTTTACCCTAATTTTGACTGAGCATGAAGTAAATGGAACACAAGAATCAGAAAAGTGAAGGTGCTGGTGTGATTGGGCGACGGAAAAAGTAATGAAATGGTTCAGGACCAGTGTCGTATCAGCGCTGGGTCTGTGGGCTCTCCTTATTAGCCAGACCTGTTATCTGGCCAGAATGTATCGCCCTGAAGCTGTAATTGAAAAATCAAAACCACTAAAAAACAATACAGCTAGATCTGCACTGTGGCACATGATCCTTCTGTTATATGGGTCAATGACAAATAAGCCTTTTAAAAATGTTTTTTTTAATACATCTTTAAAAATGTACAGAATACATTTATTTGAAGTTGGAAGAGTGTTTTAAACAAGTCTTAATGGTTGCACAACATCTATAGGGTTTTAGTACAGTTTTAGACTGTATTTGCAATTTCACCAGCCAAAAAATGTCAGGTGGTGTAACCAAAAGTTTCTTGAAAAAAAACACGCTTCCCTCTTTTTTTTTCTAAATCATTTTTTTTGTCAGTATACCTGAGAGTGTCTAATCTGCCTAAAACATTACTATTTTGTAATTGAGCTGGGTATTAAAAGTAACTCATGGATTCTTTATTTTAGGGGGCGGGTATTTTGGTTTCCCAAACAATTTAAGAACAATTAAACTATTAAACTTTGTTTATTTGAAAGGTTTTCAATACAAGATTATGCCCCCATATTAATATTATATTAATTCATATTTTAAATTGCATATTTAATACATTTCACATAGTGTTAACTTGCTCGGACGGTTGCACCACCTGACATTTTGAGGGTTTGATATGGCAGAACATAAAATATATATAATTTTTATGATAAACTGGAAATATGTTCAAAATAAACAGGTTTTATAGAATAAAATGATGCTTATTATGAATCATTTAAAATTATTTTAAACCAAAGTAGTGCACTCGGGCAATGTCACGTCATTGACCCATATAGTTCACAGCGGTATGAAACATCTACCTTACGCCCCACTCACCATCCCCTAATCCCAGCCCTAGTTCATGCCTCGGGGTTTTGCATGTATTGAAAATGGCCGCTGCGGTTGCGTAACGCACCTCTGAAAACGACTCCTCGGCGTGTGGGGGAGGCCGTTTGCTGGGCTGATTGATGGAAGCAGTTGAGCCGTGTTGGTCACGTTCCCTGCTTACCCACACGCCAGCCGGGCTCCCCTCTCCCCTGCAGAGGAACTCTCACTCCCTGCCGCAGACACGCTCTAAAGCTCCCCTCTTTCAAGTCAAAGTGCCTGTGGCTTAGAAATGATAATACTGCTCAGCACTGGCTGCCACAATCAAACAAAACTTAATGGGCCTTGAATCTGGCCTCTCGACTGCAGTGCATCAGCGCCAGCACAGCGCTTTTCTTCTGCTTACTTTTATCATGATTGAGGGGGTACGAGGAGGTTCTCTGTCTTGGTAACAGAAATAAGGTACATCTGAAATCCGAAAGCTGCAGTTATTAAGGGGTGTGTGTGTGTGTGTGTGTGTGTGTGTGTGTGTGTGTCTGACTGTATGTTTGAGTGAGTGTGTGTGTGTGTGTGTGTGTGTGTGTGCCTGTGGCACAAGTGCTGCTTGCAAGGATAACATACTTTTCAAAAACAGTCACCTTCTATAGTCCTGTATATCCAATATTTCTGGTAACTAATATTTCTTTTTTGATTTTAAGCTTCTTATCGAGGATCTTTTTCACATTTTTCAGCATCTTGTGGGATGAGCCTGCAGAGTAATGGCCCGGCACTGAGGAGTTGGTGAAACTTAAACCGTTATCTCCGGAAAAAAACAAAATTCTTAGAAATGTCATTGCATATTGTGATGGAAAATGGTGTTAAAACCGTTTTTGATCATTCATTTGCTTTCAACGTGTTTAAACTTCCGAAATACTGAATTCTTTGGCCATACTTTGGGCAGTAGCTAATATGCAAAGTTATCAGTTATTGATTTCCCCTTTTCTCTTTACCTGGCTTGTTTCTTGGGTTTCTGGGATCCCTGATTTTGTGCTATACGTGATCTGAAACCTAATTTGTATCCTCCCAAAATTCTCCTTTCCACACCTACCGATTTGTGAAGTCAAAATGTGAGCAAGTACAGTCTAAGTCAAATTGTATGCAGCTAGCTAGCTATGTCAAGCGTAAATGTGGGTGTGAGTACTGAAGGTAACATTGTGTCTTTCGGTGCATTCCTATTGGATTGACCCAAGTTGGCTTCCTTCAGATCATCGCAATTGTAGATGGTTAGATTGCGGTCGAGCTGCTTACTTTAAATTTTTTTGTTATGTAGTTAACGTTGGCTCATTCTGTGCGTAAGAAACGGATCCATTATTAAAATTATTAGTAGTCTACTGTCAGTGTGAAGCCCTGCTTCAATATTTTCTTCGCTCTTATTCATATTTTTTCTCCTCCTATTTGTTGGTCGACCAAAGCTAGGAGCAGGAGGCGGAGACGGGCGCTAATGCTCATACAGTCCTGAACAAGGAGGGATAGGGAAAATTGCTTTAGTTTTGGAGCATTACTGCTAACATTCATTTATTTTTATTTTTTTCAGATGGTTGTCCTTTTGACTGTGAAAGTAACAAAGCAGATAATTTATTTTCAGCCAATTTATCATATCACAAGCAGCTATTAATTTCTTCCTTTGTTATGCTTGTTTTGTATTGACTGCTTTTAATTTTATCCTTTAGCTTGTTGGCCTGCTGATTTGTTTTCTTTATTTACCATAACTGGTATATGCGTACACCATGTGGTGTATGCACGAGGTTTTCGTGTCCATTTCAGTGCTGATAGATGCTCTGTATGAATTGCATATTGTCTGATCGGTTGTGTTGTGCCACTGTTTCAATGACCTTATTCTGTGCACTCATTGTACGTAGCTTTGAATAAAAGCGTCTGCCAGATTTATGTAATATTATGAAACGCATCAAAGGTTGAGTAATTACGAGGCTGTCTGTAGTGCATTTCTCAGTGTGATCTATGTAGGTACACTTCTGTTCTCAGTTTTATAATTAAGCTCTGTGTTTATGTTCAGAAATGGATGGGAGCTACAGAGAGTTTTCAAGCCCTTAAGCGATGCTAGCAGCTGAGCCAGGTGTGTCGTTTTCCGTTCCTGGCCATTCATCGGTCAAGGAGGATCGATTGCAGTTTTGGACTGCAGCATTCATTGACAACTGGGGAGCTTGACCTTTTGATTGGGTAACCAATGCATTTCATTGCCATGTTTCACTCATGGTTTTATTTGGTCATATTGTGAACATACACTGGTAGATAAAAAAAAAAAGAACTGCCTAGAAATTCACGAATTTAAACAAGATCAATTTGATTTTGCTAGCGCATTCAAGTGTGGAATACGTGATCTAGTTATGAGTATAACAACAGTAATGTCGTCATGTGCATATACAGTCTATGGTCGTGAGGAGAGCAGTTGTTAGTTGCTCATGACGCACGCCACTTAAGCACAAATCCAGGCTAGATCGGAGAGTCACCTGTTTGTATTTGTACTCCGATGAGGAAACATTACCGGTATTTGTATTTGTACTGTGTAAATGGATGTAAACGTAAGCTGGAGTTCTTTACAGCAGAGGGGGCCTCGTTTAGCAGAAAAAAAAAACTCGTCCAAGAACATTTATATATCGTTATTTTTTACTTACTCATTGTTTTACTTACTCATTCTCATTGTTGCAATATTGACATTCCAAACTAAACTTTTTGTGATTTCCTGTGTATTGAAGAAGCATGTCCATGCACTTCGGTTGTGTTTGACGCCATATAAGCGTAGAAGGCTAGCAACCAAAGCCGTGTCACGCAGCCCTGACAAACGATCTCTTGCCCCTACAGCAGTCCTACAGACAGCGGCGTGACTCCGAAATCCGTTGAGTTTCGCCATTTATCTTCCATTCCTGCTCCCTGCCATTACCCCGCTGTCAGAGCAAGGTGTCAGGTATCCAAAATATCGTGGCCCGCTCTACTTTAATAATGCCGCTAACGACATGAACTATTCAAATGACAGCGAGTCGACAGAGGAGAGCGTTCCCCAGTCCCCCAGGCCCCCCCGCTGCGGCAGTGTTACTAAGCAGAGGACAGCCATGCTGGTTTGACAAGCCCGAGTGGATAAGGCCAAGGAAATAATTGATAGCAGGCAGGCCGCGTCCAAGGTCCTTTAGCAGTAATTGCAAGCAGAATCTGACTCTCTGATCTCAGCAGTGGTATTCGCTTATGCCAAAACAGGCTGGGCTTTGACAGATTGCCTTCCTGCGGTAATAATTTAGGCATGTTCTTTCTCCTATCTCCCCCCCTCTCGCACGAGGCCAAGCATCCTGTTCTCCGCAGAATGAGCTGAATCATTTTTAATGCCCCTCCTCACACACACACACACACACACACACACACACACACACACACAGGCAGAGCGTCCTCCCTCAGTACTGACGGGTCACTGTTAAATGGGTTCTTTATTTTGTTCTTTAGTTCCATTGATACTTGAGCCATATTAACCCTTGGAGCACTAAATTAATTTTCAAGGAATTAAAAATGTAATTATCATGAGCTGTTGGTTGTCCTGGCAACTTGTTTAAAAGAGCTCCCGTGAGAGTGCTTATAAACAAGTTGCCACATGATAGGTTTTCAGCAGCAATCTGATTTGATATCTTAACATCACTGGGCAACTATAGTTACCTATAGCACTCTAAGGGTTAGCTGTAATGACTTATAAGCTACAGGAAAAGGTTTGCATTTGTGTGTGCAGGTGCGTGTATGAGTGCATGAAGTTACCCAGCACAGTTCAGTGCAGCCACTTCTCGTACACTCAAAAAAAGATCGATTGACTTGATTTTTTCGATGGTAGCGAGCAAATCTGCTGTGTAACGTTTGGATAATCTCTCAGATTAAAGCCACATTAATAAATTCAGTTACCTCACACATTTTGGTTGGATTCGTTTTTAACTAAACCCAGCACTTTGGTTCTTCGAGCGTAGGCTTGCCCAAGGAAGTTTCCGGAACGGCAGTGTTGTAATACCCCCCCGTTGGCGCAGTGGCGATAGGATCTGTGCTGCCATGGATTTATGGTCCCCTGCGGGCCGATCTGTGATTAGCTGTACTTTCTGAAGCTCCGGCCTCTCGGCTGTCAGAACAGGATCACACTGCGGGGTGGGGACATCAAAACGCCCAGTGCAAAGGCCACTGGAATCCAGAGCTGCACAGTCAAGGTTTGTGTAAAAATTTCCAATGTACAAACTGTGCGCTCGACAGGGGACTCCCCCAACGATGCTCATTCATTACTGACACCTGGTACGGCGAGGTTAGTACATACTTGGGCAGTGACATAATTTTAAAGGCCTGTAATTCCCACACTGTTCTCTCTGAATGGAAGTACGTATGTACCCCTAAAGCTGTCAGGCTGTACAAGGTAATTTATAAATCTGTCATTTCGGTGCAAAATTGACATTTGTTGCTGGATAGGGAATGAGATCCATTCATCTCAGAGGAAATACAACCGCTCTTTGCAGTTTAAAAGTCGTTTATTGGCCTTGCGTCAAACATTGAAGCCGTGCGTTTGATAGAAAGACCTTTGACTGCGTAGCGCTGCGAAGCACTCTGCGCACAACTGAGGAAAGAGCCGGGTGAAGTGGCCCTAGATACACAAGTCCGAGAATGTACCCCTGATGCACCCCATTCCATTTATTGCTTTAAGTCCTCCAAACACTGAAGTTTGAAGGTGGGCCCTATGTGCAAATGTAAATAAATGTTATGGGCACTAGTGTGGGGGAGGCGTACGATCACACTTCAAATTATAGGCCTGGCATTTAACCTGCGGCCATCATTCACTCCTGCCTTCTGCCTGGCCCTACTGTCTCGCTCTCATTCCTGTGGAGTCACGTGACCTTCAGCTGAACTTCTCCCGACCCACAGTGCCTCTGACCAGCTGTGACTCCGAAGCCTTAATGAAGAACATTCGGTCGCGTTCATAAACACTCAGCCTCTGTGAGGTTGCTCCTGCCCTGTTCTGCACATGTGCAGTGGCTGTCTCCTCTAGTCTTCCGCTCTCTGGGTCTGCCATCGGCTGCAGTAATATGAAAACAGCCAGTCTCTGGGCCCAGAAGAGTTTGCCACTCAATAATAAATGTAAATCATACAACTGCAAGGCAATTATGGAGCGATATTGAGGACGTAAACAAGCGAGGGATCTGGGACCCGTTTAAAATTGAGAAACCATAACAGGAGTTTTAGTAGCGCTGCTGGAAACTGTGAGATTGAACTCTGCTTGTGAGACAAAAAGTAAACTGCCTTTTTAAATCTGCACATATGCGAAATGGGAAAGTCGAAAATACGACTGGGCTCACAAAAGCATCTCTTCTGTCTTAGACGGGGGTGAACAATCTAAAGTCCCCCTCGAGTGTTTTTCTTCATTAGCTACATAGCTATGTAGGGCAGTTCTTAAGCCAGGAGCACTGAGTTAAGAGCGATCAGCTGGATCACGGCTAGAACAAAAACATGGCTAAACTTATACTGTCTGACTTTCTGAGTCATGAGGGGTGGCATTTAACCCCTGTGTGTGTGTGTGTGTGTGTGTGTGTGTGTGTGTGTGATGTCATGCAGCACCGCTCAATAAATACAAATTCCTGCTTTTGCACCATTTCCTTGTTCTGTCTCTATAGCCAAGAATAACCTCCAACCACCCCCAAACAAACTGCTGACTCGAACCCTCATGACATCATGTGGAAAAACTGCTGACTCACCTGCCTTAACTGGCAGAAACAAGGCTACCTATTGGCATTTTAAACTTCAACATAAACCCTCATTTTTGCAAGAAACAGCATGGGCTTCAACATTACACAGCATGTCCTGTTAGACCCTCTCCTTGCCCTTATCAAGGCTTCATGAAGAACACACATTAACCCTTAGAGCACTGAAATAAATTTATAAAAAGTATATATTTAATTATCTTGTGCTGTTGAAAACCTATCATGTGGCAGCTTCTTTAAAAGAGCTGCCCTGTGGGAGCTCTTTTAAACAAGTCACCTCATTATCGGTTTTTGACAGCTCTGATTTTGATGTCTAACATCATTGAGCAACAATAGCTGCATTTAGCGCTCCAAGGGTTAATTTGTTTAATGGGCTAGAAAAGAGGGCTCATTGATTAAATCACTGTGGAACATTCTAGCATTTCATGACTGCTAGTTTATTATTATCATCATTACTCTGTTATCAGCTTACCATCTGCTTTAAGAAGCGTGTGCTTTCACATCACTTTCTGTAAATACCATACATTTTAAAAAGCCTAAATGTCAGGTACCTATAATTATGTCATAAAATGCGCAGAGATCTTCGCGCGGAGGAAAAATGACTGTGGCGCAGTGGAGGTGCTTAATGCTGGTTTAATCCTAATGGAACTGGCAGCTTTTCAATATTTCTCTCCTGAGTCCATCACCGAGTTGTATAATGCAGCACACGCCACGGCGAGGGCTAAATCAAAACTTAATAAAGGGTGTGGCGTCTTGAACAAAGTGGCATTTCGCTTAATTGCCGGCCGTAAAAAGCCGCAGTAACATTATTCCAGTCTCTTGTTTTGCCTGACTGCCATGATAAATCTGTTGGCTGTTTCGTGCTGTGCTTTTTAAAACAAGTAAATATCATATGATTTTTTTTTTTTTTTAAGATGAGGTACCAGAATACATCCAGACTGCTTATTTTGTTAATGTTTTGTATCAGAACATTTTGTTCTGCATTAGTTTGCCAATGTCCATTTAGGCAAGCCTCGCCACTTGGCGGCCATCTTGGCAATGCCCTCGGACAGTTATTGTGAGCTAACAAGACCAGGCTCATATCTAAATGAACTTTATGTTCAATGATCACTGGGACAGAAAAACTGCATGTACAGAATCGACCTCAGATCTGATAAAAATGCTTAAAAATTTAATTTGGTGACTTTGGCCCAAAATAAGGTTTAAAACACTTCACTTTCCATGGGTTATGCTTGTACTTTGCATGTGCGAGGTTTCACAACACCATCTACTTTTACAGCACAGTTCAGAGTGCCTTGACATCCTGCTGTCATCGCAGTTGAGCACTGGAACACAAAACTACCGAATCAGTTGATCTGTTGTGAATCTCAATTGTATGCTTCCATCAGTGCAACCTGATTGGCTGGACATGTTTACCTTTTGACTTTTATAAAGCAGCTGATGAGCTTTGGGGTGGAGGGGCGGACTTTGTGTTCGTACAGAGATTCGTCTCGTCTTTCAGGAGCATCAAAGCTGTAAGTTGGCCACTCTTTCATTACCGTAATGAGTTTGCAGGGACCGTAATCCTCAGATGTCAGGATTCATCCATAAATTTTAATGTAAATGGAGCGCAGTGCTGTTCATTCAGATCTGGACAGTGAATTTGCATGAAAAGGCGACGACTTCTAAATGATTTTTGTGTTATGGCTGGAAATGCCAGCAAACTAAAGCTGACAGTATCCACTTGATCCTCGTAGTCATTGTTTTAAAATTAAATATGCCGTCAAAATGCTGAAATTGTGTCGCTGCAGTCGGTATTTGTGGCCTCCTCCTGGCATTCCCAGTCCGGCTGTACGGCGGTGTTTGCGCTCGCTGTAAGGTCGGCGTGCTCGCAGTGTCAGATTGGTGTGTTCTTAAGGACGATGTCGGCAGATTACAGATGACAGCACAGGGGCTGCAGGCACCAGTGCACAGTGATATTGCTTAAGTACCGTAAAAAGACCCTGCGCTGTTTACTCAGGCTATGCCAACGGCCAGAACACCGCGCTTTAAAACCCCGCCGTCGCTTTCATAGAAACCTTGCGCAAACCTGGATGGAATTAAATATTTTTGCTCCAGTTTTCAATGCTAAAAAGACATGCGTTGTTGGTTTTATTAGCCTTGCTGTGGTCCTTGTTTGCAATGAATGATATGTTGTTGCTCCATTTTGTTTTTATGTATGAAATTTTTTTTTTTTACCATTTTTATCTCGATGTCTTGGTTTGGTTTGGCTGTTGCTGTAGTGGCTCAGGTTCATTCTAATGCGAGTTCAGTTTTAGGAAGTGGCCCCGCCCTGTTAGCTTTTAGCTTCTGTTAGCTGTAGTGTAATATCGCTTCTCTGCCTGCTCAAGATCTGTAGCTAATCCAACCCTCTGCACAGTAACCAGAGTACCGGGCACAGAAATGTCTCATTTTGAAAAGGCAAATAAAGGGTGAATTTGAGAAATGTGTGCAAAGGCCAGCGATTGGATTATAACTGCCGCAGAATGGTTACTTATGGTTACTGATGGTATTTTTATGGTGTGAATTCTGCCTAATACGCACAAGTGTAAGGTGACTAGAAGGAGGTGGGCGAGAAATCGGGCATCGCATTGTTTTTCTTGACGCTTTTCTGGTGGTAAGTGAGGTATGGAGGATTTGAGGGAGAGAGAACTTCGCCGGGGTTGAAGCTCGTCTCTTGAGTTACCTGCTGGGCCCGAGCTCGTGCGCGCCGCGGTTGTGACAGGTAAATTTATGAGGCCTGAAATTCGTACAAATCAGCTGTCAGTCAGCGGCAGCTGTCAAAATGAATCGAGCTGTCAGGGCCCCCTAACGGCGGGGGGGGGGGGGGGTGTTCGGGTTCAAAAAGACTTGAATCGCAGCTCGATCCTACAGCTCATTTCCCTCTCCGGAGCTGCCTCACACGCCACACACACCTGCCTGATGTCACGCGATAGTGTGTGGGTAACGAGTGCCTGCTTCAGCCTGGAGCTGTGCTCAATCTCTCTTTATTGGCAGGAAATCGTGTGAGAGAGTGAGAGGGCGAGGGAACGACTGTGAGACAAAAGTGCGTGAATGAGTGAGAGTGTATTAGTGCGAGGGAGAGGGTGTGTGAGAGAGTGTATGAGAGAGAGGGAGAAAGACAGTGTGTGTGAGAGAGAGAGAGAGAGAGAGAGGGGGCGCAAGTCATAGGGACTGAGAGAGAGCAACAGCACATGGCAAACCTTTTTAGCTCATCCAATAATCTGACTTTTCATTGGTCGTTGTATTCCTTCAGAGCCATTCATTGGCTGTGCTCTAACTGTAATACGTGCTGAAAGTTTTTCTCACACAGTGACGGTCTTTGTCGATCAGGCTCTTAATCTTTACCATTAGCTTTGAACACTAGAAGTAATGATTGGTTATCTTGGAGTTGTGGTACTTGCGTAAATGAACAGGTAAACCATTCTTTAGAAATGCACTCAGTCCGAGTTACTCATCTTTCTCAGTGAAATAGTCTGGTGTAACGCAGCTTCTGTAGTGGCCGTTCTCCATTCCTGGTTAATGGTACGAGGTACATCTGAGCTTAATGGAGCCGTTATCTCAAATGTTTTCTTATAAACTCGTTGCAGAGGCCTCTGCTGTGCATTTCCATATGCTGTAATTCCAGTGTGCGTTCAATGATGAGGACATTTAGTTCTACTGCTTCCCAAAGGGACTGTTTTTAAACAGTTTTTTCTTTTTTAAAACGCTGCTCCTTTGATTGATTTTCGAGGGTTTGGGGGCTCCCCCCGGCCCCTGGGTGTGGACCCTGGCTGGGTGATGTATGGAGGGCTGCTTGACGGAACCCAACTGATGCTAATGGCCCGACGCTCTGTGCTCCTTATCCAATGAAAACACAGCTGGGGTTGAGTCACACTTACAACATCTCTCTCGCGCGCTCTTTAGCTCTGATTAACCGATCGCTGACACTGCTTGGTTAAGGGTCAAAGCAATTTTTCTTTTTATTTCTATTTATGTAATGTTTCCTCCATGAGTTGATGCTGGTTCGCAAATTGGGAGCATTTTAGAGAATGTGTTATAGCTTTGATGTGTATTTTCGCTAACAGAGAGGATGTGCTCTTTTGGAAATGAGATTCACTGAAATGTTAATGCATTTCCATACCAAAGTGCAGCCTGTGCTTTCCATCCTACTGCTGAAAATCTCTTGCGTGTTTTTCGACTAAGTGACCCGTCTCTCCAGTCAGTCAGTCCATCAGTTTGATTGTCCGCTCACTCTACAGGCTTAACCAGATGTGAGCTGCAAGATCCGGTTCTGACCGGCCTCAGACCAGCTCTGGTCAGCTGTGTCAGGGGTGTCCATCTCTGGTTCTGATGGGCCCCAACGTGTGCTGGTTTCTGGTGTTACTTTGGAATTATTTGATCATTTAATGCAGTTGAATAACAGATAATTCTCCACACCTGGATTCTTGGGTCTAAAGTGGGGGATGAGAATAAACACCAGCATGTGAATCAGTGAGCTCCGAGCAAGATGCATCGAAAATGCACCTGGAACCAACTGGACTGTCTTGGCTTGGTTTAGGTGTGGATTTTTCTCCTGGAGAATGAGCTGTTTACGATGACCAGGGATCATGCAGGGCGGTAAGAGCCCGTATCCGGTCGAAAACTTTACCCCTTTCAAGAATACATTCTTAGTATCTTGCCTGCTATGCGACTTTAAAACATCCAACTCTGCGAATGAACGTGGATGCCGGTGGTTTGCCTTCATTAATGTTGTATTACGTTGTACTTTTGACTCGCTTCGCCAATGTTCCACCAAAAACGGAGTTTTCCAAGAGAGAGAGACCGAGAGAGAAAATATTGGTCAGTGCCAAGAGGTTAAAACAGAAGAAATGAATAAATAAAAGTGTGTGAGATTTGCTTACGGGCCTGAATAACTGGCAGCCCTGGACACTGAGCTCAGAGCCTCTCAGTCAGGAGTCCGCAGAGAGGAGGACTCACCGTAGCCAAGTGTGTCCTGTTAAAGCCTGGCTGAGCTTAACTCTTAACTCAGCTACAGCATTACTGAGTGATTCAGGCGCGTTGAGCACTTCCGGCGAAATCTCTTGAAAAATTCTGACTGTGGCGCGGTATTAATTATCTAACATCAAAAAAAGAAGGCAAAATATTTTCTGCTGTAAGCCAAAAACTTCTGGCTTCAAACCATTCGCTGAGGAGATGGAAAGAGGCTACAGAGGAAATGTTTTATTCTTTTTTTTTTTTTTTTATTTGGCAGTTTTCAGTCATTATTATTGTGTCAGAACATAAACGCTTCACAAACCTTGACGCAGCACCGTCGAGGGCCCTGGGCGCCGCAGTGGGGAAGTGATGTATTTAGTTCTCGTGTGACCGCTGGCTCAGGAGTGACCTGGCCAGTGTTGGAACACGAGTGGGAGTGTTCGACGGCTGTGGGCTCGAGTCACTGCAATATAAAATAACACTTTCAGAGTCTGGCTGTACCGTCCGTCTGGGAGGGAGTTTTGCTCAGGTGTGTTCTGTCACGCTCCATGACAATTGGTGGAACCGAGCCTTTGATCTCGATGCGTTCACTTGTAAATCATTAGAGTTCCCTGTGGCTGACGCGGTGCTGGTTTGCAAATTATCGCCTTTGTTGTGACTCTGTTGACCATTCAGATGCAAACTTCAATGAGCTTCTATGCACATCACTGGGGTTAACTTCAAACGGAAATGATTTCTGTGTACTTTTGGGACCACGTAGAGCTAGTGAACACGGCCTCTGAGTAATGTTTGTTCTCTTATTTTATTGTTAACCTTTCAAATTTCTGACTGTTGCGTCTGAAGTTTTGTTTAACTGAAAATGGGCTTCCGTAGACCTTTTATCTTACATTACTGCTGCAGTGTTCCCTTGTAACCCCTCGGCATCCACTGTTCCAGATCATCATTTACTTCTTCCTACTACAGCTTAACAAGCATCTGTAACTGTAACAAGCATAAACTCGGACCCCCGACGCAAAATGGTAGATATCTGACCTGGAAACGAAAAACGGTGGAGAGACGGACATGCAGACAGGAGGATGGAAGGAAGTAGGAAGAGGCACATCTACACAATGGCTCTAGAACTCTTCGTACCGGACTTCTCGTCCCCAAATTTTTTTGTCCCCGGACTTTTCGTCCCTTGGATGGTTCATCCCCCATCATGCTTTGCCCTCTTCCTGTATTAAAACCCTAACCCTAACCCTAACCTTAACCCTTATAATAGTCCTCAGGGACGAAGAGTCTGGGGACAAAAAATTCGGGGACGAAAAGTCCTGCAACGCTACACAATCATATATATATACCCTCAGAGCGCTGAATGCAGCTATTGTTGCTCAATGATGTATGATATCAAAATCAAAGCTGTTGAAAACCTATCAAGTGGCAACTTATTTAAAAGAGCTCCCGCAGAGGAGCTCTTTTAAACGAGTTGCTCACGTGATAGGTTCTCAACAGCACAAGATAATTCAATGTGTAGTTTTTAAACATTTATTTCAGCGCTGTAAGGGTTAAAGTTTTTCAAGAAATATTGAATGGTTTAGGAGTTCTGACCCAGAAAAAAGCATGGCAGACAGACACGCGTAACAGCCAAACTCATTCCTATATCCCCATCCTCTCTATGGCAGGGGTCAATAACTGCAGTGCAGGTGTAAGTCCACGACTTATATAATGGATATACTTCTTTGAAAATTTGCTATCAAATCTCATATGTCATAAATCTATCACATTGATAAATACCCATCATAAAACAATTAACTATTTGCTGACTGAGCCAAAAAAATGCAGAACGGTTATCATAGATTCCTCGGACCCGCTTATTTTATTGACCACTCTGTCCATAACTGTGAATTATGCTCCTCTGAACCTCTGTCTCGGTATTACTGAACACATCAAAGGTATTATAGTAAATTTTATTGGAGTGTGAGATAATTACTGCTGATAAAAATGTGCAAGAGGTGCTGAGCAGCCGTAGGACTTAATTGAGTCTTTGTGTTTCGGTCTGCAGGACGGTGGTGTAATTTTGGCTCATAGGACGATCGAGGATGGCGGTTTGGGGAAATTTTCGGAATGTGATGGAGAGCATTTGGCGGAGCAGACTCCCCCTCTGCGGCCGTTCCTCAGCTGTCGGCCCCGCGCTGGCGCTGGCTCTAGCGGTATTTGTTGGCGGTATTTGTTGGCGGAGTTTGTTGTGAGGACAAGGTGGGAGAGCGATAAAACTCTCCTGTCAGGCCGAGCTGTCGAAGCCCGTTCCCTTCTGCGGGCCATAACAATGACTTATCGAGGTGCAGCGAGAGACACGTCCGTGCCTAATAAATCGCCACAGTAAAACCCCAGCAGGACGGGGGTGGGGTGGGGGTTGGGGGAGGTGCGCTGGCGGCAGAGGTGCAGGGCGTTAAATTATCCGCTTCTGTCGCGATGGAGACTGGCTCTGCAGCATCAATTAGCTGGGCTGGAAATGAGTGCTACGGAGAGGCAGCTCGGACACCTGCAGAAAGGCCCTGGATGAACAGCAGAACCTGCCCCTTGTGTGGAAACGCCGTTGGGGTCGCCGAATCCTCTCTGAGGACTGCAGATCGAGGTTTTAGATGTCATGAGATTTCAGACGCAGCTGTCTGGTCATGGCAGCATTAGCTTTACACCTTGCGTTGTTTTCATAACAGTTACGAGATCTTTTTTTAATCGCAAAGGCAGTGCTGTTGTTATGTTATAAAGGTTATCATATGTACATTTCTGGTTTTAATGGATCCAAAGGCTGGAAACTTGATTACCAATTTCTGAAAGAACAGCAGTGAGTTTGCGGAGGCATTGAGAGCGAGAGTTTGGGGGAAGAACCATGATGGAAGCTGGAAGTTGTTTAAATACAAGCTATAACAGAAGTTTGTCAGCATTAAAGTTACAGCCATTTTGAGCACAACATTTCTCTAAACAGGCCTCAGCTGGTAGCAGTATTTATGAATTGTGTGGAATCCTACGTAAATATGGCAGCACGGAATGGCGTTTTTTTTTTTTTAAATTTTGCTCTTTCACAATAATAAAATGTGAAAAAGAATTTTAAATGTTGGAACCCTCATTGTTCAAAGCCCTTTCAAGCCTGGCGTTAAACACCTGGTTAAAGTGACATAATGAATTAAAAACTCCAACAGTTGTAATCAGTCGGGGGCTCATTTGTAAAACAGGTGCTTTTACTGTCCATGACTGAACTTCTTGTGGTTTTATCTGACCTTTTAACAGCCAAACACTTGAACTAACCAGAAACACGGGCGGGAGCTACAGCCGAGGAGCCACTGAGTTGTGGACGTATGAATGCGATCTCTGTAAGGAGTTTTCCTCTTTTTTTTGGGTGGGTGGGGGGGTGCATGAGAAGAGAGGACCAATCCTGCCCCCGCCCGGGCATAGCGCTGACTCATAAATAGCCCCCCCCCCTCGGCATCGCTTACTCTTTCCATTACACTGCCCCCATGCTTCATTATTGAGAGCCGGTCGGCCCGTGAGCTGGGAGCGCAGTGAAAATTTATCAGCCCGCTTTCCTCGCCCCAATAAATCACGCTAGCGGCCCACCGTGTGGTGGAAAGGACCTTGACGTGGATGCTGCGTGTCGCGAGAGGAGTCGCTGAACAGCTCATGTTAACCCTGCCCCCTCCCCACCAGCGACCTCACCTCCCATTCTCTCTCCATAGCCGCCATCTTACACTTATTTAAGTAGCATTTCCCTGCTAACCTTAGCGCCTCCCTGTCGCTTCTCTTTTTCTTTTATTCTTGGGAGTGGGGGGTGGGGGCTAGAATATGTGCAGTGGGGGTGGGCGGGCAGGAGCAGGGGATGATGGGAGTGGATGATGTATGTGGCGAGTATGTCCCGGCTCTCCTCTGGACCTCCGCCATTAATCATGACCATTAGCCTGGGTTGCCGCGGAAACCAGCCCCCCCGACCCTCCCCGATGCATGTCACATGACCACAGGGGCCCTCCGGCCTCAGCTCCTGTAGGCGCCGGCGATTCCGAGCCAGAAGTTCAGAAAAATGCAAATCCTCGCACCTCACAGGTGATTCATCTCAAACTATTAGCAAAGTGGGAGAGATGTTCCTCTCTGAGAAGGATGGTGTTGCCCTGGTGCGAATTTTATCTCTAGATCTTATTTTGTCTTCCAGGCACACTGGAGTGTTTCTGTGGTGTATATTCAGTGTGTGTGTTTGCATGTGCCCTACAGTTCAGTGAAACTATATCTCAACTGGTAAATCTGCATGTTATCACAGCCTGTTACGTTGATATAATTGACAGTTTATGTGTAGGCATCTATACTACAACATAACATACACTATGAAAGGCTACTGGCACAGCACTCATGCAAACTCAGTTTGGTTTTAACAGAACCCATCTATCCATGTGACTGAGTCCACGGTTGGTGTAAATCTTGTTATCCAAGCTTGGAAGCACCTTCTACATGACTAAAATATGAACAGTGGCGTTTCCATCGAAATTTGGCTTGATTGATCGTACAGTTGAATAATTGAATGGTAACTGAATAATTTAGTGTATTACCAATGCTAGGTTTGTCCTAAATGTTGAATATAATTTTGTTTTTGAAGTTTTAATGCAAGTTCACCGCTCTCCTCCTTCAACTCTGCTCCAGGACGACGGTAAAGGCTGTTGCCAAAAAGTTTGTGAGCGCAGACAGTCTTCATGCATTAATAAAACCAAACGTGGAGTCTGTCTATTCCCTTCCCATCTTCCTTTTTCCACGAATTTGCAGTTCTTTTGTTCTTCGTCGAGCCTACAGCGACCTGGATATTGACTGACTCGACTCTGCTTTGGACTGGAACATTGTTGTAATTTTCATGCCCCGTCTATTTGCCAGAGCGTATGTTTTTGTTCTGAATAGATCTGAGGTCCAAACCAGTTACTTCATTCTGTGCTAACAAGAGCCAACAGCTGTTGAGGGCGCTGGCTGTACAGGGTAATACAGATGCTTGTGCTGTGAGTGTTGTTTACAGTTGCCGAGACGACCTCTCAAATTCAAACTGACATTCGTACTAAAGCAGGGGTTTCCAACCCTAGTCCTCCAGATCTATAGGTTTCTACTCTGGCCATAACGGAGCACAACTTATTCTAAGGAGAGAGCAGGGCTGCCCAACTGCGCTCCAAGAGGTCTATAGGTTTTCACTCCAAACCTAACTAATCACATCTCATTCAACAGCTAGAGCAGGGCTGCCCAACCCTGTTTCTGGAGATCGACCATCCTGTACAGGCCAGGGCTCCCTAAATCACAGTCCTTGAGGGCCGAGAACATCTGGTTTTCCACCTTCCCTTTACCTGGAAGTCAGGAGGCCAATCACTGATTGTTTACTTAATTGCTTGAAAGGAAAGAAAGCCAGGGCTGGATTTGGATTAGAGGGCTGGATTTGCGAAGCCTTGTGGTAATTTTCTTTCAAACCAGGAAGGAGCAAAAAGAGTTGACACAATCTGGCTGGACGGGAGTGTTGAAGTATCATTATATTATATATTATCATTATGAAATACATGTTTAGCTGATGACTGCCTCTGCTGACGGCACAATCCTTTGCACTCATGTCCTTTCAAATCTCCCGCTCCCTTCAGGCTCCTTCAGGCATAACTCCACAGAATCGGCAATTACCCAATCACAGGGATGCCGGCGATTCCATGAAACGGGATAAATGTAATGAAAATATGAGTTGTGCGGCGGGTGGCTGAATTTATGTAAGCGTTTCGTGGCAAATGGCTGAGATGACAGTTTTGTGGCGGGACTGTCCTCCCGTCGTTTCGCCGATCTGAGGAGCCCGATCAATTAACGCCTGTAGTTTATGGTTTTCCCGGAAGCGCTGGCACTACATGAAAAATGCATATTCCAGCACGCGAGTTTGCTCCATTAAGCGTCTATAAACGTTGCATGAATGTCCGCATTTAAGATGATATATTGGTATCCTGTTCCCCACTCCTGTTTTGCTAAAGGCTGCTTTTACTGGAGCGCGGAAGCCAAACTGCGATTATTATCGTGTTAGTGTAACGTCTTCAAAATAAAACCAGCCTGCCCAGTTTGTCCTTTATTATTATTCTGAATGAAAGACGCATATGAAGACTAATTGTGTTCATTGCCGCTGTATCCGAAAACCAGCGTCAGTCGAACAGAATTGGTGGTTATCCATATTTCCAGGTTGCTCTGTTTCGCAGTGTGGATTCAGCGTGTCTCTTTAAAACCGCTGAAGCCAGAGGCCTGTTGGAGATGAATTGGAAACTCCGTGAAAGCACGTCCGCGGCGCATTTTTCAGTCCTGACCTTCGATTGTTCTTCAGCATCGCCGCTGTCGGCAAGAAGGCATGATAATGCCATGAATTACTGCTCTTTATCGCTGGGAGAGGACGGATGCCATTGTCAAAACTACACACAACATTATTAACCACTCGCTGCTGGTTCCTGCCACCTTAACTGCACAAGAGATACAAGGCATTTAAAAAGGGGATAAAATCTGCTTTCAAAATGCAGAGAATGTTTTTATTTCTTATTCATTTTAGCAATGCATTTTGGGATTGTTGGGTCCCGGGGTTAAAATCGGCTCAGTTCCGTAGCATATTTTTCAGCTTATTTATAAATGCAAATAGATTACTGAAAAATGTAAGCTGCTGTAACGCTTAAAGATGTCTTGGGCATGACAATTTAACAGTCTTTTTTTTTTTTTTTTTTGAAGTGTTCTTTCTGAAGTCATTTCTTTTCAGTCTTTATGAGGATACTACTCCATACTGTCCTATTGGACACAATATTATAACCTACAGAATTTCAATAACCTATGTGAGATGATCACAGATCCGTGAAAAAGCTCTGATCTTCTGCTTTTCCTGTGCATTACTTGGCTGTGTGACTGTTGCAGAGGGTAATGTCTGTGCATAACTTGGCTGTATGATTGTTGCAGAGGGTAGTGTCTGCATTACTCGGCTGTATGATTGTTGCACAGGGTAGTGTCTGTGCATTACTCGGCTGTGTTATTGTTGCACAGGGTAGTGTCTGTGCATTACTCGGCTGTATGATTGTTGCAGAGGGTAGTGTCTGTGCATTACTCGGCTGTGTTATTGTTGCACAGGGTAGTGTCTGTGCATTACTCGGCTGTATGATTGTTGCAGAGGGTAGTGTCTGTGCATTACTCGGCTGTATGATTGTGGCACAGGGTAGTGTCTGCATTACTCGGCTGTATGATTGTTGCACAGGGTAGTGTCTGCATTACTCGGCTGTATGATTGTTGCAGAGGGTAGTCTCTGTGCATTACTCGGCTGTGTTATTGTTGTACAGGCTGGCTCGGCATTGCACCGTCCCCTTACAGCAAGGGGGATGTGGATTCGGATCAGGCCTTTCCGTGTAGAATTTAAATTTTCCAGTGTCTCTCTGTGGGTGAGTTGGTTTCCTTTGGGAACTTTGTGTTCCCCTGCATCCTGAAGACATGCGTGTTTGGCTCTAAATTGGCGATAACTATGACCGTGTGCATGAGTGATGTTTGCCCTGTGCTGGTGCACTGAATTGCCCAGTTTTCTTGCCTCTTCACCCTAAATATGATGGCCAGCCTTTGGCCCTCACCGCCCTGACCAGGAAGCAGCAGGTTTGATC
The DNA here is from genome assembly GCA_029692085.1 of Gymnothorax javanicus. Lineage (NCBI taxonomy): Eukaryota > Metazoa > Chordata > Actinopteri > Anguilliformes > Muraenidae > Gymnothorax > Gymnothorax javanicus. The sequence goes on along the minus strand of CM056208.1, from coordinate 51,643,555 downwards.
ATGAACATCGTGCTTGTTCTTATTTGTGACAGTGGAGTTCAGTTTGTCCATGGCTTGGTGAAAACGTGGAACACGGATGCCCTAGTTTGGGATGCCCTGTGATGTTATCCAGAGTCAGAGCCACACAGATTAGCAGGTGCCCCGTTGCCCAGTTAGAGAAGTGCAGGATTTAGCTGTTCCAGGTCATCCCTGGGTCATGCTGTCGACACCTCTGTGTTCTCCTGTGGGGGAATGACCTGTCGTGACCTGTGTTTAACCCCTGCGACATCACAGTCAGGCGGTTAGAATGTTCTTAAATTAACATTCTAGCAGTGGTGTAAGATCACAAATATGCGATCAGAATGCCCCACTGTGGGAAGTTTAAGGCTACATCCACACCAACGTTTTTATTTTAAATCGGCATTTTGAAACAAAAACTTTCTCCACACTAAATCACGATCCCGGAGTTTTCAAACCAAAATAGTGTCAGCTGTGTTCTCAAAAAAGTCTCAGTTTGAAGGGTTCAGAAATGCCGGAGTAGTGTAGACTCTGCAATAATGTTGTAGGAGTTATGCATTTGAAAATGAAAGCATATTTTTATGGATTTACCTGATAGAACAACTGGTGCTTGCATTGGAAGCAAGGGAGTTGTTCAACACTAAAACCAAATTAGGGGGCGGGGGCACATTTAAGGGAATCGACTCTTATTCATTTGACCAATACAGTAACAGACTGTGCTACCCCACTGCCACAATGTAAATTTCACATCAAGTTCCTCTTCATGGCAGTACGTCTCTGTGCTTCACGTTTCACCTCCTTCCTCCACACAGTAGAATTGAGTTTTTAAGCCAAAGACGTCCTTTTATAGAGCTGTTTATTATTGGTGTGGCTTAACGTGCGTCACTGCCAGACATCAAAACACAGCTCTCTCGGCGTCCTCAGGTTCAGCTGGCTGTGCGATCTGTTGAACATCAGACAGGTGCAAACAAGGAAGCAGATGCCAGCCCCTTTAATTAACGAGTAAAACGCCAATTAATCGGCCGGCTACATGCTTGACTCCAGCCAAGCAAACGGGAGTCTGATTCTGAGTGAAAGCTGCTCACCCAATTTGTTTAATTTGCTTAATGTCATCTCTTGTGCGCACGGCTAATTACCCAGGAGCTGCTGCAACATCGGCCTCGACCGTGAGTGAACAACTGAGACGCGTCTCTATCCCTCTCATGTTCGTCTGTCGCAAGGAACATCCTTCCAGGAGCAAAGAGTGCTAATGATTCGCAGGTTTAGAGAGCTCAATCACCGGCACAACTGTGGCATAAATGCTTTATTCTGAAACCTGCAGGTTACACTGTATGAAAGAAACTAATTAGAGGAGAGCTTTGTTTACATGAATAAGCCCATAATGGTTGTAATTTTGTCTGTGTAGTTTCTCATTGTACCTTTTCTGTTTTTTCTTCCAGATAATAAGATTCTAGTCACTGAAGTTAGACTTAGCGTTTGTTTCGGTTTTTATTTCTGTGTATATTTGCACCGCTATATTTTGTTTGTTTGTTTGCTAATTATAATAAAGCTATTTTGTGTAGTAATGCTGTGAAATGTATCTGAAGTTCACGGTGTGTGTGTGTGTGTGTGTGTGTGTGTGTGTGTGTGTGTAAAGTAGCCAAAGAGGCCTTTCTTGGTCTTTCTCCTGAACGCCTACTATCAAGCATAGACGCGCAACGGTTCTGAACCTGTGAAATTAATTGGGTGAACTGATGTTTTTAAGTTGTAAGGACATTTGTAATAATAATATGTTCAGTTTCCTGTTTAGTAATGAGTTACAGTTCATTCTGAGTTTGAGATGTTTGTTGCAGTAAAAGTAGTTAGAAAAATCACTGAGAAACAGTCTTTTTTTTTTTTTTTTCTGGCGCAATCTGGATGTACAAACAGATTTTGTAAATGATGTCATCATTAATTACTGGCCCATTTATTCATCCATGTTTATTTAGCTTGGCAACCTTTTTTTAATTTCTGGTGGAAATTTGTTCCATTATATCATACATCGTACTACAGTGCTGTATCCAGAATACAGCTCATTAGAGAGAGTGTACTCTCCAATGGAGGGAGCTGTACTATAGCTGCGTGCTGGTGTGGTTTTTAATCTTTTAAAATGTGAGTACTGCCCCTCTGTAGCAGCGCTGATTTTCATTAGTTTATGGAAACAATATGTGTGACATGACCTAAAGATATGTACGGCTCCGAATCTTATTAAGAAACTGGGTGACTTTCAAGAATATTAATATTTTTAATAGAATGTAGTAGTTTATATCCCAATATGCATGTCAGCTCAGGTGCTTGTGTTTTTGTCTATGTGTGTCTGTACCCACTGTGTGCGCCATTGTTTCATGGCTGATTTTCTTGAGAAGAGTTGATATATTTCTCTACTGGTTCGCAAATTTTATCTAAAATGGTTTTTCCTCTACTGTTAATACAGCAGCGCAAACGCTTCATGTTTTAAACACTTTAGCAGCTGTCAGGGCCTCCTAAAGCACTCTGGCTCAACCAAAGACCAAACATGAAAGGATGCAATTATTGCAGCCTCGCCAATAAACTAAAAATTGTTTTAAAAATAAATGGGAAGGACCTGTCAAAGGTCTTCAAAAGTAAACAAAAGCGGCTGGAGATTCTCGGCTGAGCCTGAGGACGGGGAAGAGACTGGGCTGCATGAGCCGCGGAGACCAGCTCCGCTCCATGAACTATCAAAACGCATGAAAACTAAACCAACCCAAAAACATGGCCCGAAAACTGGACTACCTGAAATTTCCATCCTAAACTAAAATAACTAAAACTACGAAGATGTAAAGGGGAAAAAAATTTACCCTTTTACTGGTCAATTTTCTTCCAGCTATACAGTACCATGCAGTCAATTTTATTTATTTATTTTTTTCCAATAAATAAAAAAATTATAGTAACATGACAAAAATTCCTTTTAAAATCAATTAACGCACATTTTTCTTGTATTAGCCATTTGTTATGGTGACAGAAATGTTTTTATGACCCATAGATGGGTTAAGGGTAAAAAAAAATAAGGGGAAAAACCCCAAAGTGCTGCATCATCATAATTGCTGGGGCCCCCCCACCTTCTCCTCTTACTCTAAATACACAGGGTCTGCCTGAAAGCCTAATGAGTCACATCTCGTTTTGGGCCCCGTGCCCGTCTCCGGAAGCATGAAGCGTTATCGGCAGGGAGGTGTCATGTTCAGACGCAGTGACTGGGTGGCCTGACGGAAGGCAGGGGGTGGAGACTAGCTACAAGCATTTGATCCTCTCTCCACGGTAACACCGCGGTGTTCGTTACGCGAGATTCGATAAGTGTCGCTGGCTCACGCGGAGAGGGATGGGCGTGGATGGCGGGGGAGGGGAGCACGCGCATCAGCGCCAACCCGCGAGAAGCCCGCGCTGTGACTGCGGGGCCTGAAGTTGATTAATCGGGCCGGGAGAGCGGGAGACACTCCAGGGCAGAGCGGCGGGTCCATCTCGGCGGCACTCGGCGCCGATTGGCTGCGTCCCTCGCGCGGTGGCGGTGGAGGGGGCGGAGATTAAGATTAAGCGGCGCTGTCACCGAGCCGAGCGGCGCACTGCATCATCCCGGCGAAGAGACAGCCGCGCGGCTTAATCCCTCATCGCCACGGGCAGCGCCGCCAAAGATAACCCGCCGTAACTTCTGCTAAAGATCGGCGAAGTTTGCTTTCGCATCCATCTGCGGCAAATGAGCAATAGGGCCTCATGCAAAACAAATACCAAAACCAGAGAGGAAGAATTAATCTGGGAACAAACAGTGGCAGATGCAAACATATCTTTAGTGCTGAAGGAAACTACAGGTTATCTTTTAACCCTTAGAGCGCTGAAATAATTAAATTTATATATTTTTAAAATTTATCTTGTGCTGTTTATCTTGCGGGAGCTCTTTTCATTAAGTTGCCACATGATAGATTTTCAACGGCTTTGTTTTTGTTTTCTGAAATCATTGAGCTGCAATGATTTAGGAGAGTGCCAGTTGTTTGATCTGCTCTGACTGTATGATGATTATAAAAACAGGTAAATGGGACCATTTTTTAAGTAATTATACAGTACCCATCAAAAGTTTGGACACACCCACATTTTTCTTAAAATACATATTAAATAAAGAAGAACCCTTTATTTTTCAAAAAAAGACCTAATTCTTAAATCCATCAAACTAAACAGCCTTTGTTGTCATAATTGCTGAGCATACTCACAATTTTTTTTCCCCCACAAGTACAGTCATATGACTACAATGAGTTTGCAGCTGCATGGCTGTCTAACTTCCCAAAGATGTGCTGCACTTGCGGTTTGCTTTTCATTGACCTTTTTGCCCGATATATCCCAAAACAGCTTGACTTTAATTCGGCTGTTGGAAAATGGAAGGAGCGTATTTGTCTGTTTACTTTGCAAAACATGGCTTCCTTGAGGATTCCAAAATTTTGGACACTATTCAAACAAGTAAATTATTCTCTTCTAACTTCTGACTGTTAACCTCTCACAAGATTCCATTTGAGATTATGTAGAGAAGCTAAGCCATTTAAATTTCTCTAAAAACAGAGTGCAGTGACATTAGCAGTGTGTCCAAACTTTTGACAGGCACTGTATATTTGGATTTATTTTCCCTGTGGTACGCGCTATGCCGTATCAGCTGCATATACAGTTGCATTTTCAATATTCGTGGGCATTTCAACGATTACATTTCCCAACACATTTATATCTATTGTAGATGGTTCATTTGAGCAACCATCCGGATGTTAACCCTTTAAGCGCCGAATAAATTTTCAAGGAATTAAGAATGTAATTATCCTGAGCTGCTGAAAACCTATCATAAGTCAACTTGTTTGAAAGAGCTCCCCTGCGGGAGCTCTTTTAAACAAGTTGCCACATGATTGGTTTTCAACAGCATCTGGTTTTGATATCTTACACCATTGGGCAACTATAGTTGCCTATGGCGCTGAAAGGGTTAAATAGCCCATTTATTTCTGGATCGGGGTTAGGGGGAAGGGCGGTGCTTCATATCTCAACATGAAATGGCCAAAGGCAGGAACACACCCTGGACAGCCCACCAATCTAGCATAGGGCATACACACCATTCACACACACGCACACACACACGCGCACACACACACACACACACGCACACACACACACTCTCACACCTACAAGCTATTCAGAGCACAGCCACGCCACCCACATCACAACACTCAGGTTCCTAGTAATGTCGTCTCCATGATAAATGATACACTGACATACTTATTAGCAGCACTTTCCAATTGTCGAGTGTAAAATGTAGTAAAATGTAAACTCACTTTGTGATGTGTTTATCAGAGTTCGTACCAGAGAAGTGATGCGGGGTTAGTACATTTCAAATAGTTTACACAGGTTCCTAAAGCTTGTTTATTCATCACGGCCACATTTGTTGTGTATTTTGGCTGGTGTATGTATGTGGGTGACTTTCTGTGTAACTAAGGATCTTGGACCAATCCTACATAAGCCCATCTAATATGGATCTTTGGTCGCTGGAAGCAGGATAACACCGGCGATCCTTGTTTAACCTCGATTTCGTTGCGTGTTCAGGCACCTTTACAGTAATCCAAGGCTTGAAATTGTGAGGATTTTGGTCAGTCTTCAACTTGATAAGTGGAAGTGTATACTGTGATGACCATGTGATTTCATTTAGTTCCTCAGTGTGGAATTTTTCATCATCACTTGTGATGTCTTTGGAATTGTGCTTCTATTTTAAAGGGCATTGACTTAGTAGAATATGAAAACAAGTTTATCTCGAATTCTGTATGCTTCTTTGATTTCTTTGAATTGGCATGAAATACTCAGACCCCTGCCACAGGATAGCAGATATCTGGCCAGGAAACAAAACACAGAGGACAGACAGACAGACAGGAGGACTGACAGAAGTATGAAACTGCACATCTACACAGAAGATGTACACATGTATCGAATTTCATTAAGAAATATTGAACAGTTTAGGAGTTTCAGCCCGAAAAGAGGTGCGACAGACGGACACGCAGAAGGACAGCACTTGTTCCTTTATCCCACTCCACTCATTGGTGGTGAATAAAAGTATATGGCGAAGTGTCATGTCAACAAAACGGTTTAGCATATGCTAACTTGAAATATGTCCTTTTATTTGTTCAAAGATAATAGCATGTAAGGTACTGTTTTTATTGGCTACAGTGGCCATGTTGGCCTCGTAGGTCTTGAGTGGCCCTGGGGGCAAAACGGAGCTAAAACAATAGCAGTTCAGTTAGCGAGAGGAGGGAATCTCCTCTTTACCGGGTCTGCACATTATAACTCTCAAAATGGGCTGAACCATCATAAATTTTTATCCTCTCTGTGAACTTTATGAACTCAATAATCTTATGGACCCCAAATGCCCATAATAATCTTATGAACCACGATTACCCTTAACAAGCGTTTATTTATGTACGGAGTTTCCTCGAAGGAAGTGTGTTGCTTAACTGTGGGGGATAATGTACGTCAAGTAGTATTTATGTAATCTTGGTCTGTTGCCAAATATATATTTAATGCGTGAAAGCTATAAACTGAAACCTATAAATATGGAAAATGCGAACAAACATGGGCGTGAAGCTCATTTTGTGTAACTGCCATAATTTAACTCCTTCAGCCGAGTCCCTGTACCATGTTTGGCCCTTTGGGCTAATGCAGTATAATACTGTACGAGCACATATTCACTCAAGGGAGACATTTTACGGGGGGATAAAATGCACATCACTGCAGTACATAAATTGATCTCTTGCGTTGAAGATGCGCTTATTTCATGATTCTTGGGTTGGGTTGAGTCTTGATTTGAATCGTTTTAAAAAGCACTGACTTTAATATTCGGTACTTAAAGCTGTAACACCCATCTAGTACAGACATACGAACATCATGTAAGGTTTCATAACGATCACTGAAGGACAGAAATGTAAAAGTAGCTTGTGCTCTGTGAGAAAGAAAATGATAATACAAACATTATCATGTTGCTTTATTATTTCTGGTCGGTACATTTTCCCGTAGTGTTCGTGGAAGGGGATAAATTGAAGAAAAAATGGTCAGCAAGCACAAAGTAGATACCATAACCAAGCTTGGTGCTTCTGATGTGGTAAAACTGAGTCATAGTTTGCAAGAGACCGCGATGTACATGACCGCTTTGGCAGAAAAAAACGGTGGTGTATTAGAAGGAAAGGCGCGGAGGACAGGGAAAGTCCTCTTTAGGTGCTCAACCCAAGATGGCTGGCTGAGCTGATGAAGCAAGTTTTCGGACACGTTTGTTGCTGGTTTGACGCGGCTGTTCCCAGGTGAGTAACGAGCGCCGTCGTTTTGAGTGTAAGAGAGGACGCCGCTGTCAGGGAAGACGTGATGAACTGCAGCTCATGCTTCTATGGATTAACGTGCTCGCGAAGGCTCTTCTTACTAAACAACTATCTGTATCTCCAGCATCTCGGAGTCTGTCAGCGCTCCGTAATGTCCCGAAACAGGCCCCGCCCCCCACCCTGTCCCTGTACCCTCTGCTTCACCCCCACCCCCTGTACCCCCGTCCATCTGACAGTTGTTAGATCTTCCGAAACAAGAGGGAAGGATATATTTAGTGCGGTCTACCGCGCACCTTTGTTGCTTCCCTCTGACAGTGACACATTAGTTACGCTGTCTTTTGCAATCTGATATCTCGAAATTTGCCACCTTGTTAAGTTTTGATTAATGCGACTCCATTTCGCCCGAGTAAATTGGCTTTGGCCTGTTGTACGAAATAATCAGGCTTTTTTTCTGAGGGAACAAAAATGCAGGCACATTCTAATGAGCGAACGGGGTTGGTTAAATTGATGACAGTGAAGAGACAGTTATTAATGATTGTTATGATAAACAGACGGGCTTGAATCGGCGAAGAGCTGGGGACTGGAAGTGATGTTTTAAAAATGATGTATACGGAGAGCACTAACGAAGTAATATAGTGTTAGGGGAAACAATCATGCAGGTTGTCAGAGGATGAGGTGTAATTACAGTGCCAAGGAGGATTCTGGGAAAGTGTGCGTCTGGGGCGGGTAATGGCCAGTGTTCTGCTGAGGTCTGCTGAATAGAGTCGCACTGACAGTGACCGGAGATTGATAAATTAATTGGGGCTTTTTTAGGTGCGCACAGGAGGAAGTGGCAGCGCCGGTATGGGGTCTGTTATTTTTAGATGCCGTGACCCTGGACTGCCGAGGGACCCTCGCTTACGTATAAGAGCTGGCTTTCCTGGATCCACCCTGGTTAATTTTTTCATCCCTCTCCTGCTAAAACATTTAATATCATGGGTTATGGTCGCCTTAATTTGCCGTAGGTGTTATTTTTTTGCCATTTTTGATGGTGCCAAATCTTTTTATAGCTGCATTGAAACTTTATCGGATTCATAAAAGTGAATATTTGTATTGTTTTCATAACGTAGGACAATGTCACATACAAATTCTATTTTATACACATTTCCCTGTAATTCAGCAGGACATGTTTGGGATTGTTGGAAACCTTGGGATCTCCGCTAGGATCTTAAATGGGCCTGAAGCTCCACAGATCTGAATGGGTCAATGACAAATAAGCCCTTTAAAAATGTTTTTTTTTTAATAAATCTTTAAAAATGTACAGAATACATTTATTTGAAGTTGGAAGAGTGTTTTTAAATAAGTCTTAATGGTTGCACAACATTTACAAGGGTTTTTGTACATTTTTTTTATGCCCCTGGAATCGAAGATTTGGGGGCATATTGTTTTGCACCCTGTCTGTCTGTCTGTCTGTCTGTCTGCAGCAGCAAAAAAACTTCAACCTTGGCCGTAACTTTTGATTGGTCAGAGATAGGCCTTTAATACTTGACATGTGTATCCCTTGTCACGAGACCTTTCGGATGAGGTCATCATTTTTGACCTTGACCTTGGTGTAGGACGCATTTTACAAAAACGTTAACCTTGGCCATAACTTATCATTGGTCAGCGATAGACCTTTGATCCTTGACATGTATATCCCTTGTTACGAGACCTTTCGGATGAGGTCATCATTTTTGACCTTGTGACCTTGACCTCGGCGTAGGACGCTTTTTACGAAAAAAAACTTTAACATTGGCCATAACTTTTGATTGTCAGAGATAGAACTTTGATACTTGACATGTGTATCCCTTGTCACAAGACCTTTCTGATGAGGTCATCATTTTTGACCTTGACCTTGGTGTAGGACGCATTTTCCGAAAACGTTAACCTTGGCCATAACTTATCACTGGTCAGTGACAGACCTTTGCTACTTGACATGTGTATCCCTTGATACAAGACCTTTCGGATGAGGTCATCATTTTTCACCTTGTGACCTTAACCTTGGCGTCATTTTGATTTCACAGTAGTTTCCTGGAAAAGTTCTACAAATTTTATTTGTTTATTTAACCCTTTGCATGTCCAAGCGATTCCATCTGGTCCTTTTCCGTATTATAAATCCAAACTATGCTTATATCCGGGGGCATCAGTGTTTCACAAACACATCTTGTTAGACTGTATTTGCAATTTCACCAGCCAAAAAATGTCAGGTGGCGCAACCAAAAGTTTCTTGGAAAAAAAACACACTTCCCTCTTTTTTTTTCTAAGTGATTTTTTTTTAGTAAGTATACCTGAGAGTGTCTACTCTGCCTAAAACATTACTATTTTGTAATTGAGCTGGGTATTAAAAGTAACTTATGGATTCTTTATTGTAGGGGGTGGGTATTTTGGTTTTTTAAACAATTTAAGAACAATTACACTATTAAACTTTGTTTATTTGAAAGGTTTTCAATATAAAATTATGCCCCCATATTATTATTATTATATTAATTCATATTTTAAATTACATATTTAATACATTTCACATTGTGTTAACTTGCTCGGACGGTTGCGCCACCTGACATTTTGAGGGTTTGAGATGGCAAAACATAAATCATTTTTGTGATAAACTAGAAATATGTTCAAATTAAACAGGTTTTATAGAATAAAATGATGCTTATTATGAATCATTTAAAATTATTTTAAACCAAAGTAGTGCACTCAGACAATGTCACGTCATTGACCCGAATACAGCAGCTGCATTTGACGGGCCCATATATGGATCCGTAGGTTTTATGGAGTTTATGTAGGTGCATCTTTGAATATCACTTTTGAGGACAATGTTTGTGCGAGAAATGTTTTCTCAGTGACATACTGTGTATTTGTCATTTTGTAGATGATTGTGGTCATTCTGAATCCTGGCTCGTCTCTGCAGATAAGTTATTAGCTCTTAGCATAGCATGTAAACATCCTTCCGCTGTTTGGGCAAACTCAGTGAAGTACCACCCTGACGACTCCCTTTAGCCCACTTCAGGCAGATATATGGACACCATTTAGTGCGTCTTACACCAGAAAGGTGTTGTATATATGCAGGATACACATAGTGTGACAAAATGATATTTGTGTTTTACTGCTATTTTACTTGGCAGGAACTTCAGGAAGCTGAAATATTTTATTTGGAAGGTTTTAGAAGTGTCTAACTTTCCACTATAATTTTTTTGCACCTGCCATTGAATGAAGGCTAATAATTTCAGCATTACTGTCCACTTGAAATGACGGTTTAATAAACTTGGGGACGAAATGGACGAGGCAGCCTTTCAAACATGAAGTTTGGCGAACATGGATATACACTTTGTCTCAGGAAGGAGAAAGTACTGTTATCTATCAAACTCCGCAGTATGGGCAAAGAAGCCCGTGCTAAGTGCTAACTGTTTACGGTTAGCCTCGAACATCGGCTTCACAAAGGATACGCTCTGTGCGAGAATGGGACGAACTTGTGAAATTCAGTAACTGGGGCTTCAACCTCATAAATGCAAAAAACAAAGCAAATTTTTTTTGGGTTATGGGTAGGGTTTGTCGCCCCCTGTTTTAGTGAAGGATCTTTGTATCTATAGGCTGATCTTTTGACACAATTTGTAATTATTCTCTCCCCTTACCCCCTTTGCTTTGTAAATGTGCTGTGTCCACTTGGTTTGGACAGGATATTGTTTGCTTGATTTAGATGTGTACTCCACAATTTCAGACTCACAATCCAGCATTTCCGATGTGGTTTAAGTGTTCGTCAAGTGTATTTATTATACGTTTCTGTATTTCTATTTTGCTTTGTCAGAATTATACCAGTTCTTGTTCTTAACTGCCTACCACGAGGCACAATCTTGTCACCATTAGTGCTCAAGGCTTCATTTCCTGGAGAGTTGGCGTTGGACCTCCTTCTGTTTGAAAGCTGTGAATTCTAACCATAGAAAGCACATCTGCATGTCTTATTGTAGAGCGGCATTCAGAGTCTTTGCCCCTCAGGCCAGTATTCCCCTTCGTGGCACCTACCTCCTGTCATTACCTGCCTGTTACCTGCCCCTCTCTCTCTCTCTCTCTCTCTCTCTCTCTCTCTCTCTCTCTCTCTCTCTCTCTCGCTCTCGCTCTCGCTCTCGCTCTCTCGCTCTTGCTCTACTGTAAGCGGACATTTTTTGGCTGCCAACCGAAGGCAGGCACAGTTGACATGACACAGAGGTGCTGCAAGTGGAGGTTTGATCTTAAAATGGGCGGAGCCTGTTGACAGCTCCGCCCAGCTGACTGCGGTTGTGTTGCCACGGAAACGCCGTTGTTTAAAACCACGCAGAGCTGTTTGGCTGACGTTCCCACTTGACAGATTTTGCCTCGTAATGAAAGTGTTGCAAAGGATGCGTGAAGTGTGTTATAAATGAAATAAAAATGGTTGCATTGGAATATTTGGAAATTGCGCTCACGTATTAACTGAAGCAAAGTTTTTAGCTGTGGCTGTTTAAATGCTGACCGTTTGCTCAGTTCACGTGTTTGCATTAGAATGACATTTTTATTGTATTTTTTTTTTTTATTATGACAACATTTGTTCTTCTGAAATGTCGTGCTGCCATATTTCACCACAGATTTCTCATTTTCTTTTCACTGGGCGCTCAGCAGTATTTTTGACGTGCGGTAACGACGCAGATACGCGTGCGTTAGCCTTTCCTAGCACAGCTGTCAGTGGTACCGCCAGCAACCCACTACCTCCTTTTAGCCTCTGCGCTTGGCACTTCAGGTATTTATGTTTCACCACAACTCATTTTACACTGTTGATTTGTTTAGAGGAGATCCTCGTCCCAGGCAACGTACCCGGCATAGATTTACGTCTTATTCCTCTTGCCCAGATGGATATCTGAGGAATCCCCACAGGTTTAATGGCTTTCTGGAAGTCTCTGAAGGAATGAGGCCGTCCAATCGGCCACCTCTGGTAGCATTAGCCCTCATCTCCCAGTTTTTACTCTTGGTTACGGTATGTTTGTGTTCAGGTGGGCTAACTGCTGCTTCTGCTGGCAAATTTTGGCTTCTAGATCTGCAGAACTCCCTCATGTATTTCAAAAACTTGGGGTCGGGGCCCAAATTGCTGCTCATGACTGTATGACTTGGATACTAGCCTGATTCTTTCCTGTTGTCTACGCTAAAGTGAGTATTAGATGGGCCTTGAAGCCTTTGGTGCAGGTTCTAATATTAAACATTTTAAGAACCAGTGCTGAAAGCTGTGATGCCATTTTGTGCGCAGGTCTTCGTTCGTATAGTGGGGCATCTGTCTCAATGAAGAAGTACGCAGAGCCTTTCAAAAACCCTTTTTAAGTGTTGACTCTTGAAATTAACCCCGTCCCTCCTGGTTAATTCTTCCTCTGCGGGGTATTCGGGTCGACTTGAAACTCATGCGAGAGGACAGCTGAGAAAATTCGCACCATAATTCAGAAACCGGAGTAATAGATTTTCCTGCAGCGGCGAAATTCGCCTGTCGGACTTGCAGGGCGGTAGAAAGCCAAAGCCAGTTAGCGAAGCCGAAAGTAGCGTGTCACTGACACACTTATCCACTGTGATTCCCAAAAACGCCACCGCCAATCCCGCCTTACCGCCTGTCACACGCTCTACTTCTGAGAGGAGAGGCATTGGGTTAACCCTATCAGGCTGGGCCAATCACATGCCTCTAAACAAAACAAAATGAACACCTGGGACTGTGTATCAAAGTAACTCTGTACCCTGTTTACTCTGTGTCTAGTAGGCAACCTTCAATTATTGCTGACTAAATGCCATCTAAGTGCGATATTTAAATGTATATTTATCTGGGTATTTGGACAAATACACTGCACAATTTTATAAACCAATTCCGTAACAGAGGCCTTAATTAGCAACCAGCTCTCAGCGCCAAAGTATATGAAAATTAATTCAACCACGTACTTTGTTGATCTACAATATCTCTGCATTCATGTTACCTTAAAGCATTACTAATGGATTTCTGCTCACGTACTGGTCTTCAGGAAATCTGGAGATTGTAGTTGCGGTTCAGTTAGTTGTGCGGAAGAAATAAAGTAATGCGGTTGAAAATGAGCAAGTGTCTCCATTAACCTTACAATGCTTTCAACAAAATTGTTTTCCTAAAATCTGAAGCGCAATCAAGAATGAAAATAAGTTGGTCATTTTGAATACATATTATTTTTATTCAGTTTCTGAAAATGCTGTTTCTTCTTTCCCCCTCATGATCTTCCCTGTGCGATGTGGACTCACACTCGGCTCCTAACAGGTATGTGCATGTGTTCATCAATGTGCTGTTGTATGTGTGTGTGTGTGTGTGTGTTTGTGTGTGTGTATGAGAGTGTAACAGTGTTTTATGTAAAAGAATCCTGTATGTATCAGAGAGAGGGAGAAAGTGAGTGAGAGAAAGTGTGCTTCAGAAAAAAATGTGTGTGGGAGACTGCGTGCAAGAATGTGTGTTTAAAAGCGGTGTGTGTGTGTGTGTGTGTATGTGTTAGAGAGAGTGTGTGTTTGCGAAAGTACGTGTTTTTGTGTCACATTACAGCCTCGTGGTTATATGGCCCATGTGACGCGTCATCATTCTGCAAACCTGATACATTAACACCAAACCTAAACTCCACCAGGAAATACTCTGTTTGAGGCCAACTTCTCAGAGCGAATGATAAAATACATTTATACATGATTTATACTTGTCCATGTTTGTTTATTAATCTAGTAGTAAGACATCATGTTTGTTTCAATCTCATATAACTCAAAACTGCACTTTAATTTGGACAGTCTGGGAATGCGGGGGTGTCCTGTATCGCTCCTGAGTTCTGATTCAGGACGGGCTGAGACAGGCCGTAAACAGATAAACAGGGCGAGGTCGTCAGGGCCGTACACACGCGGAGAGCCGAACGGGTCACGAGAGGTGTAAATTCAGGACACATTTTTGAGAAGATACGATACTTTTACTGAGGGAGAACTAATCAGCACAGAAATAAGACAGAGCACCCCCCCCCCCCCCCCCCCTACTGCACCCGCCGCTGCTCCATGGAAACCATCTGCTTGTGTCTTGTTTACAGCAGCTGAAGCTCGAGCCGAGCTGAGGCTGTAGCGTCGCTTATTAATCATGCTTACAGCGCTGTCTTAATTACTCTCCCTGTAGCTGCTCTCTCCCGGGCTCCTGAGCCGACCTTTTCCCTCCCGAGTCCTTTGCGCCATTAATCATACACAATCAACGCCAGCAGGGCGCGGCGCGGTCCGGCCTTACCCACAATCCTCTGCGGCTCTGCCCGGGTCCTCCAATACCGACACCAGCGTGTTAGACGCGCCTTAATTAATGAGTCACGCATGGAAGTTGTTACTAGTGCGTAACGTTAGCTGTGGGAAGGATGATTCCGGAGTCGGTGCTGTTTATCTACATTATACTCTTTATGACGCCATTTGGGTACAGTAGTGCTTTATAATATACAATCATTTATATGGACTCCCAAGTATGATATGCATGCTCTTCATATGAATGCTTACACAGTGCGCATATAATATATGTTTTCATGTGTTCATAAATATATGTGGATTGGTTCATCTTCTAAATGGAGCTTCAATTACACTGTGTGAACGGTGTAGATACTCATAATTTATTGTACCACCTCTGATGGAGATGCGAATAAAATGTCGAGTAAAATGCTTGGTGCTGCTTGATTGGTGAACACTTTGGAGCGTCTTTGACCATTCCTCAATATCGAATCTCTCGAGATCTTTAGATTCTCTCTGTGTGCTGCCCTCTTTGATTCAAACCAAAGTTTTCTAATTTTGGCTGTCCGTGTTTATGAAGTGTGCACATTACACAGAGGGATAAATTAATGGCCAATCAGTTTGAATCTTCAGTGTGGAGGAACTGGTGCTTATCGATGCTTATTGATAGCTTCCTGGAATTTGACGCATCACCGTACTGTCAGGGATAATCATTCATTCCGTCATCATGTGGACTTCTGACCTTGTGTGGTCAGAGAAGCATAAATAGAAAGATTAATCTTGCATATGCTGAAGCCAATGTTATAATGCGCATTTGTGCTCATTAAAATGGTACTTTAATTATCACTGAATCTTTTTTATAACAAGCCAATCGACCCCCAGAACACTGTTTGCCTTCTGTCCTGTTGATTTGCTTTTATAGCATTGTGAATTACAATTATGCAAACACGAAGGAAGCAGAATGCGTGCCCAACGTTATTTAGCAGTCTGCTGAGTGACCAGAATTGTCCTCGCAAAATTTTAATTGTTTTTCATTTAAATTAATAACATTTCGCCAGTGCTTTCCGGAGGAGCCGTAATGGGGCTTTGGCAAACTCTGAGCCTGTGCGAGTCTCCAGAGGGAGCAGGAAGGACTGGACTAATTGAGCTTTATAAATAATACAATTTACTTTTATTCTGGCAGGTTATAAATCACTGTGATGTATTGGAGAGGCTTAACATGGGCGGGTTGCACTGAAGCTGTGCATTTGAAGATAACACTGCTGTTCTCTTATTGCAGAGGCTTGTATCTTCAGAACGATCTGGACGCATTTCATGGCGGTCTCTGACGTTACCGCCGCAGCAGAGCTGTGGGATGACTGCCTTCATTAACCCCGGGGTTACGTTCACACCAGGAAACTGCACCGGGGGCACGGGCCCCATGAAATCTGGTCGCATTGGTCCTGCACAATCAATAAAAATACTACAGCGCCAGTCACAAGTTTGGACGCACTGTTTTAGTACAAAGTTTTGGGTGAAATTTAAAAGTAGTTAAACCTCTGTGGTAACCACAAATGGCAAAAGCCAAGTCGTACATAGTCTGAAGTTTAAAAAAAGTATTAATTCATTTCATGGGATTGCCCAAGATTTTGGGACTGATTTTTTATTTTTTTTTTTTTTAATATCTTAATTTATCCATCAACGGATTGTTTCCATTTTCTGAGAAGTGAATTAAAATAAAGTTAATCTGGAACTTACTGGGCAGGAAGGACATGGAGAGGCAAACCGCAAGTGCAGCTCATCTGTGGGAACCTCTGCGGTCCTGCTGGGGCGACTCTCAGAACCGCATTCCTGCTGGGGCGACTCTTAAGCCGCTTTCACACTGGACGCGAAACGCGTCTATTCGCGCCTTTGTGTTGACTTTGAATGTAATCTGTCGTGCGAAAAATTCGTTCCGCGTCCGGTGTGAAAGCGGCTTCAGAACCGCATATCTGAGAGAGAGAATGTATAAGCATAGGAATAGTGATCGTAAATAGAGGTTATTTTTCATGAACTGAACATTCAGATCTTTATTTGTAAAATACAAGGTGTTTTGTTTGGAGAATGTGAGTGTGTCTGAACTTTTTGACTGGGGCTGTTTGTTACAATAAATTTCTGGACCCTTGTGATGTTGGACCCTTAGAAACAGCCTAATCCTCTCTTGTCTCACGATATCCCCTGTACGTACGCGGGGGCGACCCTCTGTGGTGTTGAAATACAGTGACCTTGAGATCTGAACCCACAGAGGGCATAGAGAGGCAGGTCTGAGCAAGAATGTTTAATCGAACAGCTGCGACATAGTCATTTCTGGTGAATTCTATGGAAAGAATAGTTTGACTCATTGGATTCATACAATATTGTTTCGGAGGATTGTTTGCTAATTGAAATGAAACATTTGGTTTGACGCATGAAATAGTGCTCGCTACACTTACTGTGAGGGTACGACCGAAAAAGCCAGATTATAATTTCTGTGTGGAGTTTCCCTTTAAATGAACTCTCGATGGCAGCTGTTGCTCATTCTGTAAGGGCTTCCCCTGCTAAGCTCTGATTGGTTGGGTTCAGCTGATCGATTGTGTTGAGCCGAGTCTCGTGTGAGTGAGATGATTTACCACGGCTCTTTATAAAGACGTTAGCTCATGACTCGTGCGCTGCGCCCTTAAATAATGTGCATTATCTCCAGTTAGCTGACAATATCACGACTCCCAGTGTGAGTGGATTCTCCAAAGAATTATTGAAATGGCTCTGCTGTGCAGCTCAATAGCGCTGTAATGCGGTAATGGAATTTGCATCTTAAGTGTGAATCGATGCCATTGCCCTGATATCAGTCAGCCATTTTCTCCCCCAGAAAAGCACATTATGTATAACACACTTTCTCCAGTCAGTAAGTGTGTGTGTGTGTGTGTGTGTGTGTGTGCGTCGTATGTGTGCATGTGTGTACTCACAAATTTCAATTATTCAATCATTTAAGAGTCTTAGAAGAGTGTTAGCCCTTAAGAAAGGGCTTAGCAAATGAAAAGATGGATGTTGTATTGTGTGAAGTCACCGTATTAAAAGACCTGGAGGTATGAGAAACAAAAACCTCGTATTTTTTGGCTCTTCAAAAAGGAACGAAGAGACAACGGAGTTCCTGAGATCTGACGGCCCAACAATAGCGCCGCGACCTTTCCCACCGGTTACCGCCGGGGCGGCTGTTCCGCCGAACGTTCGCATCAAAAGCGTCCGAGTACAGGTACACCTTTGAAGCGGTCGCACCTGTTTGGGGAAAACGCACGCTAGTCCTCTGCCTCAATAGCCGGCTTGTTTGCACAAATCAAACTGTCATTTTGGCGTGTATTGTGTAGGCAGCTCAAGCCTGTACATGGCTGTGGGAATGCTTTGATACAGCTCATTAGATCAAATGTAATGTATAGATTTTTGCGGGTTGGATTTTGTAGGGGAACACGAATGTAACTTTTGCAGTACTTCTCTCGGACTTGGTGTCCCTGGCTGGTGCATGGAGTCCAAGCACGTGACTCTTGCACAAACCCCCGCAGTCCGCCTTAATCCACCTCCCTGTTTCTTTAAAAACTTCATCGCCAATTCACAAATCTGCCTCATATATACTGAGACTCATACGGTATTAAGCTGTTTCAAAACGCATTCTAATAAATTGCCACACTTCAAAAACGATTTGAAAGCCAGCTATAATCCTGGCATTGAGAAAACATAATAAACTCGTTTACCCAAAGATGAGATTTTCACCCCCGAATACAAAAGCTTGAAATGAAATTGAATGATGCGAGAAAGTTTTGAAGATCCGTCGTCTGCCGTTAAATGTTTTCCTTCTGAAACATTGAGAAAGCGAAGAACAAAAGGCGTCTCCTTGCAGTTTACTGCCGGTCCGACAGTGTTTTATTACTGACAGAGACAGGTGTGAAGGGGGTAACTAAACCAAAAACACATGTGCGCCAGTTATTTACGACCCCCTCAGAACTATTAATGCCTTTATTTTATTTACAACCTCTGGGAAGGGACCGAATGCTGAAGGAATTTAAAAACACACATGTGGGGGGTTTGAGAGCGAGAGCTAACTTCAATCGAGTCACGGACAGTGCGGGCGTTGGGATTCCGCGTATGCTGCAAACGTGATGCATTGTGTTCAGTCTGATTTACCGTTAATCATCTGCTGAATCTCAAATGCTTAACAAAATGGCCGACACAGTACCCTTGTTTGTTTAGCTGCGTCTCTGACGTTCTTATTTTCCACTGCTATTCTTGACCCAAAAATCAAATGCTGTCAACCATCAGTAAGGAGATTGAGTGGGTTGGTTTGGGGAAATAGAGGTTTCCTTTGAGTAATTTCAGCGCAGGATGTTGAAACAAATGCAGAGGAAATTTTTTCTGGAATGGTGACGTATAAATGATTGTCCTGAGAGTCTACCTCTCATCTCCAGTCATGCCTGTGACCGTCTGTAAATGACGTAATTTCTCAAAAGACATTTTAAAGAGTGAAAATGTTCCTGGGCAGTACTTCACATTTCTTCTCTCCCCCTCCCCACACCTCCTGTCGGTTGGCTCATTTTCTTACTCTGCTGTCTTGTCTTCCGGGTGGGTGGAAACCTGAGGAAGAACAGATGGGAATTAAATGTCGGAAATATGTGGGAACATCATTGGTTGGAATGAACCAATGTGTGTTGCTCTGTAAAAGGCCTCAAAGGAAAGTCAGGCTTTACTGTTTGAATTATGAGCTGTTTGGAGTCCGACCCACTCCTGGTTTTGGGGAAATTCTACCCAGCTGACCTCCATCCTGTCAGCCTCCACCCTCTGAGCTGAAACAATGAGCTTCCGGGCTGTCAGTAAATCGGTAAACAGCAGTTTGTGCGAGTTTAATTGCTCCCTGTCGGTTATCGTAAATACACTCGTCGGTGAATTATGGCCCTGGAAGAATTTGTCAGGTAATTGAGAGGCAGTGTGGGGCCTGGTTTGGTGAGGGTCATGTGGGCAGATAAAATCCCTCGCTCCCCCCCAGGCAGAAATGGCCTGACAGGAAGTCAGAACATTGTCTCAAGCCCCGCCCACTTTTTTTTTTTTTTTTTTTTTTTAACATTGAAGGCCCACCTCAGTGCTTCTGTGAAGGTTGTTGCTCGCAGTGACACAAACGGTGAATTTAAGGGGGTCGATAACGCGTTACCTTTGAGAGGAGATGGGCGGAGATCAGCTCCCAAACATTCCTCAGCAAGAGCTATAATTACCCATAATGTAGTGTATTTCGGAAACTAAAGTCACAGTGTGCATCGCTGTGACCGTACCTGACTTCGACATGCGGCATTTGGCAGGCGGCTTTTGCAGTCGCCATGGCGTTTTGGCATTTCCCCAGTGGCCATGCCAAGCGGTAAAAATGTATGTGAAATATGACATTAATATGAACGGTTGTTTGGCGGCGCTGCTTGAAGTGGCTTGTGGTGAAACGCCCGGCCATATTAATGCATTTCTGTATAAACTCTCCCCTGGATTCACTGCTGCTCAATTCTGCCTCCTTAATATTGCCTCTCTGTGCTTTTTCTATAATGCTCGCTCCACACTAATGATAAATGTGTGCTTTTGCTTATTAATGAAATATCATATGTGATTAAATGTGACTTGCATTCTGTCTGTTGTGTTGGATATTAGGGAGGGTTAACATTAATATTGTAATTAAATGTGTGATGTTGACATTAAGGATGTAGCTGTAACATTGGGCTGGGAATGCGAGATTGTAAACCTGGTTTGACCTTTCGGAATTCCTTCAGTTGACAGCCGAGAGAAAGAAGACGAATGCTAATTCCCTGTGTCAAAACCGCTTGTGTGTCTGCCATCGTGAAGAGGGCTTGGAAAGATGCCGAATCCCTCGATTAGCACGGCGACTCGCAGGTGACGAGCCGCTCTTTGTGCGCCAAACCTTTAAGTGCGAGAACGGCCCCTCCCAGAGATGTTTTTTCTTTCTTTTTTGGTTTCCTTTTATCAGTCGGCTAATTAGCGTGATTTACGACCTGCCGTTGCCGCGAGTTTGAACTACAAAGGGAAGGGCGGCCCCTCCCTGGAACAGATGCTATCAGGTGCCGTCTCCCTGTTGCACCTGCCACCCCGCATGCGCTCGTAAATCTGCCCGACATGCTCTGAAGTCCTGACGCCCCCCTGCTCCCCCCCTGCCCCCGCCGATCTCACACCCAAGGGTCAGGAGTTCAGCTCCCAGCCTGAGGAGATGAATAGGGCCACCGGGGGGGGGGGGGGTTTGGGATGGACTCCTGAACCCGTGACCCGGCCCTGTGTGAAGGGTACATCACCAGCGAACCCCCCCTATCTCTGCGGTGGGGCTCAGCACCCAGCAGGAGGGCGCACACAGGAGCTGTCAATCACTCTGGGTGAGAGTGGGCAATGCTGCCCCCTGTGGCCACGGGTGGATATGGTACCCTGCTCTTTGGCACGATTGCTTTTCCAGCTGGCAGGCCGGAGAGTGATAACTGGCAGGCTGTCAAAGTGTCATGGTCATTTATTAACAGAAAACAGACAGACACATGCTCACTCACGCATGTGCTCGTAGGCGCACACGTACACACCACACATAAACACGCACAGCCTGTTTTCATGTTTACATTAAAGTTAATGCTGTCGCAAGTGCTACAGTTTGTCCAGTGAGCTGAGATTGTTTATTTTCCTTACTTCTGGGGATAGAAACTTCCACTCGCCCTCCTTGTAAGCCCGTGATGTAAAGCCTGATCCTGGTACAGTCGTGATACACAGAAGATTAATCTGAAGTGGTAATGTCCTGTGTTTATGTGGCACAGTTTGCCTTTCATTTAACCTCTGTGACGTGAGCTAGGCTCCTGCGAGCCCTTTTCTTGATCCGGAGAGCGCAGGACGTTTACGGTCGGATGATTTGTTGAGATGCCAAAGCAGATGGTTGTTGAACAGGATGCGTTGTGTTGTTGTCTGACTGCGGAGGTTTTCATTGGCCTGCTTTTTGCAAAGATGAGCAGCACTGAGGTTTCACACTGTCATACAGCTGCTAGCTGGAAATGACCATAATGTTTATAAAGTTTATGCAGTGCCCTTCAAAAGTTTGGACACACCCACATTTTTTAAACAATCAATTAAACGAGCACCTGCGGTTTTCCAAAAAATCTGGATCTGAAATCCGTCATACTTTAGTACCATTTGTCATGATTGCTGCATATATTTATGCTTTTTTTTTTTTTTTTTTTTTACAAAGGCAGTCACATGATTATGGGAGTTTCCGGAGGGCTGTAGAAATTCCCATAAAAGTGCTGCACCTGTAGTTTGCTTTTTGTGAGCTTTTTTATCTAATGTGTCCCAAACCAGCTTGATTTTGATTTTATTTTTTGAAAATGAAAAAATTTTGTTTACTGGTATCTTTAGCCAAATATGGCTTCCTTATGAAATGTGATATTTCGGAAACTGCTCTGTAAATTATTAGTTTTTAACTTTCGACTACTTAGGTCTTATCACCATTCGAGCTTATTGACAAGAGTTAAACTAAGTAAACTTTGCTACAAATTGGGTACTCTAACGCAAATAGTGTGCTCAGACTTTTGAATGGTACTGTATAGTCCAGGCCATCCAAATAAGGATGATTTATTTCTGTTATTTTTGTGCCTCTATAGCAGTTATTATTTTGGTTTCTGAGCATAAATGTTTGGGGTCAGGACACGTCCTGCGTTTGAAAGAGTAACTTTGCCCCCCTTATGGAATTTAGTTCTGGCTTCCAGCCACAAAAGAGTGTGGCTAAATTGTTTGAGTGAGAGATTTACGGTTTGCCAGAACAGTGTTAATTATCTGCCGGGTTGATGTATTTCTTTTAATGAGGTGGGAAATGCTGGCTTTGAAATGGTCCTTTGTTCTAAGAGTTCCTGTTTTCTAATGTATTTTTGGTTCACACTGTGCCGTAGCTGTGAAAATTGTTTGTGTGGCCGATAACCAGTGTTATCATTTACAGCTTTGGTTTTAAAACTGCTGTTACACTGCACAGTGTTACTGTGATGAATGTGAGGAGAGGGCCGATGATCCACGGTCTTTTGCAGACAGACGCGGGAACGAAAAGGTAATATTGCAGCCGTGGATTTTTATTTACTGGTTAATATTCGGCTCAGTGTTTTGCCGAATGAATTACAGTTTTGTCGGCTGATTTATATTCTGTTTCTGACGGCTGCACTCGGTCCACATGACACTTCAGTTCTGGGGAACCTGAAAAATGCAACACCAACTTAACACCGCGGCGTTTCTCAAATCTACTGACCGGACCTCCACAGTCCCTCTGTATTTAGTGGCCTGTGTTACACACACAGCCCCATTCCTGCTGCCGCTCCTCTCTTCCGCTGAATTTGAGAGAATTTTCCCTGTAGAATGAAGAGGCTTCCAGCACTACTTCAGCATGACTGTGTCCGGTCCCTTTTCTCACATAACACCTGTGCATTTTGCTGATAGTGCACACGTTTAACCCTTTCCTTTTGCGTACATGTGGTCTTCTGATTCTTTGCTCTCTGAATGATCCAAGTCAAAAAATTAAACGCATAAATTCATAATTAATGAGGAAGGAAACGCCAGTTCATGCACTCACTTATGCTTCTTTGAGGTTACCAACACTTAATTTAGGCTTTAGAAATACTTTTATTTGTTCTTTTGTTATATTAAGGAAGTACGCCTTCATTTTTTGGATTTGTTTCTCGACACATCTGTCGACACGGTTTATGACTTTTGATGCACTTTACTTTCACAGAGGTGATTGATTTGTCAGAATCATTGAGCAGCAGTGATTGTGTTTTGATGAAAACCTCAGTAAGTGCCACAGGAGATACACACCTGTGATTGAGCGCCTTGTCTTTTCATCTCATCTGATCTAATCCCTGTAAATGTGCTCGCCACTCACGGCATTCAGGCGGCGGAAACGAAAAAAAGCGCCAACGGTTTGAAGCCCCGCCGTAATTGTGAGAACCTTTCCACCGGGACAGCTACGGCATTTTTTAATTTTTCTTTTTTTTTATGTATTCGCTGCTGTATGACCTCCAGGAGACGGATTACGGCTACACGCTACTATAAAGTGATCATGTTAAAGCGGTGTGACTCATGGGCTGAGCCACGCCCTCTGCTCTCCGCGTGACCTTCTGAAGGATATCTCCCCACGATGCCTGAGCTCTCCAGAGCACCGTGTGACAGTAAGACCTACCTCAACTCGCGCGGGATTAAACGCAAACACAACACGGAAAGAAAGACTCTCAGCGGCCATGAAAGAGCCAATGAATCGAATGGCGACTAATTATTATCTTTAGTGGACCACCTTCCATGCAGCTGTAAATCTCTGTGAAAAATCACCTGGAAATGACTTGTTTTTGTAAATGTGCGACGCGTATTGTGCCCCTGGACGAAAGGAAAACCCCGCTGACCTCTTGTGTTCTTTCCTGTTTTTCTGCCCTGTGCTTTCTTCGGGTGAACTCTGTGTGAACTCTGACCCCTTGATCTTCTCTTCTCGAGCTCATCCCGTGGTCTCGTCATGTTCAGAGGCCCTGACCCCTCTGAGTTTCTTAGAAACATCACTGCCATCTTTGGAGCGCTGGAAAGGTTTCTGCTGAATCATCAGTTCCCTCCTCTCTTAGATAGCGGTTAACGGTGGCCATGATTGTTATTCAACCTCTTTTATAAAAGCTCCGTTAGCGGCGGCCAGATTTCACTCATCAGCTCACGTCTGAAAGTTCTCTGGTGAGGGGAGGAGCCTTCAGTTTTGCTCCGACGCTTGTGATGTCAGACATTATTTTCAGTGCTCATACGAACATGAGTCACATCAAGAGACCTGACATACAGCTCATCAGACTGGCTGGTGTGTGACACTAAGCTGAGGTCTCAGGGAACTCAGGTCATTCCACCTCTGGTCAACGCCACCGCAGCCTGAGCCTCAGGTGACAGCATTTGATCGGTGAAGATTAATTTCATTGTTAAACACTAGGCCATGGGGCCCAACGATGCGCTGACACAGAACGAGGACAGGACATGCCACTCGCTGACCACATGCATCAGACATTTTACTAGGGAACATATATTTTACATTTATTGTGATGAACATTACTGGAAAAATTCAAAGAGAGAAGTAGTGTTATGGTCAGGCGCCTGTCAGGTAGCACGATTGCTTGACACACTGAAACGAAACTGGTCTAGAGATTCATGTCAAAACATTTTGTCTCAAGTTGAGTATAATGCGACCCTTTCAGATGTTTTTAGGACATGATTAGGGTTTACAGAAGTCACATTTCATCAGATATAATCAGTGCCGTTATTGGAGAAAGGAGGTGTAAGTATGCAAGGTCTTATGAAGGCGCAGTCTCACCAGAGCTCATGGTGAAATGCGGGAGGGCCTGGTGGTGATGGTGTGTCGGTCTCCACAGTTCCTCCGCCAGGTCCTGGGGGGCAGGATTTGGAATTGAGTCACTGAGGACTTCCGGGTCGTAGAATATGGGCCGTAAAATGTAGCACCTACATTATCAAATTGATGTCATATTTCATAATCATACTATACAATCATACAATAATGGGATCGCAATTTTATGTTTTTCATATTTTTAGGCACAGAAACGCTTGCCTTAACCCTTACCCTCCCGAGTTTTCTGGAGAAAATTGGTCTCAAACGAGGGAACTGAACTCATACGGGTTGTGTTTAAAGTGGTCGTCAGTATATATATTGCCTGACCTGGAAAAGATGTTATTGTGTTTCAGAGGGGGAAATTTATTGACCTGCATCAAACGGAGAAAACAACTAAAGCGATCGCTTAAATAATTGGACTTGGGTTAAGACCTGTCCAATGCATTGATAGCGTTGATTAGAAATGAGTTAGTTGAAACTCTTTGGGATGTGCTGGAGACGCTTTATAGAGTGGTGTGACTCAACCTCCCCAATACAAGATCTCAACCAAAAACAGATGCAGCTCTGGACAGAAATAAATGTTGTGACGTTGCATTAGGTTGTCAAAACAATGGCACGATGAATGCACGCCAAAATCAAAACAAAAGGTGGTCCAACAGAACATTAGCATGCAACTTTTTTTGGCCAAGCTGTGTGTATTTGAGATCCTAGATGGTGAAGCTTTCAGAATACAGGTCATTCGCTCGACCTTTCTCTTGCCATGATAAGAAAATATCCCGTCAATCAAAAGGGAAGTGTTATTTTTTTGGATCCACTGAAGTGGTTCTCAGGCAGGAAAGGGTTAATGCATTGACTGGGAGACTCTTGTTGAAAGGCGCATTTCCCTCGGTCTCCGCCTCTTATTCTCCTGTCCTGAGCAGCTCTTCGAGCTAAATCAGCTCCCGGAATTAAGAGGAAAAGAACGATGTCTGGAGAATATTAGAGGCCATTTATCAATTTGTTTCTATTAGCCATGCTATTGAGTATGCACTACAGCCAAAATGAAGATGCACTGTTACTTTTAACACTGATTTTATCTCTTATTTTGGCTGTGGATGTTTCAAATTGGAATTAAAGTAGCAAGTGAAAACAAAATGCTTGTTTTCAACCATTAGCGACTGACCCTGAATCCCATTGTATCGGTCATGGTGGTGAGATTTCCGATACTTTCTCTTTGCCCAACAGTATAGTATTTTGTTGGTATTGTAGACATGGATGGATGCAAGATGTTAACAGGCTGCAAATTATGCACCTCTGCGTCTTTTTTAATTTATGGAATTGTTGATTTCTTACCTGGAGATAATCGCAGACGTTGGTGCCGGATCAGATTTATGGTCAGTTTTGTTCGTTAATATTTGTGCTGCTGTTAGTTACTGGATTGTTGCCGCACTGCATTTTTTGGCTCGCCGAGAGATGTCTCGGGGGTAACGAGGGTGATTGGGTGGGGGAGTGGGTTGACTTGGATGGATATCCCCCCTCGTCCCCCACCCAAAAACGCTCGCTGTGAGTTTCTTTTCGCCTCACCCTTTGGACTGCATGATGTACGACTCGTGATTAAGCGCAGCTTGGTGATCAGGTGACTGATGTCCATACGACAGTTGAGAAGGAAGCAGCCGTGGATTCACAAAGTCAGAAGGCCCCATCCGTCTCCGTCAGCGCACCCCTCCATGTCCAGATTACGGAGGAGACGGACGAGCCCCCTTTTTACGGCTCAGAAACCTTTACCACGGCGCTCTCTCCAATCAGCTGTGCATTTGCCTGTGTTACTTCCCCAGTCGTGCACAAAATGTCGCGATGAATCCACTGGCCCCGCAGCAGTGAGCAGCAGTGACACCTGCAATTTACACGATTGGTTTATCACGTTCCCCTGTCAGCCAATGGGAAGCGCGGGGGTGGGGGTAGTGGGTAGTGGGTGGGGGCCATTTCATTTTCTCTGAAGGACCGAAGAGAGTAAATTGTCCCTTGTTTAAAAGACATGCTGAAAGGACACAGGGATTTATGGGAAAGGGTACTTGGATGGGACTGGAATAGTTTTCCCTGCGTCCCCTCGTAGATTCTGCTGATATATTTGAAAGCTGTCGCCCCGTAATTTACTCTCAGAATGCATTTCAGGTCTGCGGGTGTTTTACAGTAGCCTATTTATTTTATCTGTAACAATGTTAGCAGAAAATGCCGTCCCATAAAAAACATGGAGATTGTTTAGTCACAGAACATTTGCCGCTGTTTTATGCATCTCCTGTTTTGTGAGGGTTTTCCTGGCAGAGAGCAAATTGTATTGTCCTGTCAGTTTGCTGCATAAATTAGCCGTAAAGCACAGTCTTTGCTCATCCTTTGGTCAAAGCTGTTTGTGTTGTAATCAAACGTATTTCTGTAAAGTGCACATCCTATATTACCTGCTTTTCCCAACAGTAAAGACTTCCTTTTAGATCCGCTCGTTAGATACCCCCAGGTAAGACAGTAATTGATTGATTAATTTGAGATACAATAATATAACATACAAGTAAAATGGAGACACAGGAATACAAGAAACCTCAGAAGTTTTTGCATTGGAAGCCATTGGTTGCCATCAAGCTAATTTGGTTGTGTAGCTCAGAGAGTCTATTAACTGCAGACTGGCCAAAGGTCCACACAAGACTTCAGTGTTTGTCCCATTTTGGCATCTCTCAGCCTGTTCTTCTGTCAGTACGTTTTAGGTGATTTTTTGCTTTTTGGGTGCTTTCGTTGTAAATTTGCGTGAATTGCAGCAGGAGCATGTATGAGCACAGCGCTTCGTAAATACCACCCCAGAATGGGGAGAAGTGCTGCAGAACATTTCTTCGCATCTTTCTGGAGTTTTATCTTCTCCGTGTCCGAGCGCTCATGTTCTGATGGTAAAGATGGGACTCTTGAACTGCAGTCTGGAGAAAAATAACTGGTAACCCTAACATTCTTAAGCCACTTTCACACTGAACGCAAAACAAATTTTTCGCACGACAGATTACATTCAAAGTCAATGCGAAGATGCGAATACACGCGAAACGCGGTTTCGCGTGTATTCGCGTCTTCGCATTGACTTTGAGTGTAATCTGTCGTGCGCAAAAATCATTTCGCGTCCGGTGTGAAAGCATCTTTACTCATTGGTCAACTGTAAAATTGCATTTGAATGCGTAGCTGCGTACTTGTCCTCATGAATATCTGTGTTTGTTCTCTCTCTCCTGTATTTAGGGTGCAGCATCGCTTCACTTTCTCCTCCTGTTGCCAGCCGTTGATTTATGGTGTATTTATCACCAGTACAATTTAGTCCTTTTTAAATGACTTATCTGAGATGGATTCAGTGCATTCTCCCTGAGGGAATGAGTCATTCTGTCACTTGCATGTTTGTAAGTGCCGCTGTAGCTAATAAGTATGCAGCCTGTGCGTATGAAGAAACCCTTAAATAAAGGAATGAATCACACCGATGAACCCCAGAGCCTCCCAGACCCTGCAGTGTGTGCTCGGATATTCACCACATTCATTCTCATCACATATTTTGATACATGAATACATGTAGCAATTCGCTGCCTTTGGGGAATTGTGTGTGCATGTTTGTTTCTGCGCATTTTTGATCGCACGCTCATGCATGTATGTATACAGTATACCTGATACGAATACGTCCTTGGCAGTCTCCCAATTTCACAAAATGTTTTTGCTTATGTCCATTGAATAAGGGCGAGCATTAGCACGTTAGCACAGGGGTGGTTGAATCGGGCAGTGGCAGGGCAGCTAAATTTCTGCATGCACACATCCATCAGCGATCCTCTCACAACTTTATTTCCCTTAAGATTTTTTTTTGCGAGAGCTTTGGCCTGACAACGTCGTGGTCTCTCTGCCCCACAGTGCAGTCTGTGTGTATTTGTTTCATCCACACCAATACCTGCTTGTGTCCTGACTTGTGATTAGCATTAGCACGTTAGCAAAATTGTTAGGCGGCTAAATTTACGCCCACGCGTCAGTCGAGGGCCCTCAAACTGCTTTATTCTCCCTGATATGAGGGCTGCGCTGTGTTCCCATCATCCTCTAACTGTCCTGTGTGACTGTTCGTCTCTCACACACACACACACAAACACACACCCACACGCCGCACACTCACATGTACACAAACACACACACACAAACACGCGCACACACACACACGTACACACACACACACACACACACACACACACCATGCTCCTCTGTTCCAGTGTTCTTGCTTAAGATGAGGACTGATGCTCGGAGGTTTCGGGCTCAATCCTTGAGAAAAGGGCCGCGGCGACAGGGATTATTATTTATTTGTCATGTTGGGTGTAATAAGCTGTGAGCACAGCGATGAGAGGTCTGTGATTTATTGCTTTGTCAAGCGTCACTAGCGGGCAACTCCAGCTACCATCGCTCGCGAGGCGACAACCAGCGCTGTCAATCAGACTCTCTCCCCGCCCAGTAACACGCCTCCATTTCGTGCCGGAACAGAGACACGATCCTTCATTATTCTCATCATGTTTCATATCCGTTCCTCTCAGAACATGATGTTTGGATTTATTGTTTTTTTGTTTTTTTTTTTCAGGGCTTGAAAAAGAAATTCCAGTGTCACGGTTTTTCTGTTTCGGTAGCGTTACTGTCACCCCACGAGCGTTATTCCCCACTCCGCACTTTCTTAGGATCATTTCTCTTTCCGACTGCCAGAGAATGAAGTGGCGTGGATTCCCATCTCTCAGCCACATGTACGAGACGCTGCTGTTTTCTGTGTTTTCGCAGTATTGTGGCAGGATGGTGCCTCAGCTGATTGCACTGCAGCTACGTGCTCCAGTTTCCTCCCACAATCCCAACACATGCCGGTTAGGATTCATGGGAGAGCAATCGAGCATCACCACTGCAGGAAGAGCATTCGTGAAAAGCCAATCTGCCCTGTTTAATTAACCCTTGGAGCGCTAGAGGGAACTGTAGTTGCCCAGTGATGTAAGATATCAAAATCAGATGCCGTTGAAAACCTATCATGTGGCAACTTGTTTAAAAGAGCTCCCGCTGGGGAGCTCTTTTAAACAAGTTGCCACATGATTGGTTTTCAACAGCTCAGGATAATTACATTTTTAATTCCTTGAAAATTTAAAAAATTTTGAAAATTTACAGTGAGGGTTAATGGTTAACGAAATTAATAGATCCTGGGCTTTTGCAAATGATGGAAGTCTTGCGTACGTCTGTTTTGAATGGTGAAAATAACTTTTATGGCTGAAACCACTGCCGTCTTATCCATCCTCATTGTTATGTAATTTTGGGCGGAAATTATGCTACAGTGCCATAATGGATATCCAATTATGCTCTTATACCTTTTTAAGGGATTGCCATTGAATCTGTGCGTGGCAATGTGTGCTTTACGCTGTGTGTCACAGTTGATTTCTACCTGATAGTAACATTGTGTAATTCAGTTTAATTAATGTCCTCAGTGCTGCTTGCGGAATGTGGATTTGCATCTGATCTTTCTGCAGCGTTTGTCTGCCGGAATTTCCTCACTCTGTGGTGAACTGCCAAAGAGCAGACAACTGTTATCAGCAAAGATCTTCTGCATCAGTGGATTTGGGGGGTCTAAACAAGCCGAAGAATGAAGGGAATCTCTAAGCTAAAGATCCTCAAAACTGGGCCTCCAGTCCAAATCCGGTCCTGGTTTTCTGATCCTCCGGGTGCACCGCTTGCACGATGACTCCTCCTGATTGGCCAGACTGTCTTCACACCTGATTTCCATGTGAAGATAGGCTAGGAAACCAGCTCTAGGCCCTCCTGGACCATGATTGGAGGAACGGGGCTTAAAGTCCGTAAGTCGGATGAAACGCGATCGGTCCGTGGCTCCCGTCCAGCGCGGGACTCTGTTAATGTGAGAAATTAGTTTGGTGTGGCGATGGCAGAGCCATTTGTCGGTTAAGCTCACTCATTTGAGCAGCTGAAGGATTTTCTCGGCCCAAACTGTGAATTATATTACACTCACCCGGCAGCTGAATATCAGGCATGTAATACAGTAATTAATATCGGAGGACATTTGATAATTATCTGTCAGAATCCCATTTCAAAGGCAGAATATATGGCTACATATGAGGACGATAATGGCCGCTGACTTCTCCCAGCAATGCCCGAAACACCATTATCTCTGCCTGAGCTGGAAATCTATCAGTTTTATGGGTTAATTTCTCTGAAGGTCATTATTTACAGGTTTGTGTTTGCTTTTAGCCATCATTACTGGCGGTATGGTTAATGGCCGTCATCCGTTATCCCGTGTTAGCGCTGATGCCCCGGACACAGGCAGTGAACTGAGAATACTCATTTGGTATCTGAATGAGAATTTGACAGGGCCCATTTGTTACAGACTCATTCCATAATGTGGCTGCTATTAATACAGTTTTGTTGTCTGGTTCGGGTTGCCAGAGTTGTGTGACCTCGCGGTAAAGACTGCGCCATCTTTGTCGACTCATATTGTATTGAATTCTTCCTTTCAGTCCCTCTGATGCGTAACGTTGGGGAAAATCTTTCCATTTGTTTGGGGAGGTTGGAAATTTTCAGTACCAGTATTGCGAAGGACAGTTGAGTGAGAGTCACTGTGCTCCAAGGGTGCGTCTAATAGGTTATATTACCATGAACTGACTCGCCATATTCGCAATATTCAATTTTTTAGGTTGTGTTATTTGGCTGAGGTTCTTGTGCACACACGCTTTGCTGTTCCCAATCGGACATGTGGAACACATCACTAGTTGAGATTTGTGATTTGGCTAGTTTTGATGGCTTCGTACGTGATCGTGAGCTTGATTTTATGAAGTGAGAAATGCATCTTATTGCGCACAGAAAAGGAAGTAGGGAGCACGAAAAGACGGCTTTCCCGTGAAAACCATTATTAGTCACAGAAAATTCCGATACCATACTGCGTTTCACTTTATAATTGATAGTTATTGTTTAAGGGGTGATCTGGGGTTAAATGGGTAAAATTTGATTATTTTTCCAAAAATCTTTTTTTGAATAAAAATATTCTATAATAACCCACCTTTAATCACTAATTGTTACAAGGATTAAAAACTGAACTCAACTTTTCAATGTAGTCTAACGCAGTCCATTGATTTCCTAAGGTATTACTTTTTCCACGTTTCTCATGTGGTTTGTGGCAGCCATAACTTTTTTATTTATCATTGAAAATCAATTAAATTTGGGCTGCAGGTACTTTACTTCATTAGAAATGCAATGACATAGGGAAATTTTGCCTCTCTGTTACATACTTTGAATATTTTGAGTATTCGTCAGATTCTGCACAAAATAATTTCAAAATTTGAGTAAAATGCCCCAAAATCACAAAACTGATAAATTGGGCGAAGAATGGCTATGTCATTGCATTTGGATAAGCAATGGCTTTTAAATGATGAAAGAAAAACTGAATTCTATCATAGAGTTAAAGAGGAATTGGTGCCAGAAGTTTTCTGCATATTTAATGAGCTTGCTTGGTTACCATGGCAACCGCATAAACAGAAAAATGCCAACTTGTATCTTTTTTGGTGGTTATTACATATACCTCTTTAGATTAATTCTGAGTTGTTTCCTGGTGTCATTTTTCATTTAACCCTAGATCACCCCTTAAAACGTATTCTGAATGACTGCCAACACTGCTTTTAGCCGCCATGTCATGATGTCACACTCCTAGTTGTTCCTGGTAAATCGGGGAGTATATTCTCGACACGAGGTGGCGACCCGAGCGCACTGCTTTCGGCGTTTGATACACAAACTCAGTGCTAGTGTCGTGTTCTTGGATCGAATCAAACAGGACCTTCGAAAAGAGGTCTTCTACCATTTTAACTAAAATGAGCTGGTGTTCATTAGACTTGGTGTATTAGAAGTAAAAATAAAAACATCAGCCTGCATGAGTCTGGCAATTTGCTCGTTTGATTCGTCGCCCCCAGAAAGTCCCCATAAGTCATCAAGTGAGACACCAAACCGGTAATTACTCCTGATGATTTGACCTGTGCATCGAGTGGTTATTTTTATTGTTGCTATCACTAATTTGTATGAATGTGAGGCTTTAATTGATAGGCTGTTTTGCGGCCATAGTTGCAGTGTAATGCACTGTTTTCTCAGCTCGAACGCCTGATTAAAAAGTGTGATGAGATGCCACGTGACGGAAACTAATCTTTCGGTGGTTGCTACACGTATGACTTGGATGATGGCAGTCGTTTAGTAGCCCCACCTCATACGCTAAACTGCAAGCTAGCACCTCTTCTTCTCTTCTCGATCAGGCTGTTTATTACGCAATTTCTCTTTACTTTTGGGGCACAAGCATTTTTGATAAACCCCTTTTTGTTGGTTTGACTGTCACCCCAGTCCTGTTAGCTGACCATAAATGCAAGGACAGAGACTGTTTTGATTTCCCTCGATGGAATTTGGTCTTTAAAAAGGAGAAGAGGAGTAGATTTTGGCACCGAATATTTCAGGCAGGATCTGTGCTTTTCAAACGGACTTGAGGGGGATGGCCATTCCTCAGCTGAGGCGAACTGTGCTAACACTGCTGTATTCAGATTCAGCACTCAGCTGATCCGCCTTTAATTAGCCAAACATTTTCTCACCGTGATTCCTGTTGATGCACAGGGCAAAGCGGCGAGACAAATTGAGTGGCCCTCGCTTGACAGGAGTGTGGATTGTTCCAGAAAATCCAGGAAACCCCTCTCTCTCTCTCTCTCTCTCCTCTCTCTCTCTCTCTCCCCCTCCCCCTTTCTCTCTCTCTCTCTGTCTCTCCATCTCCCTTTTTCTTTCTCTCTCTTTCTTTCTCTCTCTCATCTCTCACTCTTTACCTCAGTCTCTCTCCCCTCTCTTACTATTTCTCTACCCCGCTCTGTCGCTCCTCTCACTCCCATCCATTTCTCTCTCTCTCTCACACTCTCTGTCCCACTCGCCCCCCCGTGCATCCCTCCATCTCTGTGAAAGATGAACAGTGATGTGGATGGATGGGGCACTGCATTAGTGTTTTTGCTTGCCTGTGCAATTGGAGAAGACGCGCCGCGGCCCCCGGTCAGCACATCGCCCACCGAGGAGCTCCCCAAGGCGGCACTCGCGCCTGATTGGACAACCCGGGGATGAAGTCGCCGCTGACAAACTGCAGCGATTGATGGATGAACGAAGCCAGAGACTGAACATGAGAACGAATGACGACGGGCGGCAGGAGGAGTTCGACACAGACAGACGAGAACGAGAAACGCAGAGGAGCTAACTGCCAACCGCTAACGTATTCGGGCATATAAATCTTATACCAATTTCCCCACCGCTAACTGCTAACCCGACACTGGAGGGTGTCTTGCATCTGGAGTTTATCTTTAAATGCCTGTGATGACAGATATGGACTGGCTGATTTCACACACTATAGCTATTTCTGTCATTTCTTTGGTCGTCCAAATACAAGCCCCAGAGCTACTCCAGAAATACTGTGCAGGTTTAATGTGCTTTTCGTAATGTCTGGTCTATGACTTTTTAATGATCAGTTTCAGTGTCACTACAGGTGTAGTTTTTTGTGAAGTCTACTATGAAATTATTGTATTTAAAGAATGCTCAGTACACACTGCGATACATTGCTTTTCTAAAAAATGTGTGTTGGTAATATGCGTCTTTTTGTTCAATAAAAAAGCAAGTTCCCAAGCATGAACAAGGGAAAAAAAGCACCATAACCCGTTTTGTTCATAAAACCCAAATGATCAATATAGTGCCAAGATGACGACGCCTCATTACAAAGCAACACAGTTTTGGCAAGCCATGATTGAATATTTGAAAGACAAAAGCTCATCAGCAAAAATGATATTTGAAAAGGCCAACAGTTGTTGTTTTTTTTGGTGAGTAATGAGATTCTCCGCATTAGCAGTTCACTAAAAGAGCTAGCTAAGTCTTATGGTGTGATACGCTAATGAAAGAGTTGTATAGTAGCTAGTGTATGGTGTCTTCTCAAAAAGTACTGTCAACCAGGAAGCTCTCAGTACACCGTATTAATGGTTTTTAATATTTGCAATGGACAAAAATCACAAATCTTGAAGCATAGTTATTGCAGAGAATTCTGCAAATGCAGGTAATCATTAATATTCAACTACTTAGAATTAAGAACTTCGAAGTAGTTCTCTGTGTAATAACATTGTGATTAATAGTTGTTGGTAATTGTCTGTCCTTGCTTCATATTTTTCATTGTCCTGCTGCTGGATTCACAGGTTTGAAAGGCCATACATTTAATGCGAGAAGCTAATACCAGAGGCTGGTTAGGATATTAATTTATGCGGCGTGGGAAGATTGGATGAGTCTACAGAACAGAAAAGCTTGTTCTGCTACCAAACCCTTGTGAGAATTTATTGCTCGGTAAAACCCCTTGAGGATTAACTTTAATCTCAGACATACCTGCTCTACATTACATGTCACGAGAGGGGGAGGGGCCTGCCAGATTAAGAGTAATGTCATTGGCCTGGGGAACTCCAATTAGAATTGTGTTCATTACTCAGCTCTGGTGACGGAAGCAATTTACTGGCCAGGGCGTCTCAGCAGAAAGGGGCCTGGCATTACCCTGTCACAGGACCTGTTAATAAATGAAACCGATAAAAACCTTTCTGTGTGGATATTTGAAGGTCACTCTGTCGTTTGTTTTATTTATTTCTCGTTATAAAAACCAGAGTGAAGGATAATTAGATTTTTTAAAAATGGCTATTTTTAAGGTGTGTTTATATGACATTTATTATTTCCTGTGATATCTGGACATTTGTTTCACTGTTTTCTAATTCCAGTGGCTGCTTCATTTGGTACTCGCCTCGTCTTGGCTTGGTCTCGCTTGTGAAAGAGTTTTTTAATCTCGGCGCGACCTCCCAGTAGAATAAATGGTTTGTGATTTTATATTGTTCTCATTGATTGACTCATTAATGCGGAGAGGGAAGCGTAAACGATGACTGCCTTACACCCGGTCCAAAACACATTTGTTGTTGCTGAGCGTTTGTGTTAATTGTGTGGAGTAAATGTAACTGCGATCTCGGGGAGAGGGTTATTAGTCTTTGAGGACCTTTGCAGATCGTACGTTAGATGCGGGCTGACGGGCTTCTGCTCAGACGGTGATTAGACTTGGAAAGGCGGGTAACACCCCCACTGCAAGGGATCTTCCTCAGTCACCTGATAGGTGGGTTTGAGCCCTTTCATGCAGTCAATCAATAATGAGGTATCGCCCCATCCATTAGCACCTGTCGCTGTTAGTGCTACAAGGATGTCTGTCACGCTACTAGCTGTTCGAAATAACAGCCCATTATGACATTCTTAGACACTGTTATTAGTGATGCGCCATTTTCAGCAATCAGTTATGTGAAATATGGAGATGGATTAAGGCTGGCTCGAACCAATATCTGAAATTGCGTCTTGAGCGTGATTGGCTTTGATATCTGACAGATGACGCCTCGCTGGTTATTTGTCTAATTTAAAGTCTCTCAACTGGAAGGATGACAGAATCGAGTGCAATTAATTTTCCAATCAGTCGACTTTGTTCAGTGGCTCTGTAAAACTGAATACAGCAAAACTATTGGATTCTCAGAATGTTTGCATACACTGTTTAGTGGGTCGTCAATGATCAGTGGTTCCACAGAACAATGACCGTAAGCACATTAAGCTGAATGATCTTATTGTGAACTGAAAACCACAATGAACAGTCTTTTTTATTCAGATAATAGCCATACTGAAACTCTGAAGGGGATAATTGGTGATGATTCTGAATTCTTGAGATGATATTGTGTTTTTCTCAGCACTGAAGGGAATACTGTATATATATTTCAGACGTTTTTTACTATAATCTTCCTACCAATTCTAATCATTGAAAAGCTACCAACCATTCTTCACTCACAAAGCTGACAACAAATGGCGAAACCTCAACAGAGAAGCATGACTGCTTTTTTCAGTGCTTGTATTCACCTTTTGGACACAAATGTTATGGGAGGGAGACGGTAGCATGTTTACTCAAGTGGCATGTGTCTTTTCCAGAATCCCCCAAGAAAATAACCCTCTTCCATGGAGTTGCTGGTTAAAACACAATAAATTAGAAATTGAAAATGGGTCATTTTGTCCCACAACTCCCTCTAGTCGTGATGAAAGACTTGGTCGCCCCCTCTGCTTGAGAAACGGACCACCTCGTGCCATATAGTCCCTCTTTTCCTTTCTTCATACTCTTATTTATTATCCCCGTTACGACTGGGCATCAGCAGGCCATGAAATAATCAATGGCGATGATCCATCTTGCGGGGGCCTGTCGATATGTTAATGACTGCGCCTCGTCGTTATTGCTCGTCGGCCATAAATCACTCCCGTTAGCCTTTAGCCGAACGCCTAGCTGCCGGCGTGGCAGTCCCCAGGCCCAGGATTAAGTGCCGTCTTTTAACCATTAACGCCTAAGCCCTCCACTGCTCCCCTGCCTGATTGTTTTCAGATGCCAAAAAAGTAGGACGGATTGTAAATCAATAAAACGATAAGACAGAACGTTTTAATAAAAGAGGACCGTTGCTAGTAAATCATTGAGTTTCTTCATTTAGCGCTGGGTGGCAAATAATTGGATACCTGGTCCCCTCCAGAACTAATTTTTAAGGCGCCGCACACACCCTGGTGTCGGCTAACAGGGAAAATCTACAAGCACTTGCTGTCTAGCTGACTCTGTTCTCATCAAACATAACTTTATTTTATACACTATATTCTATGCTTTTCTTTTGCACTCTCCCACAGCTTTACCTAAAGCTTTAAAAGTTCTGTCAGGGATGTTTCCCAAGCTCCTGGCATGTGTATAGAGGATGATTCTTCTTTCACATGTGGAAAAACACTTATTCTAAA
Organism: Gymnothorax javanicus; assembly: GCA_029692085.1. NCBI lineage: Eukaryota > Metazoa > Chordata > Actinopteri > Anguilliformes > Muraenidae > Gymnothorax > Gymnothorax javanicus. The sequence goes on along the minus strand of CM056208.1, from coordinate 51,605,680 downwards.
CACTTATTTGAAAAATTCACTAGTGTTTATGAATTAGCTATGACTCATGTCAAGGTATGATTCAATATTGTGTTTATAGGCCACATTAGTCCAAACGAATGCTTGTACTCAGGATATGAAAGCGACTCCTCAACTCATTCAAACTTTCTTCAAGAAACCAAGATTTTTAACCCTTAGAGCACTGCACTAAATAAAAAAAAAATATAAATTTAATTATCTTGTGCTGTTGAAAACCTATCATGTGGTTACATATCTTACATAATTGAGCAACAGTAGCTGTATTTGGCGTCTCTAAGGGTTAATGCACCATTACTACTTTTGAAAGGCAGTTTTGTAACCCTGTAACACCCATGCGAATGCTGTCCTTGAGTTTAATGTGCTAATTTCCCTGATGAAACAATGCTAATGCTAATCAAATGATAATTCCCGAGATGGGCTTAGGTCAGTGTTTATGTCCTGCTTTACTTTTCATGGAAGTTGTGTATGAGCGCTGTGCGATTGTTTTATTTATAAGGTAGCGGGAGATTGGGCTGGAGATTGGCCTGTCATCTAGCCCCCCGCCCCCCACGAATTCGCCTCGGGGCTGCACGTGACTACCGAATGTTGGAATGTTAAGTGTTCCGATAACAAATTTAATGGCGTTATGGTTATTGCCGGTTAATGCTCTTGTGAAGATTGAATATGACACTGCGGTGATTTATCGTCTCGCGTGCTTTTAGCCTCGGATATTGGATTGTTTACCCAGCCATGTCTCAGTCGCTCTTCGCAAAAGCGCATCTCGTTTTCCTGATGCGGAAAGCAAAGCTTGTCTGTGCTGTTTTGGCGAATTAATTTGTTCATGTGAATTTGGAGGACGGCGCGTGTGCGTCTGTGGGTACAGGGTGCACGGGGGTGGGGGTGGGGTTCGACTCAGTGCGTGGGGCCATGGCAGAGATGGAAACTACACGAGGAATTGCGGGTGAAAATGTTTTTTTGTTAAACTAAACACAGCCTTCTATAAAATAAAATGAGGAAAAACTCTGTCTGTCTGTCCGTCCCTCTGTCTGAATCCATTTTTCACCCAACGGGCTCACCGATCAGTGTGAAGCTGCACATGGATATTGAGAATTGGCGGGGACTGACATCGCTGTCTTTTCCATGTTGCAAAATTCAAGCTGTTTACAAGCAAATTTAGGGTGTTTACAAGCAATTTTGGCAATCTGTGCGGAGTGATGTGCAACCGCAGAAGTCTGAACGCCTGTGTGGCGCGCCGTCCTGGGAATGAGCTAGTTAACCCTTACAGTGGTGAAATACATTTTTTAAAAATATGAATTTAATTATCTTGTGCTGTTGAAAACCTATCATGTGGTGACTTGTTTAAAAGAGCTCCCCTGCTGGAGCTCTTTTAAACAAGTCGCCACATGATGGGTTTACAACAGCTTTGATTTTGATATCTTACATCAATGAGCAACAATAGCTGCATTTAGCGCTCTGAGGGTTGATGAAAACTAATTAAGAGCCAAAGCGGAGATGAAATCCGGGAGAAGGGAAGGTGTGGGAAACCCGCTCCAAGCGAGAGACTCCTGAAATGAGAGAGGGCAGTTTAAAATGGCCTCGCAGAGCTGGGGTCACCCATGATCTTTAGATGGTCTTCCTGCCTCCCACTAGGAAAGGGGAGCAACTTGGCCCAAAAAGCACTGCTATCCAATTATCAGATCTGGCTCTTCGTAGCCATGGCCTGCAGACCCCTGTTAAGAACACAGACATAGACACTAGGCGGGCATAGAGAAGAGCTGGGCTACGACTGGGTGGGCAGTAAGTAAGGGTGATTCCTGGAGCCCGGACAGGAAGGGGGCCGCTAATTATCATGCAGTAATGGTGCAGGGATTGGGTGGCCTGGGGGCCCTAGTGCTGTATTTTTATGGGGCCCCAAATCTGTTCATTCTACCCAGCATTCCCTGATGTTACCCCGGTGTGGGAAGACACTCACACACACAGTATAACTGAGGACACTGCTTTATACGCTGCTGTGTGTGTAATTCCTGTGCATTCTCTCCGCGTTCTGTGTTACGGTTGTTGTACAGCTGAGGTTTCCTCCCTCATCTGTGTTTAATATCATCGCCATGAAGCCGCTTTTCTGAGTAATGTGCGTTTAGACACATGTAGCAGTTTGTTTAATCTGCCCAAAATAAATAGAGAGTATCGCAATTGAGACAGATAGCAGAGACGAATTCGGGAACGGCCGAGTTTGACTTGTGGAAGTTGCCTTTCTAAATTGTTTTTGTTACTTAGACAAGGAACATTAACTCCAGATGACAGAAAATAAATAGTGGATTTTTTAGCCTAGCGATGGATGGCATATGTTTGCCGAGCAGAAGGAGACTTGTTTCGGTGTGTTATTTAGCCGTGACAAACTGGGAACTCTAAACTGTAAATACCTTTGCCTGTTACGGAAATGTGTCCTTGAGCAAGGTCCTGTTTTTCTTGCACGATTCTGTGGCTCAGGACAGAGACGCTATCCCATAATACTATCGTGAAACTCATGTTGCATGATGTGACTGTATATGGCGTTTGTGATGAGATTGTACTGCATATTACCCTGTATAATGATATTGAAGCTGATTTGGTGGTGCACATTGCTGGAAAAATGACACTCCCACTTGAAAATTCTGTGATCTGTTTGTATCTGAAAACAGTTCAAAATATTCCACCTACAAGGCTTAATGACCTGTGGTAATCTGTCTGAAGGCCAGGAAGCCTAAATCTTGCCGTCACATATGGAAACTGTGTCATTTCCTGTAAGCACAGTGTTTTCTGTCTGTGCCAGATTTGCTTGATTTATGTTTTGTTTGCAGTTAACCCATTTACATCAACTTCAGTTGTGATTGCTGTATTTAAAAATAAAGTTGTTGTTCTGGTACATCTTCAATTCCTCTCCCTTTCCTTGTCAGGATTTCCATTTCAATGAGAGCAACATTTCTTTGTTTGGAATCTGCAAAAAAAAAAACTATCTGCAAAATAGCACTGTTTCAGTGATGCCACTCTGGGCTGTGCTAGTGTACAATATTTAGTTCGCTATTAACTTAGTCTGGTAGCGCTTAAGCGATGACGTTATTTACTGAACCATTGAGATGAACAGGGAGGAAAGAGGTGTGCTAATTAACACCGCAGTCCTGCTGGTACAGTGGTGTTGATGCATTGTGATTTACACAAACATTTCTCTGTTCTCCGCGGGAAACACGGAAGACGCACAGGACATTATTAAAAACAAGAGTTTATTTTCTCTAATAGGTTCTACCACAGGCATATCTCTGTACGAGTGTCATTTTTTTTTTCCTGGATATTCAGTAACATGAATGGAGAGCCTGTTCTAAGCGCATAATCACAGTATTTGTGCTTAATAGTCCTGGAGACACCTGCAGATAGCAATCTGACCTCTGACCTTTCTGTATTGCCAAAGCTTTGAACCATTTTTTAACTGCCTAAACGCCCCCCCCCCCCATCCTTTGAGGTGGCTGTTTGCCTTCGGCGACTCGGGTCAGCGGCCCAGTAATTCTGCGATAAGCATGTTCTCCTCGCGGAGATGATTTTGTTTTGTGCCGTATAAACGAGGAGTGAAGCCAGTGCTGGGTTTCGCGGGGACTGTGGCTGAGTGGAAGAATCTGGAAAGAGTGAAAGATCGTCAGACACTCTCGTCAGAGAGCTGCGGGGACTCGCTTTGTCACACGAAGCCATCAATCCTCGTCGTTTCACAAAGAGGCCTGATTGCACACTGCGAGCGCAGTTTACTGCAGAATTAGATGCATTGTGTCACTGTTGTTGTGGGGGGGTAGACGAAATGCTAATTACGCGCACCCCCTATAATGAGAGACTTGAATTAAACAGTCTCCAATTTTGAGCTCCTCTCCAAGAAGATGGAAAACATGTTTTAAAAATTTTTGCGCTCTGTAATTTGACTCCAGTGCACTCATTATAGTTTAATCTGCTTTTTTTTAAAGAAACGTTTATGAACTGGATGTAAAAAATATTTTATAAACCCTGAATAGCTATATGCCATAGGGTCTACACCAACATGCCGACACTAAATTGGGTATCAAGAATCACGTTGTTTAATTGTCCAGATAATAACTGTTGAGTATAGGCATCATTTTACCATCCTCTAGCTGTAGCGTTACGCATTCTAATACGTACTTTCTGACCACATGTATTCCTGGCTGTATGTTCATGTGCCTGAACAAGGTTCACACCCTGACAGCTTGGTCAGCGATTGGTTTGAATGTGACAAATAGGGAGAAAGACGGCCTTTCCTGAATGTAGGTTTCATGTCCCAGATAGGTCTTCAGATGGGGTGGGGGCATCTTCACCAATATAATACCAGTGATAATGCAAACTACTACCGAATACATTGATGTATAAGTACAGTTGAAAGTATAAATATCAGTATAAACAAAGAGTTGTATCTGTTTTAAATAACATTTAAAATGCATCACAGTACCCTCCCTCCCTCCCTTTGGATTTTTTGCCTGAGAATTTATAGCTGAAGCCCCGTCCATATGCAGCCATGAAAGCCGCAGTTTTTCTCCTGCAACTTTTGCCTCATGCGTTATTAATATTATCTTGAAGTCCCTGTACAGGAGACTGACACTTCCTGTTTTGCCTGACAGTGTGATTTTACTCCACGGTGTGCTCACTGGTGGCTAATAATGTCTCAGAAGCACCTGTCGAGATCAGAAATGCCGCACTCCGCACTAGCTTAGCTACACGGATCTCACTATATTTACAGTGCAGTATAGCACAGTGCACTGGGTCTCTGGCGGCCTCCCCACTGTGTCATGCTCTGCTGGGACTTTGTGAAGAGTGCATGTGCTTTGAGCCAAAATGGCCGCTGCATAATTCATCTCCCATCTAGGAACTAACGGGCCAATCAGATTAGACAAACTGCCCGTATGCGCCTTACTGGACCCAGATCACACTTGAAGGAATCGATGTATGGCAGAGACGCATGTAAATACATATATTATTTATAAAGCCATTAGTGAGCGCTATTGTAGCCTTAGCGCCTACCCAGGGAGGGTCACGGCCTTCGGGGGTGCTGGAGTCCACTTCATCTTGTTTCTGGCTCTCATGAATAATTAAAAACTCAAATTACTTTCCGTGTACAAAATTCATATGCTTGGAGGGGGAGGGATATGTGAAAATTAATTTTCCTCTCGGTGAGACTGACAGGAAATCAATTCATCTTGATGTATTATTTCACACTGGACAGGGCGTTGAAATGCACTGGAATAATGACTGCAGCTGTTCTTATTGGACGGGCCATACATTACCGCCGCCGCGTTTGACAGCTTTTGAAAGCGATGGCTGAAGGAGAGTGGGCAGGTGAATCAACTGTAAGAATTTATGGCAGGATAAAAAGTGTTTCCAGGGACTGATTAGAAAAAAAAAAAAAAAAAACTTTGGCAGAGCTCACAGGTACTGTATTTTTTATTTATTTGGAAAAAGGAGACGATGTTTTTTGTCAGAATTTATAGTCTTCGTTTTTTGCAGCACATCTTGTTTGTTTGATTAACTGGTCTTGGGCTTTTGTCTGGCCTGTAATTTATTTGTTGTGCTTTCTGCAGCTTTCTTTTCACGGAGAATAAAGATTTACCGCCGGCAGGATAAAAGCCTTTCAAGCAATATAACAGTCCGGATGGAATTAGTTATTTACTGCGCGGTAAAAGTTTTATAACTTTCCATTGTTTGAAACTTGTTCAGGGCGTCTAGTTTCTCCTTGCTGTGCTGATGTGAGCTGAGACTTGGAAAGAGGGACTCCTGACGGGTTTTAATTTAACCCCTGAACTGCCATTCTGTCATCGTTTTGTGTTTTTCCCTCAGTGCTTAATGTATGTTTTCTTATTGTTCTTGTGTGTTTCTCATATTCATAATAACAGGGATTTTTAATTACCTGATAACAGTAAATAACTGTATTTTTTTCCTCTTTAATCACACCTGATGCTGCAGTGAGCCACATGAAATGTTTCTGAAAATATGAAAATAATAATTATATACATTGACTTAATGTACGATCATATAATTTTCAACATCCAGTATAGACATACAATTTGTATTTGTGTCTATTGTTATTGTGATGGAATAAAACCGAACAATGAAATACATTTTATTAATATTCTCTCTTGAAAAAAAATGCAACCTTGGGAGATGAACTTTATAGAAGGTGTAGTTTTTTTTTCAATTTTTTAAAATATTTTTATTATTACTATCTCTTGTAGTAGCCTAGCTAGGTCTATTTGTTGTCACTTCTGAATCATTATAGGCCACATACTGGTTTTGGTTAATCAGTAAATAAATTGCTTGATTTTTATTCAGGATCAGTTTGCGGGACCAGGTTGAGAGTAATCGTGTGTTAAAAGATGACTGAAACTGTGCGACTTCGCTGGTTATTAACTGACATTAGCGCATTTTTTACCGGAGGCGTTCCACGTGGGCTCTGACATTTGGTTGCTGTTAGAGACGGCCTCAGGTATGATTCAGGGAAAAGAAAAGGCAAGAGATCATCTGTTTGCCCCGTGGCGGCAGTCATTCATATTGCGAATTCAATACCACATTGTCCTAGACTGTACTCTGCTACTGCAGACTCGAGAGGAGAGCAGCTCAACCCTTACTTTGCTTAACTTTACAGCTCTATGCCCCCATCTGTAGGCCTGGATTCCCAGGGAATTTTCCAGAATTTTCCTTGCAATAATAAACACCCATCAGCTTTTTTCTTCACAAATAGAATTTGACGTGTTTAGCTACGGGTAATTCAAAGAAACAAAAAGCCTAACTTTTTGATTTATTTATGAGTCAGAGTAAAGGTAAATATTTTGCTTGTCACTGTTTTGTTTGTTTTTGCTCTTGTCATCACAACTTTAGCCCTGTATATTCTCCGCTTGTTATTGCTTATTCTAATGTGACAAACCCGATGTTGATGTTTTTAATCTGACGATCGGATTGAGGGATTTGGGTCTGATGATAATTTAGATCAGATGGCGAAGGCGAAATGAGCTGTGTGGCCACAGTGCACAAGATTTTTAATCGGTCCTTTAGCAAAGAGGCATCGCAAACTTCTGGGTGATTGTTGATGAGAGCAGCCAATGAACCCTCAGGTAGGAATGCCAATATTATTCAGTCCGCAATGGCCAATGAGAAGTCAGGCAGGAATGTTAATATTTCCTGTTTCTCCACAGCCAGTGAGGAGTTGTGCAGGAATGCTAATATTTGTCAATTACTCTCAGCTGATGAGGTTTTATGTAACATGCTAGCATTGGTCAGTCCTCTTCAGCCTATGAGGAGTCAGATTGGGTCACCACGTTTTGCCAGTCAGTTGCTCAGCATGTGCTGCTGGGAATTAAGGCTGCCAGAGCTGCATTTAAGTTCAGCTCCGCATCTGTCCAAACAGCCGAAGACCGTTGTACTATGGCGACCCTTGTCATGTGACTTGTGCTACTGTGGACAGATGTCTCAAATACTGATACCTTCAGATTGATATACTTTTTCATTTGCCTTGTGTTATATCTGCTATTATCCATTCTTATGGGAGAGTGGTCTTTAAGTTTGGACTTCTTCGAACAGAAGACGCTAAAAGCTTTATGGCGCTTGATATTGCCTGAATAATTGCAGAGGAATAATGAAAAACTGTTCTTCCACATGATGGTCATATCTCTTAATCGTGTGTTTATTGGTGATCTAATTCCATACTGGAATTGAAAAAGATTTATTCTTCTTTGGTTTCATGAGCCAAAAATATGCACCAATGCTCTCTAGAAATACATCCAGCTTAATTATTGCACGGGACGTGTAATCAAACCATATTTGTAATTTTGTGAGAAAAATGGGATTCCCTGGAAACAGTGGACAAGTACGCTACATCCCATATTCTGTATTCTGTTTTTTATTGAAGAGTACTCAAATGTTTAGGATGCTGTGTTTTCACATGGGTCGATCTGGAAGGGGCCGAGGGGCGTAGCAGTGAATGAGTTTTTGTTTTCAGTCCAAAAAGTTTAATGTCGCTGACATTTCCATCAGGCCTCAGAGTTTTCTCCCCCCCTTCCCCGCGCTCCAGATTCCATTCCATTTATGACCACATTTCGGTGGTCATCGCAACCGGTAATCAACAATCAGGCAACATCTGCTGCAATCTATTAATACTGCCGCGAGTTAAATTTACGGCGGGGGACCGCTGGCAGATTCTTTTTGGAAATATATTTTCACAGCTGACGGGGTGCAGCTTGGAGCCCCAGTCAGCGCCGTTTGTAAATCGTGAGACAAATTAGGGAGTCGAGGACAACTAAATTAAAAAGGCAAACGACCCCGAACAGATGGAGCGCAATATAACAAATGTACAGAGTTGCGGCTCTGCCAGTTTTACAGATGCCGCTGGTTAATTGATTTTTGGGAGCTGCTGAACACGAGCTGCACGGCTGTATTGCACTGATGGTGCGACCCCATATAGGGTTCCCTGGAAATAGAGATTTTTAAAGAAAGGTTCCTAGTTGACAGGAGTCCATTCAAGGTCCCTCTGTTAAAAACAGAAGTACTGAACAGTACTTTAAGTACTTCGTCTCGAACACAATTTTTGCATTTAAGCTCTGTGATTTGAGAGCGATGAGAATGAGGTCAGAGACCGTCAGTGTTGATTTATGGGTGTTTATACACATACTTTTTGAGTCTTGGAGCTACTCCAGCCTGTTTTATGCAGTGTCATTGTCCAAGTGTTCACAGACCGGACTGCTCTGTGGATCACGCTGGTCATCGTGGTTTGTTACACCTCTCAGTGCCATGTGTGTTTGGACTCTCAAACAGTGGTGTGTTTTCAGTAAATTGCCTCTGAGAGGATAAGTAGTGTTTGAAGCAGTTTGTAGAACAAATGACCGTTTGGAAACACACCCACGCTTGGTGTACAGGGACGTAGCAAATGTGGTTTTAGAAAAACATGCAGGTGCCGATCAGTGGTGTCGGGAACATATCTCAATTAACCCTTAAAGCACTGAAATAAATTTTTTAAAATTATAAAATGAATATGTGCTGTTGTGAACCTATCATGTGGCAACTTGTTTAAAAAAGCTCCCCTGCAGGAGCTCTTTTAAATAAGTGGCCACATGATAGGTTTTCAACAGCTTCGATTTTGATATCTTGCGTCATTGACCAGCAATAGCTGCATTTAGCACTCGAAGGGTTAAAAACACCTGCTATGTTGGACATTAGCGCTGTTGCTCTGGATTAAAATTCTCCAAACCTATAAAGCCTCATTAAAGGACCACTGAAGATTAAGTAGAACCTTTTCATTTCGAAAAAAAAAATTCAGTTTTTTTTATTTCTCTGACTTCCTAGATATGGGCCGTTTTGAAATGGAAATCTGACTCTCAAACCATGTTTGGCCTTGAAATGTTGAATCGCCTGGTGCGTTCATCAGGAAGCGTGCAAAATATATAGCTATTTCTTTTTACCTTCACTCACTCAGCCAACCAAACCCTGTTTACCCTATCAAGACTAAAATATTCCCAGGCTGTACAGTTTTTCATGTTTGAAAGTGCGTAATCGTAGGGCTCAGTTACCCTCCGTGAGTATGTAGATAATGACTGATACTCAGTGTCCTGTACAGTTATTTTAGTGTACTGCTTTCCTCTCTGGCTCTCACATCATAAGTGAATGTACTGTGGGATTGTACTGTAACGCTGCAGCAGTGGCAATAGAGACCTGCAGAAGGTGGAGGAAACAGGATTCTGCCTGGAGCTAAATAGGTTTTCACTCCCAGGTCATAGAGTCACATTTATTTGGCTAAAGACTGTGCATTATCGAAATGGATCACAAACAATACCATTATCGTAATGAATTGAGGCCCTCATGTTGTTCTGTGATATTTTATTTATGCGCCTTCGGATTACTTTGATAGAGAAGGCCATTCTACTGGCATGGCTCCATGACACATTTTCATAAATATATTTACTGCTTTTAATAAGCATCATTTATATCCTGGCTTTAGGTCGGCCGAACATTTACAGAGGGGTTTTGTCAAAGTTAATCAAGTGTAATACGAGGTGGGGAAATTATATTATTGTGCAGTGTTGGGGCTTTTAATGTCTCTGCTATAATTCTTAGATACTTTTAATGTGATATTTTACGTGATCTCATCTATGGCCTTAATTACATTTATTTACGTTGCTTTAGGTCTGATGTATCGGCTGAGATCCATCACTGTTAGCACTCCGTGGTTCTGCCCTCTCAGTAGATGGGAGTAATTAGGGCGAGATAAATGTGCCGTTCATACACTGAGACATCGCCTCCTACACTTACATTAGGACTGTGTGTCTCCTGTACCCTGCCAAGAGAGGCATTTCCCTGATGAGATTTACAGTTTATTTGAGTGGGCAAGAGCCAGTCCCCTCTATAGAGCAGTGTGGAGTTAAGGGCCCAAATAGGGCCCTTATTTTGTTGTTGCACTAGTCCTAATCATGCACCTTAGCCCATGACCACGTCCCTCTCATGGTATCCAAGCACTGAACAGTTGGAGGAAATTGGCACGCATGCATTCTCAATAGTGCAGTTATGCCCTTGTGTTTTGCATTCATCACCATGGTAACCTCCCTAGCGTGCATAAAACTCCCATTGTGAGGTCACAGTCATGGTTAGTTGAACATTCTAAATAATGCTGATGTCACAATTGCTGCTGATGACTGAAGCAAGGTTCCAGTGCTCTGACTTTCTGGAATGAAAATGTACTCTGTGCAGGTAGAGAAACACTGACTGTTTGCTTGCAGTCTTGAGGACCAGTATCTTGCGCCAGCATAACATGGCTGCCCCCAACAGCAGCGCCTCTCTGCAGTGTGTGTAATACTGCCGTGTCAAATGTGGGAAGCATTTCTTTCTCCATGGAAAAGCCCCAAGAGTAATGTTGTACAGTTTGGCTGTTTACCCACACTGGATTGGCTGAACGAGCCCTCAGTCCATTGTATCAGGAAGTCCCCCTGTGCGGCACGTGATCACTCACTGCCTCGCCTCTGCAGAGGCGGTTTCTGCCAGCAATGCGTCCTCTACCGTCCTGCCCTACAGCGCCACCTCTGTATGGTCCGCTATGCTGCGCCAAAGCAATTTGATCAGTTCAGTGTGAAATCAGATTCATTTCAAGAATGAAAGATGAACAATGATGTTTTTTATTATGATTTCCTAATCTGGCTTGAGTACATTTTGCAAGTTAACTGAATGGAACTCATTCTAGTTTGGATTGTAACTGGACGCCTCGCTTACGGAACACAAACCTGTTGAGTGACCTGTTTATGTGTCCACATATAACGTGCTCATCCAGTAACCACTAATGTGGCAGGAAATAATAGTGGGGAGGAATTGGATGGATGGACAGTCTGTTTACCGTTGACTTCGGAGTGAGTGTGCCTCTAACTTTACCACAGCTACACTGAAAGCAAACAGTTGAGCTACGCAGGCCTCAAACGACAGTGAATGGTCAGGCAGAAAGGGCTCCTACAGCCCAGCGCATAGAAAACAACCGAGCTTCTCTACTTAACCGGTGGTGTTGGAATAAAAACTTAAAAAAAAAAACCAAACTTGCTTCCCTCTCTCTGTGTGCGGTGTTGAACAGAACATCACATAGAGAGAGGGCCCTGGTCGGCCATTACATGTAGCGATGTGCACAGGTCTGGTACATAATTTGCTTGTATCTCCGGTTACCCATAATGCTGTGGGCCCATCCACTCCAGGATCGAGTGGGAGCCAGTGAGGGAGTCTGGAAGGTGACGGCAGTCAGGATTGCCCCCCCAGGTGAATTCGCCGGATGAAAAGACGCGGCGAGCAGCGTGTCGTATATCAAAGGGAGGGTGCGGGTAATCCTGGCTCAAGGGCAGCGATAACAGACTGATGGACGTGTGAGTGTGACGAGGGCAGTGGGCAGACGGGAGGGGGAAAAAAAACCAACTCATCCTTTCCCGACAACTTCGCCGACGAGATAACAGAAGATTTATGAGTCGTCCCGGCCCACCCGCTGCCACACGGTTCCATTTTTCACCCGCCCCGCCAAAATTTGGTTCTGGAAAGCAATCTGGCCCCTCCGCAGTGTCCGTCAGCCGGGGGGAAATTGGGTCCTTCTTCAGAAGCCCTACAGTCAGCTATTTTCTTTATGGCGCTTTTGTTTTTAATGGCTTCCATAAATATATGTGAGGTTATAAGTACCTTTATCACCCGCGGTACTTTCACTCGGAAGCTGCAGACTTCGCCACAGACTTGTTCTGGCGGCAGGCGCAGCGGGGCGTCGTATAGTGCAAGTCCGTCCGGCCCACGCGAGCTCGCTGAAGACGACTCCGCTAACTCGCCGTTAATCGTGCATTCACGCCTCGTTTACTCGTTCGGGGGGAGCGGCAGCCTGCCCGCGTAATCGTTCCCTCGTCGGTTCTGATCGGTCCGATTAATTAGCCTGCCTCCGCCAGCGCCGGAACATTCCGGTCCAAAATGGCCGCCCTGGTGTGTGATAAACGTGCTTGTGCTGTTTCAGGTGTGGCCCCCCATCGACCGTAAAGAGGTTTATCTTGAATTCAGGCTCAGCATTAATAAAACAGCCGCTGTTATCATCACTAAGGAGTCGGAGCATTTTATTACAGTTCAGTAAAGGGAGGAGTGCAGCGTCACGGTTTTATTCGAAAGAACACAGAGATCCGCAGCATGCGGTTCTCGCAGGCCCAGATGACGAGCCTTCTTTGCGAGTCCAAACAAAGGTTTGCAGCTGTTCTTGGGGTGTTGCAACAGTGCGATACTGAAATCAGGTGGCTTTTTGAAAGTATACTGTCATTTCTGAGCCAGTACAAAGCATTCTTAAAAGCAACAGTACCTCTGAGTCTGAATTTTAAGCTTTTGAATCAGATGGGCGTTAGCTTGGATGTCTGGTGCCATTTTTCATCGGTCGTTTCCATAATCGTCAAGAGGCATTACGAGTGCTCGTAGGCAATGATAAACACACATTCCAGTCAAACTAACCTTTCTGAACTTATAAATAATATCTACTGATTCATCTGGAATCAGATGTCATGTCTTGGATTATTTCAACATATCTGGCAAAACTCTGCATGATCACCAGAAGATTTTACTGCTCAAGGGCATTGTGTATGTAGATAACAAAGAGCACATTTGCATTCTTTTTTATTATTATTATTATTTTTTTAAAATTTCTCCATTTTTTTCTTGTTTTTGGGACTAAGAAGTTCTGGTCAGTTTTTATTCCCTGTGTGCATTTTTGTTGGTGTGTGATTGTGTGTGTGTGTGTGTGTGTGTGTAAACTCACATGCTCATGCTCGCACATGTGTGTACTGGCTGATGAAGAGATCCGATAATGGCGAGAAAAATCCTTCCAGACAATAGTACATGTGTGCATGAACGGTGTTGGGTTAACTCTTTCCCCCTCACAGCCCTGAAGATAACGCAGCAGTGCAAACTGAACTCTGTGGGGAGCTGCAGCCTTACCTCCGCACAGAGCTGCTGGTGTGAAAACACCCATTTACTCAGGCATTTTCAGAAATAAAAAAGAAATGATGGACCATTCAGTTTTATTATTACAAATAAATAATTACTGAATAAAACTAAATATAAAAGTATATATTTTCTTTTTCAGGATAACCTCACCTTCAATACTATGTTTTTTACATCCCAATATTCCAGTTAGAGAAAGAGAAATTTCACTGTAAATGTCAACTCATTTTATAAACACAAAGAGTTTTTATATTTACGGGTCCAATAAAGTTCAATTTATGATAATGTTTTTTTTTTTTTTTTATTGACCAGTCATATGCCTTCAATTATGCATCTACCCCGAAACTGTTGATGTCATAGTCTCAATCTCATGTAAGCTTAAAATAGAGAGTTGTCCACAGACGCTTATGGGCAAATCCTGGTGAGATGTCGAGAGTCGCTTGTGTGGTGATCGAGACCGGACGTCGAGAGGCGCTTGCGGGGAAATCAGGGAAAGGTGTCAAGAGGCGCTAGTGAGGGGGAAAGAGTTAAAGTACAAATCCAAGATGGACGGAGTTTAATTTTTGGAGCCGTGGTGTGAATAAACTCAGTGTCTTTTTATAATGCTGTCCTGAGTCAGTCATTTATGCCCAGAGCAAGTGGAGCTATACCTCTGTGCTTTTCTGCTAGTGCTTCCGTAGCTTGGGGGATGACCATTTGCAGTCATATATGTGCTTGACCACTGATGTTTAAAACCACCGAGCAAAAATGACTCCGCATGAATGCAGCATCGCTTCGGCAGTCCTCCCAAGCTCCCTCTTCAGTGTGACCCAGAACAGTCCTCTGCAGAAAGGTTATATAGCAGCTGTTGTCATAAACAGGAAATATATTTATTGGGTATGAGTCACATAGCTGGCATACAAGATAGCCAAACTGGGCAAGGGTTTGGTGTATGTTATTGTGCATCTTTTGTAAGACCTCACAATGATTAAAGCTTTTAAATTTTGTGGATGGTTCAGGCAGCTTTTCAACAAATGTTTTCATTGGCTTTAATGGTCGGGCCTACTGCACGTAAATACTGTTCATACATGCATGTGTGTGTATGCGGGCACTTTTTGTATTGTTATTGCCATCAATTGGCATGTAATGTTCCTACAGATAAGGCCTATCTAAAAATTTCACAACAATCTTTTTTATGTTTGAGTGTTAGTGAATATTGAATTATTTAATATCATGTTAACTTTGACATACCTTGCTGGACAGGGGATTTCTTCAGTTATTATTGATTAAGTGGCTGTTGTTTTCTAGACATTGTTGCGAACACTTTACCAGTGAGGATGCTGACCTTCGTGCCGTATGGGTCTCTGGTCCATAAGACGCTGTCGGGAATTAAACAGTGTGCTGAATAACTGGGAAAGGTGGTTTCCGTATCTGGACGCATGCAAGTACACAGGGAGGCCTTTTATGGCTGTACGAGTCATTATACGGGACAGCGGGATCAGTTCTGAGGCGGTATACATGTTTCGACTTCGATTTTAACATCTGATGGCCCAAGGCCAGCTCGCAATTTACATTTCTGCCGCAATCATCGTGACCTTGGCATGAGACACAGTTCCGCGATTGGTGAGAATTCCCTCGCAACGGGACACTGTCTCGAGGCGTGTGCTCTCGTGGGTGCGAAAGCAGGTTCGCTTCGGTTCGCTCGTTCAGTTACAGCTCTTATAAGTTATGTGTCGTTTGCTATTCGAAAACTTCTTTCCCAGGCGACACTCGTTCGGCTTCAGAACAAACAAATACTCACGGCGGCATCATCACCTTGAGCCAGACGGATGCGTGTCTGTCACTCAGCCACAATCATCCTTCAAATAATAAAACAGGCCGAGAGAGACGGAGCCTTCAATCACGCGCCGAAGCTCGTCTGTCAGCGCTGCCTTTTAAAAACGCTGCCGCGGCGACCGGTTTCCCGGCTCAGCGGTCTGATGAGTCAGGTGATTGATCCGCGTAAATCTTTCTTTTAAAACCGCTGTCAGTGGAAAGCTTATGTTGAAGAAGCCATTTCAGGATTAAATATATTTGTGGCCTAAGCTCTTGACGACTAACATGCCTTAAAGCACTTGTCAGTCACTTAGAAGGTCAAAGTTCAAGTCCAGTCTAGACGAAGGTTAAAAGAAGAAAAAATGCTGAATGTTGAATGCGTTTCCTCCCGTGATCACAGGTCACAGGAAGTGTGTTCATCTGTATTTGATTATCGTGCATGTTAACCCCGGCTGACAAGCTGACGTCCGTGCCCTCGAGGGCCTGACTGGTGTTTTCATCCGATTTCAATTATAATCTCTGTGACAGAAGAGGACATGGAACAAAGAGGAAGTGAATGTGAAATCAATGCTGAAATATCATTGTTGTTATTCAGCTCTCATAAGTGCTTAAGTGCTTCTAATTGGAGAAAACTGTTAGCTAAGCTTGTTGTTGTGTCAATTATTCTGGGACAGTGCAGGACCAAACTAATACTGACAGTCCATCCTTAATCTCAGGTATACTTCCTTTTTTGTATCATGTCCTCTTTTAGGTCAGTCACACCTTGACCCTTTCAATACTAACGGGACACATATGTCTCGCAATAATTCCAAATATTCAGTTGGGACATATGAGTTCCAGAAAACCTTGCATTTGGGCCAATTTTCTTCTGTAATCACAAAAATGACATGTATATCCAATGGGTGACCCTGAATTGTATTATTGTTTTCACTATTGTTAAGGTTAAATCTGTATACAGCAGTATCAGCAGATTGTCTCATTGTGTTACACTGGCATTTTTTAATAATAAATTTATTTTAAGTTAAAATGAGCACTGTGCTTCAAATGCTCCCAAAGTTCAGCAACCTGCCTGGGTTACAGGTTTGTACGGGGTACTTATAGTTTTACCTTTGAGTCTCGTTATAAAGACGTCCTGCAATAATGTCATGTGACCTGTTGAGCTAATTGTAACGGGCTTCTCGGAGAGGCGATTGAGTTGGGGCTGGGGGTTGGAGAATTAAGTTATTTTATTCCTCCCCCTGGAGTCTGTCTTTTCCCCTCAGCCATTTATTCCAAAGCTATCATTTTCAAAGATCTGTGGCATGAAAAACTGCATCGATTCTCTGGATGATACATGCTAAAGGCCCGTGTATTGACACGGCCATTGATGGCCCCCGGTAAATTCTGCATCTCATTATTACTGTGGGCTAAACGATGGCGCTCGCGGGCGGGAGCGCTGCGCAGTCGATAGCGCTCTGCTTTGTTCCAGCCCGCTCTATCGAGCCAGGTGCCGCGGACGTGTCATCCAGGCGATCAGGAAGAGCGTTTGTGTCAGAGAGCTCCGTAATTAAACAAAACACAGATCAAAGGGAGGAGTGGGCTCGTCTGCCCAAGACATTGTCAAACGATCAGCAATCTGTGCGCTGAATGGATCAGGCGCTGAAGGATCGTCTCTGACAGGCTG
Source organism: Gymnothorax javanicus (assembly GCA_029692085.1). Classification (NCBI taxonomy): domain Eukaryota; kingdom Metazoa; phylum Chordata; class Actinopteri; order Anguilliformes; family Muraenidae; genus Gymnothorax; species Gymnothorax javanicus. The sequence goes on along the minus strand of CM056208.1, from coordinate 51,588,735 downwards.
CAGTTCTGTTTTACACGGTTCAGTTTTCATGATTCTTTAGAGTTAAATAGGTTTGTCACATGATCTGGTCTGGAAGGGAGCAGGTCTTGGGACGTTTTTACTCTTGAAGGTGCAAAATTGGGAATATGTGATTAAAGAGCTCGTCACAGGACACTCGAATGCTTAATCACTACTGTTAACTGAAAGCCCTAGAATTCTCTTTCACTGGCAGTTTTTTGAGGAAACATTTTTAACGACCCTATTCCTCAAAGCATTCGGATCGTGACAGATGAGCTCAAATGTAAATCGAGTCTGGCTGAAGAGACCCCCAAAGTTATTTCTGCCACTGAAAGTAACCCAACTCGTACTGTATGCATTAGGTCCCTATAGTGTTGTCCATTGGAGTTGATTGAACAGTGGATATCTGACTGTGCAGTAAGAATTTGGGTTATTGGAGCCTCTAAATTGCCTATAGATTTGACTGTATGTGTGAATGGTGTGTGTGCTCTTTGGGCTATTGAATCACTCCAGTATGTTTGTCTGTCGCCCATTGGATATTGGGTAAGGCTCCACCCCCCACCCCCACTGATGAGGAGTAAGTGAGTTAGTAAATGGACTGATTGATGGATAAACTGAATGTAAACTCTATGCAATATTCTGAGTGCTGTGTGCCGGAGCCGTGGCTCTGCTAGCCTGACTAATGCTCCTCCAGCTGCTCTCACGAGCCGCCCGTTATGAGCTCCGAGGGCTCGACTGACAGGCTAGCTATTGTACAGAGAGAGAGTCAGGCACGTTTTTTTCATCTGGTTCTGTCAGTCTGGATTTCACACTGCGCCACTGATCACCGTGGACTCTTCCCTAGCATACATCCCGGATGGATAGCAAACCACAACCTTCTGAAACGCGAAATGGCCCCATCCGTAAACAAGCTCTTCAAGGAGCCATATCTTTCTCAAGGACTTCGGGTGCACACTAAGCTAATGTACCTCCATGTGTATCGAACGCAATGCAAAGGTCTCGTGAGGAGAAGATTATCCCGTAAGGTCAAGATCCTTTACAGACAGTGTAAATTTTATGTAAAAAACTTTACGTAAGAAGGTCTGTGCCATGGCTAAGGATTCCAGGGTGCCTCAGCTGTGGAGCCCTGTTCTGGGTGCCTTATCTGGGTCTCCACCACTTCCTGTTTTCATAAATGACCCATTTCCTCTTATTCAGCTCCTCGGGACTGCTCCTGTTCTGAAGATCAGCTGTGAAGAAAATTACATTTCTGTGTTTCAACAAGATTGGCTGGGTGGGAATTAGCTGAGTCACAATCAGGCTGGTGATTTTACCTTCCACTGGATTAGACAAACTCCCTCCTACTCCGGCGAGGTTGAAGTAAATTGATTTAATGACGACAGTTCGCATTTCGTGGTCTCGGGCGATGGATATCTTGCCTGGCGATTTCACACTTATCGCTTGATGCAGCAGGAGACTTTGAGCTTTATACCGGAACGGGAAATCTCCGCTAACTGCAAACCTCCCGAGGCCCTATCAGCGGCCCACAGCAGGATTCTGGGGCTCCTCGGTGCAAATTCGGCGCCAGCTAGTGGGCCGACTCCCCGTGGTGGAAATGAGTGTTTTATAGACGCGCGCTTTGATCAGACGGCAGCTGTTTTAGTTGTGGCGTGCTGTGTGTGATCGCAGTTTCCTGACGGAGCTGAGTTATTTAGCGTGGTGAAAGATATGTGGCTGTGTGTTTTCAATAAGACTTACATTCTTCATTTATCCTGCCCTACTGCTGAGGTCACGATACAGCAATTATCCTACCCAACAAAGTCATTTAAATACAAGCTGCAAATTACCCAACGATCTTTCTCTGTAGAGTGAACAAAGTAAAGTTATACATATGCTAATTACAGCAGTTCACGACACATTTGCTGGAAGGAAAATTCCCCAAACACTTGAGCATTGTTCAATGAGCAACAAGCGTTTCGATGTTCTGCCAAAAGCATTAATTGCAGAATTACAGGCTGCTGATGAAATCACATGATTTTATACTAGGTTTGGCAGCTTTGTTACTGAAAGGTAAACGGTATGTCGGAAACCCATTGAACAGCCTCAAACAGCTTCTCTTTGGCCTAATTCAGCAGAAGAACTGTTCTTTTGGTGATTTAAACCTTTGGCACATTGTTTCAAAATCAGGATTGCTTGTTTTTTGGGGGGTGGATTGTATTCTATCACCTGTCACGATTGTTAAACCACCGTTTGAATGTTGCGTAACAACACTCATCACACATTTGCTTACAGCAACAGGCTAACGCTACACCGTATTAAGAATTGTTATGTAATGAACAATTTGTTTTGTTTGTTTATTTATTTATTTATTTAGTTTGCTAAAGTGGGAAAAAAAATCTTTGATTAAGCATGACAAGACATTTCTGTCAGTTTGTTTTACTCTCCATGTTCAATTCTCTGGTTAATTATTTCTGAAAACAATAAAAAGCCCTGTCTCTAAGAGCGATCAATGCAATCATGGCTTCCCTTCCTGTCAGATAGCTCTTTTGTTTAAGAGCTCTCTCCATCTCTTCATTAGTGGAAGTCTGAGTAACGTTCATTAGTACTCTGAAAATGGATTTGAAAACTCAGCTGTAAAATTGTCAGTCTGTGCCCAACGTTTCCTGCTGGAGTGAATTATGTTAAGGATTTACTCAATGGAAACCTACCATAGGAATGACAACCCGCATACCAGATTTCAATTCATTTCTGTACATCAAATATTTCATTTTCATTTTAAATCTACATTATATTCAAGAGACTGTTTTTGCAATTTTATTGAGTTAGAAATACCCCTCACGTAAATATGAGTAATTATAAGAAAGGATTTTATCAGTCTGCAATTCCCTGTTCATCATTGTCCATTATTGTGCGGGTGGCTTCTTCGCTATTGGTTCGTCTGCGTGTGATTGACATCATATTAGTCCTGACGGGAATGTTGGCTTGTAACAATTATGCTTGAAGTACAGAAAGCACTACTGATATTCATTACACGGCCTTAATAAAATTGCAATCGGTTGCTATCAGTTGCTGTCAGTAGTCATGTGTTTGCTTATGTTGGGCTATAATAGCACTGACAGCAACTGGCTCTATTCTGAGCTTTTCAGACTCTTCTCATTTGTGTTGAGGAAGACATATTGGGACATTACGCATACCAGTGCCCCACTGTATGAATATTGTTATGACCAAGATTGACCATAGTTTCTGCCTCGGGGAAAAACTCTTTCTCGTCGTGGTCGTTTGTTTGAATTTTCACGATTAGCCCTTGGGAACTGCCCTGATGCTCTCATTTGGTTTCATAAGCTAGCGTCCTCTCCCAGCTATCGTCTGTGGCATCGTCCAATCTGTAGGTCGTGTATGTTTCTTGTACTGTACAGTATGAACAGTTCAGGGAATCCTTTTTGGTCCCAAATACTTTGAACCAAAAATCTGCCAAAGGTTGGGAAATGTGCAAGAAAACCGCTGTCACTGAGGGATCAGTTACAGCGCGGAAGTAAACGGATCTTGGCTCTCAATTTTGGCGGACATGACGCACAACATCGTTTGGGATTTTTGTGGAATTAGCATTCACATTTTTACCACAAGCTGTGAATCATTAGTGTCTTTGGCGCACTTCTAGAAACTGTGTGCAGTAAAATTTACGCCCTCTCAAGTGCAGACCATTTTAAATCAAAATAACACAATTCCTAATACCCTATGAATATACTTCTCACTGGTGATGGAAGCAACATATTTTATTTAACAATCTGTGGAGGAAATGGCTTCAGACAGGCGATTCTGAATGGTGTTTCCCTTTAGACCATTCTGTATAATGCCATAATTGACTGGAAATGCTCGCTAGATATGATCTAGAGGTTGAGCTGGATGTTTTTACGTCGCTTTTGTTGTTTTTAGTTGTAGATGTGGAGCAGGCTGTGTGGTGTTTCCCAGAGCAGAAGGCCTTGTGGGCCTAGTTTCAAACTTTCAGTGTCATGATGGAGAAACGGCCAGAAGTGAGCAGTATTTATCAGGGCAGATTATTGTGAAAAGCCTTCGTCAGATCACACAACGCGAGGAGGAGACTGTTGAAAATGTTAAAAGGCGAAGGACAAACTTTGCTCAGTGTGAAATTCCAAAGATTAAATGGAAAGGAGGAGATGAATGTGCACAGTGAAATGTCCGAGACCGTGCGATGGACAGATACTGCAATACTAATGTAATGATCACAGCTGTGTGTTGTGATGTTCGCTTCTCACACTGACATCTCGACGTGCTGACTGACACCTTTATGACACGCTGGCAGGTGATTGGCTGGCAGAGGCCGTGTAGCCATTTAATGGCCCAGCAGATCCGCCTTATTAATAGCTGGTGACCTGATATGAGCAGCATGTCTCCCTGTCACTGGTGTGGTCCTACATCTTATTTATGATTGAAAAACAAGCTTATTTTCAGCCGCCAGAGTGTACTCACTGATACCAGTTACAGGTGCTTGAGGGGATGAGATATTGGAAACTTGTATATCCACCATTCATTTACATGCTCATACCTGTGGACCATATGGAGTCTCCTGTTAGCCTAACCTGCATGTGTTTGGACTGTTGGGTGGAACCAGAGTTTCCTGGAGGAAACCCACACAGTCCAGAGAGAATGTGCGGACTCTGGGATAGGAACTCACAACCCTCTGGCTGGTTGGCAGCATTGCTGCCAGGAACCTACATTAGATGTCTGAATACTGAGACCATTGTTGTTCTGAAGCGGAGGCATTTTGATTGTTCATTCATATTTGATAAGTAGGGCTCAGTGGGTAGGTTACGCTGTTGCCTCACAACAGGTGGGTCCTGGGTTTGAATCCGGCCGGGGGCCTTTCTGCATGTTCTTCCCTGTGTTTGTCTAGATTCCTTCCCGGTGCTTCAGATTCCACCCGCAGCCCAAAGACAGGCATGTTGGTGAACTGGAGATGCTAAATTGCCCATAGGTATGAGTGGGAGGTGTGTGAATGGTGTGTGTGCCCTGCGATGGATTGGTGAGCTGTACAGGTTGTGTCCCTGCCTTTTGCCTATAACCAGATGGGATCGGGCCCAGCTCTTCCACGACCCGAGTGAGGAAGAAGCGGACAGGAAATGGATTGATTTGATCATTCTGTGGGTACAGCACAGCTCATCCGCTCAGCTCAGTTTCTGTAGCAGCTGACTGGCCTTTTCTTCTGCACCGCACAGACTTATGGGATTATGAGTTCATCCATCAATTGTGTTCAGTATACTGACTTATTAGTCAAGATGAATAAAATCAGTCCTGCATCTTACAACTGTCATTGGGTGAATTTAGGCAAGAGGAGGGCATTTATGGCCGCATAACATCTTTCTCATCAATGTTTTTCATTCGAGATTTCAACTGCTATGGTCTTAGGCTGGTTAACTGCTCTTCATTGTAATGATCTCTCTCTCTCTCTCTCTCTCTCTCTCCATCTCTTAGCCCCACTAGTTAGTTTCAGAACCCGTCTGTCCATTTCTGCTCTTTAATGAGATCTGACTGGTTGATTCTGATCGCCTAGCCCCTCGTGTGTGGTCAGTCCGGCCCCCAAATTGAATCACAGCGGAGAGAGGTTTTATTTTAATGACAAAACAAATTAACATCCAGGGCCTGCGCTCAGCGATTAGGCCTGTTTCTGTTCAGTTCAACCGAAAGGCAGAAGAAAAATTAAACCAGCAAAAAAAAAAAAAAAAAAACCCCAAACAAACAAAAAAAGTTGTGGAAAACGTATTTGTGCGAAGACGTATAGCTGCCGCAGAGCTGTGCCCTCATTTTTCCTATTATCGAATAAAGGAAACCGTAATAAAAGGTTGCTCCTGATCAATAAGATAAACAGCCGAAACGGCGAGTGACTGAAAGATTAATTTATTGCTCTTTTATTGGTTGAGAAAACGGCGACTTCGCTACAGGGGTGATTTATTCGGCTGTAACTTTTCGTGACAGGCAGAAAGCGTGAAAACGGCTAAAATTGAATATTTAACAGTGTTTAAGGCCTCTTTATATGGGCCTGGTTTCTCATTAGGAACTAATTGATGTTGGAATGTGGTGAAGTGTGTTATCAATCTTTATTTGTATGCTTTTCTCAGACATTGATCAATGAAAATTGCTTTCCTTTGTTGACAATATTGGACATTATATAGCAACCACAGGCCCGGCCATGTAATAGTGTTTATAAGACCCAAGCAACCGGATCAATAACGCATTGAAATAAAAAGATGAAATTACTTTTCAGATGATGAGGAATTCTGGGGCTGCCTAACTTTTTTTCCCCCTAGACTTTTAAAACTTTTCTTTTAGTTTTGCTAATAATTCAGTTGGAGAAAAAAAAGAAAATAAAAAACATTTCTAAGTTTTGCTTCAAGCCTGTTAACTTTGCTCTAAAGCCCATACACTTTTGCACCTGAAACGGTCATGAATTATGAATGGACGCACTGCAGTTCTGCGCTAATACCCTCCAGCTTCACTGATTTTAGCCCGCGAATTTTGTCATTTTAAGCCAATGAAAAACTAGTAAAATATGATCCTGGAAAGTATGATTTGTGTGATTTTTTCACTTATTGTGCCGGAGCAAGTTGAACCCTGCTTCTAGCCCTGCTGTGCTTTGGAATTACATGTATTGTGCTCATATTGAATTTCAGCATTAATTATTTAAGGTGCTTGCTGATTAAAAGCACTCAAAGCAGCAGTCAGGTTTGATTGATCCCTGTTGGACTGTACCTGTGTAACGAGTTTCTGTTTACTGGGCAGTTTCACAAAGTTAGTGGAGCTGGCAGACTCATAAAATCAGGAAGGAGTTGAACACCTTATGTAGAGTGGCAGACTGAGAAACTGCTGCTCTAGACAGAGGGGAATCGGACACGAGTTTCTGTTATGGTGGCTTTGCTTTGGAAAAGAGAATTCTGCTCTGAGCTGTAATTTCCTGCACAAACCTCGTATGATTCCGGGGAACATCATCACAGTGGTGGACACTCATTTGTGAATGAGACTGAGATGGACAAATTCTCTCACATTTTAAGTTTATCTGGATGTGGGCATCTTCTGAACTGACGTAAGATGTTGGCTCCAACGCTTACTGTTTTTTCCCCGTGTGTCTCAAACATGTAATATTTCAAAACACAAATGGATAATGAACAAGCGAGACTTACCTGTTGACATGATCTACATTATAATGACTATATTGCTCAGACTGGTGATGCAGTAGGTGTAAGTGAATGGTAATGGTGGTGGATAGAGGGCATGTCTAGGATGCGTTCCTGCCTTTCACGTAGTGCATGCTGGGATAGTTACCAGCCCTTCTGTGATCTGACCTGTGATTGGTGAGGTGGAAAGTGGAGGTGTGGTTCATCACTTGAACCACAGATTTCTCTCTCTGTTCCACTCATGGCCTGGAGGGAAATCAAATCAGGAATCTTTCCATAGCATACTGGTGGAGCGATAGCCATGTGATACAGCTCAGCCAGCACTGGTACTGTTTTTTCAGGGGGTAAATCACTGGTTCCCATGCAGGATGGTCAGAGACCCGACTCCCTTTGTAGAAATGGGTGGCCCTGAGGACCAGAGTGTGGGCAGCCCAGATTTATGCCAGTCAGATGGCTTTCTACCCACCAGCGCTGGTTAAATCGGCTCACCTGTCCTCTACAGTGTTCGCCTCCACAATCTCAAAATGGCCGCTGAGCCAATCACTTTATCCTGACTCCTGGAGCGCTCTCTGCTCAGCAGTCTGCTCGAATGTCATTTCATACATTGACTGACTGAAGCAAAGCACAAAAATGCGTTTAACCATGTACATTTCCATAGTCTTTTCATACGAATCCAATATGCATTTCCGCCATTTAGACTCATTTTGTTCATGTGTTTAAGCATGTATTTATTAACCCTTAGAGCACTAAGTGTAGCTGTTGTTACTCAATGATGTAAGATATCAAAATCAAAGCTGTTGAAGACCTAACAAGTCGCCACGTGATCGGTTTTCAACAGCACAAGATAATTACATTTATATATTATTTATTTATTTATTTCAGCACTCTAAGGGTTAATACAGCCTTATACATTCACTAGTACTAATAGCAAACAGTACTCTTTTGGGTGAAATTCCCTTCAGGTACAGACCTTGAGTTGAACTGGATGATCATTTAGAAAACACATCAGTTGGAATCATGTTTCAGTTCCAGCACTGAAATGATTGTGGTGCATTTTTTCAATGCCTCATAAAAGCACTGTTTTCTTATTCAGTGAAAGTTATCCTTCAACATTCACGCTGCATTTTAGTGGCTCAGAGCCATTGATCATTTGCTTTTTGAGATCCCCCGGAGTTCAGAAAAGGCCCTTGATTCCCTCAATAGTAAAAACAGATGGCGGGTGGCGGTATTTTAACTCCTGACGCGGTGAATAATTCCCTCGGCCTGTAAATCCATAAGCAGCTGTAGATCAAACGCTCCCTGATTTATTAAGCATAACTCAATGTGATTTGTATGTCTATAGCCGTGTTTGTCTAAGTCAACATTTTTCGGGCCTATAAATATACCGCCTTTTTATGTCGGTCTGGAGGGAGCCATTTGCCGAATGCCTGAGCTAAACTCCATGTTAAAAGTCGGTCAGCGGATTATGTGTGTCGTCAGGTCTTTGGATTTCTGCCACCGGAGCTGTAACGACCTGGGTCTGTGCTCTTAAAGGGCCAGCGGTCATCATGTTTTCATAATGTGGCTGTTTAGTGTGCTATTTACAGCCTGTCGTGGGGTGAACCTATCTGGAAGATGATTGGTCAGTCCGTGTGTGAGTCGGCCATTTCCTGTTTCCTGCTCTTAAAGGGCCTACTGATATAATGCTGCAGTAATGAAGATGTTTGTTTTATATTTTAGGCCTCTTATAAAATGGAATGATCTCAGAGGGTGGTTTTCTGTGTCCTGCTGTTAGGGAGCTGGCAATAATAATATTTGAGTACCAGGGTGTTTTTTTAAGTACATTTAACCCTGAAAGATTTTTGATTGCATATATGTTAATGAAGTGCTCCTGACAGAACATTCTTTTACTGATCTTTATTGCATTTACATGGACCTGGTGCACTTTGGTGTAAAATTCTGGAGAGAAAAATATTCAAAAAAACCTGCTCTTCAGGGTGTTACTGGGTTCTGTGATGGACCTTCCAGAGAACGATTGGCTTATCCGCGTGCCTGGCGGCCTCCCCTCCTGGCGTCACACTGGACTGGTGAAGAATGTTCGGCACCTGTCGTGTGCTAAAGTGTAACGGTGAGAGAGCGAGCGAGCATGGCGCAGGCCAGGGACCGCCTCTCAAGGAACGCTCGTTCACCATGATGAATGCAGCCGAGGGGCGCGTCCGTCCGTTAAAAACTCGCCGAGCGGATGAGCGTCATTAGCCATGAGGAATGAGCGGGCGGAGTGTGGGACCGAGCGGGGCAAACAGATGTTGTGATATTTCCCCGGCATCGTTCATCCCGGCTACCGCCATTAATAAAACCCCAATGGCCATCCTCAGTTTTTTATTTAATAGCGCAAAAGAAATATGGCACCCCGAGTCGCGAGGAAATGTTGAATACACACTTTTTTTTCCTGTTGAACTGGGTTTAAAGAGGCGGTGGGTATTCCTGTTTTCAGTGAGGGATGACCACTCACTCGGTGGTGCTGTCGGTAGTGCAGTAAAGTCCATTTTCCTGTGGTCCTGTTTGTCGCAAATATTTCTCTGCTCAGTCTTTGGAGGGTCATGGAGTCCTGATACGGACAGAGACTCTGTTCCCTTTCCAAAGATAATAATATTCACCTAATTGAATATACTGTGTGACACTCGCTCTGTGCCGTAGTGGGTAAAGGATATATAACAATGCAGAGTGGCGCGAACAGGGCTTTCACACGTAGGACACATAAGAACGTGATAGTATATTGCACCGTATCCAGCCTCCTCTTAAAATCCAGAGATTCTGCCTCTGATGCTTGAACTGGACAGCAATCCCACAATGACCACTTCCTGTGAGATAAATACTTCCCAATACGTGTGCGATGTGTTTCTAACCTCCATAATTTAGTTTTGTTGTTGCATATGGACACTTTGTGTGCTCTGTGTTAAGAAATGAAGGGACAGTGACAAATATAAATAGAAGAAATATTACATTTGACCAATGCAACGTTTAACCAGTTAACAACGGTTTCCCATATCCAACTCTGACAGTAAACCAAGCATCCCAGATTAATGCTAACCCCTTAAACTCTAATCTTTCACTTAAGTAAGTTCAGTGAAGTAGGTTCAAGTTAGAAAGGCATTTTTTCTATATTGTGGGACGATGTCGCCTACTTTTTCTGTATCTGTGGGTTGCGGTGCTTCACTGGAGCTACATCACTCTTATATTGAGGGAAATATTCAAACCCAGGATGCCATGTTTTTATGGCCACAGCATTACATCAAATGGAAAATATCTAGATCTTCAGTTTTTGCTCAATTCCTGTAATTTAGCAGGACATATTTTAGGATTGTTGGAAACCTCTGGATCTCCTCTAAAATTTAAAATGGGCCTGAAGTTCCACAGGTCTGAATACAGCAGCTGCATTTGACAGACCCGTATATGGGTCCTTAATTTTCTGGAGTTAAGCATGACTCTCAAATTCAAATGTGTAAAAGAATAGTTTCTGAGCTAAATATCTGAACATTTTGGCAGAAGGACACTGCTTGTGGTAAATTGCACTGCTGTGCTCTCATGACTCCATCTTGGCTCTAACTGTCCTATTTTATGAACAATCCGAGATAGATGGGGTTTGCTGAGAATAATGTCAAAGACCCAAAGAATCCTGCTACCAATAAATCTTCATAAAAGTTGTAAGATTCCAGCAGGCTGCTGCCATCTGTTTATTTTTTTTTTGTCTCCAAACTCTGGTCCTATTCTACCTCATATGCCTGCTAGGGATGTCCATTTTCTCCCCAGTGTCGGCCATTGTGGCTCCATTCTTTCAGCTGTTGTGTTTATGACCACTGCAGTTACCTATTAAATGGGTTTGGGGGGATGAGGTTTGGGGGAGACCTGCCTTGAAACACTTAATGAGAACATTTTCATTACACTTGGGGCGACTGCAGGACCGAAGCCCACCAGAGACCCCCCCCCCATTGTTCATATCGTGTCTCATTTGAATAAAAAATGTTTCCTGCGACGCGGAATGATGGCATCGGGCTGTAACCCGCGGCCTTATTCCCCGTCGCACTCGCGGTTGATGTGTAAGGCCTCGCGCAAATTAAGTTTGTCACTCACTCCAGCGGGGGGCCCTGGTCTCCGCATTACGCCTCCCCCGTATTATATGACATCGGGGAGAAATTGCGCCGTACGAGATGTATTCAGTAGCTTTGGAGGAATTGCTGTGGTGGAGCTTGTGTCTAAAAGGCTCTCTTCAGGGCAATAAGGAGCTGTTTTTACGTTTTTACATTTCGCGTCGTTATTTTTTGTTCTTTGACTTGAAGTGATTTTGCCTCTCATAGACAAAAACTGTACAGGCAGTGTATCGGACCGTGGAGATGGAGATTTCTGTTCCAAGTCCAATCTTCTCATTGGCAGTTTGTTTAAACAAGGGCTGTTCTGAGATCAGTGATGGAAGGCCAATATTCCCTTTCCTTTCCCCAAACCTTTCTTCCTTCCTTCTTTTTGTTGAACCTTCAGGAAGAGGTTGTGTCTGATTTTGCACCGTTGACGTTTTCAGTGATAGAACAATGAAGCAGGGCTCGAAATAACGGGTGCATAGGTGCACGTATGCACCCGGTTTTCGGCAGACGCACCCAAAATTTAAAGGCGGATGCACCGCGTGCACCTAGTAAAAATCTGCTCCCAAATAAAACCTCTTTCTACAAATGCGCTCATCCTTACCTGAAATTATACATTTTATCGGTAAGGGACGAGAATTAATGACAAAATCGATGGGACTACAAGACTGTGGAACATGTTTGGTCTGAGGCCGCGTATGAGTTATCATTGGCTGATCGCGTAATGTATATTTCTCATCAAAGACTTTCCCTGATCCAGGATCAGGGAGTTTGTGGGACATTTGCCCTCCGCGGCGCCAGGGGGCACAGACCACGACCTGCACCAATGGGACTGCGGCCTAACGGGAGAAATAATTGACGTTTTACACTGATTGGGTGGACACTTGAAATTATGCACGCGCATACTCGGGTAGACACTTGGGAAATTGTAATTGAGATTCATGTTTGAAGATCCATGCATGTTGGTTGTTGGTTGATGTATGCACGTACTCGTTGGATGTAATGTAAGTGGCTGCTGGGTGATTAATAAAATCTGACCCAAAAAAAAATTCTTCTAGATTAAATATAATCTAGGAGGAGAGGGTCTTAATTATGGAGTTGTGAAGAATGTAAAAATATAAAAACAGCAAAAAGCAGCACTGTTGCTGCTATTGAGGCTAGAGAGGTCCTATGATGGAGTTGTGGAATATTATTGTAGTTTCTCGGGCAAGTCAAACAAAGTGAAATTAAATTATAGATTGAATATTATCTGACTGTGATAAATAACAATAGTGCACTCAGTTTTACAGATTTCTTCGGTTTTTTTTTCCATTATTTTCTTACATACAACATTATTTTAATAAAATCTTATCCCACCAATAATCCTAACCTGTTGCACCACTGCAAATTTACAGTAGTCCTATGGCATATCAAAGAATATGAGGTGAAGAATATTTGTTTATTCATTCTGTACTGCTGCAAAGTGGCTTTTTTTTAATTGAATTAAGTAAGTTTTAGACGGTGCATCTAAACATGCACGAGTGCCCCCATTTTCAAAATCTGGGTGCACCATGTGCTCCCAGTCAAAAAATCCTAATTCGAGCCCTGATGAGTTCAGTTGGAGACATGGAAGGCCATGTTATTGGTCGGTGCTTCAGACTAATAATTTCATCACAAAAAATTCTGAGGTGTTGCCCATTAGTTCTGGATCAGCACGGTCATTGCCTGAGCAAAGTCACTAATATTGTTGTTGCAAGAGGAAGATTGATGCAGTAGATTTTGTTCTTGTGGATTGCTTCATAAAGCCGGTATTTATTCTCTCAATACTTCAGTTAGTTTGTTGAAGAACTTCTCACCCGTGTGTGTGTGTGTGTGTGTGTGTGTGTGTGAGAGAGTGTGTGTACACATTGAATTTATGAACCTTACGGATCCTGGTTTTAATCACAGTTCTCATTAAAATCTGTTTTCTCTGCCTTGGGATTTGTGCTGATGTTTGTACATCTAAAGCATAGCAGTTATTTTAATTTGAATTCTAGTTAAAATTGTGTTGTGCTCTTGAAGTGCTGAGGTGTATCTGCTGGTTTATTCAATTGTTCCAATATTGGGCTCCTGGGACTCAGCCAAGAATCAAGTCACTGTCACTTACCTCACCATCGAGGACAGGAATCGCCAAGTCACTGTCCTTGAGGTCCGAGAACCGGTTTTCCACCTTCCCATCACCTGGGAGTCAGGTGTGAGGGCCAATCAGTGGCACCAATTATTCAGTTAACGGTTAATTACCTGGTAGGAGGGAAAACCAGGGCTGGATTTGAATTCAAGGTCCAGATTTGGTGATCTCTGATCGAGAAACATCATTCCACCGCCAAGAAACATCAATAACCTCACAGTCTGGAAACATCACTGTCTGTCAGGAAAAATCATTTACCTTCCTGTCAATAAAAATTTTATATGCTCCAGTCAAAAAAAAATTCTTACCTTCCTGTCAAGAAAATTTGCTGACCTTCCCGTCTAGAAAAATCACTTGCCCGACTGTCCGAAAACATCTAATACTTTACTGATTAGGAACATTCCTCACCTTTCTGACAAGAATCTTCTCTCACTCCTGCAGGGAGGTGCGGGAACTTGACACATTGGATACACATGGATTATATTGTCAGCCATAAAGTTGCTATTATGCTTGAATCGCTATCTTTACCTCTGACATGTCTTTACTGTGATCTGATTGGTTAGACAATATTGGTTACATCCCAGAATTGGGCAAGTATGTTGATTTAATGTCCACCACATTAATCAGGTTATAACAGACAGAAAGACTGGTATTCAAGCTCTGGGATTTTATAGCTGGTGGTTTATATTTTTTTATTTTAATTTTGCTCTCCTTTATTTACACGGGGAGATGACTGAGCGATAATGCTGATGTTCAGAGGTATCCTTTTAATTTCCCTGTGAGCAGCATAGCCTGAGCATGTTTGGATTTTGGGCAGAAACTGACATATAGAGATAAACCCACTCATAAATGTGGAGAGCTTCAAATAATAAGGCCCGGGTCAGGATTCAAACCCAGGACCAGGACCATTCTGCACCCTCGCTCCGCCCAAGAGGAGATGTTGCAGCAAGTTCCTGCAATAGCAGCTAGCGCGTTAGCCACACCCTCCGCCTCAAGTGCTGCTCTCGGCTTTAATAGCAGTTCGCTGTTAAATGTTGTACCCCAGGTGACGCGCTCTAATTCAGGCCCTGCCCCAGGAGCACAGCTGACACGTCAGGCTGCATTAAACCACCTCCTCTGTCACGTCACCCTGATTTGTCGGGACCTGTGTGTTCGCGCACGGTCGCGAAACACTGCGTCCTTGGCGTAGCGCCGCCGCGAATGCTAACCAGGCTTTTAAACTCCGCCATCGACTCGCTCCGCCGTGCTCCCCAGTCATTTCCATCCCCTCCTCGGTGGAAGATAAATTAGCCACTTCTAAATAATGCAGTGAACCCTAATTCTCTTTGATTAGTAGCGAGTTAGGTGATAGCGACCCAATGAAATTGGTCATCAGCATAAATAATGACCGAATGAACTGATAAAATGCAAACTCACCAGGAATCATAAATCAAATGAAATCCACTCGCTGTGGAAGTCATTGAAATTAGAAGTCCATGCTCCTATTAATTATGTTGCCTTGTGAAAGCGACAGAGTTATAAATCAGCTCTGAAAGGCGCTTCAGTTGGTTAGGTTGGAAGAGGCGAGACCGCCAGCGAATGGCTTTGTGTTTGCTCCTAATTGTTTCTTAAATAACCCACCTTTCCAGGCAGCTCCAGTCGCCGTGATACCAGGAAAAGGTCAGAGATACCTGATAGGGCATCACTACGATACCAAGATGGATCACTGATGAGTGATAGAGCAGCGCCATGGTAACTGGAGGGGTCAACAAGGTGTCAAAGGACAGACTTCTCAAAGTGACCCTGTCTGTTTTTTTTTTTTTTTTGTTGTTTTTTAGTCGTTTGAATTATCCTCGCATCACAGTGGATTTAAAACCACACTGAAGTTGTACTCTTGCATGTCCAGAGGGCCGTGTTCTAGTTCTCTAGCTTAAATCAGATTCAGCAAGGTGTAGTTAAATGCAAGTGTAATGTGGTAATTATTAATATTGATTGTGACTAATGTATTAGATTGAGTGTATTAGTAATGCAGAGCTGCATAACTCACAGTTCAGTGTTTGCCGCTCATCGCGTTTCACCTCTCCATGTCTTTGCGTTTATCATGGTGTTTATTGATGTTGAAGTGGCCTCTAATTTGCTCCGTCTGAGGAGTCACGCGTCGGCAGACGTGGTGCTAATCTTGCGGTGCTCTCTCTGTGTGAGGCCTGCTTGGGAGTGCGTGTCCTGCAGGGTGCCACTTAACTCTTTTGCGCCCCTAAAGGGAAATTTCCGTATCATGCTCATTGACTCCTCTGCCCGAATACGGATTTTTCTCTGTTTTTCCATTGTCTTGAGGTCCTCAACCTTATCCAGAAAGGGTCAGTGTGGGTGCAGGCTTTCATTCCAACTAAGCACTTACTCACCTGATACTGCTAATCAGCAAAGTCAAGCTGATCACATATCTCTGAATATTTGCTCTCAATATATAAAATCTGCTGGATTTTGCTGTGAATAAATGCATACAACTTGTGCTGAAGTGCATAAGCAGCATTTAATTTTACTATTTCATACCATGAAATGCGACGGTTTACTGAGAATTTAAGAAAAAGTTTGAGCATATCTCATATCTGATCTTGATTAACTTGGGCAGAGCCGTCACGAATGATCCAGTAAAAGCTGGGCATCAAAGGTTAAGATACGTCTCATTTGAGCAAACATACAGTCTGGAGCAGGTGAACACTTTGGGTTGACGACTGTGGTGCTTTCAGTGGCGCATATTTGCAGACTGACTCATAACTAAAGAGCAGTGAGCTGTGGACCACATTTATCATTTACGTCTGTGAGCTGTGGCAGTATATTGGGATTGGGCAATCGCTGAAACAGCACTGAGGGCTTCAGCTGCATTAATGTCCTGCATTCAAATATGTCCCAACTTTCTGCCCTTTTGTTTGTGTCATTATCTTCCTCTCATTGGCGCCGTGAGTCTGGAACTGAAGGCTTGTTATCTCTTCATAATAAAATATGCTTCACATCTATACTTCTCATAGCATTTTTCTCACTCGTGCCTTTTTTGATGATGTCACGTCTTTATCTGTGTCCATGTTTATTTCACATCCTTCACTGTGTTTTGACAGAAAGATCCCTGTCTTGCATCCTGTCTTTCTTTCATAGGCAGAGTGGTTTCAAGTCTTAACAATGACATTGCTATACACCGCTGACATTGTTATACGGTACAGCACTGTATACATGTTGAGACATTGTGTACATTTTTTAGAAAAGGCTGCATTCCTCCACATTTCTGAAGTGGGTTAAATTCCTGAATTGCCTCCACAAGCTCTCCACATCGGTTTTTGTGTGGTCTGTGAGTCTTGTGTGGTCTCGACTCGAGCTGGGACACGAAAGGCCTCTCAATGACATCACATAATGGCCCTGGTTTGGTCCCCCCTCCCCCCCATCATTTCTCTCTCTGTGTGACCAATCAGAGCTGAGGTTATTTAATTTAAGGTGTCCGGGAGTCTGCCACCTCACACCTTACGTGTTGTTCTCAGTCATGAAAAAGCACATCGTGTTTCCAAGAGCGTTCGCTTCGGACGTGTTGGACTCCAGCCTCGGGGGATGCCTTAGACCTCGAGTAGCCCGGTTCTCATTCTCAGCCGGAAAGTTCCCCTTTTACGAACCCCGCGAACAAGGCCATCATCAATCTGCCCTCCGTTATTGGGTTAGCCGTAGCTGCGAGTACTAACTCCAGATGGAGCGGCTATTAGAATAATTGTGTCCTTGCGCTGCAGGTATGGAGATCCATTTGTTTTCTTTAATGCGATAAATTGTTCCTGGGTCAAACAGCTTATCCTTGGGCTCTTCCTTAATATGCAGACCTCCACCTGAGGACGGAGAGAAACATTTGCCTGCATATGTGTGTGTGTGTGTGTGTGTGTGTGTATTGCATATGATTCACAAATGTAGTTTCCTGTGTAGGTTTGGCCCTCATGCCCACGGGGAAATAACAGTCAGTGACTACACTGTTCTCCAGAGGGGAGTCTGTCTTTAACGCTTCTGAAATGAGAGGAATCAATTGTCAGCGGTCCTGTTCTGTTCGTTTGAGAGCAGTCACTGACTGTGCTGCTGTACTGATTATTCAGGGTCAGATTCTTACAGTTCTGTACTGTCCAAAAACAGTCACTGAATAAATATTGGCATTCAGAACGGACTGTCACTATTTAAACTGTAATCTGGGAAAGTCCGTCTCCATCTACTGTAATGTAGAAAAGAGTTCACTACAAACTATTTGGTAACTCAGAAAAGAGTCAGTTACTCACTCCGAAACTCCAGAAAAATTGATCACTAGTTATACTATAATGTTGAAAAAAAATCCATCTCTAACTTTCCTGTTATCCAAAAAATAAATATGTGATGTATAGAGTTGTCTGTCACAAATTATACGACAATCCAAGAGAGTTTCTCATTTGTTATCCTGTGACGAGCAGAAGAGTCACTAACTCGGTCTGCACTGTAATCCACAGAAGAGCAGCTGAGTCGGCCCACAGTCTCTGGCTTTTCCTCAGCGCTGCGAAATGTCAGTTTCACAAACGCATTTGATGTAGGACAGAAAACACGGCCTGTTCTAAATTCCGGTAATTGGTGTCAGTTTGAAGTGGTAACCCAATCTTTCTCTTATTTCCAGTAAATGTTATTTTGCTTAAACTACAAATTACCGCAGAGCGCCAAACTTGGCGTATTTTGAAAGGCGGTAAGTGATTGTGGATGGCGCGCTCGAGTTGTGCCGCGTAAGCACTACAGGAGCAGGGAGCGATGCGGTGCGCTTATTAGATTTTACTGTCTTGTTGCAGGGAGGAATGCTGGGTTTTTTAAAGGCGTCTGGTGTTTTTTAGCATCAGCAGTTTGCATTGATTCTGGGAAGGTCAAATGAACGGAGCGTGACTCGCGTTGAGCTCCCGGTCTTCTGGGAGGGCATTGTGTGGAGCGCGCTATCAATTTGTCACGTTTTAAGTGGTTACTTTACATCCCTATGACATATCTGTTCGCACTCAGTCACTTTATATATGTGGTAATTTCAGGCGGTGACAAACGGACATTCGTTTTGTTTTAATGGGTTCAGTGTGTGGAAACAGCTCTACGCTGCTCTCATGTAAAGCAGCTCAGCAACAAAAGCACACTGTAACACACATAGACCTCATTAGACATTACAGTAATGGTAGAAGTGGCTTTTTTGTGCTTTTGGTGAATGCAGAGTCTCTGTTAAAGGTGCACTATGCAAGTTTGTTTACTGTCACTTCTGTTGACATTCGAACTTAAACAAAACAGAGGTAGCCCGCCCCTCCCTCCCGTAGTTCCCTCCCTCCCATGCTTCCATAACTGTCAACTGTTGTCGGTGATTGGCCGGGACGGTTTGTTATGTTAGGGGGCACAGCCTGTGCCCCTTGTGTTTATTTGCAGTTTGTGACGCCTGTGCGGTCTCCTGAGCCCAGGTTTTTTTTTTTTTTTTACAGTGAATTTAGGGGCAGGCAGCTAGCGGATCGTGGAGAGATGTCGGTGAATTGAGACAAAAATATAATCGCGCAGAAAGTAAACAAACTTGCATAGTGCACCTTTAAGGCCCTAACTGTGGTAACATTACGAGGGGCGAAGCAGGGAATTCTGGGACCCCTGTCTAAATGTACTGCTAGGGTTCACTCCAGCTATGGTGCTCAGATTCTTGAAACCACAAATCTCTAATCTGCAAAAGAACGAAATAAAAAAACAAATGATGAGTCATAAAAATTGTTTCAGTGTGATTGAGTCCTCCCAGGAGAAAAGAGAAATTGTTGGCTTGTTTTGATGAACTGTTTGAAAATAATTTTCTTTACCCCATTTGCTAATCTTGAAATGAATTAAAAAAATATCTCACCAGATATAAATTTTATTTTGGTATTTTTCTTGTGTTTAGTAACAAAAAAGTAAGAAAAATGAGGCATTTTAAGTCTAAATATGACTAAAATATTTGCATTGTGTCTTCCTCCTTGCTGGCGACTGCCCACCAGCACAAGTAAATCTGCTGCTGACCCTGGTCACTGGTTTGTACCTGTGGAAGGAGCACAGGTGATGATTTATAATAATAATCCATAATTTATTCTGCGAGTGCACATTTTTCTGCTCTTACTCATCCTGATGGCACATTAAATCGCCGCGCCAGTCTCCTGGCCCCTGAAAAATGAGGCGAATCGTATATTTGAATATGTATCCCGTGCATAACGGCAGCTCCTGTCCCAACATATTGATTTATTTGACTGTGTGACATTTTGGTGGCGATCGTTATGTTATATTTATGAGCAGACGGCCGTAACCACTCGTCATGTTGCTCTAATTTATTTTACATGCTTTTACGGCCCCTTGTGCGCAGACCGTCTTTACTGCCGCCGTTATTGAAAAGAAGGAGAAAAAAACGGGAAGCGCTTTTATTGATGGAAATTTACATGTTTATTGCCATGATGATGATTTATTTAATCTATTTTCTGAAATAGAGTGTGGTCTTTAATTCAGCTTTTCGTGGCCCCCACTTCAGAATGTTGCATCGAGAGCTTAATAAACTCGCGTTGTCGAGATTTACACCCGTGTGCCTGAGTGTGTGTTGGTTTGTGTGTGTTTGTATGTGTGTGTGTGTGTTATTTTACTTGCTACACTGTGAGGACTAGAAAACATTTTTTCCTACAGAGTGTGGGGACATTTTTAGGAAGTGAGGACATTTTCACCTGTCCTCATGATTACAAAGGCAAATTGTGACTTATCAGTTAAGGCTTGGGTTTAGGTTTGAATTAGGGATAGGTTAAGGTTAGGATAAGGGTTTGGGTTAAGGATAGAGTTAGGGATGGGTTAGGGTAAGGGTTTGTGTTAAGGCCTTCTTCGAGGGATCAGAAAACACACAAAACACACCATTCATTCCAAAGTCCACCTGGGAACCAAGGACCAATCAAATCCCAGAGGAAATCACACAAATCGTCAAAAACAACAACGCCCTGATCAAGGCACTGAACCCACAGGCTTACAAGGACAAAAACAACCTCAGCAGAGGGGAGAGGCAAGCCCTACACCAACTGGCAAAAAACAAACAAATCATCTTAAAGCCAGCGGATAAGGGGAGTGCCATAGTGATCATGGACAGAGCACAATACCTACATGAGGCCAACAGACAGCTAAATAACACAGCACACTACAGAAAACTAACTAGACCAATATATCCAGACACAGCCCAGGAAATACATAACATAATACAAACACTTTTAGACAACAATTATATCACCAAAAAACAGAGCTTTTATCTCAGGGGGGCGGACAATCCTAGACCCAGGATTTTCTACCTCCTCCCCAAAATACACTAACCACCTCAGTCCTGGACCATACCATATGAGGTCCCAGCAGGGAGACCCATTGTTTCAGACTGCAACAGTGAATCCTACAGGATCGCTGAATATATAGACTATTTCCTCACCCCACAAAAGACAACAGCTACATTAAGGACACATACGATTTTATACACAAAATAAAAAACACCAAAATAGCACAGGAAGGAACACACACACACACACACACACGCACACATACATCTTTAACCTTACCTTAACCCATCCCTAATTCTAACCTTACCTCAAACCCGTAGTTAGGGATGGGTTAGGGTAAGGGTTTGGGTTAGGCATGCAGTGCTTATTGTTAAGATTAGGGAAGGCTGTAAAGACACGCAAAGAATGAATGGAAGTCAATGTAATGTCCTCCCAAGGATAGAAGTACAAGGATGTGTGTGCGTGTGTGTGTGTGCATATGTGTGTGTGTGTGTGTGTGTGTGTGTGTGTGTTTGCTCTTGTCCTGTACAGTATATGTGTGTTTGAAAGATGGGGTTTGTGCTCTGCAGTTGTGACGCCTTGCTGTACTTGTTTGGCTTGGAGGCAGTTCTGATTTGGTGAATCTACCTTTGGAATCTGTTATCCAACACCACGCCGTGTACAGGTGATGTAGGAAAGAGTTTTTTCCTTTTGTGTCCATCCCTGTGTCCGTCCGTTTGTCCTTCCATCTGTTGTGCTTCTCTTTTGGGCCAAAACTCCAAAATTGTTCCGTATTTCTTGACAAAATTTCATACTTGGATACATCGTATTGAGTGGATGTACTTTTTCATACTTCTCTCCATGCTCTTGTCCATCTGTCCGTCCCTCCACCGCATTTTGTTTCCAGGTCAGATATCAGGCCTCCTGTGGCGGGGGATCAGAGTATTTTATGCTTGTTGTAACAGTTTCAATGATCCAAAGCTGCAGGTCCCAGATATCACTGCTGCAGTATTTAAATGAATGGAAGTCAATTGCAACTAGTTGGACCATCAATTTTATATGAACAATAAAACTGCGAATGCAACCATTAGTGACTGTGAGGCACTGGGCTTTGTGTATGAGACAAACTGTATCCATAATGATGACTCATTAAAATGTTTTATTTTCATTTCAAACGGCATCATATAACTATCTGGTTAATGTTGTCATTACTCAGCATGATAATACTGGCTCCAGCTCTTACTGTAGAAATCTGTAATACCTTTGAAAGGAGTAATTATTGAGTGGCTTGTGTAACTTCATTATGCAAAACCTGGAACCCTCCTAAATCTAGAACAGTGAGTGAGGTAAAAATTTTACTCTCTGTAGTTATCCAGCTAATTCTGTAGTCCTGCTTTGTGAAACAAGCCCCATGATCTTACCCCTCAAGTCTCAGAATTCTGTCTCTCGTGTTTCTTGTGTAAAATCCAAAAGCAATTCAAGGAAATGCCACACCTTGGAATTCATGTGATCGGTGTGATGTTGATCACTGAATACATCCAGGACTTGCTGCCTTCACGCCGTAAAAAAAGCACACACTTCATGTGGTTTGCCGAAAATTACTCTAATCAAACATGAATTTATTTATCAGCATGAATGGTATTGAAATCACATATTTTAAAATGTGCTGTTGCACATATTAGGATTTATTTGCATCTTGGGTTCTTGATAATAAATGTGCACATTTCGTATTGAGGTTGACCAACCCATGAAGTACCATAGACGTCTAGAATAACTGGCCTTAACCTGAGCTATTTTACCCATAAAGCATCTATTGTTAATTCTCATCAAGAAATAAAAGAAAAAATATAAGAAATATTTAAAACCGGCCAGGGAACTTTATATATGTCACGATATCTCAGAGCATCGCCTCAGTCGTGAGGGTTTCTGAGACGCGCGGCATAAAGATGTTGTTCAGATTAATTCACTGCTCTTTCTCAAGGAGAAACCCAACAGTCTATCTTGACGGTTGACGGCTGGCGCTAAATCTTATGACGGCTGGCCGTCTGACATCATAGTCACGGCTCAGGAGAGGATGGATGTGTTGGGGGCTTTGGATTTGAACTCTGAGTAGGTTCGGACAGAGACGAGGCCAAACTCTCGTCCTTGCGGTGACATTTAGGCCTGGTATTTGTTTGGCTTTAAATAACGCGCTCCGTGCTGTTCTCGTAATAATGGCGCTGGCCTCGGGTGCCTTTCAGGGGCGAAGCGATGACCAGTTTCGTGATGCGATGCTGTCCTCCACCCCCCCAACCAATAACCACCTTCTCTGCCGCCGCCGCCAAGCTCGTGTCACAACCGTCACCGTGAGCGTCCGGAAGCAATCGCATTAGAGCCCGTCTGTGTGCTGATTTATGTGGCCTCCAAGGTTGGGTCAGGAGTATGGTGGGTGTTAAATAAACAGAGTCGAGAACTGACTCAATATTGGGAACAGAGTGCGAACGGCGACTCTGGCCTGATGTGAGATTTCTGGAAGGTTAACCCCTCTGTGCTGATTTAGACGCTAGCTTCCGTAAATTCAGAAATTTAATTGCTAAATAATTCTGTAATTAAATTTCCAAATGTCTTGCTTCACTGGAATAATTTTCCAGAGTCGCTGTGACACAAATACTGACTTATAAAGAACTGGCAGTGAATGTTGGCAATCATTATTTAACCCTGCGGTAAGATCAAAGCAGGAATTTAAAAATTCAGTAAAAGTGGAACTATAATTACTTCACCTTCCTGGACTGTATAAACCAGCTGAAGAGTACTCGACTAGGGTGTCCACATAAGGTGTTCCCTTGCTGGAAGACACGACAAAGCATACACACACACACACACACACACACACACACGTGTCACTGGGAGCGTTACCATCAGATGAGGAGTGAACAGGAGTGCGATGGTGTTTCTGCGACAGTAGCGAGCTGGAGTGTGATTGTGTCTCTCAGTGAGAGTTTGTCTTCACTCAGACAGCTACTGTTTTTCTTGTGTTTCTCTGACGGTTCAGGGGTTCTTATCTGAAACCCCTCCCAGCAGAGCTGCCTTTACAACATGTTCAATATCAAATAAATATCCTGTGGCTTTAGACCCAAACAAAAGACGTGACTCTTTGTGAGCTCTGACACCAAGAAGGAAGGGTTTATATGGGGTGAGTGAGTTTAACAGGCCTTAATGCAGCCGTACAGGCCAACACTGGGCACCTTAACCCCAGTACATTCAGTTCTGAAAAAGCTGATTCCACTGTGTCTTTCTTACAATGATTTTACTGTAATAAGTCATTAAAATACTTCATTGCCCTCAGTGCTGAAGGTGTTGCAACTTTTGCACCACATTAAGGTGGTATTTGTTGGCAATAGAACCAAAGAATGACTGTATTACACTGTTTTTGATGCTTGTGCATTGTTGTTTTTTAATTGTATTGCCCCGCCTGGATTTTTCTATGTGTGGCATATGCTATTGAATTTGTATTACCCCACTACAGAACACTGAGTATTACTTCAATTACATTCCCAACATCACCGAAAACACATTCTCATCAGCCAGTATAACTACCACCCTTGTCTCTCCAGATTATGCGGTGAGAGCCAAAAATTGAACTTCGTTTTGGCCCGTAATACACAAGAATAGGTGTCCATGTTAAATATAAGAATACAAATTCGACAATGCCTCTATCCCCATGTGCCACGACAGAAGATGAGGGGAAAATCATTGATTTATGTAATTTGCGTTCGCTCGCTCCACGAGTCCGTCTCAGCATTTTGACTCTGAAATTGACACGCTGTGAAACAATGCAGAGCTGGCTTACATTAGCCTCGGGGGAAACGCAATTATTTTACAATTGAAGGGAAGGGAAAAAAATGTTCCGCCATCGGAGAAATAATAACAGAGGGGTCGTTTTCTGTCTGCATAAACATTTTTATCTGATATTAAATTACAAACCAGTGTCCCGCGGTGTCATGGCAGCCTCCGCATTTTCTCTTCTGAGGTTCGCTTCGCTGCTTGAACACGATCGGTATTGACACGTCGCGTCACGCTTGTTTTAATGAAGCTGTCTTTCGCGTTTAATTCAAATATTTGGATCTGACTCAACTCCTTTATAGCCGCATGGTTATGAAAAATGCATCTCTCTCTCTCTCTCTCTCTCTCTCTCTCTCTCTGTCTCACTCTCGCTCTTTCTCTCTGTCTCTCTCACTGTGGTTCTATACACTGCTTTTGCTAATGAACGATTAAAGAGTCAAATGTGTTTAATGATCAAAGGATCTGCTGGAACATATTCCAAACAAACTTGCTTAAAATGTTTTGTTTTCACCAAATAAGCACTTTTCTTCGCTCCAAGTCATTTTGCACCCATATAATTCTATCGCCACATTTCCCAAGAGTGATTCAGTAATTATAAAAGTGATTGTGTGTCTGTAATATGAATTACTTTTACATGGAAATGATGGGTTATTCTAATTTTTTGTAAAAAAAAAATATAACAGGCCCAATTCGAAAAACGGTCTGGTATGGAGATTTTACTATGGAGAGAGGAGTTTTGTGATTCGCCCAAGTGTAAACAGAGACTTTATATTGTGTTGTATTTGGCCCATGTTGTAATTTAGTTTCAAAAAAGACATTGATCTCCTCAATTTATTAGTTTTTAATGCTTTGAATGGATTTCACCGAAACCGCTCCACGACCCCGAACCTTTGGTCCTACTTGAAGCACTATTCTGCGGTGAATCGATGTTTTTAATGAGATGATGAGAAGCAGCTGAACTCTGGTCTCTCTCTCTCTTACATGCTTGTGCTCCCTCCGTCTCTCGGTGATGCGTCCGTTTCACAGGTAAGATTATAACGCGTTTTGTTTTACGTTTTCATCAGGGGTGACCAACCCTGGTCCCGGAGAGCGGCAGTATCTGCTGGTTTTTAGTGTTACTCAGCACTTGATTGATGAATTAAAGCAGTTGATTACACACTTAACTCATCTCACCTGGTGTCACAGGTTTAAATTAGGTGGAGAAAACCTAAGTCAGGTCACCCTGTGGCTCTACAGGAGCAGCGTTGACCGCCCGTGGTTTGGATGCTTTGGTGCATGAATTGGCATGTTTTTGTCTGTGGATACTAAATCTAATACCTACGTATGTAAATCACGTGTGTTGTATTGTTGCGGAGTTCATTTTTGAATAAATTAAATGTATCATGACTGTGTCTTAATTGTGCACATTAGAGTCCTTGATTAGCGACTGTAAGGCAGAGATCTTTTCACCTGGTGTAACACACCAGTGTCACACTCGTCCCTGTCGCTTTTTGATTTATATAAAATAAAACATGCTTAGGCTTTTGTGGAGATCAGTTATAGCCATGGAGACCACCCTGTCACACAGACCATAGAGATGGGGGGTACTACCATACTTTGATTTGGTCACTAAGATGCCAGTCAGGTGTGCTTACAGCAGCCAATACAGTGAGGTCTACAAGTATCAACTGTAGCATACAGCAGTGCGAGGTGCGCATATTTACCGCAGTCTACAGCTGTGTGTTCCTCAACTTCCTGTAAATGCATCTTCCCTGGATGTCAGGATCTGCAAAATGGCTCAGTTGCACTATTTAAATTTCAGGAAAATGATGACAGCTTTAATTGCGGTAAAGGCTGGGTACTTCGGTGCGGTTGAACTTACGCCAGACCTCCGAGCAGTATTTTGGCAAAGTTTGGATGCGATTGGAGCAACGGTGTGCCTTGCAACCCCAGACAGACTTACAGACCAACAGATCAACGCTCTGCCAATTAAAACGTTAGCAGTGGGATGTCAGCTGTAATGTTTCAGAATTGCTGCCCTTTAGAATTGTGTCTTTGTCCGAAATACTGATGGACCTCCTTGTTTGTAGCCTACTGAATAGATGTGCTATCTTCAAGCATTTAGCTTTTCATTTACCTTTGAATCAGAGTATTTACGAGTTCTACTGAAACCTTATTATCCTTTTATTTACTCCGTTGATTTAGTTGCCTGTAAATAAATGGGCATCGTCTGACTCAGTTGTTCAAACCCCCAGCCTTTTGATAAAGTGAAATACAGACTCTGCTCTGTGGGTCGGTGAGGTCACAGGATTTACGGCCGTAATTTCCTCCCCGATCCACACTTCCAGGTGCTGCTGTCTCCGTGCAGGGTGCGGACGCTAATTAATAACCGCCGTTTTTTTCCGCGAGATGGCAGCTCCGCGGCTGAGTCACTTCAGGCTTGCTCGTCCCCTTTGTTTGTCCCCCAACAGCTGTGACAGTTCGCTGAATTACGAGCTTCCGGGCTTACGTCTGCCAAACCGTCGAGAAAAACAAGCCATCGAGAGAGCGAGCGGCCCGTCAGTCTCCGCGCGGGAGAGCGGCGAGGTTTCTCCGAGCGCGCCGAGCTCGTAATTACGAGTCGGAGCGCAAAAAGCAGGCTCAGGCTGAGCCGAGAGATTGTTTCATTATACATAATTAACACCTTCTTGATTATTGTTAATTACGGCTGTTTGATAATGGAGGGGGTAAATTTGCCAGTCTCTTGACACGAACAGACCATCTGGGTCACTGATAACCATATGCTGGCTCTCTGCTGTTGTGCGGTTCTGGAATTTATCAGAGGGGGGAAAAAAAACCCAACCTGATTGCGCTCTGTTACTGATGATGCGAAGGTATGTTTGTTATAGCTGAAATTAATCTCGACAGTTATTAGCAGTGGAGTCCTTTTGCCTGAGAGTGACAGCAGTCTGGCTCTTTGGCAAAGGAGTGCAGATTGAGTGCACGTTTACTCCTGAAACATGGAAGTTCCTGGGCTTCCTGGTAACGTTCATTAATACCTCCACCTCTCCTAAGCAGCTGGATATCCTATGAGCAAACATTTATACCTGCAACCTTTTTATGCATCTGAGCATGGGAGCATACATTTTGCAATAGTTTAATGCCTGCTGCCATTTTGTATGGTTGGGAATTCTGATTATGAGCTTCCACTAGTGCCTGAATCTGCTTAGCAGCACATGAATTTAAGCTGTGGTGTTCAGCCTCAGGAGTTTAGCTCAGCAACCTGTGGAGATGTTAGATGACTGGTTGAATTTGTAAACTCTGTTCTGCTGTTGATCACTGAATGCAGGGAAATCGTAATGTGAGGTTGTTGATGGTGTGTGAGGATTGATGTTTCTGTTCAGAGGCTGATGGTGTTTTAATCTGTCAGTGTCTTTATTGATCTTGGTCAGCAGGTGGTTGAGTGTTTAATAGCATCTAAAGCAGAGATCTCAGGCTTATATCAAACCAAACTGACAGAGAGCTATCAAAGTGAGCCTGTTTGAGTTTTTATCAAAAATCTTCTTATGCTGCCGAGCAGTCTGCACAGTTCACATCAAGACGATGGCCGGACAAATGGAGCGACAGGTTCTATAAAGCTGTCTTCCTCCCTAAATGAAACTCTTCCTGAAAACGGGCTCATCGTCTGATGATTCTTCAGTCTAAACGAAGGCTTTAACCATTGAGTTCTGAGATTGGTCGATGCAAGCCTTTGCAGACGGCTGTGAGTTTGCTGATATGTGGAACTGTCCGTACTCAATCGGCTCATACAGAGATTGCGACCAGATTTAATGTGACCTTTACTCTTTCGCTCATATTGGTTTTCTCAAACATTCCGGTTCAGCGGTTTGATCTTTGTAACGTTATAAATCCAGTAGCTGTCATGTTCTTTTACAGAACCGCTGTCGCATCAGTTATGAGTCGACATGGAGTCATCAGTTGTGAGTTCAGCGACTCCAGCGTCTCAGAGGAATTGTGGGAAAACACTTAAAATGCGAGAGTCAGGTGTGAGCACTTTGACCAATCAGCTGTCCTACTATAAAATGAGGAAAACTCTTTGTGCTTCTGTCTGCATCCATTTTTCCGCTCAATCAATTGATAAATCAACCTAAAACAGCACAGGGGCATTGAGCATTGGCATAGGCAAGGACTAATGCAGCTGATTTTTAATTTTTCCCAAATGTGAGGTGTTTACAAGCTTTTTTCGGTGAGTCTGTGCCTTGTGGCACGTCCACTCCCAGGTGTGGAAAAGTACTGCAAGTGGCAAAACCGCTGAACTGTGCAGGTATAGTGGGATTTGTAGTCTTTTTAATGAAAGCCTACTAGCAGCCTTGTAGTTGCAACTCTGCAGTAGCCAATGAGTATTGAAGCTGTAGGTGACCTAAAGGCCCAAATTTGGGAATGTTCGTCCTTGTTCAACTGGTAGGTATCTGAAAAGGATATTGGGAGTAGAAACCGAAAAAGCCGGGATCTTGGCTGGTGCCGGCTGGGACTTTTCCCAGAATTCATTAGACCCAATACTCTGTGGTGTGACCTCCTTAAAAACTGGACTCATGAGGAGTTGAACTCTGTATCATGTAGTGCAACTATAAAACCCTCAGAGAAAAAGAACCAGGAACAAATACCTTCCACGAAAGCAGTAAGGAAGCGATACTGTCAACTTTCAGATACATGGTTATTTCGTACGGTATTGTCAAGAAGTATTTGGACAGTAAGTCAATGTGTGTTTGGTATCAACAGATATATCGAATGAACCATATACAACTACTGCCTTTTAAATCTGTATTGCTGTCCAAATATTTATGGAACCTCACAACATACTTCCTGTGGATGTGGAAGTGTGGATTAGATGCGATTCAAACCATATGTTATCAGTCCTTTATTATCGTAAACAAGATTTATTTTGACTGAAATCCATGAAGAGTCGGACCGTTCCATTCTGTTAGCGCAGTATTCTCCAGGGTGGGGCTCTTGGCATTTTTATGTGAACAGTTAAACTTTACAAAGGCAATAACTCACTGCTGTCTGCGTAAAACTATCATTTGTAAGGAAAAAAGTTTGAGTCTGAGGTCATTAAAAACCAATGAGTGTCACGGAGCTTGAAGGATAATTACAAACCGAGAGCCCCCCCACTGTAAACACAAGAAATGATCGATTAATTATTTTTAACACCCGTCTTCGCTTGTTAATTAGGAGCGCAATTAATGTGAGATTTGTTAAGCTATTTTCATGCTTAAAATGCAAATGAAAGATTTTGCACATGTAGAATTTGTCACTTTTAATTGCAGTATCATTTGACTCGGAGAATAACAATGCTTTAATCTAATTTGCATCATACCTGCCCGCCTGCTTACATACATTGTGGCACACTTTTGAAATTTTGCATAAACACAAACTTTTACACAAAAGAAACGAGAGAACTCACAAGAAACTGCAGTTAAGACATTTTGTTTTCCATATATTTATTATGTGTGCAGTGGTTAGCACTGCTGCCTCACAGCAAGAAGGTTGTGGGTTCAAATCCAGCCTGGGGCTGTCCTGCGTGGAGTTTGCATGTTCTCCCCGTGTTTGTGTGGGTTTCCTCCGGGTACTGCGGTTTCCTCCCATAGTGTAAACACATGCGTCAGGCTAACTGGAGATACTATATTGCCCATTGGTATAATTGTGTGAGTGAATAGTGTGTGAGTGAATGGTTTGTGTGCCCTGTGATGGATTGGTGAGCTGTCCAGAGTGGGTCCCTGCCTTTCGCCCAGAGTCAGCTGGGATATAATCCAGCTCCCCCGCGACTCTAGTGAGGAAGAAACGTTATAGAGCACGGATGGGTTTATTTATACTGTGTTCAGTTACTGTCACATTGCTCATGTTTCTTTGCAAAAAGTGTCATGTTTTCATTTGTCATATATTATTTTTAATATAAAAATTATACGAAAATGTAATATTTAAATTTAAGATTTCATATACCGGTATTTAGTCTCAGAACCTGCTACCATGAGAGAACTATGATTTAGTGAACATATTTCATTTTTCACGTGAGGTTAAACCCCTTGGTAAACGGCTCTTTGATCTAATAGCCTTTCACTGAACGCGTCTTTGTTTTGTACAATTACGCGAGGGTCCTCGTGGAAATGATGTCACAGTCAGTTAGGATTAGATAAGAGCCTGATTGGCTCCCATTGGGAGACCCTGAGATAATTGTGCCTGTTGTAGCGACGTCAGCTAATCGCCTGAGAAACTCTCTTCTTTTCCCATCTGAGATCCAGGCCGTGTGTATCTGTGCTGTGACCTGGATAATTAACTAAAGAAACGCTGCAATCAGTTAACTGAGAGGGTTCTAACCTCCACTGAGCTGCAGATAGCTACTAATATGGCCCTTCGCTAACGTGATTTTACTCATTAACGAAGTAAAAGATGAGGCAGGTAGTTTTTAGGATACACACACACACACACACACACACACACACACACACACACACACCTCTGTCAGTCCTGTTTAAATGTGACTAGCTTATTCGTATCGCAAAATTATCATCATTTTATTGTCTCCAGTGAGGCAGTGTTACACTCTTCCACCCCTGCGTTTCTTTTGCTCTCATTGGCTGGCTGACATTTTCACACGTCTCGCCTCTAAAGTGCCTCCGAATGACTCTGTCCACAAACCTAACTGCTGCGCACGTGATTTTAATCCGATTTAATTTGACTCCAGCCCTCCTCCCCTCAAATGAAAATTGTAACCTGTTTTTAAGACGACAAACTATAATGGGATTTGACAACGTTGCATTAAGCGCAACAACTTTGCATAATGTAGTGAAAAATTGGAGTGGAGATTGGGAAACACAGCTGTGAAGGGGGGAGAAAATTTACACGGGCCGAGGGGCCACAGCGTCACACATCATACTCTGTCATGCAAGAATGAGAGCGAAGGAGAGAGAGAGAGAAAGAAAGGGAGAGAGTGAGAGGAGGGAGAGAGGGGAGGGGGGTCTTAACAATGGATATCAGCACTAAGTGCTTTCAAAGTAAACGCTGATGGATGGCTTGTCAGGAAAAAATAATTTTCTCATTTGGAAAGTGTGACTTGCACTGAAGCGATGGAGGGTGGGCAGGTGGGCGTGTTTCGGGACCTACGGAGGTTGTGATTGGAAGCGACGGCCTTCTGTCAGGAAGACAGAAGTCTGGTGGCTCGGAGGTCGGGGGAGGGGGGGTCAATCAAGCCCTTTATAGCTGGAAAATGGCTTTAATTCCCCAAAATCAAAGGAATCGGCCTGCCAGGCTTTGGGGATGTGTGAAATGACAGGTCGGGATTGAAAGGCCGCTGAAGGTGATGCTGTAGGACTGCGGCGGGTGGGGTTAATTAGGGCTGAGTTTCGTTTCTTGGTGGTACGCGGGTCTTCTGTTGTGGAAATGTAAAGAGCGAGCGAGCCTTGCCTTCTCTCAGCACCTCCTGTAGGCCTGCTTTACACGGCTCTTGGCCCTTTGCAGTGTACGATCACAAATGTGTATCGCCGAAACCTTCTACGAGCCAAGATAAAATGGCTCCAGTATAACCCCTCAGGCTCCAGCAGAGCCCTTCCTACATCAAGCCTTCTTTCATATTCAGTACAGCCCTCTGTCTGTGAGCTTTCACACATCACACCTGTGATAAAGGGTTTTATCAAGAGCCACTGTATATCAGTGTCCTCCATAGAGACCAGCCAAAGGGCCATATTTTTTCTGCATGTGGTGTTGATGCAATAATTAGGTCCTGGAATTGAAGCGGTGGTCATTTTGTCAGAAAATACAAAAGCACTTAAAACAAGGTTAAGCCTTTTCCTACCTTGCTGACAGATGCACTGTAACGCCCCCATGTGTCACCTGATCTCACTCTCACCTCGTTAACCGATCCAGACCGGTTTCCCAATTACAGTTGATGAGCAATCCTCAGCAATTTGCATGATATGATGTCATCGTCGGCATCTGTCATTCCTTCGCAAACAGCAGACTTGACCTTGGGTAAAAGGCACACGACAGTGACTTCATACATGTGACACAGTGACCCTGTGCAGATTGATCTATTACACGCTGATCTCAGATCTGGGTCAGAATCCGTGGTCTGTGTTAATGGTCCGTGCATAAGTTATAGATCATTATAAATCTATTATAATGTGTCAATTGGGTGAACTGTATCAAATTTTGCTTGAGTATGATAATGAACACATGATTGAGAACGCATTTTTGAGGAATTTTGCGTTGCTCTGGATTGGTCTGGCCATGTTGTTACACAAGTTCCTCTGTGAGTCGAGAGGACCAGAGAACTGCGCTTTTGTGTTTTTATTAGATGTTCTTTTTGACCAATTAATGATGGACAGAGATATTTTGTTCACTTTATGCCTTGGTTGATTCTGTACGTGTGTCTGTGCAGGCATATGTGTGTGTGTGTGTGTGTGTGTGTGAGAGAGAGAGAAAGAGAGAAACGCTGTCCCTGTCTGAGTGTACATATGCAACTGTATGCAAGCAGCGGCTTACTTCCACAAAAATGTGTGTCTAATCTTTTTCTGAATATGTGTCCCCAATATGGGCACAGGCTTACATTTGTCTGAGTGTGTGTGTGTGTGTGTGTGTGTGTGTGTGTGTACATCTGTGTGTGTGTGCTCTTATGTGTGGATGCACTCCTGTGTGTGTGTGCGCATGTGGGAGCATGTGTGTGTTTGTGTGCATGCGTGTGAGGGTGTGTGTGCGTGCACGCGTGTGTGAGGGTGTGTGTGCGCGCGTGTGAGGGTGTTTGTGTGCGCGCAGATGTGAGCGTGTGTGAGGGTTTGTGTGTGTGTTTGGGTGTGTGTGTGAGGGTGTTTGTGTGTGCACAGATGTGAGCGTGTGTGAGGGATTGTGTGTGAGTGTGTGAGTGCGCGTATGTGTGTGCGTGCATGCGAGGGTGTTTGTGTGCGCGTGTGGGTGTGTGTGTGTGTGTGTGTGTGTGCGTGTGTGTGAGGGTTTGTGTGCGCGCAAATGT
Organism: Gymnothorax javanicus; assembly: GCA_029692085.1. NCBI lineage: Eukaryota > Metazoa > Chordata > Actinopteri > Anguilliformes > Muraenidae > Gymnothorax > Gymnothorax javanicus. The sequence goes on along the minus strand of CM056208.1, from coordinate 51,555,244 downwards.
GAGGGTGTGTGTGTGTGTGTGCGTGCGTGCGCGCGTGTGTGTGAGGGTGTTTGTGTCTGTGCGCGCGCGTGTTAGGGTTTGTGTGAGTGCATGCGCATGTGTGAGGGTTTGTGTGTGTGTGTGTGTGCGTGTGTGTGTGAGGGTTTGTGTGAGCGCAAATGTGAGGGGTGTGTGTGTGTGCGTGCGTGTGTGTGTGTGTGTGTGTGTGTTCGTGCGTGTGAGGGTGTTTGTGTGCGCATGTGTGAGGGTTTGTGCGCGTGTGTGAGAGGGAGATGTCACTGTGCTCTGTGAGTTGACTGTCTCGCTGTCGCTGATCCGTCTGTAAGACAGTAACACAGACAGCTGAGGGCTGTGATTCGTCCCTCACACAGAACACAGTGAAAGGAGGCTAAATGACAGGTTACCGAGCGACAGGAGACCAGGAAGAATAAGCACGTCTGCCCGTGATTGGACGGCCGATATAGGGACTGACATCACAATGGACTGGCTGCCGGGGACGACGGGTCGGTGTGATGAATGAGGGGAGAGAGAGGGTGCTGTATGGTGGAGGTGAACTCGACAGGCATCGGTCTGCCCTCAAAATGACGGCAGAAAATTCGGCGATAATCATGACAAAACTTCCTCTTCCATGGAGATGGCATTTGTGCGCAATCTTTTTCTGTGAGCAAGCTCAACTAACGCCGATCCATTTCAGGTTTTTGTGCCAGCTTCTGCTGTCAATTATTGAATTGTCTACTCATGTCTTTATAATCAGCCACAATCAGTCTGACCTAAAGATCTTCTTGTTCAGGGGGGAGCCATTGTATTTTAAAGATCTGGCAGAGAACTGAAACAGAATGTCTAATTAACTAAAACAAAAACCTGCAGCAGATCAGACCTAATGGATTGGAGTCGTGTGTCGTGTTCTCAGCTGACGTGGGATTGTGCTGTGATCATTGGTCAATGCTAATTCTTAAATGGCTACATTAATTACAGCAATGAAGCTCTGCCCAAAATATAGTGTTAGTCATTTTTGGCTGAAAATATGGGATGTTGTGGCCTGTCTGAAAAGCGACACTGTTTGCAAATTCGCATGAAACTAGAGGCACTCCGAGAGTGCAAACCTCCGCCAAGGCAGCACAGTCGAAATCTTGCTGAGTGAACATGGCTCGTAAGAAATGTAAGGATATGTTCCGTCTCTGATGCAAGACCAATCAACCCACAGAATTTGAGTGATATCACTGGGAGCGAAGTTCAGTTATCACGTTTCATAGGATTTCAAGATGGCTGCCGTGGCGGCCATTTTGTTCGACCAATCACGGTCAAAATCCAATAGGGTCCATCCCTGACACGATGGCAACCCACCCACAAAATTTCAGAGATATCCGTTCATTACTTTTTGTGTTATCTTGTACACAAATCGACAGGCAGACAGACAAACCAATGCCGGCAAAAACATAACCTCCTTGTCGGAGGTAATCAGCGCAGAAATGTTGTGATTGAACTCCCTGCAGTACGACGGATCTCCGATACCAAAGCTCCCCTGTTCTTCTACACAACCCAGCTTAAACTTCTGATGGCCTGTTAAACAGTAATGAATGACCTACCTGGATCGTTTCATTTAGTTTTCGATATAAAAAGTCATTTAGGGGGAAAACGTGTCTCTGCATAGATTAGAGCGAAACAATAATTCTGCAGTTACCCGGCGAAATCAATGCCACCCCCCGCACGTGCATTGGCTTCTCCACGTCAGTGAATCAGCTTTATCTGAATTTATCTTATTCCGGGAAAACGCTGATATATTAGCCGGCTTGTATGATACACAAGGTGACCCTACGGAGTTAATGACACCATACATTATCCTTAATGAAGTCAATATCTTGTCTTTTGGCTGTCTGTCTATTGGGCCGATTAATTGCGGTGTCATTAAAGATGGCTCTCCTTTTCATTTGAGCTCGGCGAGTCGCATAAAACTAATGTTCTTAGTTATCAGCTGTAGAAATGGGATGGAAGACGGAGGAAATTAAGAAGCGGTGGGGGTGGGGGGGTCGGGGGGCACATGGGGTGATTAGGGGGGTATCCCCACGGCCCACCCAGAGGGCTTTTAAGCGACCAGAAATACATACAATTGTGTTACAGGGACAGTAGAGCCCATAAGCAGTATTGAATTGTCCAGTGAAATCAGAAAAATTAGATACCCCTGAAAAACACATTCTACCATATATATATTTTTTTTGTCAGGTAATAGGCCATAAAACCGGCTAGGATCAAGTTTTTCTCATTTTAGGTTATGTTTTTCTTGATCAGTGAGATTGTTCTGCCCAGTGGGTAAATATTGAAAAACGTCAATGACTCATGAGTCACTGGCTCTAATTTATAAGATACACAATGCTTGACTAGAGGCACTCCAAGAGTACAAACCTCCTCCAAGGCAGCAAGATGGGTGCCGCGGCGGCCATTTTGTTTGGCTGATTGCGGTCAAAATCAATAGGGTCCTTCGCTGATGTAATAGCAACCCACCCACAATTTCAGAGATATCCGCTCATTACTTTTTGAGTTATCTTGTACACAAACAGACAGACAAACCAAAGCCGGCAAAAACATAACCTCCTCGGTGGAGGTAATTATATCCCCCAACGATGAGTTGAGGATACTATGGATCAACAATCGTTACGCTGCGTCCATGGAGATTTCTTGTGAGCGCTCTACAGGTCAGAGTTCTGCATGGATTAATTTCATATTTGACATGGACCTTATGAGTGGTAAGGTCATGAAGCCTGTGGGAGTGATTATTAAAATAATTCTAGATCATGTATTTCCACTTCATTACATTTTGATACTTCTAATGCTAGTTTCTGAACACATGGGTTTGTTTACTGGAAGAGCATCTGCCCTTAAAATGATATTGCCTGTCTGCGGTCGTGACTGTAGTTCAGTGTTGTCAAGGGTGATGAAGTGCACTTCCTGTTTTTGGCATCCATTTTCTCAGGAAGGAAAAATGAGCGGCGAACCCTGGCAGGAGATGAAGCGGCCGTCTTAAATCCGTTAATATTTTTTTGGAATTGCACCACACTTACAGAGTCCAAGACATTTAATCTCTTTCACACAAAAAAATAATAAAAAAGTACTCTTACGGTCACCGGGAGGACCTTGTATTTTTGTACCTCTGAACCGTTCAGAGCGATGGTCCCAGGTTTTCCGGAGTACGGCATTTGTCTGTCACGACTCCCGGCTGCCGCGGTGATTTAGCGTCCGTCGGATGAAGGCTCGCATCCGGCCGGCTGATGATACCGGCCTGGCTGGATACGAGGAAATTTGTTACCTTTAACACTGACAGCAAGATAATTACTGATGCTTAACAGGACTGTGAAATTTTGAGTGCCTGAGCCGTGAGGGTGATGGGATATATTTTGTGGGCTCACTATTTTTCTGTGAGCTGCAGGAAAATTACTCCTGTGCCTGACTTTGCCCTTTCGGCTGATGAACACGGCGTTTGACTGAAAGGCAGTGAGTTGGATCGACTGCTATACTCTCAGAATGGACTAGCATGACCTACTGCCATTTGAACTGCAGTCATGAAACGGGCTAGCATGCCCTAGCCCTGCTTAACCAACACTCATATAATGGCTGCGTGTGCAGATTTTAGCTTTTAGCATAGGCTAGCATGCCATAGCACTGTTTTAACTGAATTCCTAGATTATGCTGGCATGTTCAAGCATTGTTTCAACTGAATTTACATATTAGGCTAGCATGCCCTAATGCTACTTAAACTGAATTCATAGATTAGGCTAGCATGCCCTGGCACTGTTTTAACTACATTCCTTGATTGAACTAGCATACCCAAGCACTCTTTTAACTGAATTCATAAAATAGGCTTGCATGCCCTGATATTGTTTTAACTGAATCCATAGGTTAGGCTAACATGCCCTAATACAGTTTAACTGAATTTCTAGATTAGCTTAGTATGCCCCTGGACTGTTTTAGCTGAATTTTTAGGCTAGCATCCCCAAATACTGTTTTAACTGAATGTACAGGCTGGGCTACCGTGTCGTAACACTGATGCTACACTGTCAGAATGGGCTTCTTTCGCCTGTAGGCCTACAGTACATAAGTGTAAGTCACCGAATGAGCTAGCATGCTGCCATATTGTAGCACTGTCTTCACTAGTTGCCTTCCAGTTACTCAAAGAAAAAATATGATATGTCTGAACATTTGTCAACAGTGCTCATAAATGAACTGTAAATGCATACATTCACTTGGTGTTTTTACGTGCTTCCTGCTGTGTTTTGATGAATGTCAAACACACGGGTCATGTTTATCGTATCATCCGGGCTTCACTTGACATGGTACGGCCACTTGTTTCAAAGAGTTCTTCATTCAAAAAGATAAAAATCTTTTGAGGGGAAAATGTGTTCCAGTACAACTCCTAAAGAAGCTATATCATCTATAGTGTTGCAGGGGAATAAAGCAGAACAGTCCCTTCCCCTTTAGAGATTTGGCGAAGGGGACAGGCCTGGTTTGTCAGTGAGAATAAATGCACTGTATCCCTCCGCAGGGGCAGGGGGTGCCGGGGGGGGACACTGGCAGCAGATTCGGGGTGAGGGTCTGGGGGAACGGCGAGCGTGTAAGAGCCTGACCCAGGTCAGAGAGCTCGGCGTGACCCTGTTCTCCTGTATGTTAAATAACATTCAGCAGCACACCGTCCGGTCCCACTGCCCTGGGCAACACGAAGGGGAGGGGAGGTGAGGGGAGGGGACAAGGCTGGGACAGCCTATAAGAGGCTGTTTTAGAGGGCACCAATGACCTTATTGGCCCCAGCACTGAAAACAACTCTGTAGCTCTGACCTCTGACCCCTGCAGCTTACTGTACGTTCAGATAGGCCTTCCCATGTTTGCTTCAGCCTGGTGTTTTAGTTATGACGCTCTGACTTAGTCACATTCTAATTGTTTTGTACTGAATGGCAGTTAGGAGGTTTAAGAGTACATCATTAGAGTGGAGACTTCTAAAACAAAAATCAAAAACCTTGGCCTCGTATCTGAGGGGTGGTTGCTGGCAACCAAGCGTTTGAGTTTAAAATATTTTCTAAATGTTCTTGAAATTTTTTTTTTCATGTCATAGCAGTGGAACAACATTCTGGGAATGCTGTTTCTTAGCTGGACTGTGCTCCTTTCTCTAAATGCCTCCAGAGTATCCAGTAAATGCCTCAAAGTCGTGTAGCGTAACATAGCATAACGGGGATAGCGGATTATAGTCACGCCGCAAACCCGCGGGCCTGTCCCGGTCCGTGCGCTGGCAGTTTGCCGTCCCTTTAGCGCGGGCTTTTTTCTGGGCAGCCCTGCAGTAATAAGGGGTCCTTTAAGTTTCCAGGGAGCGGCGAGGCATTGCAGATTAGGTCAGTGGAAGTGCTAGCGGGACCTGAGCATGACGGATGAGTGGCGGAATGAGTTTCTGCCGTGCGGCATTGTGAAATCTTCTCTCTGTCACCCCCAGAGGGGCCGAGCGGGGGCCTGACGAATGATTGGGGGGAGGTGCCGTTAGGAAAAATTGCCCCCTCTAACCCCACAGTGCCGTTAGTGTCTCAGTGAAAGTGCCAGTTTTAATACATCCGGGGTGGAGTGAACGACCGCGGCTGAGCGAAGGGCGCTGTCTTGCGAACCGCGACCTCCGTGTCTGCTCACGCAAACATGGACGGCGGCGGTTAGAGAGACTAGCCTCTCTTCATAGGATGTGCTTCTGACGGGTGAGGGGTGGGGGTGGGGCTGTAGGGGGGTGGGGGGCGGTGTGACAGCTTCGGTGATGGATGAGCTGCCTCCATCTGGCTCGGAGTGCTCGTAATAAATATCGCCGCTCTGCTTTGACCTCTCTCACTCACCAGACACATCTTTCACTGCTGGGACGTCCAAGAAGGAAGTGCGATTATGAGCCGAGAAGGGAAGTGTGGGGGGGGGAGATGTGTGGGCGAGTTTGGACGTTTATAGGGTTTAGTCCAAGGGCGAGGAACTGAAAGGTAAACAGCTGTAAATAAACTCCTGTTCCTCCCAAGAAGCGCACAATGTTCTCTCAGTGTTAGTGGAATGTTTTGTCAACGTTGTAACACTGCTGCTGCAAAGCTGCCCTCCGCTCAGAGCGCCAAGTCCTGTTCTTTGTCCTCTATCCAGTCCAGTAAACTTTCCTGTGACACCTATACTGTCCTGAGTGATCCATTACCCTCAAATATTCACTGCTACATTATCATAACCATTAGAGGTTTGTGATGTCATAGTTTACATAAAATAGACCAAATGTACCCTTGTAGTGAGAAAACTTGAAGAAAGGGATGAAGCTAACTGAGGTTGAAACTTTATTCCTTTGAAGAATAGGTTCTATGGAATGTTTCTCCAGTGTTCTAAGTCAGTGTTCCGCAGCATCATTGTTTTTAATTACCAGAACTGATCATTACTCTGGCGATGGAATTTTCAGTTAAGAACATTCTCACCACACAGTTGTGACTTCACACCTTCATTTTAGCCCGTAAAAGCTGAGCTCTCTTTTGGATATGAATATCAAAACTACAGGCGAAGTGTTTGGCTATATTAGTATATCGAGGTTTTGGAAAACATTGTTAATGTCAGTGAATGCCTACAGACCATGATTTCACATAGCGCTACCCGCACTTTCATTAAGGGAATGTTGTTAAATGTTAAAAAAAAAAGTTAACTGAATGCATTAAGTTCGCCTGAATCAGCGTAATAGAAACAAATTGCTGTGTCATGGGGTTTTAATGAGTCCGGATAATAATGAGGTTAGAAGCGGAGTGAATCGTAAAGCGCGAGGCTAATGAAGTGCCTTCTCAGGCAAAGTGTTGGAAATAACCTATAACCTATTAAGCAGAAGCCAAACTCAATCGGGTTGCTGCTGGAACCCTGATTGCATTAGTCAGGTCTTTAATTACTGAGCATCTCGAATCGAAGCTTTGGTTCTAATTGAACTTCTGCATGCTGCCTGCTCACCCACACAAGCAGTTTGGGCTGAAAAAATTGAGTTAACAGGCAGACTTTTTTTTTATTATTTTGCATTGATTATTATAACATTAAGTGGGTCCTGGGAGTTTCACGGCTGTGTAAAAAAAGAAGCCGAACCGTGTAACATTACTCACTGTAACACATATGTTATAATCGCAGTGAACTTACTTAAAATTCAATCCACTCTGGCGTCATTATCGTGTATCAACATAATAAATGAGTCCTTCAGAGCATGGTAATTATAATTTGATAAATCATCAGCCGAAAATTAACTGGATGTCAAAACATTCATTGGAGTGGGTGATGAATAGAGGATGATTGCGGTGATGTATTGTGTTAATCCTCACCGTGTGAAGCGGGGGAAATGGCTAACCGGCCCAAGATGGATGAGCCCCTAGGAGCCGCAAGGTCAGGACACTCCGCCGCCAAGCAGAGGGAGGGAGGGTGGGGAGGGAGAGAGAGAGAGAAGGAGAGAGAGGAGGATGAAAGGAAGGCTGGAGCTCGAGAGAGCAGGAGTTTGACTGCAGCTGTCTTGGCCTTTTATGAGCGCGCTTGCCATCTCCTGTGAATTATGGGTTCCTTTAACGGGTGCTTGTCAGAAGTGATTTTTTTTCCCCAATTCTAAAAAAAATTATTGTGGTCTGACATATTTCAGCTGTTCAGGCAAACATTATTTTTGCTCCTAATTTAACAGGGCATGACATCAAAATTGTTTTACTGATTGCATGCATGATGACATCACAGATGTGCATAGCCAATTTTTAGCTTACCGGCCCTATTGTCATGGTGTGTCGTCCGTCGTCCGTCATCCGGAACATTTTTTATCTTTTTTTTTGGCCTGATGAATTTTCGTGTAAATTTGCAATAACATACCACTAGACCATATCTCCAGGTGTTTTTCTCTGATTTTTGATTGAATCATTTTTGTCTGTTTTATGGGCCCTTGAAATTTTGGCTCCAATGTTAAAGATAGGACTGAGAAATTTAAAAAAATTATTTTTCAAAAACTGCATAATGAATTTTTTTCTAAATCAGGCAATCAACTTACCTTGGTACCATCAATGTACAGTGCGAGTGCCATTTTGATTGAATGGACGGAAGTGGGTCTAGTGGGGGCGCTGTACTTTATGAATAAGCAAGATGGCCTGTGGAGGCCAAATGGTTGCAGATAGAGATTAAGTTTGTATTATCGACACATAGGAAGTCATATATGACCTATACATTGTCTTTGTTAAAGTTGACCTCAGATGACTTTGAAAGGTCAAACTCGAGGTCAGGGAATATATTAACAATATTAAAAGATATGACTTGAAATTTCAAAAAATTATTTCTCAAAAACTGTCTGATAACTTTTTTTTCTAAATCTGGCAATCAACTCACCTTGATACACTTTATGTACAGTGCGAGTGCCATTTTGATTGAATTGACGGAAGTGGGTCTAGTGGGGGCGCTGTACTTTAACATTGGGTCTTATGGAGAATGGGCCAAATCGTCTGTGGAAGCTAAATGGTTGCAGATAGAGATTAAGTTTGCATTACTGACATATAGGAAGTTATATATGACCTGTATTTTGGCTATGTTAAAGTTGACCTCAGATGACCTTGAAAGGTCAAACTTGAGGTCAAGCAAAATGTTACAATTTTCAAAGGTTTCAAGGCTTGAAAATATTGAAGATTGGGAACATATGTGCATTGAACACTTATAGGAGGTCATGTATGAACTTTCATTTAGTGGCCTTGAACTTGACCTTCGGCGACCTTCGAAGGTCAAACTTCACATAGTGAAATTTCAATGACTTCTATCACCAAAACTATTTCAGATAGAGCTTAGGTTTGTATTGCGGGGATATAGAAAGTTATGTATGAAGTTTCATTGGGTGGCCTTCAACTTGACCTTCAGTGACCTTGAACGGCCAAACTACACAGTGAAATTTCAATGACTAGTATCAGCAAAATTGTTACAGATTGAGTCAATCAATCAATCAATCAATAAAACTTTATTTTTCTGTTAGGAACTTCTTTCACGGTTAAAAGTGTCAGTGCAGAGACATCACAGGCGCAAGCACACATTCATTCACACATTAAACATTCATAGATCTACACACTCATGCCATAAATAGGCATATAAGAACATAGTGCAGATAAGGTGAACCGAGGCAAAAAGTCAACTTTTCATCAGACGGATAGAGGTGGGGAGGAAGCTGGAGGAGGCTCTTTTTGTTCTAAATGGGAGTGACCTGTACCTGCGCCCTAAGGGAAGCAGGGTGTAGTGGGGGTTCAGCGTGTGTGAGTGTAGGTTTATATTGGAGACATATAGGAAGTCATGTATGAACTTTCATTTGATGACCTTCATATTGACCTTCAAAGGTCTAACTTGACCTCGAGAAAATTCAATGACTTATGTCACTGAAAAGGTCACAGATGGAGCCTAGGTTTGTGTTGCTGACATAGGAAGTCACATATGAACTTTCATTTGGTGACATTCAGCTTGACTGTTGATGACATTTGAAGGTCAAACTTGACATAATACAATTACAATGACTTGTATTGCCAAAACGGTCACAGATGGAGTCTAGGTTTGTATTACAGACATATAGGAAGTCATATATGAACTTTCATTTGGTGACCTTCGTATTGACCTTCAAAGGTCAAATGTGACCTAAAATTCAATGACTTGTATCACTAAAACGGTCACAGATGGAGCCTAAGTTTGTGTTACTGACATCTAGGAAGTCACACATGAACTTTCATTTGGTGGCATTCAACTTGACTGTCAGTGACCTTTGAGGCTCAAACTCCACAGTGAAATTACAATGACTTGTTTCATCAAAATGGTCACAGATTGAGCCAAGGTTTGTATAGAGACATTTAGAAAGTCATATATGAAGTCCATTTGCTGACAACTTGATATTCTGTGACCTTTAAAGTTCACAATTGACATATTGAATACATATTGACATATTTTAATGACTTGTATCAGCAAAACTGCTTCAGAGCTTAGGATTGTATTACAGAAGGTCTTATAAATGTATGTGAACTTTTATTTAGTGACCTTGACATTGATTTTCATTGATTCAAATGTCAAACTTCACATGAAATTTTCATAACTTGTACCATCGCTGTAAGACTGCTTGCCGGTAAGCTACAGGACCCTTGGTCCTATTTTTTTTTTTCTCAATTGAATATGGCAAAAAAGAGGAAACAGTCTGCACACTGCCAGCTCCCAAAAGTACTAGTTTTATTTATTAAGCAACCTTTTGATCTACAAAGATCTTCCTCAGCCAATGAGGTCGTTGCAAGTTACGTAGGTGGTCACGTGATCCCCGAAGCAAAATGTACACGAAGGTTGATCGGAGCATAGTGAAAATGGGGAAATCTTGTGCTGCTGTTGCTTGCACCAGTAATAATGCCATTCAGTCGTCTGGAAAATACGGCAAAATAAGTTTCCATCAATTTTCACAAAATAATGAAGCCCTTTTGAAAGAGTGGCTTGTTAAATGAAGAAGAATTGACCGTGGAAAGCCTTACAAACCAACAAAACATTCAGTTCTTTGCTCAGAGCACTTCGAGAAAAGCTGCTCCACGTACCAGAAGTTCACAAGTAAGTCAACGGTTTTGTTGCAATGAAAACTGGTTTTAAAGTGAAGATTTAAAGAAATTAGTGGAAAATATATATTCAATACAAATATTAACCTTAAGCCTGAACGCCCCCGTAACGGGAGCCATGAATTTGCATAATAAATACAGCATGCTTCCTAATAGCAACCTCGTCATGCGGCATATCCTCTTAAAGCGAAGAAACTCGGCGAAAAGTTTGTGATGACCGTTTTTACCTTAACTGAACACAATTCAAGTACCAAGCAAGTAAATAAGCATCTAGCAAAACATTAAATAAAATAAGATCAGTGCTCTATCACAAGCATTTCTACTGAATTTGTGCTATGCATACAAACGATACCTCAAATGAAAAAGAACAGTCCACAGATTCCAACGATATAAGCCTTGTCATTTTAAATTGACACCACACTCAAAGAACAGCAGGCATACACTTTAAATGCTACAGACATGAGCAAAAATTTTTCTTACCTTTGAAATTTTGTCATAAAAGCTGTTTTTTGGGTAAGTCTGCGCTTGCTATTGTTTTAGCCAGTCTGAGAGTCCTCTTGCCATTATGCTATGCACTGGAAGACCTCAGCAGTATAATCACTTAAATGGTTTGTTTTTGTATTTTCGCTATAATTAACCGCTAAATATTCAACTGTTGTTTTCAAAGCCGGTTTATGACTGAGAATCATTGCGCCAATATGCTCAAGTTCAAACACAGCACAGCTTTACAAGTGCTAAAGCGACCAGTGAATGTATAGTTTGTTGAGCTAGTGTCGTGGATAAGGCGGAGCATTTGGACCTGAGGTTCAATATCCGGTTATACATGCAACATTTCAGAGCAAGCAAATACATTTTTTTTGTATAAATAAATAATAATTAATCGATGCATTCCCATCCCATCAAAGCCATCTTCCTGGGTTACTTCGGGGATCACGCGACTTACACTACGGTCTCTGCGTCCAGTGCAACGCCTCCATTGACAAGAGACAAGTCTCTCCTATGAAGACAAGACAATCATTCACACCTGTTAATCAACAGGCAGTTATGACGTCACAAGATGGCAATCACGGAAGAATAAACGTTATTTAAAATATACAGCACACCAATCACAACATTACAAATTGCTGAACAAATATGAAAAAACCTTTTATGAAGAAATGTTGTTTAAAACAGGGTCCTGATTTTACGTATTGAATGTGCCATGATGTCAGTTACATGGTCATTTTTTTCCTCTGTGCCCACATGATGACATCACAAAGAAATTGATGTTTATTTGTTGCATACCTGCACTGTGACACCACCAAAACATGGCTGTGTTTTCCTCATTGCGTGCACTGTGGCATCACAAGCACTAGGAGGAAAAAGGAACAAGTTGTTGGCCCATGTAAGTGTGAATTAGATATTATTTAACATCACAGCAATAGCCATTTCAAATAACCCTAACTGCAGCTTTGTGATTCGTTTCACTCTTAAGGCCCAAAAGAACGTGTTTATGAACGTGGGTTTGATTATTTACACTCTCGCCTTTAAAGTGACTCTGATATACACGGAAAAACCCAATCAAAATCTTTATTTACCAGCATCTGCTCTTTCTATGTCAACCTTGAAGGCCGTTATAACCCAAGGCAATGGCAATTACAGTGAAATACTTTGTGAGCTCGTGACTCCTCTGTGCATTTATGAATATGACAAATGGGAAAAAAATTCAGTGGCAAAATGGGGGAAATATGGCACAGCATTAATCTATTTATTCTGCTAACGGAAGTATTTAACACTATAGGGGAACTCATATAAGTCTTACATATTTATGCGCTGTCGGATAAAGATAAAGAAAGATAAGTCAGTAAATCAATTGGGGGCATTAACGTGCATTTGAGTTTATTTATTCGCCCCTGTGATGAGGGCACTGTCGCCAGGGAGTTCTGTGAATTTACTGTGTGTGTGTGTGTGTGTGTGTGTGTGTGTGTGTGCGTCTGCGTCTGTGTCTGTATGCAATGCGCACGCATGCTTGTCTGTATCTGTGTGTTCCGATGTGTGCGTGTGCTGGTTAGGTGCGTTTGGATGTTGTCTCTGCATGAGTGTATTTGTGTGTGCCTGTATAAGTGTGCGAGTGTGTGTTTTTGTTTATACACGGATTATGCAGGCCAACCTGAGCCCAGTAGTTTAACAGACAGTGAAGTGGCCCTGTCTCAGCGTCGGTGTGTGTGGATGTTTAGATTTATACTCCGTGAGAATGAGCTCGGGGGGATTGGGTGAGGCAACCGAGCCATTATCGCTCTTCCTCAAACTCTGCCAAAATCATCCTGCCCACTTCTTCACCTGACTCTCCACACGACCCGTATGTGTGTGTGACATCCATCAGAACCTCAGTGAGATTACGCCGCACCCTGAGAAATCATCCGTTTTTACGCTTAACAGAGAATCTTTCTCTGTCGTCAGCATTTGTTGAGAAGATGTATTGTGCTGGAGCCTGGAGATGATGGGTGCTAAATGAAGAGTTGGGCCAAGGTTTGAGGCAGTGTACTGAGTTCAGTCAGTACAGACTACCTCCTCTCTGATCCCTATTGGTCAGCAGAAAAGATGGTCTCCATGGTTCCTCCAATCGGGGGTAGTAATGTGTATCCAGTGCAGCTGGTATTGACAGAATTACCGCTACTCTGTTGATCAATAGTGTTGGAAAGCTATGACCCGCTCTAATGTCAACCCTCAACACTCCCCTGGCCTGGTGACAAGTGCTTTGGTTCATGGAAGCAGAACTTTTGGGTTCTGTACTTATGTCATACAATTTCCAGTCCTCCCAGTTCAGCTGTTGAGTCAACCACTGAACGTGTTAATTGCAGTGACCTTTAGCTATTCCTGAAAGCAAAAGCGGAAGTACTGTGCAACTTATTGAGGGATAAATTGACTTCTTATTTTCCATTTAAAGTTACCGTCGAGTTGGTTGGATGATGGGGTCACTGTGACTTATACTGGAGACAACCTGAGTGGGGCTAGTGAGCAGCATCTCTTAACAAAACTGTAAAATAGGCCTTCAAAATAAAAATATGCAGCTCAGGTTGACCGAAGGAATCACTCCTGTCCGTTACAAAACTAGAGAGTAGGAGGTTACCTCCACTTCACAGTATTCTACCGTAGAGTGCTCTGTCATACAATTATCAAAAGGGGGGAGGACTTGTTTTGGAAGGGTGTCGCAGTGCATCATAACTGTCTAACTGCAGCTCATCGTGTAGCTCTTCTGCATATTGATGTGAAAATTACCCATGATTCCTTCTGTCACTCAAAGCCCAAGGAGAGAGCTCTCGGCATCGCTCTGAAGGCGGAAAGGGGGAGGTTGATAGAAGATGGATCTCTTGTCTCACGACTCTTCTGACTTCTGCAGTTTCCCCCCTTTTGTTCTCGAACGATTGAATGGCGTGAAAATGCTGACAATAGAATCTGTGCATTACTCTATCCTTTAGTCAATGATCCCTTGTAAATATGTACAAAGTAGAAGTAGTAGACTATATTGTCCCCTTAGGGAAATTTTGGTCAGTGAGAATAGCATTTCAAGGCATGACATTTGTACCCACACTATCGAACACACACATCTTTGTCCTAGCAGGACCAAGGGCTGACAAGACAAACTTAACCACACAGCAGTGGCAACCCCTTGCTAAGGCATCTATGTACATAGTGACCAGTAATGCAAAAGACCATAAAATTACAATAAACCAGTGAGCGCTGACTGTAGTGAATGTTTTTTCTTCTTTGTAAATTTTCAGATGTATTTATCAACCTCACTCGACTCTCTGTGTGACTCTTAGCCAATCAGTGAGTGTGTTTTACTGGGATTTCTTACTATGTAGAATAGCTCGCAGTACAGATGGAAACCCAGCTTCTGATGCTAATGTTTCTACAGTAACTGGCATGATATTTCTTATTTTGGGGCTGTTTCCAAGTGTAGATACACTAAACGAAACACTTTTGTTGTCTGTTTCATCGTATGTTTATGTTTTGTTGTTCAAACTGAAGTCCTCATGGGCTGTTATTTACAGGCTGCTCGGGAGAACGTCAGGGACTGTAATGAGAATGGACAGGACTTAAGTTTGTTTCGTTCCTTAAATACAACAAACAACCTTTCGGTCTCTGCGTTTCTTCAGTCGCTGTTTTCTTCCATCACGTTAATCCTTGATGGGAGGAAAAAAGCATGTTAAATTTGATCATAAGTTAAATATGCACCGCAAACCGATGTTTGTTTGGGTGCTGGTTTTACAGCCCCGAGTGTTCGCCCTCTCCTTGTGAGTCCGCTATGCCATTTTCCTCTCATTCCCCAAAATAAATGTGTACAATTTATCGGAAACTGACAGCGCTGACACCATAATTGCCATAAAAAACTCTCATCTTCCCCTTCAAGTCCTCCTATTTAATGTCTGTCAGCTGCATCGCGTTTCCTCCATCTAGTTGCCAGAGCTGAGAGCTTGTCATCATTTCTCCTGACCTGCGCTCATATCTTTACAGATGTAAGGAGAGAATTCTGCTCATGAGAAATGCTTCCTATATCGATTTTTTCTCCTTTGTGTGCTTATATTTGAATAAAACAGATCGGTGAATCGCTGCAGTCGTGTTGGGGTTAAACGCCACGTGAAACAAAGCTGGATACAAAGAACCTTTTTCCCCTAATAACACACTCTGTTCCATTTGGCAATTTGTCTTCTAAAAGCACAGTTGGTCTCGTACTGTAATTAGTGTCACTCACGATAATATTAAAGTTCGCATCAGTAAACTCGGGAATGCGGAAAAAACGCTATCAAATTTGAATTGGTTTTTATGTGAAATGATAGGTTGCGTTAAGCATTGCATAACAGAAAACATGAGGCTTTAATGAAATAGCATTTATCCTTCAAATCATAAGTTTATCTGAAAAAAGATGCATCATAAAAAATTTGAGATCATTATTTGTCTGCTTAAAAGATGTCGAACCAGCGGCCTTTGTGCGGTGAGACTCCAGAACGATGAGGAAACTAACAGAGCTGTAAAGAGGCCACATACTTGGTGCCGGACTTGCAGGTTCGTCAGTTTCAAAAACAGTCAAACTACTGAAGTATGCATGGGGAACTGAGTTAAAAATTATGCTAACATACGCCATACACCATAAAACAGAAAATAAAGATATGCGGGTGCATGTCAAACCTCTATGACCACTACAGATGGACATTTAATGGGACAGTTTGTCATAAACACTGCACGACAGCTCCAAAAATCACCACAGAATCTGCTCTGGGTGTGTGTGCATGTGTGTGTTCTGTGGGTCTGTATTTGTGCGTGTGCCGGCATGCGTGCCTGCATGCATCTGTGTGCCAGAAGTGTTCTGTGTCTGTGACTGACTGTGTGGGGACGTTTTTGTTGCCAATTGGGGAACTTTTCCTGTAAAAACACTGACCTTCTCGGGAGCAGTAGTCCTTATGGGGACCAAAGCCTGGTCCTAATACGGCAAAGTGTCATTTCTGAGGTTATGGTTGAGGTCAGAGGTCAGGTGTGGATAGAGGTGATGTTCAGGTTAGGGTTCGGCATGATTTGGTTATTGTTTGGGTTAGGGACCTGATATTTTCTGCTTGAAGTCTAATAAAATAAGATTTAGGTCTCATAATAAATTCAGTCTATAAAATGGGCATTTTTTCAGTGAGGCCTTAAAAGTGTTAGGAAATTTAAAAATTAGCAACTGCCAACTGGCAGTTAGCCTCGGACATCTCCATTTCTGCTATAAAGTTAAAACGTGTTAACACGAGCTGGAGCCCCGCTGGCACAGAGAAGCTCATGAAACTGTGCTCTGAAACATTAGCGCTTCATTCTGTCGTTTGGTTTCACGCAAAAACTTTGTTTGGAATGCATTTTGGAGGCAGTCAAGTCGCGAATGAGGGAATTTCCCCCGTCTCGTTCTGCTTTGTCCTCAGAAGTAGCTTGAGTTTGGTGGCTCTGCTTCTCCGTTATTCTTTGGGACTTTTATTGTGTCTGTTTCTCTGGTGTGTATTTAGCCAGTGAAGAGACCATCATCTCAGTGTGATGTCCTTGGCTGGTCCTTGGTCATTGTCCGGGTGGCAAAATCACACCGTCATCGAGTGTCCTCGCCATTTCGGCACTTCATTTAGCACTGG
The DNA here is from genome assembly GCA_029692085.1 of Gymnothorax javanicus. Taxonomy (NCBI): domain Eukaryota; kingdom Metazoa; phylum Chordata; class Actinopteri; order Anguilliformes; family Muraenidae; genus Gymnothorax; species Gymnothorax javanicus. The sequence goes on along the minus strand of CM056208.1, from coordinate 51,538,527 downwards.
TGCATCAGTGTAGCATGGCATTTATGGGCTGGACTTTTCATTCCAGGTTTTGTGCTTGAGTCCCTGGTTAAGCTCCTCTATTAGACAATTGGTAGATGTATATAACCCTGAAATGCCTCAGGAACACATCCTACGTAAAGAGATTGTATGTATTAAAGAACATGGTCAATGTAAATTGGTCTTGATTATCGCATGTGCTAAATGAAGAGCCAAAATGAAACCATGTCTACGCTCTGTAAAGTGCTCTGGATTTTGGGACCCATTATGTCTAATGCAATTCATATATTTGCTTTTATATTGTATGCGAGGTGTGCGCTGAAAAGCAGAGTGTGTGTTTCTGAGGAGCTGGGCAAGAGAGGCTGTTTTTTTTCTCTGAAGGGAAAATCAAAGCTGAACTTGGCTTTAACCCAAAGCGGGATGGGAAAAAGAGAGCTGGACTCCTCTCGGGGTTGAGCGGTAACCGAGTCGGACATCTGGCTTTGTTCTCAGTGTCGCCCGCTCATCAGGGCTGTGATTCGGCTGTCCTCTCGCATGTTCCCCTCGCACCTCACAGCCGTCCAATTCCAGGGCTCTAAGTGCCCAAATTGAGCCATTTTGTTTCACTTTAAAATAAAGCGAAGACCTATTATGCTCCAGTTTACATTCGGGGGCCGTCCTCCGCCGCCCCTCGTGCCCCTGACGACCCCTCAGTTCGCGGCTCGCCGAAACGCGCCGGTGGGGAACCTTGCGAGGCCGGATGTTAGCGTTAACACTCGCGGCACATCAGATTCAATCTGCGGCCATTTGGAGAAACATGTGGCTGGCGTCAGAGGGGCGTGAGGTCAGGCCGGTGGTAATTGATGATGCTTATTCATCTCTTAACCCCCCCACCCCGCGTCGTTCCACTTTCCCCCGCTACCACTGTTTGGATAAACCCTTCTGTAGAAGTACTGCGGCTCTCTGAGTCTGGAGGAATGCCCTATAATCGTACCTCACCCTCTCCCGCCAAGGGATCACAGCACCCCTGCAGGGTGGGAGGAGTCTCTGCAGGGTTCTGGCACAACAAAGTGTGGAAGAAGCACCATGTCTCTCTCAGAAAAACTGAAATAACACTTGTAAATAAATCCAGCGTGCGATTTTTGAGTGCATTTCATATCCATCTGTTGGTGAGGTTCTTAAGTCCATCTGCCAGGGAGAAGGGACTGGACCATCAGACAATTCATTTCTGTCCCTGTAGGGTTTATAAAATATTCAAATTATTCTTACTTCAGCATGTTCTTATCCAAAATATTTCATTCTGTCAAAAATATATTTTTCTGCTGGGTGTAGTAAGATGTCTTCATGTGGACTAATTATGAATTAATTTTCTCTGAAATCTTTGTGGATTCATCAGGCTTGTTCCTTATTTCTGTGCAGCAGTGAAACAGGAGCCAGTTTTTCTAAAAAGAAGGGAAAAATGGTGTTAACAAGTCCCTTGTGTTTTATCAACTGCGAGTGAACATGTTTAGTGTGGAGGTGTAGATGAGTAGAGGTTTTTCATGGCTTGCATTAGAGTTGTGAGGTGAAGTCAACAATTTATTTATCTGCTCAAGCAGTTTCTTTGGGTTGGTTTTTTGTTCTGTTTTTATTAAAGTCCTCTTTAGACTGAATTATATGATTCAATATCCAGTGCATCAGTTATTCTGGGATCAATATTCAGTAAAATTAATTACCGCCTGCACAGTTTGCCATGCGCCTTTTCATTTATTGGCCTTTGTGGTGATTCCCTACATTTGCCTGCTAACGGTAATTTGTTTTATATTAAAATACAGCAATAAATACACTGTTGGCTAGTTGCATTAAAATTTGACCTTAAATAAAATGTTATAGCAATTGTGCAGCACTATTATCAGTATAAATCGATTACTGATAAGTTTAATGGCTAAGCCATATGCTAAAGGGCACGTTCTTAATGGCCACTTTAGTCTAAACTCGCATAAAACACTTCCTCCACTGAGGCCTCGTTTGGAAAATTCCCTGTATTTTCCCCCAGCGGCATTTAACCGGCTCTTTAAAGCAAGGGCACGTTTGTAGCATTGCGTTAATCTAACAGCATGTCTCCGAATTAGAGGTCGTTAGATGGCCGTTCTGCCAGTCAGCACTGGGTACAGCTTTAAACAGCCGGAGCCTGGAGTTTGCCTCTGCTCGTGCTTCATGCGGACATTTCTGTGACGGAAACGGGCTGCTCATGTCTCAGGTTTGGTTTCGTTTCACAGTCTTGCTGCACATGTGTCGGTAAGAATCCTTTACACTGGATCATTGGCTCTGGTAGCAGAACTGTGCCCTGATACATGCAAAAGAGCCAGTTTTCACGAAAACAAAAGCATTATAAAGGGAAGCAGGGAATTATGTCTGCTTCTGGCACTCGGTGGTTCAAACAGAAATGCCATTAATTGACGTGCAATTTTATTCATATTGCGCTTTTTACACCAGACTGTCACTTTACAGAGGTCAGAAGGGCAAATACCAGAGCCCCAATCTGCGCGCAGAGGAGTTTAGGAAAATTCTCTCCCAGGGGAGAGAACCACTAAAATAGAGGTGATAAAAGAACTTGCTGTTTTAGCTAAATCACCGGAGGAACCCTGCTAAAGTAGGGGAGCCCAGTCACCCCCCCCCCCAGCCTCCCGCCTCAAGGCTCCCGGTTTGGTTCTGCCAGCGGCTGGACCGGAAATGACATCTGAGTGGCCTGTTAGTTTGGGGTGTGATCAGAGGAGACGAGGGCTTCATTGTGAATGCCATTTCATCATTCTGAATCAATACCGAACGATCATTTCTGAAGACATTTTGCAAAAAAATCATCTGAAATTTCTGTACTGTACGACAACTGAATCTGTTTTATGGAGATTAGCGTCATTTGTTGCTTACTGAATGTTTTGCTTGATGTCAAAAGGAATTTAGGGATTTAAGCATAAATGCTTCTGCTATGTCGTTCATACACATCTATAAGCAACAGAAAACATTTCAGATGAGAAACGATTTTTGGCTCAGTCTCATCCTCATAATCACCACATTTTTTTTTTTTTATGTGTTTGTGGGAAGATGAAATATAACTGTTTTTGTTGGTTTTTATTGAAAATGTAGCATTTTATTGACAAAATTGCACTTTTTTTTACCTTTTGTTTTATATTTTGTGTGTTCCTCTTATTCAGGCCCCCAAGATTCCATTCTGCAAACCAGGCTTCTTAACAAACACCCAAACACAACTGCAAACAAGCCCAAAAAAATCAAAAAAGAAACATGAAACATGAAGAACTTATATTTAGGTTGCTTCATGAAGACTGCTGTTTTCTGACAGAAAATTGGACATGTTTTGGTCTCCAAACCCGCAATACAGACGGACTGGAGCTTTTCCCCTGGCCTTATTTTTAGAGATCCCCCCCGGAGGGCCCGGCTCTTTCTAAACAAACACCGCACTCAGACCCCACAGCAGTCTCTCCCACTGAGAGTCCTTTACTGAATGTGCAACGCGGGGCCCTGTTCCCTGGGTCGGCTCTCACCCCAGACCCCCTGCCTGCTAAAACACTGTCCGCTGTCTGTCATCTTTCAAAGAGTTTATCCTGACCGGTGACGAGACAGGACGCTCAAGGTTGACCAGAATCCATTTTACCCTGCAGCATTTCGCCCTTAACCCTTTGAGATGAGAGAACAAAAATAAGTAATAATAAGTAAGTGTACATTTTATTTGTAAAAGTGGCTTTTAAAACATCCAAGGCCAACAGAAATATTGCAAAAGTATAACAGGATACATACAATAGAAGATAAGCAAATGATTTAAATGTTTTTGACTGGGTGTATTCGTGTTATTTTTAAAAATTCCTCCTGGTTACAGGAGTGACTGGCTCAGAATTCTTGTGGGGAAAAAAGACTTGTTCATCAAAGTGTTAACGACATGACAGGACTGAATTAAATTTAAATATTTCACGTGTTTGTAACCTGCTTGTGTTTTTAAATGAGAGTGAAGAGGCCACAGTGCACTTGTCGGACCGAAGTTGCATTTTGCGTGGCTTAGCATCCCCACGGGGTTTATTCTGCATGCCGTGTTCGGTAAAGATCTGCCCACTTTTACCTGAAGTACAGGCGAACAATGGCTCACTATTTAAAATGTAATGGGGAAAAAAAAAAGTAAGACTGACAGGCACCTGTTTAATGCCTGCTCGACATGTCGGCACAGCTTCATGGGAGGTAGGCCACGGAAAGCCTTTGATGTGGCGATCTTTCGGGAGATTACGATCATTACACTCCAGAGAACACTTCACGAGCACCAAGTCCGGTCAGGGAGACGATGGCTAATGGTGCTGACAGCGATCGGGAGGTATAGAATCTCGGGAAGATTTGCCGAGGCTTGCCTTGTCTAACGAAGCAGCCTGTTCTTAAGGTAATGGAACCCCGGTACTTAAAACGAAAACATCTTCCGCCCCAGAGGGAGTCCTCTGTGTGCAGATAATGCTTCTAAGATGGGCTGTCATATCGCTCATCCAAACTGTCATGTCACTCGTCAGCCGAGGCGGTTTAAAGAAGACCGAGACGGACAGGACAGGTATGCCTTCTTATTAAATTTTAGCCTGAGAGAATGAGGTGTAAAGCGAAGGCTTATATTGTGTACATTTCAGGAACAGAGTGCGTCTCTGTCTCACCTGCTGGGCTTGTGGGCCTGCTTACATTGTCCTGCTCTCTGGCACATAATGCGCTTGCTGTTACTGCTCTTTTGTCAGAGGTATATTACCTCCAGGTGTAACTGGGCTGCATTCTCTAGCCATTTAGAGAATAAGGGGATTTATTTTCGTCCTGACTGGCGCTGGCCCAGTCCCGGTTCGTTTGGCCTTCACTGAAGCCCGAGAATATCTAGGCATGTGCACTCAGCTTGTTTTCTTTCTGCAGTTTGTTTAATTTGAATTGTCATGATTGAATCTTAACACTGTGATTTTTTTCTATAATCACGATCGATGGTTTTTCAAGCTTTGCCACATTGCTCATGTAGATTCTTGAAATATGTTAATGTCGACATTTCCACTGATTTGCATGCGTAGTTACATTTGAGCTCTGATTTATGATGATGTTGATGAATTTCTCCTGTGGCAAATTCAACATATGCGGGTGAATATTCAGGATTGTAGTCAGTAATCATTTTATGTCCATTACAGAAGGGACCGGGGACTAAATGACTGGGGGAAACCCCTCTGAGGACTTAGCTCTTATTTGAACGCATGTGCACACAGCTACGGAGAGAAAATGTTGCTTTTCTGCGGGCCTTACCTTGTCAAGTAAAAAAAAAAAAAAAAAAATAGTATTACAACCCCAATTCCGAAATAGTTGGGATAAAGTGTAAATTGTGAATATAATCAAAACGCAATGACTTTCAAATCACACCAGCCAGTATTTTATTCACAATAGAACAGAGATAACATAGCAAATGTTGAAATTGAGAAATTTTACAATTTTATCCACAAAATGAGCTCATTTCAAATTTGATGGCTGCTACAGGTCTCAAAAAAGTTGGGACAGAGGCCTGTTTACCATGGTGTATCATCCCCTCTTCTTTTTAACACAAAGTGGAAACGTCTGGGCATTGAGGAGACAGATTTCTTGAGTTTAGCCCACTCTTTTGATCCCACTCTTGTTTAATACAGGCTTCCAACTGCTGGAGAGTTTTGGGTCTCCTTTGACAGACTTTTTGTTTAATTATGCGCCAAACGTTCTCAGTGAAAGATCAGGACTGCAGGCAGGCCGGTTCAGCACACGGACTCTTCTACTACAAAGCCATGCTGTTGTAATAGCTGCAGTATGTGGTTTTGCATTGTCCTGCTGAAATACACAAGGCCTTCCCTGGAATAGATGTTGTCTGGAGGAGAGAATATGTTGCTCTAAAACCTTTAAATGCCTTTCAGCATTCATGGTGCTTTTTAAAACATGCAAGTGTCCCACACCATATGCACTAATGCATCACCATACCATCAGGGATGCTGGCGTTTGAACTGAACGCTGATAACAGGAGGGGTGGTCTTTCTCCTCTTTAGCCCGGAGGACACGACACCCATGATTTCTAACAAGAATGTCAAATTTGGACTCGTCTGACCACAGGACACTTTGCCACTTTGCTGCAGTCCATTTTAAATGAGCCTTGGCCCACAGAACACGGCGGCGCTTCTGGATCATGCTCAACAATGGCTTCCTTTTTGCATGATAGAGTTTTAGGTGGCATCTGTGGATGGCACGGCGGACTGTGTTTACTGACAGTGGTTTCTTGAAGTATTCCTGGGCCCATTTAGTAATGTCAATGACAGAATCATGCTGTTAAGTGATGCAGTGGCGTCTGAGGGCCCGAAGATCACGGGCATCCAGTAAAGGTCTTCGGCCTTGTCCCTTACACACAGAGATTTTTCCAGTTTCTCTGAATCTTTTGATGATGTTCTGCACTGTCGATGATGAGTCCTTCAAAGCCTTTGCAATTTGACGTTGAGGAACATTGTTCTTAAAGTATTCCGCAATTCTTTTATGCAAGCCTTCACAGGTTGGAGAGCCTCTGGCCATCTTTACTTCTGAGAGACTCAGCCTCTCTAAGGCATCCCTTTTATAGCCAATCATGTTACACACCTGATGCCAGTTAACTTAATTACTTGCTAAATGTTCTTTCAGCTGATTCTCTTATATATTAATTGCTTTCTCAGCCCTTTTTTCCCTGTGTCCCAACTTTTTTGAGACCTGTTGCAGCCAGAAGATTTGAAATAAGCTCATTTTGTGGATAAAAATGTAAAATGTCTCAGTTTCAACATTTGAAATGTTATCTATGTTCTATTGTAAATAACATATTGGCTCATGTGATCTGAAAGTCATTGCATTTTGATTTTATTCACAATTTACACTTCGTCCCAACTATTTCGGAATGGAGGTTGTATAATATTGTCAAGTATTTAATTCCTGCACATGTGGTGATGTCTCTGTGTCCTTAGTCATCAAAGTTGCCTTTTTCCCATTTTTTGTCATCATAGAGCTGGGAATTCTTCTGACTTTTGACTTTTGGATGCGTTTTTTAGGAATTTAAATTTTTTTAATTTTAAGTTGGTTCTTAAGAACGAAGCAGCTGTATGTTAGCTGAGCTGTGTGATGCTTCTGCATTAGACCGCTAACTTGTAATGGCACATTTATACTGGTGCGCCATAAAGGGCTAAATGTTAAGGGTCAACAGTCTGGTTTCCATTAAAACTTGTCAAACACTCTCATTTCCGCCTCATTTAACCTCATGCAGCCTTTTCGCTTCAGACGACGAACATTTCTTTTCAGCGTCGGGAGAGAGGCCTTCCTTGACCACCTTTTGTTTGTGATTGTAACTTGTATTGACAAGGCAAGCGTTTAGCATTGACATTTGGCTGGCACTGCTTATGAAACTCCGTGAGATCTTTTTCAAGCGTCGCCGCTTAATGATTTCTCAGATCTGTTGTCTGCTGGAGCAGCCAGATTGATTTACTTGAGGGGGTGTTCAGTGTGGGGGGCTGTGAGGAGGCAGACACACATTTCGAACTCGAGAACCGGGAACGGGGAGGAGCAGAGCCACAAAGACCGCTGCTGCGGAGAGACCCTTTAATTAGCGCTAATTATCTTAGCAGAGAACGCCGAGGCCAGAAAGGATTTATGTCAGCAAGCAGAGGAGATCAAAGATTGCGGCGCTCACATTTTAATCTGCTGAGTAAAAACTAATCGGGGCGATAATGGGACCCCGGAGAGTGACAGCACAGGTGGCGCAGGCCTTCATGGTCTCTTCTGCTCGAGCCCTGGGCCTATTTCCAATTAAACAATAATAGCGGCCTTTCATTTTTTCCCCTTAATATCTTAACGTGAGATTTGCACTCCTTTAATCGGGATGTGATGAGATTTTTTTTTTTTTTTTTTTCTTTCTTTTTTTTTTTTTCTTAACAGAATCCTCTAAGTGGAGATGTCACAAGCTATCGATTAAGGGTTTAATGGGCCAATTTCAGGCTTTTCGGAAATGTTTGTTGGCCTGAAGGGGCGGTTGGGGGTAGCGAGAGAGGGGGGTGGTTACAGGAATAGATTTAGTGTGGCTTTGAGATGGGGGGGTGTTTAAAATTGGCATAGGTGTGTCAGGGTCATTCATCAACTGTCATTGATTAATTGCCAAGAAGTAACGGTTGCTTAACGATTATTTAATATTGGGCCGACATTCAAACGTGCGAGGCCTCGAGCATGCCAGGACAAGGAGAGAAACTGCAGTGAGGGATCTCTTTGTTTTGTGGTAAGAAGCCATCACTAAGCAATCAACGACTGGGGAAGCCGTGAACTGTTGTAGCAACGGGCAACAACTGACATCTAGACTGTTGGAGTGTTTCAGGGGGGAACGATTGGCTGTGAAGCAATTTTCGAGTGAATTGCTGACATTTTATGGAGAGATGTTTAAACGCTGGTTGGTGTTGAATCTTATCCAGCTTAAAACTTCAGGCAATTTTCCTGGCAATTGGGGTGTTTTGGAGCAAGTGATGGAATTATTAACCCTTAGAGCGCTGAAAGAAAGTTTAAAAAAATCATAAATGATCTTGTGCTGTTGAAAGCCTATCATGTGGCAACTTGTTTAAAAGAGCTCCCCTTGCGGGAGCTCTTTTAAACAAGTTGCAACATGATAGGCTTTCAACAGCTTTGATTTTGATATCTTACATCATTGAGCAACTCTATTTGTATTTAGCGCTCTCAGGGTTACAGGCTCCGTATCGCATGTAGTACGATGGCCATAGTGTAGGTGTAGCCATGCTGAAAATGTCCAGATTGTCCTGTAATGTGTGCACAGAACCACCTTCAGCAGACACGTCAGGGCTGGTACAATATCTGTTTTTGATTTCTTAAGTAAGACACCAGAGGCTTTAGAATATAATGTGCTTGGTTTGGAGACCAGCATTTTGCCTCCAATATGTTAAAGCGATGGAGACGACCGTGAATAGACTCAATGCGATTTGCACAGAAAACTAAGTCTGCCTCAAGGTCAGTCATAAAGAGGGAATTCGCCCTCAGGAAATGTAACAGTCTTTTTTTTGTTTTGCTGTCTGCCGGTGGCAATTCAAATGACCGCCGCATGATGTAATCTTGTAATCATGTGAAAAGCTCAAGTGCTGTTAAATAAGAGATGTGCATGAACTTCTGCCATTTGGTCCGGGTAAAACTATCTTTGTTATTTCAAAATATTGCTCCATTCTAACAGCACACCTATTTAACAACTGAGTGTGCAATGAGACAATACCGGTTGCAACGTACATTCTCTTGTGGGTAAAAAATGATCAAATTCATATTTTGGCCACGTGGTTATCATTGAATTGCAATAAAATCGGCTCTCGGTGACCTGTAGACTGCTGGAGCTCAGAACAGTAGTGTGACTGAACAGCGTGTCTCGACATGCTGAGGAAATGAGTGCTGAAAAGTGTGTAAAAGATGAATTTTTAATTTTGTTGGTTGTTTATATTTTCAAGCCTGGCTGCATCCATGCTAGCATTACCTTCACCATTATGACACCATTTGTCTTGAACTCAGAGGTTTTCATTCAAACTTCAGTGTCGCCAAAGTGAGATCAGCACAGATGCTGGGCCCTTGAGCTAGACCCTTAACCTCCAAATGACTCCGAGGCGGGGGAGCGCAATCAATTATAAATTGCTGCGGATAAAAGTAACTGCAGCGTAATGTGATATGCAGTTATGTGGGTCAGCTGGCCACAGGCGACAGTAGTCCTGTTTTAGTTGAGGTTCGTGACTCTGCTTTGCTGTGAGACACTCGCACACGTGAATATGATGAATGGGCCCATGACGGGAGTAGCTGGATGTCGGTGCATTGGACCACAATGCCCTGCTGTTTTCCACACCACAGAACACATGACTGCCAGCGTGACGCTAAGAGTTAGCCCCTAGGCTAACCCAGGGAGTGAAGAAATGCCCGTACAAACAAAAAGCCCCTTTTAAACTAACTGATTGCATGTGCCGGCTAAAATCGCAGCCACGGTTCTGAGATTAATTTTGTAAAATGAATGTCATCATTAAGGAAGGCAGACCCTTTTTTATGTCGAATAACGAGCTATAACGGCCACAGAGATGCATTGTAATTAATGTAATTTCGTCTGTGCCCAAAGGTAATGGCTGGCAGATTTGTGGTCCCCCCGGGGCATGATGATTGTTTGTGGCATATGGTGCGGGTGTATGGATGGGCATGAGAATCGGGCCTGCTGTCCTGGGCTCTGTATCTAACCTCGGTATTTCTAGCCCGTCACTGCAACTGTAGGGTGACGAATTCTGCTGCCATAAGCATGTCTTATTGTCTGGCCCCTCTGTGCTACACATCGTTTAATTGGACAGAAGAAAAGCTTGCCAACACGTTTTCATCTCTCTCTGCTGTAGCTGGGAAGCGTAACTTCACCGTTTGGCCAATTTTAGCTCTATTTTTTAAACGTTAATGTGAAGGGAAGTGACACTTTTAATTTAGTTATTAACGCATCGCTCCTTTATTTTGTTTTTAATTAGTCTGTTGTTTTTTGAGGTTACCTCCCTGTCACTTAATGAACAGGAGCTGCCATATTTAAGCTCATCTCACTGTCAGCGTCGACTGCCTTGTTTGCCATCAGGGCTCACAGATACGTCGACTTAACAGCTCTTTCCTTAATATAAAAATGACAAATTGTAGCTACTCACAAGCAACTTGTCTTCTGTTTCAATAACAAAAACAAAAAAAATCCAGTAGGGATTGTTATACTTTCACTCGTAAAGAATACATGCAATTATATTTTTCCCATACACTTGGACATAACAAAAATGATCAAAGTTCTGTATTTTTTATTTTTATTTAATTTGTATGTGTTATATTTAAATTTCATACATAGGCAAAACACATGCGTACAGCAGTGAGTAACATTTTTTCTCTAGTGCATAATTGCTTTTATCCTTCAGAATCTAGAGTGATCACTTGCTACAAACTGTCCAATCACAAGCAGTTCCGTGAGACTCGCCAGCCTGCACTGCAAACAGTGTGATTGGACGGACAGAAGTGAAGGTTGTTGGGTATCAGATGCATGGCGTAATGTTGACTCCCAGGGCGGTAAGTCCGTTGGTGTCCTGCCAGTCGGGTCAAGGCGGAGGCGAACGCTGGAAACAAAAGTTTTCTGTGACCCAGAGGGTCAAAACGCAGCTTATAAAGTCAGGCCCTGTCCGAGGCTTCAGTGGCGCTCTTACCTAACCGTGACCTCGCTGATCCCCGCTCATTAATCAAAGCTGAGGGGCCGTCCGGACCCCCGCCCCTCCGAACCCCCCACTCACTTCCTTTTGAAGTGCGCCCTCCCCCGCCCCATCCCGTCCCGTCCATGAGGAAATGGCTGCCGGTTCGACTGTGAGTCGTCGGTTAAACTCCGGCGGAGGAGCTCATGTTGTGTGGGAATATCGCCCTCCTGTCACACGGGGCTGTGAATCTTGAGAAGAGGTGTACAACTCACACTCTACACCACATCACCCCCCCGGTCACGGCCCCCAAACACACGGCTGCCCCTGAATTCACCCCGCACCCCCCATCCTTACAGGCTCCTCCCCAAATCTGCTGGATGGATTTACAGGCTTGGTTCTTTCCAACTGTGTCAAAGAAAAACATCTGAGTAACTACTAAGAATCTAACTGGGGTAATTAGTTCAGTTACTTTGAATATACACGACTCAGTTGTGTGGGAGTGTTTGATGTAAATGTTTTGAATAAATGTATTAATATATTTCCTTCAGTATGTCGTCATACCCGTGCGCTTTCTACAGACGTGGATCCAATACACAAAAAATTAAACCTGGATTTACTTCAAAATGTCTTGTAAATGAGGTCCATGCTACTGTGTTGCATAACAAACAAACTTCTAACCTAAAAGCAATCAATTTGTAATAATACTAATAGTAATACAAAATTAAATTGCAAAAAAAAAATGCTCAGTTCAGTTGTGTGGGACCCAGTGGCATAATCATTTTAAGTAAAAGTAAATGCATACTCTAGCTTGTTTGAGCGAACATTTGGAAGGTGGTTAGAGTTGAAGTCAAGACTGAAGCTTGAATGAACAGTGTTTTGGACAAACAATTGTTCCAACTCTTCTCTGGTTTGTTGCCCAGTTATGTGGTGATTTCCAAGTCCAGTGGTCACTGCTGAATTTTGTTGTTGAGAAATTATTAAATATAAGGAATTAATGCATTATTACTTAATTTTCATATGAAGTGAGCCTTTTTTTTGCTACACTTCTAAGTGAATTGGTGTGTGATTTCAGTTTTTTGAGTTTTTGGGAAAAAGTTGTGGGTGGGATACGTCTTTGAGGAATTAGTGAATTTGGAGTAACTCTCCTTGTACTGGGAGGGTCCTCTGTGTAAATTTGCCCAAGGGTTCAATTTTTGTTATGATATGAGCTACATCTGTGTAGAATATACAAATGTTGCACAAATATGGGCGTGTATTTCTCAAGGTGCTGTTAACCCTTACAGTGTTGAAATAACTTTACATAAAAATGTAAATTTAATTATCTTCTGCCGTTGAAAACCTCTCATGTGGCAACATGTTTGAAAGAGCTCCCCTGCGGGAGCAGTTCCCCTAACTATCCCCTGCAGGAGCTCTTTTAAACAAGTCGCCACATGATAGGTTTTCAACAGCTTTGATGTTGCTATCTTACATCATTGAGCAATAATAGCTGCATTTAGCACTCTAAGGGTTAGCATAGTTTGATATTTTACTCGTCTGCACAGTGTTTTGCCCTAGAAACTGTTTGAAACACTGTTTTTTGTCATTTAAGTTGTATTACATAAACAGAAGCCAGTTGGAGAAAGTCTGCAGCATGTCAATCGCGACGTTAAGCTTTCTCGCCATCACCGATGAGGAAACTTCCATCGATGGTCATTTCCCTGGATTTCTGCTCCCTTGTCACAGGGCATCCGGTTATGTCTCACTGAGCCATTGACAAAGAGTTAATGAAGCTTCTATCACACAAGGCCAAGCCATTGCCTACCGCATAGTTTTTTTCATTAAGTTTATTAAAAGCAGTCAAATCCCGGTTTTCGCTGCTGACTAACGCCGGCCCATTCATTTTGGCTCCTTATCTTGGCAGGTAATCTGAGCTGAATGGTGGCTGGCCCATTATGCACATATGAAGCCCATCGCCCCCGCAGTATTGGCCAATTCATCAAATGTTTATCTTTTAGCCCTTGAGTGTTTGCCAGCCTCTCCTGAGCTTCCACAGCTATTCTGGAATAAAGAAAAACTTTATTTCTCTCATTTCAGTGTTGGTGGGAGCTGGGAAAGCTTTGCGACTGGACTGCTGTTGATTGCAGGGTGCCTGACTTAACACAGGTGGCGCCCTTGTGCGTCGAAGAAAGGACTGCACTGCATGATCATCTTTTCAATAAAGCACTTAGTACTTTTCTGTCATTTTTTTCATCCTTCTAATCCTGGATGTGATTACTTGGCTTAATTCTGTCCTGTTGATTGAGCATCACATGTTGACATGTTGTGCCTAACCTGAACAGGTTGATTTGTTTGCATTGTTTTTACGCTGCTGCCAATACTCGGACATACAGTGAGCACCATAATTCACGCGACTGCGATGAATTTCTTTTGTTACTTTGGCTTTGATTGCCAAGTCATTCATGGGATTTGAATCCCATTTACTTGCTGAAGAGGAGACTGAACAAAGTTAGAACTGAAGATGCTGCAGTACAGGCCTGGCGGAGCATCAGCAGCGAAGATACCCAGCGTCTGGTGATGTCTGTGTGTCACAGACTTCAAACAGTCATTGCATGCAAGGGCTGTGCAACCAAATGTGAAAAATGATTACTTTTTTATACATTATGTTCAACAGTTAAATTTGTTTTTGACACGCCTGAAATTGTGGAATATGCACAGAAGATGCTGTAATTTCTGAACGGTTCACCTGATATTGATGAAAACACCCTGAAATTCAGGCTCACAGTCTGCACTTCAACCTCATTCTCCTTGTATCTATACAAACTTGGGAGTGCTGAAGTACAGGCCCAAAATAACAAATGTGTCACTGTCCCGTGAATTATGGTGCTCGCGGTATCTGTTCTGCATGTGCAGTTTTCTCACTGTCTGCGACTGAAACGGAGAAGAGGACGTGAGACAGATGAATATCAGCCTCTTTTCTGCGCGGCTGTCACTGCAGAGATGAAGATTCAAAAAGATTCAAAATTCCAGATATGCGAGCCTTTCCTGTTTAGCGCTCGCTATAAAGGGAGAAAAATCAACTCCAAAGTAGATGCGAAGCAAGGATGACATGTGACTGTACTAAATCAGTGCTGGAGAATGGAGGAGACGACTGTATGGCAGGATTCTGACATACTGTACGCTGCCGGGAGATTTCAAATCTGCCAAAGCTTCTTTACCTTTCTTTAACCTCCACTGCAACGGTGATTAAGTCGCACAGAATTAAGAATTTCGCGTCTTTGCATTGACTTTGAACGTGATCTGTCGCGCAAAAAATTAGTTTCGCGTCCGGTGTGAAAGCAGCTTTAATCTTGTCACTCTGGAAAATAAGACAGCGTATTTTTCAAAGCTGATAGCTCACTGATTTCTCATTCAGAAATGAATTGGTTCTCGTGATTGGATGATGACTGCGCTTGAAGGTGCGATTATACGGTAGAGCTGGGCTTTTAGATTTATAATGGAGGCTACAAAAAAAATTAGCATACGCTAAAGCGTAACTTGTGTCTTCTGGTGACAGATAAATGTTTTAGATCTGATTTTACGCACAGTCAGGTCCATAAGTGCATGAGTAGTGACACAAATTTGGTTATTTAGGCTGAATATGGCTCCATAGTGAATTTGGAAATAACCAAGAGGTGCTTGAAGGGTGAACTTAAAGCTTTAATTTATGATTTTTTTTTTTTTTGAATATATTATATGAAACATTTAGGAGTTGCAACCATTAGTGTACCTTGCATCACTACCAATTTCAGGGGCTCAAAAGTAAATGGACCGACTAAGATAATCATAGATTAACCCTTAGAGTGCTGAAATAAAAATTTTTTAAATTATGAATTATTCCTTTTTGTGCTGTTCATAACCTATCATGTGGCAACTTCTTTAAAAGAGCTCCCCTGCGGGAGCATGAACAGATGAGGTGGTATGCATCTTTAGGAAAAGGCGATCGTGGTTTTTAAAAGGTTAAGGTTTGGGTTCAGGGTTAGGGAAAGGCGATTGTGGTTTTTAAAAGGTTAAGGTTTGGGTTCAGGGTTAGGGAAAGGCGATCGTGGTTTTTAAAAGGTTAAGGTTTGGGTTCAGGGTTAGGGAAAGGCGATCGTGGTTTTTAAAAGGTTAAGGTTTGGGTTCAGGGTTAGGGAAAGGCGATTGTGGTTTTTAAAAGGTTAAGGTTTGGGTTCAGGGTTAGGGAAAGGCGATCGTGATTTTTAAAAGGTTAAGGTTTGGGTTCAGGGTTAGGGAAAGGCGATTGTGGTTTTTAAAAGGTTAAGGTTTGGGTTCAGGGTTAGGAAAAGGCAATTGTGGTTTTTAAAAGGTTAAGGTTTGGGTTCAGGGTTAGGGAAAGGCGATCGTGATTTTTAAAAGGTTGAGGTCTGGGTTCAGGGTTAGGGAAAGGCGATTGTGGCTTTATGGAACACAGTCAGGTATTTCGAAGACAGGTGTGCCTTGCAGGTCCGCAATTTAAACTTGGGAAGCAGGAATCTAACGCTGTTCTCCTGCGGGAAAGTTTGTTGTTTTATTTGCCCGCTCAACCACCTCGGCCTCTATCCTACGCAAACTTTCGGTCTCGTTTCGTATCTCGACATCATCTGATCAAATGCTAGAAATCGGTGATAATGACCCATTTAATCCGCTAACAAGGCCCTGCTAACCTGTATGTATGATGCTGCTGACAGATGATGACGCCTCTCGTGTTTATCACATTCAAAGCCAATTTTTGATCCTGTATAAGCTCAAGCACCGACCTTGACCGGGCATTAGACTAGATAACGGATGGATGTTTTAGTTCAGAGATGATTTATAGTGGATGCATGTGTTCTTACAATCTTATTGCCAAAAATCTCAACCTTTGGCCCTATCAGTTCTCCCTGCTCCTCAGACCTGATGGTTTTCTCACACAATTCTCCAAAATAAACTGTCATCAACTGAGCAAAACTGCAGCATTAGTTTATTATATCTTAGAACCCATATCTTATATCTTAATTGGCTGCTGATTGAACAGAAACACAAAGTACTGCGGGACACTGCAGCGTGACATCGCCTGACCTGTTCTGGTCTTTGTAAGAATGACATCTCCCAGCCATCGAGAGGGGACTGCAGTCGCTAAGCCGCTAAATGTGGAGAGTGACGATCCAAACAAGGGCAAATTGAATTGTGGGAACTGGGTGTTGTTAGCATTCCAGTTAGCGTTATTTTCAGCGTTTGCCCTGAGAGTTTGTGTCCGTCTCCCTGACATCCTGATATCTGGCTTGTTTGCCTCTCTGTCTCGAGTTGAAGACGTCTGACCTGAAATGAATGGAAACTAATGGCCGGGGTTACTGAGTGCTACGTCTCCGCTGACTCCTCTTGTCAGGGCGAGTATATCAATCAGCGGGTCCACGTTAGCGTTCGGCTATCGACCTGTCCGTCTCTGTCCATTTCTCTTTGTCAGTTCGCTGACATTCGAGCTTCAGGAAAGAATGCCTGCCCTCTGTTCGTGTCCTTTATCGCTGACATCGACATAAAATTATCATTTCCTCAATAAAGACTTTTTAAAAAATAGGGGTAGGGCTAATCTGCTGGAAACATTCTGCTGAAAAACTACAACCATCTACACTTTCCATCATAATTTCTTTATTTCTTAAAATATTGTGATGAAATTTTCACCAGTTATTCTTGAGATGTATATCTATGAATATCCAGCTGAGTTGATGAAAAAAAGAAGAATTAGCAAATTTTCAGCAGAATGTTTTCAGAAGATTAGCCCTACCCAAAAATGGTTACTCCAAAAGTATAAGCAAGTGTTGTGTTTGGTGTGAATTACCGGGCTGAGGTTTCAAATTTTGCCTACATATTCTCCATGGCAGCAGTGTGCCCTCTTGAAAACTCCCTAATCTCCACAAATCATTCAGCTTTTTAATTGTTTTAATGTGACCACTGTTGAAACCAGATGTGCGCTTGGTTGCATTGTCTTTGAATAGATTGTTCTGTATAATTTGAAAATTATGCCCGTGAGAGATTAATTTTCACCTACAAATGCAAAACTGTGGAAGGACGCCGTGTAGTTGTGCCCAGACTTTAATTTACGCAATTTTTAAAGATCAGTTAGAGTTTCTATGTGTTCTTGACGATTTGAAAAAAAAAGATATGTCTGGTTACCATTAGCATGCTGTTTTTTCCCTTTGAAAGAGATTCTAGTTTGTCTTTCTCGGTGAGTGAAAGAATGGGGACCGATTCAGACTGAGGTCGCCTGGGTTCTCATGGTAGTTCACGGTCAGCCGGGGGAGCGGGTGCGTCATTAGATGTTGACAGGAAAGAGTGGTTGTGGATGTAGGCTATTATTTAAAAAAAAAGTCTTAACTCCGAAATATGGTTTTATCCCGCACTTGTCAAATTATTATAATTTGTAATGGACCAGAGTTAGTAATATTTATCATTTCACATTTTGGACATCAAAAAATACTTCCTTGGCAAGGAGAATCGAACATTATGTTGCTGGGCGACTCCTTTGTTGCTGTGTGTTCGGCGGCAGCAGGGGTGTCATTATTTAGTCTCCGCACCTCGTAGCTGATGCGTTGTTGAGGCGTCTCTCCCTTGGCAGTGAATTTAACTGATTAAATCACCGAGTGCACACGGCAGCGGTGACATGAAAACAACAATTAATAACAAGCGAACTCCCCGCGCTGCGCGACTCCAACTTTTAGTGTGGCAGCTAATAACATTACGGGTCAAAAAAATGCCGCATGCGGACAGGTGCAAAGGGATTTGCGCATATCCTTCATTTATTGTTTTTTGCTTTTTTCTGCTGGGGAAACGAGAATTATCACACCGCGCCTCTGACACGCAGGGAAAGGGATGCGAGAGGTGTGAGGGAGAGAACGAGGGAGCAGCTTCTAAAGGAAAACTCTCTCTTGAGTTGTTAGGCTATACGTTCTTTGTCCCTCTTCACGGCTTGTCACTCTGTTTTATGCTTTACCGCCGAAGCGCTGGTGTGTTCGCGCTGTCTTTCTTTCGCTGCTGTGGTTGTCAGCTATTTTACAGATTCTCGTGATGAGAGTGTTATAGGCCTACTTACATAACATGACCGAGGAACAAAGCGCACGGCCTCGCTAACGCAGTGCAGAGTGCGGTCCGTGTTTTATTGGAACGCCGTCTAATAGCGTCCGAATGCGTCCGATTAACATATTTGGGTTTTGTGTTTTGCATGGCGTGGATAAAGACGGACTCGATTCTAAAATCAACTGTTTGTATTCAGGGTCCGCGGATTACAAGAATTTGAAAGTAGAAAGAAGAAATCCGCACTAGCAAATCAATAAGAATAAGTTAAAAAAGAATATTACATGTAACGGTTGACACGGTAATGCAGTGGGTTGCACTGTTTCACTAGAAGAAGGTTGTGAGTTTGAATCCAGACTGGGGCCTTTGTGAAATTTGCATCCTCTCCCCATGTCCAGGGCACAGTGGATAGCACTGTTGCCTCACAGCAGGGAGGCTGTGGGTTCATATTTGGCCTGGGGTCTTTCTGTGAGGAGTTTTTGTGCAGTTTTCTCCCAAGTTTCATGAGGATGTTTTCCCACAGTCAAAAGACATACACATCAGGCCAATTACAGACTGTTAAACTGCCTGTAGGCATGAGTGTGAGTGAGTGAAGTGTTAATGGTGTGCGCGCCCCACAAGGGATTGATGAACTGTTCAGGGTGTGTCTCTGCTTTTCGCCGATATAGTCTGCAGGGATAGGCTTCAGCTCCCTTGCGACCCTAATGAGGAAGCAGTGCTTTAGTTTACAGATGGATTGATGGAAATGTGATTTGTTCTGTTTGTAAGCATCTGTTTTCTGAGCTGGAAGCCCATTCTTTGGGCCTGTAGTGACGGTACGCTTCGGCATGCAGCCTGTGATAGCTGGCAAACGTGCTTCTGACCTTCACTTTGGCCTACTTTTACTGCTATATAAATATGTAGTTCGGGCAAATTATACATGTAGTGCATAATTAACTTTTCATGCAAAAAAAATTAAAGAGTGTATGAGCCCTTCATCCTGGGATTAAATCTGATAATTTTACTGGGTGAAGTGTTTGCTGAGTAAAGGAGTATGAACTACTGCTCGTGTTAAAGTCTCACATTCAGTGTTGTAGGAAATCGTTTAACTGGATGTGAATTACTGATGCATTATGGGTACAAGGTGTCCGCTGCAGTCCTTGGCACAGTCAGGAAACACTCCGAGTCTTATCCTGCAGCCTCGCTGAGGCTCCAAACTCACACTTAATGCCAGACTTCGTCGTTATTATTCAGGGCCAGCTCGTGCGATACAAAAGCCAGCTACTCTCAGGAAAGCTCTTTAAAAAACTAAGAAACAAAACTCCCCAAATACTCTTGCACAAAATGGCCAGTTTTTGTCCCCTGAGAGCCCTGTTCTAGAACACGCCACAAAAGCCAGGGTCTGGGAGGCCTGTCAAGAGCAGACAGTTCCAAAGGCGGAAGATGATGAACGAGGTGTTGCGCTTGTGGATTTGTGTCGGGGGATTGACAGGGAACTTCTGACAGAGTTCTTTTATCTTGGGGTTTGTCTTTGTGTGTGTGTATGTGTGTGTGTGTGTATGTGGGGGGGTCGGGTCAGGCCCAAGCCCAAAGGCGGACACACTTTGACAAATGCGTCCCACGGACTGCGTTTCTGGGGCTCCTTTCTGTTTCTTGTGGGGGAAGATGGGGGTGCTGACCTCTTGACCCCATCCCTTATTGGACCGCTGAATGTGAAGGATGCCAGGTTGTGTGCTGCCAAAAATGCTCCCCAGTGTTGTACTGGTGTTATGAGATTTGTCACGTGTGCTTGACTGATGGAATTCGTTCCGTCGCACTGGCAAGCCTTGAAACCAGTCTCAGATCATTTCACTATTTTGGCAGTAGTTTTGTCCAATGACTTTGGATTTATTTATTTATTTATTTATCGTTCGGGAGGGGGGTTTGCTGTGTGACTGATAAGTTCCCCACCGTCCCTCCCAGGGAGAGTCGATCCATCTCCACTCCTGAGAGGCTGAAGTATTTACTCATGTGCCCCAAACTGGCCTCTCCTGAGTTACAGCCTCATCACCCTCCCTTTGCCTTGTCATTACAGGTCATTGACGGGACTCAAAGCATTCATCCAGCTGGAAGAGCTGATCGTGGACAACAACCTCCTCGGAAATGACCTTCAGTTGCCCTGGTTACCCCTCCTCCACACCCTGACGCTCAATAAGAACCAGATATCCTTTGAAAGTAGCAGGGGGAGGGAGGCTTTGAATGGCTTTTATTTAGCTGCGAGCTGGAGGAAGCGCAGCTCGTGAAAAGCCTGTCGAAGGGTCGCCTGCAGCCTCGGTTAATGATGTACGTTCCTTTCTCTTCCCTGTGTTTGCGCGTCTCTGCTCTGCGCTGTAGATTACAAGGGGAAAATTGCGGCAATAAAATTGCAGACCGCTAGGCTGACTTGCGGACCACTATTCTTACAGGAATTTTTAAATAGTGCACTCAGGATTTTGCACTAGGGCGACCTCTAGTGAGCACTACTGCGGTAATGCGGGAGAGTGTTTGACTGTCTGGAAAAAAAACCCTGGGAGGAAGTAGTAAAAGTTATCACATAATGACCTAATACTATTCAAAAACATTTAGATTCTCGCCAAATTTTAATTTTAAATGAATAATGAACATTGAAACAGAATAAATGTTCTTTATAAGTGAAACTATCTTTTTTATTAGTATGTGCAATTGTATTACTATCTTAATTTTTTTTATAAAAAAAAAACTTTCACAGTTGTGCGGATGAGCAAATTCAGAAATTAGTAATTGACTGAAGATTTATTTCCCTTGTAAATCTACCAGATGGTATTTGAATGGTTTTTTTTTTTTAAATGTGTGTATTTATTCCACAAGTATGAAAAAATTCATTCAGAGTCTCCTAGGTGCACTTTAGGACTATGGCATTGAAATAGATTCTCTGAAGTGAATATTGCAGCTCATTGCTGTTCAGTAGCAGTGGTTGGCACATGCTAACAAAGTAATTATTAATGTGTCTCTCTGGCGTATTGACATTTAAATTCTCTCACAGCCATAAAGGGCTTAATCTCTGACGTGAGGACAAACAGGCCAGAGAAAGCGGATGTCAGGGATGCATTCTGGGTGATGCGACCATCTATTTCCAGCTTGGAAAAGTTTATCGGCTCCAGAAATCGCTGACCGTTTCACCAGCAGGCATCCATCATTTTGTTGACGTTCTAATGTTCTGCGCCGAGCCAACGAGGAAATGCGGAAATACGCCGGGGACAAACGGCCGATTTCTTTCATCGCTTGCCAAAGAAATCCAGCCCTAAAAATCGGCCCTCTGGGCCCTTTGAAGGCTGTGGAGATGGAAATGTTATGGACATCGTCACTCAGTCCCTGCGGACAATTTAGACCTCATTCCAGTCTCATATCTTTCAAAACCTTCCTTCTATCCCATGCTGTGAAGCTGGATATCGATCAAAGTCGGGTCCGCCATCAATAAAATATCCCAGTCTGTTCAATGAATTGGAGACCAGAAGCAAGTTTCCAAAAAGCTGCTTTTTCACCCATCACTCTCGGTACAGTACCCTTAGAACCTGTTCGTAACCTCTACAGGTCGATTCCTGAACCCTAGACCTGTTTTGTGTTTCTACCTTTGACAGTACTCTTAAGTGTAAGCTGGGTTGTTACTGGATGGTAGCAGCCATGTCAGCTGTGTCCGAATGAGAGCGGTGATTCTCTCTTGGCCAATCAACGGGCTGCAGTGTTTCTAGCTCCACCTCTTAGAATCGGATCAGTGTGCCGGGTACCTGAACAGAAAGGTAACAGAAACCCTCACCGGGGGGCTGCCTTTAGTCCTGTGCTTGAGGTGTTTGACTGGGATTCAGAAGGTTTTAGGTTCAAACCCCAGTTCAGCCATAAAAAGATTTTGCGCTTGTAAGGTAAGGGCCCTTGAGCAAGGCCCTTTACTCTGAGATTTGGCCTCTGGTTAGGATAATCAACTGTAAGTTGCTTTGACCAAATACAAAAGTTATTAATGAGGATAATATAGCGATAACGTCGTGCAAGAAAGTCTGGTTGCATCCTGTGTGGAAGAGTTTTCTCCAGAATGTGTGATGTGTGAGTGTGTGAGAGAGTGTGTGTGATGTGTGTGTGATTGACCTGTGGATCCACGTCTCTCTCTCCCCCCCCCCATTGCCAGGCCTGTAACTGACATCACTTTGAACTGACGGTTGAAAAGGCCACGACGCTCCTTCCTGCTTATTTAGTTCCTTAGTTTTGATTTCCTGTCTTCACTTCCTGTTCTCCTCCTTTTCCTTGCCTGGTGGGTGGAGCTTTGAGGAAGCCTCGGGATAACAGCTGTGACAATAGAGGACCTCGAATAACTCCCTGAAGGCTCTGTGGAAACCCTGGAAATGTGTATAATCCAGGGATTTTAACTGAACTCCGTTCTGTGGAAACTTTACTGAGTTAGCCACTCTTCTGTTTGGTGCTCTCGGTCTGCTATTTCAGGAAACCTTATGTATTCGGGTGGGAGGGTCGTAGGTCATTGGCAGTATGTTTGGTGCATGGCACATATTTCAAACACACTGCAGCTTGGGGACTGTGATATACACGACCCTGCTCCCTGGGGATGATGTAATGAATGTTCCTGATCCTTGACCTTCGACCTTTGACACCTGACTGATATTGAGTCACTGCTGGAGCACTTGGCTGTTGTGACGCCCTCTCTGCAGTACCTCAGTCTCCTAGGCAACGAGGCCTGCCCCAACCAGCTGGTCAGCCTGGACAAGGATGAGGACGACTACCAGAGATACAGGTTAGCCCTGATTGGGTATTCTGACAAACCTGAGCGCCTGATTGGGTCTTCTTCTCCAGCACACTGTAAAACCACAGTGCTTGATTGGGTGTCAGAGAGAGGTCCTATATGGTATTTATTATGTCAATGAATTTAGCCTTTTAACCTTACAATCTCAAAGGGTTCATTCCGGGTTGATGAGGAGAATTCTCATTAACTTTATAGTTCTGTGGGTCTGTGTTGTAATATTCTTAATGTGTCAGACTCGTACATGAACATTAGGAGGACTGCAGTCTCCGTTCAGTTCAGGCGCAGCATTACACCAGGTTACTCTGTCTGTAGGTCATTGCTATATTCCTATGGGGAGGCAGAGTGCAATATTGCTTATGTGACTCAACAAGTTAAATCTTTTAATTTTCCATTTTCTAAAATCAAATCAATATGAACAAATACACTTAATACAAGCTATCCTGTGCTTGTATTTCAGCAGATGTGCTGGCTGGTCATAACGTGAGTTTCTCTGACGGAATTTAACCCTTAGAGCGCTGAAATAATTAAATTCATATTTAAAAAAATTTATCTTGTGCTGTTGAAAACCCATCATGGGGCAACTTTTTTAAAGACCTCTTATAAACCAAGTCGCCACATGATAGGTTTTCAACAACTTTGACTTAGATATCTTACATTATTGAGCAACAATAGCTGCATTTAGCGCTCAAAGGGTTAATTGACTTTGACAAATTTCCCAAGAAACTACCGCGACAGCTTGTGTGCCGAGGGAAATCCTTCCATAATGGCGGTAAGCGGAGTCACCGTGGTTTGCCCATGCCCCGGTCTCATTTGTTACGTCCGCACGCTCTGGCCTGGGAAATCTCCTCCGAACCGTGTCTCAGCTCTAGAGCTGCTCAGAAAGTCGTGGGGTAACTTACCTCGCACATCATCAGTTTTCTGGAAAAAGCCAAAGGGTTTGAAAAGGAAGGCCTGTGCATTGGTTTGGGTTGGACTCCTCTGGATTAGCGGTCCCGGGTGTTTGATTGGCAGGTGGTTTGTAAATCGAACCACTCGCTTACCCTGGGATCTGAGGAGTTTCTAGCTGCTGTTCTCTTGGTATGTTTCCGAGGTGAGTGAAAGGCTCAGAAAGTCTTTAGCTGGATTGCATCCTTTTCTGATTCACTTTTGAAATCATGGCATCGTCTCATTTCCCTCTTTTTAATGAGTATATATTAAAAAACAAACTGTGTCCATGGCTATAAAGTATTTGTAAAACACGTATTCATTACAGCTACTTTTGCTTTTTGATTTGAATTGATTTTCAAAGATCATGCCTCCGATACTGCAAACTATAACAAACACCTGGAAGTATTGCTTCAACGATGTTTTTATATGCCATTCTATAATTGAAAATGGTAAGGTTTTAAAAACGACCTCTGAATTTCCAGAGTTGATCCAGGCACAATTCACTAAAGTCTTATTTCACATTGGACTTCATTCCAAGATGGTGGATTTCTGTGGTTGTGGATGAAGTCACAGATTTCCTGTTCAGTTGGTTTGTCTGGCCTGTCAGCACCAGTCTTACTTTTCTTTGTTGACAGTTTTTTTGACCTGATGTATTCCTTCGGTCGGCTCTGTCAAAGATCCATTAATTCTCTCGGAAGTCTGACAGGGGCAGGTCATGTGATCTGTACACGGTCACCTCATCAAACTGCTGACCTGAGTTTGCGCATTTATTTTTAACTGTCGCCTTTTTTTGTGAAATAGTGAAATACCCGTCTGCTTTGCTGTTTTGACTTACAGTTGCCCTGACTTAGTCCAGCACTTAAATAAAATGAAAGCAGGCATATTCAGAACCTCTAATGGAGCAAGTTATGAGCAATAAAAACAGCTGTAGGTAATGTTATCTGTGGAAACACAAGTTATTAGCCCTTTGTTTATATGGTTTTTAATTCCTTTTTAAGTTGGTCCTTGAGGGAGTACAGAAATTAAATATTTTGTAAGTACAGAAGAAATAAAATGGAAGTGAATTCTCGTACAATTTTTTTTTTGAATTCCCAGTGAACGTAATTTGTGTAAAATGGGTACTGAATTCTTGTCTGGGGCTGCTATTTTTGATAACTTCAGTATCCCAACATATACTGTATGAGAGCTCTTTTCTTTATGTTCTATAGTCAATTAATATTTTTGTCATAATTATCTGCCATTTAGACCTGGATCCCAAAAGGGTTATTTTGGAATGAAATCCACCCATCCTTTTTTTTGTGGAGAAAAAAATATGAAGCAACATATTTTTTATTGCAAAAGGTAAATTTATTTTGATTTTGTGCAAATCCACACCTTGCAGTTATATTTACAGACCATCACTGTTACAATCGCAGAGCTGTTTCACTGATGTGTGTTGGAGTGTCATTCAAACACACTTCCTCCCACACATGTCCACTTCCTGTGAGCGACTCTGCTCCAATCAGAGCAGTCCTGCCTGTATCCAGTGACATCACTTTTATTTAAGAGCAAGAGATGTGTCACCCCTGTAAGACCTAATGGGTGTTTTTGTGGATCTAACTACAGCATTTATTGTTTTGTATTTTTTTATTCTACTTTCTAGAAGCAGACATGTCATTAGCATATTATTGCAACTGGAAGTTTTCAGGCTGGAGTTCGAAATTTGACCCCAACTTGGCTTTGTATTATTTAGTTGTATGCCTGCACAGTTTATGGAATATATAACTGTACTGTATTGTATTGTACGTGAACATTTGAAGAAGATCATGAAGATTTGAGGTCAGCAATTAACTCAGGTGCTTCTTTTTTAGATCAGCTCAGTGTATTGGCCTATTTATCCACCTTTTGGAATGCTCTTGCATTCGTGATTTCCAGAACATTCTGGCGAATGCTTCCTGATTAGAATGTTAGCACACAGCGTTCGAATGCTGATGTAACTGCCGCTCCTGATGATTGACAGCTGTAGAGTTCTCACCAGCTTCTTTTAAGTCTCAGTGGATCTCCTGTGATTCTGTTGAAGGTATTTCGTGCTGCACAAGTTGCAGGGCCTGAAGTTTCTCGACACGCGGAAAGTGACGGCAAGGGAGCGGATGGAGGCGGAGACCCGTGGCGCGTTCATGAAGGTGGTGAAGCCCAAATCAGACGCGGTAAGCTCTCGCGGCGATACTGCAGACCAAACTGCCAGATACTGCCCCTCTCCGACATGCTTCATGTTCGTCTCTCACACTATTCGGTGTCCAGTCACCTCGTGGGATCTGTGAACGGGCAACACTAGATTCCTTAGGCAGAGAACGTTACAACATTTTGTTTCCATCGCTGGAAACCAAGCCGTTGCACACAGTGGAAAACGCTGGATTTTTTTTTTTATCCTTTTCTCTGATAGGAATTCTATCAGTTTTAGGGGGATATCAATAAACCAGCTGGCAGTGGTTTTGACGAGCACAAGCGGGGACATGAGAGAAGAGAAAAGAGAAAAAATTCATTCAATTTGAGTTGGTGCCCGATAACGTGATGGAAACAAAATGGCTCCATGACCAGATTTTCTGGAACCTTCATGACGCAACTCTTTCCATCTGGGAGCTCTGAGCGACTCCACCTCTGGTTTAGCTGAAGATTTCTGGTAATCTGGGGCTGCCAGATGGATCCGTGGCCCGGTTTCACAGTGGGCTGAAGGATCCAAGTTCTGAACACCTTATGTTCTGTATCAGCCTTCATATTTGTGTTTGAATGGATAAACGAGTGAAATTAACAGTAAAATTTTTTGTGCCCCTGTTGATTGAGTCCAGTAAATAACTGAGGTTCATTTACTCTCAAAAACGAACATAAAATTAGCGTGAGGTTTTCCTGCGTTTCTGTCCCTGCAAAGCCCCCTGTGGTGTGATGGCGATGGTGGTCTGCGTGAGGATTCTGCTCCACAGTTCTGAGTCTTCGCTTGTTTTGTTGTTTTCCTCCTCAATCATGGCGACAGTCAGAAAATCACTTGCTGGACAGTTTGTGTTTTGGCTGAAAGGAGAGATTGAGATTATGAGAGAGGTAAAGCCCGTGTGGCCAGTTCGGTTTTAGCAGGCTCTACGGTTTCCTAAATACCAAACATGTCACTTTGTTTGCACAGAGCGCTGCAGCTCATAAAATAGTCTGGCCGAAAAATTATCGCTCTGATTTAGTATTCTGAGTTTACGCGTTTTTACAAGTCAACCGAAGCAATTAAAATGAAAAGCGCAGTTTGTTACAGGAGGCAAAACAGGCCATTAATTTTAAAAGATTATTTTCCTCCCACGTTCTCCCTGTTCTCAGGTCCTTTCCTAATCTTTCGCTCCGCGTTTCGCTGTGTTTTAGGCAGTGCGGCTCTCGTAAGTTTGGACAATGACGCTTATTTTAAAGGCTGTAGGTTATACACAGTTCATTCAATGTGGATTTAAATACAAAACAATTAAAAAGAGTCTATTTTAGGAAGGAATTACTGAACTTTACGATTTCTTCACAGGCCAAAATCTTACCGCGCTGTTAGTAATAAGGCATATGTGATGTTTGCAGAAAGGCGTATGACGTGTAGATAACCCTGTTTCTGTAGCGCTGGTGCCATTTTTAGAGTTTGACCTCCTGAGTTTGGTGGATGATCATATATCTGAGGATGAATTGCTGAATTATCTGAGCGGTGAAACAGAGACTCTTCAGCTCATGGTCACCTGTGTTCATGAAAACCACATTATTTAATAACAGTCCAGTTATTCAGCTACTGGTCTGGATGGAGCAAAAAGCTGAGATGGAACTGGCTCTACTGGAGCAGGCTTGCCCAACCAGGCATATACCATCATCTTAACCCTGTGTTACCCAGTCAGTTATTGTTTATATGATGTTCAGCTGATCATTCAATCCCTGCATAATCCATCATATAAATCTCTAAAGAAATTCAGCGGAATCCCTTTTCTTTCCTTGCGAGGAAGTTTCCTTTTAATGTGCGCACAGGGCATTGTGACCTCACTTCCTGTGCATATGTCCTGGATTACAGCTGCCAGGGCCCGATTCTGACAGACTGGGGTCATGTTCCCCAACTTGAGTGTTCCTCGTTGGCACCTGTTCTCATACACGGAACCTCCGCTTTTCTTAACATATTTCTGCCAGTTTAATTATCCTAATCTTTGTGTTGAGAGGAACGGAGATGTCTTCAAGGGTCATGAAAGATTCACTGCATGCGAGGAACTGGGCCGCAGTTTGCTAAATGCTCTAGAATTTTGATAATGACCTGCAAGTAGTGATGGCAAGAACGGAAGGAACTGCTGAAAAATAGGAGTTCAAATTTGTTTAAAATGCATAGAACATGCGAATGTTCCCATGCACAATCACTTGACTGCTAATGTGAATAAAGTGCCAAAATAATAAAGTTGTGTCATTACTACACCTTCCTGTCTTCACTTTAAGGTGTGAGGCTGCAAATTTGTGATCGGAATGTTGTTCTCTGAAAATTCCCAGGAAATGGAGGTGTTGAGCAGAGACTTAGAATTTTGAAATGAGCTTTAAAAAAAAACCAGCTCTGCAAAGAGCCAATCACAGCTCAGCCTTTTCTGGCACAAAGCCAGTGTTTTTTGAGAATGGGATGGGAGACAGGCTGTAGCACAGGCTGCTCTGCGCTGCGTGGGAGGTGCTAACACTGTCCGTAATTGGCTTCATCGTCGTCCGGACTCTTCGCTGACCAATAAAGCCAGTCGCCAATTAGCTGAGATGCGTGAGGAGCTGGCGCAGGATGGGGGCTGGCCTGCAGGAAGCGGGTATTAGATGTCCATGTTAGCGCTAATGTTGCGTACGGCGGGGTGTCTTGCATTAAGAGACAGGGTGTCATTAGCAATGTTACAGCACCCTGTAATTAGCGCATCCCCCCCCTCCTCCTTTATTATCTAAATTTCCCATAAATTGACAGCGTGGGGAATTGAAGGAAACTAATTTGAGCGTTCTGCAGAATCCGTGTTCAAATAACTGAAGTGCTCAAGTTTGCAATGCCTCAGGCGTAATTTAAAAGGAAATAAAATTTAATCACAACACTCGCTTATGATGGCAAAGACTTGGCAAAGAAAGTTTCTTTAAATTAACTTGGTACTTATTTAGTGTTGTTTGTATTTATGTGGCTTTTTAGGCAAAGAAAATCAAGGTATTTCTAGATGAAATAATGTAATCAAAGGCATTTGAGGACTCAGCAAAATTATTGAAATGTCCCTGTTTAATCTTGTAAGGCAATCAATCAAATCTCCGAACAGCTATACTTGTTAATCTAATCGAATTATTAGCCTGTAACATAACCTTACACAGTATTACTGAACCTGAAAGGTATTGAGCATGCTTCTGTCAGCATGATATTCATCACTTCAAATATGATTTTTTTCTCGAGAGAATGTCCTCAACTGATTGACTATCGGTCAATTGCAGTGTCCACTTAAGTGCTGTCTGCTTAGAGTCCTACTCAAACACGATTAATCTGTTCAAACATGCAGTACCGATTTCCTGCGTGAAAGAAACTCAGGCAATGCAGTAACTTCAGTTCGTCGAACTTTGTTGTTTGAGGCAAATAACAGATATTAAATAAAATTAGGATTTAATTGGCTGTTTTGTGATTTAATTTTGTAATATTGTTTCCCAGCGGTTGTCGGGTAGTCCATTTCTTAACTGTAACTACAGAGCCGGGTTTTTAAAAATGTCTCATTAACAGATTTGCAGTAAAAGGCTTCTCCTGTACAGCAGTGTAATTGGATCACACTGATTTTACTCGTTTTGTCGCCTGATTGTAGCTTCATGGGTCATTTTCAGAGCTGTAGTTACAAATGCAAAATAGGGTCCCGTCTCACAGAGGTTAAAGGCTGGTTTCCAGCGTGGGGAGGGAATGGTTTGTACTCATTAATTTACTGCTAGCGTGGGAGGGCAGTACTGAATCACAGGAGGTAAAGGAGCCGTGCAATGTAAACAGGATTAAGGCCTCGCCCAGGTCACATTATAGGAGACAGACAGCAGTAATCTCAGTGAGCCTTCTCACTTTGTTTTTGGGATATTGGGTGTGGACGAATATACTGTGACGCAGTAATTTGCGTGGAGTACTCTGAGTTAATGAGGACATGACGATGCAAATCCCACATCAGGGGTGAGTAGGGTGGCTTTGACCTCCCGAGCTAACTCACTGGTCCTGAAGTAACTGAAGATCTCTGGCGAAGATAATTATACTGTTATTACAACACAGAAAGGGTTTGTTAAATGTCAGGGAAAACTTAATTACAGCAGCCCAGCCACTTCACCAACACAGCAGTGTACACTGTGACCTGCTGTGACCCATCATATGAGTCCAGTACCAGTACAGCCTCTGGCCGTGTGGCCCTCTGGGTAATGTAGTTTATCAGGCTCTGTGATGGCATCTTCCTGACATGCCCAAAATGGCAAAGTAAAAAACACTTCCTGAAACATGAAGATGCTCCGTATAAGACTCGTACGACCCTCTGTGTTACAGAGCTGCTGTTCGTCACAAGCTTCAGCGAAATCGATGGTTACAGCTGAACATTGATATGACTGGCACGGAAAAAGCAATGGCTTGAATGTTAGGTTTGTATGAGGAAAATTTTTTTCATTATTTTTGCATCTGATGAAATGCCCACAGTTTGTGTAAAGGGCTGTTTGTTTTTCCTTCACCGTCTTTGCTTTCTGTTTGCTCCCCCTGTTAGCATCACTGATGGATATGCTAAACCCAGCTGCCATTTTTAGCAAACTGCATTTGGACACCTTTTGCTACAGGCTAACGATGCGGGCTGTGTTTAGCTTTAGTCTTTCCGCCCGCCCTCGACCCCAGACCTCATTCACTTCCTGTCAGATAAAACAAAATATGTGACATTGATGCTCGGAGCCATGGCAACATCAAAGATGCTTCTGTAAGTGTGTTTCACACAAGGTTTTATTTAATGACACAGTTTTCCGCTGTTATAGTCCTGGGGATGGGCTCGTGTGTATGATGGCAGTCTTCTCTGGGAAAGTAAAGATGAAAGAGACGTGAGTTTGGTCTCGCTGCCGGCATCGATGTGCTTCTTCCTCGCCGTTCTCGCCGTCGGTGAACCCAGCGGAGGCGGGCCAAATCCGCACGTTTTAAAATCACGGGGGAGTATTATCAAGACAATCACACTGTCTCTAGGGACTATTCATGTCCACACGAATTCAGTGTACATGGGGGTAATGAAATTCTTACAACGTCAAATGGCACAGAACAGTCATCTGTTTCCTCCTCAAATAAAACTATAACAAAAAGAAGTTGACTGACCAGATGGCAACCTTAAATTTCCAGCAGACGGGTTTTGGCGTTGAACTCAGAATGGGAAAGGGCATTTTTTATGATATCTCATGTGGAATTCATCAAATCTGTCTGTATACTCTAAATATTACATCTCTGTACACGAGCACTTGTTCTTCCATGAGAGAGGATTTTATATATCATTTTCTGCTGATTGCATTGGTGCTACAGTGTATTTTTCTGGGCCATTACTTCACTAGTTCTGGCGCTGTGCTCTGTGTGTCTGTTAATGTACAAACTCCTGCGGTTCCACTTCTGAAACCATAATGTGATGGCAGTATTTTGGGCATTAGAAGGCTGCGCAGTTCACAGACAGAAGGCACAGATACGAGCCTTCTGGTGTGTTTTGTGAGAAATCTGCGTCCATTTTTCTAATTTGAGGGAATTAATTTGCAGGATACTTCCTCAATTTACGTTCCTCCGAACACAAAGCTTGTTGTTTTCTTTTTGTGTGTGTTTTTGTTGGAGCTTGTCAGGCTTGTCAAGCGCACAATAGAGAGAGTATATTGTTCCCAGCACTTAGAGTCTCTGAGCTCAGACATCTGCCAGTCTGTGTCGATGATGAATTCGCCCGCCTCATTAGACAGGGGTGTGGGATTACAAGTCGACGACACATTAATCACGGGTCTCTGTGGCGAGGCGAGCCCACAATAGGCATTGTTAACAAAAACTTTTCAAACATGTCACTCTCCACCCTGGCAGCCCGTAATCAGTCATCCTGATTGACGGCTCCGATAGATTGCCCTATTTGCGCTTCGTATGGCGCGAGATAGCGTTTCCACCGACTGTCGTTCTCGAGAGCGAGGGCGGTCACCATCGAGTATTAACAATGAAGAATGACAGGTTCGGCCTTTGATGCTCAGCGTACGCTCGAAGCAGACGGCTTTCTGCTTTTTCTGTCGATGTCTGGTCGTATGGTGAAAATTCTGCGCCGTTCTTCACATCAAGGGAGTTTATTTACCTTTGATTTGATGGCGACTGATACGTATTGACATTGTTACATTGTACGCTCTTTGAAAGGATGCGTCGGAAATGACAAAAACGGTGTCAAATTTCTGCATGCAAATGTGTGTGCTCTGGGACAACACAAATTGTGTCAGTTTTAACATATTCAGAATGTCAGTGGCTATTTCACAGGATCTGTGATTAGCATAAAGATACTCAAGCATCCAGTATTAGCAAATAACTGTCGCTGCACAAATTATGCAGGAATAAGTTTGATTCCTGAGCAGACTGTCATCTGTCTGGTTATAGACATGTCTTAAGTGTGTAAATCCCCTTCAAAAAAAGGAGCAATATACTGTACGCACACTTTGTACATCTGTTACCCATTCCTTTTAACCCTTAGAGCGCTGAAGTAATTAAATTTATATTTTTGAAAAATTTATCTTGTGCTTTTGAAAACCTATCATGTGGCGACTCGTTTAAAAGAGTTCCCGCAGGGGAAACGAGTCAGAAACTTACTTATGTCGACTTTGTTCCTTTTTTGGGGGGGGCGCAGTTGGTTCAAAAATAATGTTGGCAAGCTAGCTGGTGTGCTTTGGCAGCATTTAGTTTTGCTAAAACTATTTATATTCACATCACTTTACGTGGGGAAGCTCTGAGGCTCAATATTGGTATTATAACGGTGTCCAGTTGACGTAATACGATGGTAAGATTGCCTGTTCATTAAAGCTGTGACAAACTGATAGGTTTGTGCACTGTGCCAAAGCTTGCAGGAAAATTGTTCCTGGCCAGATCAGATGTAACGGTAGGTGTTCACAGGATTTGATTTTTGAAACTGGCTGAGGATCGGCGATCCCAACTCAATCAGAGCAGGTAAATGGAGTTTTTGGAAGAAAATCTGATTTGACTGCTGCAGTGAGCTGTAGCTAATTGACCCTATGCTGTGCCGATGCCCTGACTGACCGGCCTGGTCTATGACTCACTGATTGATCAGCATGTGCAGTAACGGTTAGAGATGATGGAACAGGGTAGAAGAGTCGTCATTGAGCCAAATTCAGCCTCGTTAGATGCTAAGATCTTGTGTTTTTGGGTTCTCACTCATTTTTTTGAGCTTTTATCATCTCACCCAAATCTGGCTCTTTTGCACATCTGAAGTACATTTTCGAATGGTGTACGAGTAGTGATTCAGGTAAATGTTGAGATTTTAATTCTGTTTTCCCTGGAGCTCTTGTGGTACTGTCTGAAAACAGCAGGGCATTCGTACCCTACGAGCACTTAACAGTTACAGCGTTGTTTCAGTGACAAATTCGCTTATTTGTCCACAGAGAGAAAACAATTTGCTGTTGTTTTCTCTCCCCTCGTGATTGTTCTTCAGAGGCCAGAGGTATTGAATGTTAAGTTTTTTATTTTTATCCTGCTACACCAGCCACTATTCTGCTCAGAGACTCTGAATAATAGCATGCCATTCCTTTGATAGCTGGTAACTCTGGGCCTTTCTTAAGAAGCGACGTGCTGACAGGGAATTAGTTAACTACAGCACATTTTACGAAGCCAAGTAAAGCCCCTCATAGATGCTATCTCAAATTACTGCCAACAGCCCCATCCCCGTCCTGACATTGCTCGGTAAGTAATGTACAATTTAGTGACATATTCATTGGAATCTGTCGCGTGTTGGATTGAATTCTCTTCCCTCTGTATCTCAGCCCTGGAACATATTGCTCAATTATTTTTGAAGCTGTCAGCAACAGGAGACACTGTTATTTAACGTGCGTTAACTTTCTGTCATTAAAGTGCAGTACGGAGGCGAGTCACACATCCGAGGGTATTTATTTTCACTCAAATCTGCAATAACCTTCACATTCCACAATTCGGGCCCCGTTTATTTAAATGTGTCCTCCGAGATGTGAGAATAGCCACCCTATGCGATGGTCCCCAGGTCATTTATCTTGCGTTGTGATGTGCAGAAGAAATGCTTTCCAAAACAAAAGAGGAGGTTTTTCTCATTGTAGTGTACCGTGTCAGGGAAGTGCCTCACTTATCACAGTTCGCTTGTGTCTGCTGGTCTTCTGATCATGGCACAAAGAACAATGAGGGAGATGGTCATTTGAATATTTTGTGTGACCGCTTGTTTACTGAGATGTTTGGCCTGGGCTGGGTCATTATGTACTCACATAACTAATAGCCTGACTAACAACTGCTCCGCGCATTTATGTTGTGCCAGTCATTGTACATGTCGGTGAATGTGCACATCCTATTCTTTAGCATGCAAATGACGTGACTCAGGCCTTAAATACAGCTGAGCAAACATCGTGCGGTCCATAAATCTTTGGATATTGACGCTATGTTTAAGTGTTGTGCTGTCATCTTTGATTTGTGGGTATTTAATTAAAGCGTTGCTGGATGGATGGTCGCCATCTTAAGCGCAACCCAGGAAAGACGGAGGCGATCATCGTCCCTGTTGCCTCCTCTTCCCCGTATGACTTTACAGCCTCCATTGGGGACACCTCGGTGTCGTCCTCTTCCAGTGTGAGGAACCTGAGTGGTGATGGATTACAGATTGTCCCTCTTTGAGAACATTGCACAGATCATTGAACATGAGATGAGTGTGGAGATTCTGCCTGCATTACATCTGCAGAATCCGCCCTTTTCCACAAACTACTCCACCCAGCTCCTGGTCCAAGTGTTGATACCATCCTGCCTGAAATACCGCTTTTTTTTTTTTGGCTGGCCTTCTGGGTCGAGCACCTGTCCTCTGGAGCCAATCCAGAACACTGCAGCTCACGTAATCTACAGCCTTGCCAGATTCTGCCTCATGGTCCGCCATCGCCCTCCACTGGCTCCGCCCCCGCTCCGTTCCTACGCTTCCTGGTTTTGTCTCCTGTCTGTTCTGGCTCTCGCAAGGTGGAGTGACCTTCCCACAGAGATCAGACTCCAAGCATGGTCTGAAGACTCACATCTTCAAGCTGTACCTCTCCTCCCCAGTTTATTTTGCTTCGCTTTTGTTTTGGAAATAATCACGCCCTTGCCTGTTTTAGTAGATCATCTGTTTACTGGGATTGTTCTTGATTCCTTTAGTTAAATCACTGCTGCAGACAGTGGGCAGTAGGGCTACTGTATTCTGGTTGTCCATGTGTGCTTGCATCTGTCACACTGTCCAATATCTTGACCATGCTGTGTCTCCCAAAGAATTGGGGGTATTTTCACCAAAATCAGACATAACTCCCCACTGAGGGTAGCTGAACTGATTAATTTTAAGAGGTCATTGGGTGAAAGGTCAAGGTCACATGAGGTCAGTTTTACGCAGGGGCTGAAGAGCAACTTTTTGGTCGTATGAAGCTATGGCCAGCAGATGCATAGTAATAGATGCTTTGTGTTGAGTTGTAGCTCGTTCTACAGGTTAACTATATTGTCCAAGTTCTGTGTGGCTACTTCTGGCAAGTGGATTTTGCTGTACATTACTCTGGGTAAGGTGGTCTGCTAAATGTCCGTAATGTCATGTAATATAATTTACTTATCAAGTAAAATTTGTATGCGTTATAGCCCTTTAAAATTTTATCACTGGTCAAGTGCTTTTGAATTATATGTTTCCATAAGATTTAAGATACACTTTATTGAACCCCATGGGGTAATTTGTCCTCTGCATTTGACCCATCCTATAGTTAGGAGCAGTGGGCAGCCACAGAGCAGCGCCTGGGGACCAACTCCAGTTCTAAAGCTAGTGCCTTGGTCAGGGGTGCCTGTAGGTGTGTTCCTATGATGAATGTTTTTGTGGGTGGGGGAAACCAGAGAACCCGGAGGAAACCCACGCGAACATGGGGAGAACATGCAAACTCCACACAGAAAGGCCTCAGGTCAGATTCGAACCCACGACCTTCTTGCTGTGAGGCGACAGTGCTAACCACTAACGCCTCCGTGCCGCCCCAACACGTTAAGGATGTCCGCACCACACAAAACAACAGAACTGAATATAACAGTTGGCTTCAGTGTTTTATCCCAGAATGGTTCATTGGCTATTACCTAGATTAGGGGAGCTTGTCTGGGTACTGAATTTAGCATGTGCAATGGAGACGTTAACATCTTGCGGATCTGAGGCTTCAACTTGAATATCCTTTAAAAGAAGGAGTATTGAGACATTCAGTCTGTAATTGGAAACCTGATCTGGGACTATAGTCCTGTGGCAGAGCACAATTAGTAGGTGACAGAGACTATTATAACATCTAACCATCTTTGTTTCTTTCTTATATTCTTTATATAACCCAGGAGCGGGGTCTGTTTGCAGTGTTTCCGGAGAGGAAAGTGGAGAATGGGGTGTGTTGGAGCCTTTAAGGGTCCAATTGTTGAGTTCTTCCCCATTTAATCTCTTTTAATGCAAGTCAGGATCCCAGTGTTACTTCCATGAGCTCTAACCTGCTGCTGTAGATTTACCAGCCAGGCAAATTACT
This sequence comes from Gymnothorax javanicus, assembly GCA_029692085.1. Lineage (NCBI taxonomy): Eukaryota > Metazoa > Chordata > Actinopteri > Anguilliformes > Muraenidae > Gymnothorax > Gymnothorax javanicus. The sequence continues at coordinate 51,501,828 of CM056208.1, read as the reverse complement.
GCTCAGCTGACCTACCTTTTTTTCTAAACCAACTTCTGTTGGTTAACCCTTAGAGCACTAAATGCAGCTATTGTTACTCAACGATATAAGATTTCAAAATCAAAGCTGCTGAAAACCTATCAAATGGTAGGTTTTTCAACAGCATAAGATAAGTTTATATTTTTAAAAAATTCATTTCTGCGGCCTAAGGGTTAAGAAGTCAAGTACCGTACTGCTAGGCTAGCCTAACTTTTGGTAAATACCAAGAGTTCTCACCAGCAGTTGTTCGTTTGCTAGTCAAACGACCTGCCTCTAGGCTAGCCTAACTCTTTTACTATCATGAGCCCAAACTAACAGCTGTACGTTTGCCAGTCAAGCAACTAACCTCTCGGCTAGCCAAACTTTTTTACCACTATAAGCTACCCAGTAACTCTTTTTTTCTTTTTTTACCAGTTAAGCTTCTCTCAGCAACTCAGAGTGTAGGGAACCCCAGAGTTCTTGGCGCTCCACGGGCTGCTGTCTGGTCAAGAGTATGGAAGTCCGTTGGAGCAGGAGATGGAGGCTAGTTGAATAGCTGAGGAGGGAATCAGGGGAAGAACACCAGATGGATCGTGTAACCGCAGCGCTATCGAACAAAACAGCCAGGAGAGCAGAGGGTTGAAACAGTCCAGATTGCAGTTTGGAAGGCAAAATGTTACGTCCTGTGATAACACTCGGAGCCTGCAAATGGCTCAGATTTATCTTGGAATGACATATGATTCTTACCATCATTTATGGAGGATGTGAAACGGTAGTTCTTGGAAATGTGTGTTGTGGTTATACGTATCAAATATGCTGTAAGAGTTATGTATCCGTCTCTACAGCAGTGTGGAATGCGCCGTGATGCTTTGGCAAATAAAGACACTGGCTGGATTTCAATTTCCTCTTGTGCCCTCTCTATCTCTAGCTCTTTGTGGTCGTACAGTGACTGATATGATCAGATCTGATATCACGGCACAGCAGGAGTGCGTTTGCTTTGTGGATTTGCTGTCGTCTTGTAATGGTGCATGAGATTGTGTAATGGGAGTGGCTTTGAGGCTGGCTAGGTCAGAGGTCAGGCCCAGGTCAGTATGGGCAAGTGGGTTAGAGGTTGACAGTTGAGCCAGACGTTATGAAACTTTAACGGGAATATTACATGCAAAGGTTTACGTTTCATCATTTTGTTTGTTTTGTATTGTTTTCACAAGTGGTTTTTTTTTGTTTTACATAACCACGATTCATGTGGTTGCTGGTAAAGGACTTTTCAGAGTGCCATCATTAATTACGATGAAAAAGAATATTACACACAGCGTGCTGTACACTGTATCTTGTTGCAGCAATACTTACTTCGTCCTGTGTGTTTATCTTGCTTCCTTTGCTCTTCTGTTTGGACAGTTGATTATGCATTATAATATCAAATTTTTCTTATTGAACAGAAGAAATAATCTACATCCTGTTATTCATCCTGTTATTTAACTTGTAGAAAGTGTTTTCTGTCGTTACGACCAAGGTTGTATCGTGGTCTTAGGTCTATATTTTAAGGAGATTGAAATGGCTCAGCTGTTCCTATGCATCAAGTCATTTCAAGGGAACTTTAAGCTAGCTTTAACTTTGTGTCATCACCTTATTCATCCCACCAGTACAGCTCTATTAATGGCTACTTTAGTCCTCTATTTTATTGCCTGAAAACGATGCTTCTCTCTCTTGGAATATTCCACTTTAAAAATCAGATCGCCGCTCCTTGACTTGTAGCACCGTGAATAAAAATTTGTTTGATGTTTTGTGCAATTATCTTCAAGGTCTTTTCTGGTACTCTTTTTAATGGGTTTGGTCAAGGTTTCAGGCTAGCTTTATGGAATGAATAGCCATATATCTGTTACGAGGCGCGATGTTTGACAAAGACATTTGGCTCGTAGCCAGTGAGGCTGAAATTTTTTTTTTTTTTTTTTGCATAGCTTATTAATTTATGACCCGCTTGCAACGTTGGCTACTAGGAGGGGTCACCTTCGGAAGCAGTCTGCTGAAAAACAGCGCCGTATAAACTGATGACATTGACCACATAACAATATCACATTCCTGCGGCTGGCTGTCTTATCTCGGCCAGCAAGAGTTACGGCTGAACCGACGGGCCCATCCCATTAGCGAATGATTCCACAGTGGTATTGTATCACCAGTCCGGCACTTTGGGACATTGTGTTGCCTCTCTCCTGGATGGAGTGGGGATCTGAATTAACTGTTATTTACTGGTAATGCGAGTGTTTTGTGAGGTCAAAAAACCTACATTACCTGCATATGAACTTTATCCTTCTCTGACTTGCCTGTTACTATCGTACTCATAAATTCTGCACTCAGGAGCAGCATAAAAAGATTGAATTTTTAGGAGTTTAAAATGAAGCATTTCTGGAATATAGGTATTTCTGTGTCACATCAGAGGCCAAATAGCTGACTGCATATATGCCAGGCCACAATCAGGTCTTACTGATTGTGCGTCCTGTGTTGCCAAAAAGACCGGTAGTGGCAACCTTTCTGTCGAAGCGAAGCCTTCTACAGTTGGGTCGGTTGGTTTTGAAGACATTTTAAGACTGCACACTTGTTTTAAAGAGAGAGCTTACCAGTTCACTCAAGACATTAAATATTATGTGGTTTTATGTGCCTGTGTAAAGCATAGGAGGAGATGTGTTGTTTTTTTTTTTTTAATTGGTTTGTTTTTTGTTGTTTTTTTTAATGTTCAGCTATTTATATTATCACTGCTGAACACCTGGCTACGTAACATCAAAATTAGCATGAGAGAATTGCTATGACAGACCAACCTCTCCGTGCATTTCTGTCCACATCACGCACTGTTACTGCAGAAATGGTGAAACCCAGTCGGAAGAAGAGTGGCGTTTGTTTTGTGTCTTGAGATTAACGTTGTTCTCATGTAAATTGACAGGTTTGTTTCATTGGACCTCAAAATGGCTGCGTGTCATGTCCATGTATGGGCCCCACCCTCTCTTGTGCCAGTCTGTTGTATGTTTTCTGTCTTCTTTGAAATGTACTATTTACATTGGTGTTTTGCTTGTCGAGTCAGTTGCAAAGGATCATTGCTCCTGATTGCACTGGTTTCGATGGAGGTATGCCAGAAGGAAACACCATGCTGCTCATTTTGAGCCAAGATGACTGACTGAATAGTTTAGCTCACCCCAGGCCTGTACGCATTCACTGGCCAAATTCCCAGTCATTGGCAGACCATCACCAGCCTGTCTTTTCCCCTGTCTGTCATCAGCAAGTCAAATCCTGCTGAATATATAATTCATGTGATCATTTATTTATTGCATGAAGAGACAGACAGAATTTTCCTGAAAGGTCTTTGTAATTCGCTTTTATCTGTGCACTTTCAGCATCTCTCTCTACACCCTAATGGTACACAATTTTTGTTTTGACTATAGCGCAGATTCAGTAAATCAGATTTGCTGAAATATGACTGTTTACCATTTAAATGGACGAGAAGCATGTGTAGCAGGTATGTACAGCTTTATTACATTTTGGCATATACATACTTGGCATTCCATACTTAGGTATGGAAGTGTTTGGACAGTGAGACAATTTTTAAAATTTTGCCTCTCCACACCACCACAATGAATTTGAAAGGAAACCATTGAGAAGTGACTAATGACTTTTGGCTTTAATTAAAGGGGTTTCACAGAAACCTTGCATTGACCGTTTTGGAATTATAACTATTTTTATCATCGTGCTATATTTTCAGGGGCTGGAAGGTAACGGACCTTTCAAAAATATAGCAGTAAGCTCCGCCCCCCTAGTTACTGTTGCTACGTCCCTCAAACTTTGCAGCACAGTTTTGAAATAGCGAGCGCTCAGCAGGAATTTGACCACATCTCTCTCTCTCTCTCTCTCTCTCTCTTTCTTTCTCTCTCTCTCTCACATATTCTTAATAATATTGCAGTGTTTTCTTTTGCTGAATTTGTCTAACATGTCCAGGGAAGTTTTACGGAGAGGCCTTAACTATTTTACTCGAGGATATGTACACAGAATCAAGATTTTTTTTTTTTTTTGGAACGGCTGGAGATGTCAGAGTCACAGCGGGGTGCCGGCAGTCTATGCTGAGAAATCTTACCCCTCATAGACTTACTATCCCAGAACACTGTTTTCAGTAAATTAATGGGGTTGAGGTTTACAGTTTAAGTATTTGTTTACAAAGGATTGTCGTTTACACTTGGGTTTGAGTACATCCTCCCGATACCCTGTGAAATTTTTTGCAAAACTAATAGATGTCCAGTATACTGTAACACTCTTACGGTTAGCCTGCACATTATGATGCACTTCTGCTCTGTATAGAAGTTTCAAATTTATAGAAATTTTTCTGAAGTCTTTTACATGATTACTGTTTGTTAGTCGTTGTCTTGATATACTTGAGTTGACATGTTGAGAACACAGTTATTTTCGTATGAGAGGCATAAAACTGAGATATACATGTGTTACGAGATTCATCTCAGCTCGATCCCGTGCAGATGTCTTTTTGAACGATTGATATGCACACATAACAGCTGGAAGTCGACTGAGGACTCGCCAGCAATAATTTATTTTAATCAAGTTCAGCACCTGGTTCTTTGCGGTTCAAAATGGAGATTGAGTGGGAAGGGAAGTGTCACTTTAGACCGAAATACTTCAGAGATAAATAACACGTTTATCATTCTGCGGTTCATCTAACCTTGAAGTCAAACAGGCAAGATCCTCCTTTGGTATTGTGCATATTAAATTGACACTTATCTGAGACTTTACTGTAAATCCTTTAAAAACAAATGACCACACATTAATTCCCTCCAGCATTCGCTCCCACAACAGGCTCAGATGTTCAGAACTGCTCATATGTCCTCGACTGTTCGATAATCTAAAAATTCTCCAAAAGAAAAAAATTCCTATTTATTCTCCATGAAGTCTTTGTTAAAAATCTGTGGCTCAGTTAAGGAGCTGCAAGAGTTGAAGCATCTCATTTGTTCCTTGAATTTTAATGCAAGGCGTCAATCGCTGGAGCGCCTGTGGTGTCACCCATTTCACAGTGTGTGCAAGCAGCGATTACAGTGAGCTCCACTATGTTTTAGATAAAGGCATATTTTTTTTTATTGATTCGGCTCAGTACTACACAATTTTAGATTTTAAACCTAACCATGTGCTCATGGTTCAAGTGTAGAGTCTCAGCTTTTACTTCAGTTTTATTTTGATTTCACCGTGTAAATTACAGCACACGAAAATCAAGGAAAATTACGTAGATTCATTCAACCCAAATAATATTTTGAAACTACTCATCAAACTTTGTATCTCCCCCAGCGTTGACATGCTGATGAGATGTGGCAGTTGTTGACTGTTGGCGGTATTTTCCATCGACGATGCTCTGGTTTCAAATGCTCTGCTTTTAGCCTTCACAAATCATAAGGTGGGCCTCACACACCAGTGAGAAACAGGTGTTGGGATTTATTCAGGGATGTATGTGGTCCTCGGGCTAATTTCACAAAGCAGAATAACTGTGCTGAGTAAAGCCAGGAAAAGCTCTGTCTAAGGCCATCCTTAAATATAAGTTCGTTTGCTGTAACATTTCAATGAAAAAAAATGGGTAGGTAGGCAATAATTTTTTTTTTTTTTTTTTTTTGAGATTGGAGGCAAAAAAAAAAAAGTCAAATTTTCGTCTCTATGTCTACGTGACTACCTTATGTCCCCAAATGCAATACCAAATTATGGCCACAGATGCCACAGTTTTGCTTTGATTGTTACTTTACACAAAACCTTTCATCCTGTGAGTCTGACACAACGAGGCTTTATGCATCTATGCAGTTTTTGGTTATTGGAAGTGCGGAAAAAAAAAATAAAAAGTCGGCCACAACACTTGATAGGACTGGCAAGTCAGTCGGAATCAAATCTAAAAAAAAAAGTCCGGCCAATTTGATGGGGTCTGTCGGGTTACGGCAAACAAGAATATTTTTAAGGATAGCCTAGCCTCAGTCCGTGTCCCAGATTAGGGGAGAATTTGGGTTTTACTCTGCACACTTATGGGTCCAGTACTGCAGTAACTCTGTGCTCATGCTGATCTGTGAAACAGGCCCTCGGTGCGTCCTGTCATAAGCCCAGCATCTGCATAATAAGAGCTGCTGTCCTTGGATCTGTCATTATGTGTCGTCCATCTGACAGCAGGGCGTCTCTTCGCATCAATCTCCGTAGGCCCTGACCTTCACTTCCCCCCCCCAACCTCGCCCCCCCACAGCTGACTCAATTACCTCTCCACACCTTACAGCTGCGCTCCTGCCGACGCGCCGAAGGTGAGCTGAGTCTGTTTCTCTCTCTCCTGACACCGGATTTTCAATTTTCAAGTTGTCGCACAAAGTCATGAAAATCTTCTCAGCTGGCCTGTGGTTCGTCTGGCGCCGTCCCCTGTGCGTGATTTGGACTCGTGTGATTACAGGACTGTAAAGTGACTGGGGAACAGAGTCCGGTCGCTGTGGAATGATCCGTCCCTTTAGGAATGCCTGTGTCCAAAAATCGATCCTCGGCCAGCCCGAGGTGTGTGTGTCACAGGCTCTGATCAGGCCTGTAACAGGGCAGTATTGACATTGAAGTGTGACATCTACATCTGCCCTTCGTTGAATATAAATTCTCTGGTACAGTAGCTAATGTCATTACTGCATAAATGAAAATAGAGACTACGTCTGTCGAATGGTAAAGAAGCGTAGAAATTGATACCCAAATATTACTGCAAGCGGGCATTAAATAGATTGAAATGCATCCAGGAATATCGTCAGAGAGCCAGGCGTGAGGAACCTGTCACTGCACAGCCTCCACGACCCTGCTACGACCTCATACCACTCACCGCAAAAACTACACCCCACAATCCCATCTCTAGCTATTATCGTTTTGAGTAAATGTCCCTGTTTGTCGGTGTAATTATCAGCTTTCAGGTCTTTCGCACCCCCTGTACCCGAATTTCACTCTTAAAATGGGGTGCTGCTCGTCAGGGCCCCCACAGTCAGCTGCTGGTATGTGGGAACATGATGGATGAGTCGCTGCGGGGACTGGAGCGCTCTCCATTAGCCGTGGGACTGGAGCGCTCTCCATTAGCCATGGGACTGGAGCGCTCTCCATTAGCCGTGGGACTGGAGCGCTCTCCATTAGCCATGGGACTGGAGCGCTCTCCATTAGCCGTGGGACTGGAGCGCTTTCCGTTAGCCACAGGGACTGGAGCGCTCTCCGTTAGCCCTGGGACTGAAGCGCTCTCCATTAGCCGTGGGACTGGAGTGCTCTCCATTAGCCCTGGGACTGGAGCGCTCTCCATTAGCCCTGGGACTGAAGCGCTCTCCGTAAGCTGAGGGGACTGGAGCGTTCTCCGTTAGCTGAGGGGACTGGAGCGCTCTCCGTTAGCCGCAAGGACTGGAGCGCTCTCCGTTAGCCGCAGGGACCGGAGCGCTCTTGGTTAGCCGCAGGGACAGGAGTGCTCTCTGTTAGCCGCAGGGACTGGAGTGCTTTCGGTTAGCCGTGGGACTGGAATGCTTTCAGTGAGCCGTGGGACTGGAGCGCTTTCGGTTAGCCGTGGGACTGGAGCGCTTTCCGTTAGCCGTGGGACTGGAGCGCTTTCGGTTAGCCGTGGGACTGGAGCGCTTTCGGTTAGCCGTGGGACTGGAGCGCTTTCGGTTAGCCGTGGGACTGGAGCGCTTTTGGTTAGCCGTGGGACTGGAGTGCTTTCGGTTAGCCGTGGGACTGGAGCGCTCTTCGTTAGCCGCTCGTGATTTTTACATCTTATCTGCATCAGAGGGACGGACTGGCCGGCGTTTGGAAATGGAAACAGAAGCTTGTTTGGGCGTCTGCAGCGGAGAGTGACCAATGACGGTGGCTAGGGCATGACAGATATTCGACAGGTACAAGACACCGTTGGGCAACTCTTTTTTTCTGTCTCTCTGACATCATTTTGGTCATCAAACACTGTCTACTGACACGTCTCAACAGCATAAAATGGCTTTTACATGGTGTGTCCTCTGTCTTTAATTGTTGATGCTGCTGTTTTCCCACAAATGGTACATCTGTACGATATAAACAATGTTCAGTTAAAAATAATATACTTAATAACTGCAATAGTGTCGGCGTGACACTATATGGTTATGGTATCGATGTTATGATGTTTGATGAAACCATTTTTTACCCAACTCTTCTCTGCAGAGATAAGTCTCAATTAGCTGTGAGAATCCTTGAGGTGCCATTGTTACATTTATAGCCATTAGAATGTAAATTCAACATTTTTTCTGTTAAATTCCCCTTTGAACAAGTCTTGCAATTAAATTTGCTGTACATGCCCTGTGTGTGGTTATTAAAGACCACTAAGATGTGTTTTAACCTACAAATTTAAGTATTGTGTGTGCTCAGTGCAGGTGTATTGTGTGTAGTACAGGGCCTGGAGAACAGACATACTTATTCATGTCTACAATCAGTCAGAAAACTGTGAGCCTCTGCAGTGAGTGGGCTGCACTAAAGCTGTATCCTACTACACCATGGCAGTGATGCTGTTAACTTTGGTTTTAGAGTTGAAGGATCGGTACAAATTAATGTAATTCTTGTTGGCCGACGGAAAGGCACACTGTATAAATGTTAGTCGTGACGAGAATTAGGTTTGATGAGCCCTAAATTTGACGAGGCAGGATTCGTAATTTATTTTCTAGCTTTAAATAACAGATGCTCGGGAAGAGCAGTTCAGTATAGTAGCCCCATCTGTCAGTATTGATGTTGCTCATTGATGAAAGCACCAAAGGGAAAACAGCGCTTGTTCTTCGCGGGCGAGGCCTGGTTCAGTTGAAGTGTGTGTTTTACACGCTGTGCTTAAAGCTGTAATTACAAATGCTGTCTCTCTTCGCCTCGATTGTGCTGGTTCCACAGCTTATGTACAGGAGACGACAGTCCCCTGGCATCAGTCGGCTTCTCTTTGATCAGAATGAACAGTATAAACAGACTGTGAAGAATCACATAAATTAGACCGAATAAACGCGTGGAGGCAGAACGTTTGTGGTGAATAACATTAAAGAGTGAGCGTGAGGGTTTATACTTCCTGAAAACTATTCCTTTCGTTTACCGACACTGGATGCTGACAGACGTCTGAGCCGGGCTGAATGGTAATTGGTTTGAATTGGTTTCTCCTCACAAAGCATTTTTAGAGACTGGCTCGAGGCCCCTGATTTACAGCGACCTTAAACTCATGCAAAACCTTTTAGCACATTCAGAACCGAAGACTGGCTGGTGATTGGTCATGGTATTTGTTCTGCACCAATCATTGGTTGTGTTGTTAATCTTGTGTCTCCTAAAATGTGTAGCACATGTGAAAGGGCTTAGTAAACCAGGCCCTATGTGTTCTGAAGCCTTTACTAGTGGACCTTGGGCTTGTCTGGGGCTTTTAACGAGTGAACTTGTTGACCGGGCTCATTTCGTCGGCCCCATTGGTTCTTCTTTTGTTCGTATTTTGAGGCTTTCGGAAGGTCAGCTAACCGATATCGGCGCTCACCGCTGGACTGAGGTTGAGGGCAGAGATGCAGGTCCGCTTCACGATGATCGTATTAAATCAGCGGGATGACTTCCTGTATCTGCTCTCTCCTGCCACGTTTGAGTGACAGACGCCGCTGGAGATGCGGACATCAAGCAGGGGTGGATCAGGGCCTCATTTCGCTGGACTCTGACTTCAGCCGAGCTCTTTCACCTGCTGCTTGTGTCAAGGAGTTGCTAGTTTTTCAAAGGCGTTGAAGACGTGAGGACCTTCTCATGCGACCTGTATCAGTGTGCTGCATGCAGATGTTTGTTCGAAATACGGCAGCTTTTCAGGAATGTTTGTTCCTTGTGTTTCTCGGCAGGTTCGTCGAGCGCTTCCTTGTGATTTACCTTGTTAATCCTCTACAGTGGAAGCTCTCCAGTGTGCCATGTCTATACCTTGTCCAGGGCATGCTGGGATAGCTATAGACCCCCTGTGACTACCAAGTGGCCTAGGCAATGGAAAAAAGTTGGGCTGGTCATTATATCAATATTGTGAAATGAGACAAGATACAGTCTGAGATTTTAGATATCGTAATATTATTATGCAATCTAAGTGCTGTCTTTTCTGGTTTTAAAGGCTGCATTACAGTAAAGGGATGCAGTTTTCTGTACTGATTAGACTGTTCTAGCTGTTGCCTGTACCTACTTGGTTGTCATATCCACATGACAACTGTCTACATATTTAGTTTAAGCACCAGTAGTTATTACTGCAATATCCCCACAATATCCTTATTGATCTATTCAGCAAAAAATATTGTAGTATTTGATTTTGCCCATATCACCCGATCCTAGATGGAAGAATGAATGAGGTTTTACTCCTGAGTCCTGTATAGGTGCTACATAGCTGTGGATCTAGGTCTCAGTAATCGTACACAGCAAAGAAGGCGAGAGAAGGCCACAGGCTGCATCTTTCCCACTTGGCCTATACCGTGACCAGAATCCATCTCTTAAAGTTTGATTTGAGGGCGGGCTCGGCGTCTCAAAGAGAGCGCGCTCAGAATGCGATGAAACTCCTGGAGGGGAGTGGTCATTACTGTGGAGGGATGATTTATCTTGCGGGACGTCTGGGGGGAAAAAGCTTGGCGTGCATAAACTTACGCCGCGGCTTTCTTTAACTGCGCACCGTTCATCCACTGCTGCGTTTTGCTCAGCTCAGCCACCTCCTTCTCAAAAACGCTGCAGTGATATCCAACACACGTTGTGTTTGCACTTCCGAGTCACTTTCAACACACCTTTCTGTCTAAGGTACATTTATGTGACAAATAGGCGGATTTATGTGCGACTGAGGTGTGTAAAATGACGTTCTATGGTATGTGTTGCTTTTAACACATCTCTTCTGAGAGTGTATCAGCACCTGAGGTTATGAATATCTTGCAAATTAAATATCACTGCCAAAGTCATAATCTCGCGGAAAAGGTACTTGAATTTTATTTCATCGATCAACGCAAATCCAAGAATGATCACCAAACCAGAAGTGATTTGGAAAATGATCAAAAATCGCTGAGAATCTGAGGTTATGTGCAACATCTGCTGCTTCAGTTCTGTCCAGCAGTCGCTTCTCTGGAAATAAGGTTGTCGTGCGCAGTCTCTGAGCTTCGGTAAAAACCATCAATAAGGAGGCTTTTTCTTTCTCTTTTTTGTCTGGTTTTTTTTTGTAAAAACCTCATGATGATGACAGGAGGACTATTTCAAGGCCTTGACTGAGGAAGGCCATCAAAAAATATTTGAACACAGGACTTTCTGAAGTGGTAGAGTCCATATGAGATTTTTTTTTCTGAGGCCTAAAATCCCTGGTGATTCACCTGCCTGTCATGTTAAAGTGTCGAATTTGAAGCTGCCGTGTTGGTATTGCATCGGCTGCTGTCTGGTGTATTTCCTCCTGTCTTAGCGAGAGATGGATTGATAGATCACAGGCTTGAATATACGTATATGCGTTTCTGCTCTCCCTTAAAATGATGAATTATATTTTTGACATTGCTATGAGACAGCCTTAAAGATTTACGCTGAGATACAGTCGGGGATAAACCAGGCTGTCAGTCACCGTTCCTTACGCATGAGTACGGAAGCTACAAAGCACGCTAGCATTAAATGTGCGCAGTAAGCCTTCAGTGTTTGTGAAATACCATTGATTGAGATTGAAATTTTCTGTTTCGGGAGTGAGAGACCGTCTCACCGATTCTGTTCGCTCGCTGACCCTCCGTGTTTAGCTCACCTCGGTTCACCCTGCGCCGATCTAATCGCATCTGTTCTGCTCGGTTAAACGCGTGAATACAGTGATGGCAGAATCACTTACAGGTACTGCAGGGATTGGAGGTTCTACAGTGCGGCTGTTGGAAGTTTTCCATGTGAAACACCATCGCTGTGGCGTGGGGACTGGGCCTCGTATGCTGAATGTTAATCTAGGAGTTTTTGGCCAACGGATTCTTATAGATTCTGTCAAGAGTGCCGTCATTTTTGGTTGAGGAATTTTTTCATCTCCTCTCAAGCATGTCGGTCCTATTTATTTGGCGCATTCCGTGTATTTTCGAAAAATAACAGTCCTCGCCCCGTCCCTCTAAAGCAGATATTTTGGCCAGGAAAAGCTTTCAGCCTCGCTGTCTGTTCAGAGATGGGGTTGGCCGGTGTTGACAGGTGCTAAATAACGGTTTCGTCCTGTGGACGGCGAAATGACAGAGTCTACTCACCGAACGTCTCAGAGAGGACAGACGGAGTTGCTGGCCAGGAAGGAAAACTCAAAGCCGCGACCGTCAGCGGCACCGAGAGGTTTGGCATGGAGGGGCTGCCATGTTGTAATTGGCGGAAAAACACATGTTGGAGCAAATAAACCCCTTTCAGAGGTGGCCTTGATGTTTGCTTTGACAGGCGGTCGGGAAAGTGGTGACCAGTCTCTGAAAATGTGAATTTTTTTTTTTTTTAACCCCACCGATGCAGCTGCTTTGCGACGCTTAAACACGTAAAACGGACTGAGAGCAAATGGGGATACTGTCCGCGCCACACCACGTAAATGCGAAAATTCTCCAGAGCATTCCCTCAGGAAAGCAGGAATCCCTCACATTTCCTAGATTGTCAACCTGAAACACACTGAGCACAGCCAAGTACATATTGAGTCGATGTGCAGTGGCCAAACAAACTGGTACTGTTTTCATTCCGGATCGTTGACTGGCGGTAAAATAGTTGTCGGTTCTCTGGGTAAGCTGTCATCTTATTTAAACATCACCACCTTTTTATATTGGAAGCTGGACGGAGCGAATAATTTTTCCATGTTTCATTCATTTTGGAAAGCCTACACATTGGTTTTTTTTCTCTCTTGCATTAACCCTTTGAGCGCTGAATAAGTTTTCAAAGAATTAAAAATTTAATTAGCCTGAGCTGTTGAAAATCTATCATGTGGCAACTTGTTTAAAAGAGCTCCCCTGCGGGAACTCTTTTAAACAAGTTGCCACATGATAGGTTTTCAACAGCATCTGATTTTGATATCTTTCATTATTGGGCAACTATAACTACCTATAGCGCTTAAAGGGTTAAGAAGTCGTCTCTCCTGCCACCAGATTCTGTCAGAGTCTGCGCTGATACCAGAACTCGGGCGAGACCAGATTGAGAGAAGAATCAATTGCCGAACGCCTAACCCATAAAGGGCTTGATTTAATGTGTTTTACACAGCATGATGTGCCGGAATACCTTTGGTGCATGGATCCCAAAAAAAAAAATTTGACAAGTAATACAGAAGATTCCAGGCACCTTAATTTTTTGGAATTATGAGATATTAGAGTGCCTTTACTTTTTAATTAGTTATTAGCTAGTTATTAACATAAAGGAGGATGTAAAATTCTGGCTCACATTATCCCTGTTGATCTCAAAGTGGCGGAGATGCCCTCTGCGTATTTTCTTCCTAACAATGGCCTGGTGCACAAAAGTTTTGGGACAACTGCATTAGGTGGAGGTATTTTAGTCGTTTAGCCCTCTAGCATTGGTGAAAAATCCGTGCTCGTCCTTGAGAGTCACAGGGGGCACCTCTTGGAGTCCTTAAACCCCTTTCCGTCCAGCGTAATCCAAGCGTTCCTAGAAGAACAGACCCTATCCGTGGTCAGTGGTCAGATGAAGTCCTCAACACTGGCTATCTGTTAGAGACTTTTATTTGTTCATTTTTATCCTTTTTAGACTTTGTTATTCCTGGATTAACCTCTTGGACAGAGCTGGTGTTGTGTTTCGCAGGAAGCTGTGTTGTGTTTTCTCTGTTAGCATCAGTGCTAGTTTCTGCTGTAGCTCTCATTAATCATCCTTTCAAACGTGCTGTAGCGGCGCTCCGAGCTGAGCTGGCTTTAATCAGCGAGACTCCCTGTTCGATGCCTAATTATTAACCGCCTCGATAACAGCCGGAACCGCGCCATAAAAACGTGTGTTCTGACAGTCAGACAGCGAGCGGAGGGACGCGGTGAAGGTGCGCCTCCCAACCCGCTCTTACGTGACAAACTTCCTCTTCTGTTTTCTTTTACCACCAATCTCATCCCTCTCTCTGCTGACAGTTGTACGGAAAAGTTACAGGTTTCAGGTTGTTAGTATCAGGAATTGTGTCACATCATGAGGGTGACAGTTTTTGACTCATCATTTTAGCGTAGAATAAATGCATTTTAACAGAAAGTACATTTGATCTTGTATATGCTCGTCGATGTTATTGTTGTTGTTCATTATTAGATGCTGCTGTTTTAATTACAGCTGACCAATGGGAAGGACTAAATCACCGTGCTTCTCATGGGCTGTTGATCGCTTTTCTTCTGTTGTGAATTCCCATAATCTAAGTGTCTTTTGTTGTTGTTGTAGTCGGAGACATAGCTTGTAATTATGGGCCCATTTAAGAATCTAATTTTCGGGTCCCCCGTTTTTTCATTAAACTATGGTCCCCCTTGATTCCTGTGGCCCCTGTGAGGGCTCCTGGAATTGTCCCCACTTGTCCCCAGGGTAAGAACGGCCGTGGGTGCAGCATATTTAGGTGTATTCCTCAGCTCCTGTGAAGAATCCTGTTGAGTTCCTCCAGAGTTTGCTGAGGTTTTCAAGTATTCATGTCGAAGTGACACTGAAGACAGGGAGTGACAGACAGGTTTTATTTCTACGCTGACCTGACACCAGCCCGGCCAGCTTCAGGAAGTGACTGAAATTCACCGCGAGCTCATATAAAAATATTGGCACAGTGGTACATGTTCTCTTTGAAAATCTTAAATGCTCAATTTTAAAGGGCTGTTATTCCAGTATGACTCAGTCCATTTCGATATCAGCACCCTGGTACTGAAATGCAGACGGTTACCTTTGATTTGAGAGTGCTCACGGACATACCGAGTGGACAGCACTGGAATTATGGAACATTTGAATCTGGTCACTGTCCGAATACTTACGGGCCTCAGTGTAGGTTCTGGAATCTTCATCTCCTGCTGGGACACTGCAGGTGTGTGTGTGTGTGTGTGTGTGTGTGTGTGGGGGGGGGTGATCAGACAGTCACGCTTGATTGACAGCATGGCGAGGAAGGAGCTGAGGAAAAGGAGGGGCCTATTTGAACCTGGGGCCCCCACCCAAAATATCGCCCACCCCCCACCCCTCGAACCCCATCTGTGAATCCTCCGAGAGCCAGGAGACGAGAGATGAAGCTGCCAGGCATTTTGCAAATTTCTTTCAGCACCATAGATCTCCCCCCCCCGACTCTTCAGTACAAAAGCTGACAGGAGCGCTCACGCCCTCCACAGGCCTGATAGATATGTCACATCTCCCGAAAACTTGTTTGTCGAGTCGGTGGAACGGGAGCCCTTCCCCTTCCGAGAATACGGAATGCCGAACGTGTGACGTTTTTCTGTCTCGGTTCCCGACGGCGATTTGGCGTCCGGACGATATCAAAGGAGGGAATCTTTCACGTCGAATTATGGCAGGAGATGAATGTGATGAGGCTGATGACGGAGGGAAGGAAGGATCAAAGGCTGCTAATGAAAAGTGATCGTGATAAAATGGCTGAACTCAGAGAATCGAGTTTCATCTGTCTTAGAGAGTGAGCTTCGGAGCTCAAACCGGTCCCAGAGGAGTGATTAATCTATAGTTGTGTGTGATTTTGTGTGTGTGTGTGTGTGTATGGCAGAACATACCCTCCTAAAGGACTGTTGTTTTCATTAAGTGAAAGTTATCTTTAAAAAAATTGAGGGAGATCGGCCCTAGACAAATGTGATAAGATCCAAGATAACTTTCAACCGGACTTTACTATATTTACTGTATGCTTTAGTGCAAGTCAAACCACTGATTTTTATCTGCAGTTTCATTGCACGGTAGCCAGTGGATTTTTTTTTTTCTTTTTGGGAAGGTGGGGTTTGTGACAGGAATCGAGTTCACAGGTATGCCGCTACCACATTTCTAAATTAAATGAGTTGCTTTCAGTCTTTTGCTTTCAGTTACTATATTGTTGTTGTTTATTAGTTATCTAAACTGGTGATTTCTGGTTAGCCAAAACTATTTGAGATTCATCCATTGACCAGGGCATCCCCATTATTTTCAGACAGCAGCCTACTGTAAACCGAGTTCTCCACATGTAGCGTCTGTATTTGTCTGTGTGTTTTCTGTAGCGTCTGTATTTGTCTGTGTGTTTTCTGTAGCGTCTCTCCAGAGTCTGTTTTGGCAGTTTCCTCGCACTCCTCCCCCCGCTGTCGATAACGCTGGATCATCCCTGCTGGGACGCGGTTCCATGACCGTCTCATAATCCCCTTTTCTTTCAGATTGTCATCCTGTCATGTTCTGTCTGTAGGAGCCGTGGGCCTGTGCGACTGGCACAGATAATTACCGGCCCAGACTCGGCAAGTCCAGCCACCAGAGAACATTAAGTGTGGCCGCCAACGAGTGCGGCGAAACGTTAACGCCTGCCCCAGACACAGGCGATGTTCTTCGTGTTCTCAGACGCTGGCGTGTCTACATCTCCGAGGCGTGTTGGAGCCATTAATTTTGATCGTCAGCCTTTCGAACCTGAACCACTTCCACATCCCTAAACAGGAAAACGATACAATGAGCGTACTTCCCAAATTTACAAAGGTTTTTCACAATATGGTGTATGCGTTTCATTCTATTCTGGTTCTCTGGTGTATGGACTTACTACAACGGTCTAGAGACATCATAATATTTCATATAACGATCAATAATATGATATGACTGTGTGTCGTGCTCTAAGATCATCCGGTCATCACATTATGGCATTATGAAGCTGGCTGTTGGACTTACTTTCATACATTTGTTTTGGTGAACTGCCCTTCAGCTTCTCTACAGTCACACTCTGTTGAAGAGTTTATTAAAATACTCTCAAATTTTATGAAGCTGCCGCATGCTAATGATGATTTTCTCTAGTTTTTTTATGAATGATTTTATGAATCTGACTGTCTAAAGTGATTTTAAAAGCACATAGTCTGGCTAAGATTAAAAAAAGGATTGCAATTGATAATAAATTCTATACAAAGACTAAGATTGCAGCTAAATTCTAACACAAAAGGTTGAATTGCATTCAAATGGCTGTCTGTGTCACTGTCCTCTGTGTTGAAGTGAAATCAGTCGTGTTGACGCGCAGAAGTGTTGAAAGGACAGCTCTCCAACTGTTGGCACTCCGAAAAGGGGAAAATAATAATCATTTGTCGCTGTGAAGTCAAAGTGGACAGGATTGTACAAAATAACATTCTTGTCAAGCGTCCAAGAGTGTTGGCTGCTCGTTTTCTCGCCAAACCAACATGCAGCGCCCCCACAATTTTGAATTGTCAGCAAACACTTGGTGGCTTTTTAGAAAATGTGAACCTCGGTATAAAAGCTTGAATGTGTGACTGAGGACTGAAGGCGTTCGGGATCACCAGTGGAGCTATTGCAGGATGTCGGAAAACGTGGTTAATTGGCAATGATTAAGACTCACTCAAAGCACAGTCTCAATGGGCCATTTTTTCCCACTATAAAGCCTAATTGTTCAGCATAATCCAGACAGGCAGCCGCTTTTCTCCGGATGAATGGATCAGAAGTGTGAGATTTGCAGGACAGGCCACCCAGAAACCACACTGACCTCACACACAGAAATGGCCGTCCTGTGATTTTTCTTTCTTTTTTTGGGTGGCAGTGGCTGGGTTGTGCACTATACACGGGTCACCACTCCCCTTTATGTTTGTAAGTGCGCGATTGACTGAAATAAATGGCTTGGTGCCTGTTTGACACATTTGAGGGTGCAAACAGGTTTCTGTTGTTGTACAAGGAATGTGACTTCTGGCATGTGAGTTATTTTTGAGGACTAAACTGTCAGACTGCACAAAAAAACTCTATAATTCAGAACAGAATTAACTTTGACAATAAAAATGTTTATTGTATCTTCCCGACGACGATAGTCGGGAGATACTATGGTTTAGTTCCGGGGCCGCCACTGCTGCGGAGATTTTATGTTCCGGGCTCTGGAAGCCACAATTATTACAGGTATTTCTCCAGATTTCACACAGGCGAAGATATTGATTGGACAATGCTCAAGACCGATTTTTGCGAATTTCGGACATCTAATATGGCTGCAGACGGCCATTTTGTCCGAAATTTGGGGATCGGGGTGATGCATGACTCTGAGTTATCTAGTTTTGTATTATATTATGACATTTATGACAGGTTGTGCAGGTTCTTTCCGATAGAATCCAGCAGTGCCAGTGCTGACTGTGGGCTACAGCTCTGATTGGGTATGTGCCGCTCAGGGAAATGGGAGGGTTACAGTCAATGAGGGTTAGCATTCAAGTGCCTCCCACTTGTCATGCAGACACCCGTCAGTGGCTTTCTGAGCGCGCGCGCACTCGCGTTTCCTCTGCCCTCCTTGTGTGTGTGACGGGACTGCAGCTGCCAATAAAAAGAGGCAGCAGCTGAAAGGCAGGTGTTTTTGTCAGCGCTCTGTGGGGATGTGTTACATTTGAGCACGTGTGTACTGAGTTTACCGCTCGCTCACTCCTGCAGTCTGTTATGAGCATCGTTTCACTCAAAGTTGTTTTTCGCTGGACTAAGTGTTGGCTGCAGGCTTCACAAATTTGAACCCTGAACTTCTGCTCTCTGAACCCAGTCCTCTTCCTCTCTCTCTCTCTATCTATCTATCTATCTCTCTCTCTCTCTCTCTCTCTCTCTCTCTCTCCCTCCCTCCCTCACTTTCTTCAGGCAGGGGAGCAGGGGTTGTGGTGGAGGGAGAGACAAAGAGTGAAAGAGAGATGGAAAGAGAGGGAGAGAGGGAGAGGGAGAGGGAGGTCCAGTCCTCAGAGCAGCGGATCTTTCCGGAGCGGGGTTATTGTGGCACTGCCGTCTGCCCTTTGAAGTGAGGCAGTGACCGTGTCCACAGATACCCCTGCGAGGGTAATTACGCTCCGAGACACTCGGTTCGTTCAACGAGCTGCGGCGCTGAGTACAGGAGAGAAACTGCTTTACTCCGTGTTCCCCAGCCATCAGTCAGACTCCGGTGTAGAGTTAAAATGGAGAAGTGCTGCATGGCCTGCAGTGTGGTTAGCCCTGAGCCTTTAAACAGTGACTCTGCATAAAAACAGCGGCAGTTCCCTCGTCATTCACTCAATATAGGTTGTAAATGTCTGCTAATTAAGGCTACTGAGCTCTATTTTGTGTTTCATATTAAATACACCTTTACTGTCCGTAGACTTGCGAACCTCACTCGCTGTTGTCTGCCAGGCTATTAGCACAGTGAAGGATGTGCACCAGATGTTCATTTATAACATGGGGCAGTATTTCTTCACCATTCAGAAACGGTCGTCGTCGTTGTAGTTGCTTCATTAGTAGCACTGGTAGTAGGCATCATGTAAAGGGCTCATTTGCTAACGCTAACGGCAGCAGTCAATGATGAAGCACTTGTTGTGAAACCGACCATGGTATCTATAGCACTTAGGATTTATAGTGAGAATTACTAACCACCAGTTATTATCTGCTAGCTGTTGATACAATAATTAATGTATTTAATTAATGGGAAAAACCCTTCTATTGTACAGTTTTTCAAAAACCTCATTCAAGTTTTATGAACTTCCCATTTATTTTGTTCTTATCTGAGCCTTTGTAATGGAGAGAGGCAGGTGGATTTGGGTAAATATTTGGGTAAGATAAGCCTGAGGTTGATGAAAGGCCTCAGATATTATTGTATTACAAATCGCCATGGCCAGTTACCGCTCAGACTTCGCCCGGCACACAGAGTAGCTGTGCCGTGTATAAGCTCACTGTTCAGCATGATTGATGTTCATGAGCTGTGTTTTAAAGTCGTCCTTCATTTAGGTGCTGTGATGTGAAGTAAAGTGAATACCATGTCTTTTCTTTGCTTGTGTGCTAGATAAGGAGAGATTTATGTTTATTTTTCTGCATTTCCAGTCCTATGTTCATTTTTTTTTTTTTTTTTGGGTGGTTCATTTTTTTTATCCTGCTATAAAATATGGCGAAGGATGCACTGCGTTTTCCAAATGAGGTTTTGGCCATTGTGTATTTGGAAAAGGTTTTGTTTTCATGTGGTAACAATGATGTAATTGCACTGTTTCATCAGTAGGCTTAGCCCTGTCATTGGCTTACAGCTGATTCTGTGCTTCAGACAGAAATCGGTCTTCAAGACGGTTTGGCCGTACCCCGGTTGGGTGGTCCAAACCGACCAGCTTGTGTCCGCCCCGTCTCATTAATTGTGGGTTTAAAATGTTGGAACTATAGTTTCTCTTGGTTTTGAGTTTTCACTGTAAATGGCATTTGTTGAAAACCTGAGCGTAATTCAAAGACAGGCTGCAGTTTTCGCTATTTTTCTAGCCTTGAAGCTCACTTATTTTAAGGAAATGCAAAGTGACTGCCCTGATGTTGCTCTGCGGATGTCTAATGAATCCACTTGAGAAGACAACGTCGCCTGGCTCTCAGGTGGTCGGCTCACTTAAAGAACTGAGTGTGAATGCAGAACCAGGCAGATTGGTCTGAAACCAAGGAACAAATCAGGCACTGTGATTGGCCAAAGCATTGTCCAACTTAGCATGGCTCCATTTTAAATAATACAGAATTACTTGCAGCACTAGAGTTATCACTACTGCGCCTCTCATTAACCCTTCGAGTGCTAACTACAAATTGTGTCGCTCAATGATGTAAGATATCAAATTCAAAGCAGTTGAAAACCTATCATGGGGCGACTTGTTTAAAAGAGCTCCCGCAGGGGAGCTCTTTTAAACATGTCGCCTCATGATAGGTTTTCAACTGCACAAGATAATTTATAATTTTTTTAAATTTTATTTCGGCGCTCTAAGTGTTAAAGTGCGAAGACTTCGGACGCCATCCCAAAACGTTCTTCAGTATTGCAGAAAAGTGTTGTTATAACATTGCCAATGCTTGTCAACAACGTTGCGGGAATGTTCTTTCCTCGTTGCAACTACATTCCTTTCCCTTTTTTTTTAAATATGCAAGTGCAAACGAAGTGTGTTCATGTAAAACGGTGCTACAGAAGAGCTGCTGCCTTTTACAGAGGTCAGGACGTGTACAGCTGCTTCTCTAACTGATGCGCCATGAGTTTTATGGTCACCATAGAGTTCAGGAGCTACGATTTGCAGTTCCTGGCCGTTTCGTGTGTGTCATTGGGGATACTTTTAACTGTGGAGCAGGGAAGGGAGATTAGCAGGGTGATCCTCCACTGAAATGGTGGTTCTCTGTGTGTTGTGGTGACCTCATGTTCACCCGTTTGCCGTCAGGAGGGAGGATCGATGTGGGGAGACGACGGGAATTTTTCTTCCTTCTTTGTAGCAGTGAGCTGTGATGTCCTCCCGACGGCCTGATTTTATTCCTCCCATCCACCTCACACATCCACACACACACACACACCTTCACACACACACACACACACACCCCACACACACACACACACACACACACACACGCGCAACTCTCACACACACACACACACGCACACAGGCAAACTCACACACACACACACTCTCACACACACACACACACACACACACACACGCAAACTCTCACACACACAAATGCACATACACACACACACTCACACACACACACACGCACACAGGCAAACTCACACACACACCCCACACACACACACACACACACACACACACACACACACGCGCAAACTCTCACACACACACACGCACACAGGCAAACTCACACACGCACACTCTCACACACAGACACACACAGACACACAGGCAGAGTCTCACGCACATTTACGCACACACACTCTCTCACACACACGCACACATACATATGCGTGCAACGACTCAGCAAAGTGGCGCAATACCTGGGTTAGTTCCTACTTCGCACAGGTGGCCAGCCTGGATATCTGCCTGTATTATATTTCACAAGAGGATCTCGCACTGAAAGGCTGAAGATCTTTTCACTTGGTGCCAGGTTACTGTGCCCTTGTCCTGGTTGGCATCACTGTTGTGCGTAAATTCTGCCCCCCCACACAACCCGTCACCATGAACCCAAAGCCCAAACGCCCCTGCAGAGAGAGGCCCCGTCGGGACCGTTCAGTCACACGGGTTTCCTGCAAGGACTCGCGAGATCTACGGCTGGTACAGCGTCATGAAGGGGCTCCAGAGAGAGCAAACGGTTTAATTATATTCTAGTTCTCCGGCTGTTAATAGGGTGGTATATAGCTCAATTGAAAGTGATTTTTGGTGTTAATTATGTGCAAGTTAGCTTGTTGAAATTGTAATTTTACTGCCCTTTGATAAAATTACAGCTGGAGGCAATGCTGTGATAGACAGACAAATGCCATGCAGGAATTATCATAAACTATTAGCTTGTGTCCAAAGGATTTTTATGTTAATCGCTTAGTACTTAAGTGCCGTGCAATTAATCTTTCATGGGAGCTGCCTTCCAGCTATATTTGTACATTGTGGTACATGGAGTAAATGCAGTTTTACAATTCCTATTAAAGACGAGAACGATTGTTTTTTTTTTTTTTTCTAAAATAATTCATAGTATGTGTTGGGCAGTGAGTGGGGAGGTTTATCTCTTGTACCTAAATTTTATTTCTTAGCCCAGAATGTTTACTTTATTTTTCTGATTTTTCTCTCTACTTTTTATTGGTTCTTCTCATAAACATACACAAGTGGCAAATGTCTCGGCAGTATGGATAGAAGAAACTAAACGACATGAAGTAGGAGGGGAGTAAGATCAGTGAACCAGAGATGTACAATTTAGCTCACGATGGCATGTAATGTATTTTGATGGACGCAGGGTGGTACCAATTTGCAGTGGCATAAGATGTAGAACACACTGCGACA
The DNA here is from genome assembly GCA_029692085.1 of Gymnothorax javanicus. Taxonomy (NCBI): domain Eukaryota; kingdom Metazoa; phylum Chordata; class Actinopteri; order Anguilliformes; family Muraenidae; genus Gymnothorax; species Gymnothorax javanicus. The sequence continues at coordinate 51,479,008 of CM056208.1, read as the reverse complement.
CTTTAGAGTTAATGTATTACCCAATAAGGTGTTTAACAGAAGCTACAGCTCTTGTCCGGTTGAGCACTTACTCTATTACTTCCCTCTAAATGGAGGTTCTGCTGGAGGAGCCGTGGGTCTTATCAGGGACCACATCTGGAAAAATCCTGTTTTAAAGTAAACCCAGTCGAGTGATGTGCAATCGAGCCCCATAAATGGACATGTGCTGACTGTTTACAATGAGGCCTATGATCTGGGGTGTCTTTTATATCCGCGGGTAAGTGCTATTGAACCTCATTGGTTTTCCTGGATTGATGTAGCCAATAGTGTTTATCTCAGGAGCATTGTTTTTTTTCATGTACCATAATTACCAGTTGTTACCTGTTTTATCTTTTGTAGCTTAGCAAATTTTTGTATTGTTTTCCTCTCTTGGTGGACTGTATTAAAAAAACATTGTAGCAGGTGTATGAATGCATGGTTTCTGTGAGTTATTGGTGATCTCTCACTTTTCATTGATCAGTTGGGCATCAGCATTTATCGGTAGAAGATTCCAGCTCAATTTCAAATGCACAAATCTATCCAAAGCTATTATGTGTCTTTGTTTGTGAAGATGTGTAAAGCTACATTTTTTTAATCCGCAATGTATTCTGGAAAAGGAGGGATAACTTCAGCCTCTGTTTCCTACTGCAGGGGAGTTTGCCTAAGCATTGCTTCAGGCCCCCTGAGGCGTCCATATTATTTGCCTGATTTTAATGGAGCTGTGTATCACATGCTAATATCAGCTGTGAAGTAAAAAAAGTAGAAAAGTAGTGCTAAGCTCTGGGTTCTTTAAGCAATTACATTCATGTATAATCCACCGTCACGGGTGTTGTTTTTCCCTTTTCTGTAAATGTGAGACTAAAAAATTTAGTGAAATTTAACATGCTACCTTCTACCTTTTAGCAAGCTCGCTGATAACTCTTCAGTGTTACCTCAGGTGTGGATAATAATTAGGCCCATTATAAATCACAGCTTCAGTTTGCCATACTGCGTTTAGCACGTTCACCCAATTTCTAACAAATTTTAAAAAAATCTAAAAATCAGTGCTCATTACTGGAGTGTACAGTGCCGTAATCTGAAGCACTCAGGCGCTGATACAGCACTGAAATGGGCGCACCTTCCTACACAGCTCTAACACAGATATAATTAAGGCTCAAAAAATCTCTAACCTAATGGTCACCACTTTGAAATTCAGTGTCTTAGAGTTTGGATTCGAAAAGCAAAAAATTGTCACTATACAAATATTTATGGCCTACTCTTGGGTGTCTGGGTGTGTGTTATTGTATGAGCCAGATGCGGGTCGGTTTCATTAACTCTTTCCCCCTCACTAGCGCCTCTCGACGCCAATCCCTTATTTCCCCACGACGCTGTCGAGAGGCGCTTGGGGGGAAATAAGGGATAGGCGTCGAGAGGCGCTAGTGAGGGGGAAAGAGTTAAACTGTAATGTGCCCAGCTGTGCAACAGTCTCTACACCTCTGGGGGAGGGGCCATGACTTGGTTTATCATTGGCCCTCCAATCCAAATCCAGCCCTGTTTTTTTTCCCCTCTGAGTAATTAACTGAACATTTAGTGCCGCCGATTGGCTGGACTGGCATCAGACCTGACGCCCAGGTAAAGGGAGGATGGAAATTTAACTACTCGGACCTCGTGGACTGTGATGTAATGTGATAATCTATCGCCAAGGCCAGTCTTGAACGCAACATAACTTTTCCAACATACATCTGCCGTGAGCACGCACCAGAGCCTCTGACGCAGGGGGATATTTTGTGGTTCGGTTCAGTATTGGCTAAGGCTTGGGTTTGGGCGGGGTTCGGTTGCACTCTGGAGTTTCTATCAACCGCTGTGGGGGTAATCGGTGAAATCGATCCTGAGCCGGTATCATAGTCGTGAGGCGTGTTTATGGTAGTAGTGATTTGGCAAAATTGAAGACACGTCTTGTCCCCATCATAGCCTCTGGTTTGGTGATAGAGATTTGGCTGCGTGGTTTGTGAACGATCTCCTCAGGAAAAGCGGAAGTCCATGTGGCCCGACCCTTTCCCCGTCAGTTGGGTTATTTTTGCTTCATTGTACCAGGACAGCTTTTTTTTTTTTTTTTTTTTTTTTAACATTTGAGTCCTCACGCTATATATTTCGCCACATAATCCATTGTAGCTCTCAGACACTTCTCTGCCAGAGATTGGTTCTCCTCTGTCGGCCTTCCAGAAGCGGGGGCCGAGGTGCCTGGCTTGATTTACGGCCCGGCGAAACAGAGGAGACGACGAGTATTACGTTTACAGACCAGACCCTGGAGGTGCCCTTGACTCCTGCTCTGAAAGAGGAGGCGCGGTCTGCGGAACGCTTTCCCGACTCCCTGCCAGAGCAACTCCGCAACGCTGCTTTGTAGTGCAAATAAAATGACTTGCGAAAACTCTGCACGTCCAAATAGGAAAAAATAAGGTCTTTTCAGAGTCGGCGCATCTCTGTAAATAATGTACGGGTCGCTCTCTGCGGAGGCTAAGCTAAGGCAGGTCCCCGAAGTTTGATGAACATACTGACACACTGCCTCTCAACCAAATTCCTGTTTGTCAGCCTCCTTAACATACGGCGCGAGATTACAAAGCCGCCGATATAATATATTAGCGTGACAGACGGAATTATGCCTGGAGTTTCCTGCTTGTCCCAATGACGCACACTAGCTTAGTGCTAGTTGACAGGTCCTGTGATTTAGCGCTGGGACAGGGGGACTGGGTGGAGGGGGGAGGGGGTGCGTTTCAGGGAACCGAAAACATTCACAGCCAGCGGCCGGGTCTGGCCGACCGCCGAGTTTATAAAAACCTGCCTTAATTCACCGCCAATGTGTCACCATTAAAAGCTGGAGAAGACGGATCAAAGACGATAAATACTCGATAATTTATTAGCTTACTACAAAGTGTCTCAGCTGCGCTTTGACGGGTTTGTTTGACACAATATTGTCATGGAGTTTTTTTTTTTAGCCCGGGGAGGGGGAGAAAATTCAGAGCTGACCAAAGATGTATTTTACACATGGAAAAGAGACACATCGGCTCTTGGCTTGTCACAGGCTGAAATAAACAAAAATCCCGGAGAGAGGAGAGGGAGAATCTGGCACGCCGCGGCACGCTAATTTATCACGCTGAGAGACAGATTAAAGAATGAGAGAAGTAAAGCAAAGTTGTGCAGGCTCATCCAGGGGCCGCGACTGCAAGCGTTATAAATAATAAATCACGGCTGACTGCAGCGAATGCCTTTGTATTGAAAGAAAACATATTCATTTAAAGTTTAGCGCGCGCCGAGTGTTTCTGAAGCGTTGTTTATCGTGAAACTGCGAAGGGCCCGTTCGCTCACTTTTGCGTGCAGCTGAGCTTTAGATCGAAGAAATATCTCTTCGTTTTTTTTTCCCTTCTTCGCCATTTTGTTTTTCTTGTTGTTGTTCTTTTTGCAGGGCAAACTCCAGAAACCGCTCCGCCTGCTGTCGCAATCTGAGGCTCTTTTGAGGAGTGAACAACAAACTGAGAATTTTCAGTGTCAGAATTTCAACACCCACGGAAAATATGCCCCGCCTAACCCTGCAACAATATTCATTCATTCATTGGATTTTTGTACCAGTTTAATGCTGAGCCGTGTCCAGAAATCCTTTCAACAGCAAAGACATCTGGTCAACTGCACAGCCATTTTAGGAAGTCAAATCACATGACCTTTACACGAAGGTTGCTTAGTGATGACCTGCTTTGTAAATTGGCAGCTTGTTTAATTAACCCATAGAGCGCTGAATAAATTTTCTAGGAATTAAAAATTGTGATTGTCCTGAGCTGTTGAAAACCTATCATGTGGCAACTTGTTTAAAAGAGCTCCCAAACAAGTTGCCAAATGATAGGTTTTCAACAGCATCTGATTTTGATATCACGCATCACTGGACAACTATAGTTGCCTGCAGCGCTCTAAGGATTAACAGCAGGACTGCTCCAGGCCCTTTAGATAGTCGCTTTCTAGGAACAACCTTATGAGTTTGCTGGGGTGCAGTCAGCAAAGCCCTCCCCCACCCCCAAACTAGTCTTACAATTTTTCATTTTTACATTTTTTGCATTTTATAATGACAAATAATACACGCTTCTGCGTATTCGCATAGCTCCTGTTCGCCACGTCCTGAGGGACGTTCCAGTTGGCATCTCAGACAGGAAAAGCTGCAGTGAGGCTTATTACATCAGGCAAAATGGCTTCCTTCGCTGCATGGCCATGCTTACCATTGGGAGTGTTAAATAGGCTCTCCAACCTAAAATCCATCCAGCCAGTGTGAAAGCACGGCAGCCATTTCCTGCCCAAATGCTAAATGCTAGTCAATATAGGCTACTGATCCTAGTGTCAGGCACTCTCGTGTAAATAGTGGTTTGTTCCGCCGTTATATCGCTTGAGTGCGTTAAGTGTAAAGACTGAACATATTTAGTAACTAATCACGGGCCCAGTTTCAATAACCACGGACAGACGAATCAGCCACGGATGTCCTCTCTCTCGAGACTCTCTCGACAGAGAACTGAAGGAGAGGGAGCTGGATTTTTTAAACTTCCTGTGTTTATGGAAGAAGTTGGAGTAGGCGGGCTTTGCAGAAGGTGACGTGGGGAAACGTTGAAGTGTCCAGATGCCCTTGTGTCGCAAGTTCACCGCGGGGTCACTGGCGGCTTCGCTCAGGCACAGTTATATTTACATTCAAAGGGGGAAAAGTAAAAAATAAATCTCTTGGCTCCTCGTGGCCCGGGGATTTGCTCCATGATGAATGACTGCAGTTAGATAGATTATGTTTGGACACACATGAATAATTCATCCCGATATCTCCTTTAAACGTCCTCGCTTTTGTTCCAAACGGTAAAGGGAAGGAGCTCCTTGCCTCTGATGATACTGATTCAGGAAATGGAGAAAAGGGCCTCTTTTCGCATTAATAAAACCTAATTTCAGGCCCTGCTGCCAATAGGGCCTTTTCACATAAATATTCTTTATGCAAAGCTGTCATCGCCCACGGTACCCTGGGACGTCTGTGTAGATATTGGCCTGTCTGGCAGTTTATGGCCAAGTTTAGAGTCATTCATTACCCAGGCCTGAAGTGTACTTGCTAACGGAAAAAAAATGGCCCCTCGCTTCTATTTGGTTTGTAGATGGTGACCACGAGTACATTTTTTAACTTAATTAATTGGCCGTTTCTGTTGACAAGAAATTTATGCGGTAATAATTTGCGCGGGATAGCGCAACCGACTGTTGGAAAATGAGATATCCATCAGGGGCCCAGCATTTTGCCAGCAGCTCTGTGGCTTATACCGCGGCGTTTCAGCCTGCGACGACCCTTCTGTGCGAGCTGTCAGGATTATATATACCCAGGGTGCCTTGGCTGCCCAGGAACCGCTCATGGAGGTCTATGATAACAAAGACTCTGTGATTTATAGCTTGCTGTGAAAGCAGAACTTGATGAGATTAAACAATTTCATAGCACAAGCGCTTCTAGGGGCCGCCCTGATTTGTAGCAGGGAGGCGACGGTAAATCATGTTTATATATCTCGGAGCATGCTCAGCAAAGAGCTGCAATTACAGTGTGAGACAGTTACTCTTTATTTAATTTTTATCCAGGGGTCCGTATCTCACTCGCGTGGCTGTCGGCCAGGTCCTCACCTTCATAAGTCCTTTCCCATCAGAGGAGACAAAGCCGCGAGATTCCCGCTATCTTCTCTCCACAGAACGAAGACGGGATGCCAGCAGCGCCGAAAACAATCTGCAGTTCGGTCTGAGAACCTATAGCGAGCGCCGTAAGTCATTGGACAGTGACACGTTTTTATTTGGGTTCTGCACTCCAGCGTTTCGAGTTTGCGAGGATAGAGTGAGAATGAGGTCGAAATGCAGACTGTCAGCTTTCATTTGAGGATGTTTTCATCCATATCAGATGAACCATTTCAAAATGACTATCATTTGTGTACAGACCCCCCCATGCTGATTTTTGGGGGTAAAAAACTGACAGTTTAACAGTATAAAATAATGTTGACTACATGCAGTCGATGGGAGAGTGAGGTCATCATTCCTGCTTGTTTCAGGGATTTTTTTTGTTTGTTTGTTTCACTCTCCTTTATGGCACATGAAGTGCATGTTTATTTGGATTTGCATTGACTCTGCTAACGGCCAAAATGTCAAAATAAAATGCGTCACTGTCCAATAAAATTATGGTGCCCACTGTTCATGTTTCAGTGCAAGCATTGTAGGCCTGCTAATTAAATTTCTACAGTCTGTGTGCACATGATCTACTTAGCATGTTTCTTTACTCACAGAGGCTGCGTTGATGATTCGCAGTTTTCACACAGATTATTTGTTTCATTCCTAAAGCTTGGGCGAGTTAAATTTGGTTTCATTTTAGAAGCCCTTGACTTGAAATTCAATTTTAAATCAGCGCTTACCAGCCTTAGAGTGCAAGTGTAATGTTCTGTTTAACTTTGGACATAATCTGTTGGGTAACAGATTGGATGATGCAAAAATCTGAAAAACACTCAGTATATGGTATGTCTGCATTTCAAAGGGAAAATTCTTCTGTTTTTCTCAGTGGGCATGGAGATCAAAACAAGAGCAGGTTAATCCAATAGAAGCTGGACATGCAGGCGCTGCCGAAGGGTGCGAGGTGGTGTAATATTATGCACAACTCCAGATCAGAAAAAGGTGGGAGGGTGTGTTGAAACTGAAGCCAGTGATGTGTGAATTATCTTTGACCCACGTTACATTGAAAAAAATACAGCAGTACTTGAGTGATGTTTCACCTCAGGAATTTTATCGATTTTTCAAAATAAACACTTTCAATTTTGGTCCTTGCAACAAATTTCAAAAAAAGTTGGGCGGTAAAGTATTTACACGTTTGTAATGTCGCCATTATTTTTCACGGCACTAAAATGTTAAGATTCTGAAAACACTAAGTAATTAAATGTGTAAGGTATAATTTTGTGTCTTTCCTCTTGGAATCAATCGTAAAGTGCGCAACAATTAGACAATTTTTTTTTGTTGCATTTTGGGTTTCAAAATTCTCTATACAATCGGTATTGGGGACAAATGTGGACTGCAGGCAGGCTGGTCCAGCACCCACACCCTCTTTTTACACAGCCATGCCTTTGTTATGTATACAGCACGTGGATTTGCATTGTCGTGCTGAAATATGTATGGACATCTCAGGAAAAGATGTCATCTTGAAGGTAGCATATGTTGCGCTAAAATCTTAGCGTACTTTTCAGCATTAACAGTGTATTCATGGAAGTGCAAGTTACTCTTGCAACGGTCAATGACACAACCCCAGTCCATGATAGAGTGTGGCTTTAGGACATTGGTGGTAACATTCTAGATGGGTCTTCTCTTTCTTATTCTAGAGCACACCGCATCCATTTTTTCCAAAAAAAATAGACTGGAAATATTGATTTGTCTGACTACAATACACGTTTCCATTGTGTGACAGGACGGTGTATCTCTGATGCCTTCGAGCCCTGAGAAGTCGACAGCACTTCTCAACACTTAACATGAAGCTTCCTTTAGACAAAATACATTTTTTTCTGCCATTTATGGATGTAACTGTGTCTTGTAGTACTTGACAAAGGTTTGCCAAAGTAATTCTGAGCCCGTGTGGTTCTATCCCTCATAGAAACATGACGGTTCTTGATGCAGTGCCACCCGAGTGATTGGAGATCACTAGTATTCAGCGTAGGCTGCACTTTTGCACTCCATGCACAGAATTCCTCCACATTCTTTGAATCTTTAAATAATATTATGTACTGTGCAGGATGAAATATCCAAATCCCCTTTCTTTTAAAAAAAAAACACTGTTTTTAAATCTTTCAAGGATTTTCTCTTGCATTTTGACCATCCTCAGACCATGTTGGCTCCTGGGTGCTGCTTTTGTGGCAATTCACACCTGTTGATATCCGCTTTTGCAGTTTACTTTATTATTTAAATAATTTACTTGATAACTAGTCCTAAATTCCCACCATCCATACTTTTTGGAATGTGTCGCAGGCCTGAATGGTGGGAATGGACATGTATTCACAAATAAAAAGTTGACCAGGCAAAACTTTAATAAACTTGTCCTCATACTGTCTGCAATGAAATACAAGTCATCGTGGATTTAGAAATACGCCACGCCGTGTCTTTTCATACGCCATTTGCAGACCGTCCCAACCTTATCCGAATTGAGGCTGCATTCAGGGCCTGTAATGAGTTAGCTACCGACTCCATTAAAAAACACCTGGCAGCTCCCCAGCTGATATCTTTATATACAGACTGAAATACACTCCATCTGCCATCATCATCACCGTCATCACTCTTACACTTACGCTGTGGGGGTCTCTGAGTGGCTCACGGTTACGATATTTGTCTGGGATCCCTGTGGTCAGGTGATTGAATCCCAGTGACGCCATTACCAGCTATAGCTAAAGGTCCGCATGGGTGAGGCAACAATCGACCGAAGCTTTGCTAGGAATGATAAGGGTGAAGCCAGTTTAATTTGTTAGTCTTAATGCTCTCTAGTGGCCACACCTGGTCAACCAAGGTGTGTACCTGGCTACTGTGTCATATTTAAGTACTTTTCTTTTTTCCAATTAGGAATTTATCTTATGTTTCATCATTATTTTTGTAGCCCTCGGACGAAGCTGGGGCTGCTATGCATTTGGCCTCGTCACACGTCCTCCGCCTCCGCCACTGTAAAGATTTCCTTGTGGACGCTCTACAGGCCACAGATTTAAAGCTTTTTCTTTTATATTTGGTATGTATATGGGCAGTGGTTAGGACTCGGTGCCTATTGACTTTGATTGCCAGGATAAAATAATTCACTAAGTAATTGATAATTTTGTGTCAAAAATAAGCCAAAATGAAAAATTTGGGTGATCGGAGGCTACACCCATTGGTCACAGGCGACTAACCTGTCTAGTTATTTTTGATCCTTAAAGTATGGGTACCCTGAAGACAAAACTGGACTATAATGTGTTTCTTACAACCACTTTTGTGATTGTCTTTATTTTGTTAGTAAATACATAAATACGAGTAGCTCATGTCTTCCAAAATTCTGTCTTTTTAACAGCCCTTCTGTTCATTTGAGTCCTATACGCATTATCGCTCCTCCATTTCTTGTGCTTTACGGAGCGCCAGGGGTTACTGTCTGACAGGATAAACCACACAGAGAGCGGCCAGTTTGATTTGTCACCTTTGTGTGCTTTTTCCAAACATTGTATTAATTTTTCCGCAAGTGTACAATTAATAACGCACTTTTAGACCATGTCGTTGATCATTTATAATCGTAAGGCAAGCTAGAAGGATAAGAACATGCTGCCTTTTGAAGTATTGCTTTGGAATTTAATGTTATGAATGTTGATGTAAAACTAAAAAGAAATCGAGACCAGTTCTTACGGATATCTTAGACATTGCGGTTCACCCTTGTTTGAAATCTTGTTGGTCTTGTTAAAGCTAATCATTCTGTGGGGACGTGCATCTGTGAGTGTGTGGTGAGTGTGTTTGCATGCAAAACGTGTCCCTGTAAACCATGGTTTTTACATGTAGTTTTTGTAAACAGTGTACTGCGTATAACTTTGTGTGCGTTTGTGTGAAATGTGTGCCCCTGTAAACTACGGGTATTTACATGCAATAATCATAAATGCCATCTTAGCGTGTGCGAGTGCACCAGTGCATGTGTGTATTTGAGGTTTTGTGTGTTTGTGCTTTCGACTCATCGCACTCGGAGTGCGTGCAAAAACCCCATTAGTTGGACAGATGTTCGTGCTCTGAGTCACAGTTAGTTTTTCGCTCTGCAGTAATCTGTACTGACTGAAGCCGACAGAAACCAGAGGGGAATAGATCGTATCACATGACGGCCAAGTCACAAAGTCATTCTCAGAAAACGTGTTAATATTCAACGCACTTCTTTGATTGATTGCGCTGCCTTTGATACGTTCTGTCAAATAAATTAACTTCTTTTTTGGTATAAAATTTATGCTTTACACAGAGACATTTTTTTAAATTGGACTCAGTTGAAAGTAACAAAAGATTATCTTTAGCAAGACATGGTTTATTTAGGAATGCAAATTATTGCTCATTAAAAACGACAGAAATGGCTCAAGTTTGTTTTAACAGATTGGTTTTGTGAGTTTGTGCTCGTTATAGCCTGTATCCTGAGTTCAACATTTCTCAGTGACCCTCCCTCTCCAGCTCTGTGAGGAAGTCATTTTCTGTAAGTTACACATCACTTTCTGCCTTCCTGCGCGGCCTCTTCATGTGTCTTAAGTCATCTAATTGTGGAGGAAGTGCTGCAGACAGACTGGTGTGACAGCGCTGCTCGGAGAATCTTCAATTATTAAACACATCCACGCAGATGAAAACATTTCTGACAGTAGATACGGCTGTGGATTAATCAGTAGCCTACGCTAAATCTCACACTTCTGAATGAGCCTGGGCGTGTAAGTGTTGTATGTGTGTGTGTGTGTGTGCGCCTGTGTGTTTGTGTGTGGTGTGTGAGTGTTATGCATGAGTGTTATGCACTGCTGAGATGTCTAATGGGGTCTGGTTGTGTTTACAGATGACAGTGACTTTGAGAGCTGGGTGATTGTTGGAGGGTCTGTTGCAGGGTCTTCAGTGGTGTTAAGACTGCAGCTGGGTCTTCAGATGAGGAAAATAGCACTTGTGGATAGAAACAGGGCGCCATTAAGAATCTACGGCCCCCTGATTTCAGAATGGACCTGTTCACCCCACCCCACCCCACCCCACCCCACCCAGGCCCTCGGCGTTGTTTTATTGGCTGATGTATGTAGTGTGACTGTTTGGCTTGAAGTGCCATAGACTAAAGAATACAGAATTCGCAGGAACTAGAATTGGAACTGTTTGTATTTTTCTTTGACAGACGAGAATAATGATTTCACTATTCTGCTCGTCAGTGTCAACACACTTTTTTTTAAAGTTGAATATTGAGACTGTGACAGCCTGTAGTGTTCGATAAGAACTTTAAAGTTGTCACAATGATGGAAATGGAGAGCAGAGGTTTTTGGGTGACGTTGACTAGCTGGAATCAGATTTTGGCGCTCCGGTAGGCCTGAGACTGTGCGACTCACAAAGGCAGTGGTCGTGTGCTGTTACAGCGCTGTGAAAAACAGGTTCCAGTTGGAGACGCACCTGCTGTAACTGTGGGCTACAATTAGGAGTGCATGCTAGCGCAACGTAGTTTAAACGAGCAGAGCCAATTCAGACGGTTTCGGCCAAATGGGGTCAGGCCGCTTTTTAGAATTCAGTGGCACGCTCGACATTAAGTGGAGGAGGTTACCGACATGAGCCATTAGTCACTGGCTGTACATATCCGTCGTTCATCTCGACACTGATCCTCACACGAACCTCGGCGGCGAACTCCACTTTGCTTCACGCATGAAACGGCAGCAGCGGAAACTTGTGATCCGCAATCGTATGATGCGTTTACCACACAAACTCAGCAGAGCCAGTAAATCATTAAACAGGAGTCGAGCGTTTCTCCCGCTGTGCAAATCGCACGCCGAAGTACCTTTTTACCTCAGGGCGGCCATTACTTCAAATGTACTTTTTACAGTCATTACCTAAGAAAACAGAATCCGTGTATTTTTATGTGCACAACAGCTATTTAAAATACATTAGCGCTACCCATAAGAAACCCAATTATTTAGGTCAAAGCTATAAAGTGCTCTCCTCGAGTCCGGCCCTTCCTGGGTGGTCTCTGTTTTTCTGCTGACTTCAGATTCAAATTTATTGGGACGGATTAAATTATACGCATTCACTCGGTTTCCTCCATTTTTGAGGTAGGATCGGTGCTTTAAAATAGTCAATTTAATGCTGAGCTTTAAAAAAGTTTCAGATCTTTGGAAAAATAGGAGGGAGTCGGTCTACAGCCCTGTGAAATATTTCCAGAAATGTCTGTTTGCCAGGAAAATTAAAAACATTATTGCACCATTTATATGCATGCCATGCAGAAAATAGGCCAGGTTTCCTAAGCCCTTTTGCAAATACAAACCTATAACATGGCCACTGATTGGTGAAAAACAAATACTCTGGCCAATCCCCGGCCATTTTACTGGCTTTGCATGTGCAATAAGTTTTACATGTACGACAGGGCTTAACCTTTAGAGTGCTAAATGCAACTATTGTTACTCAATGATGTAAGAGATCAGAATCAAAGCTGTTGAAAACCTATCGTGTGATGACTTGTTTAAAGAGCTCCTGCAGTTTTTCAACAGTGCAAGATAATTAAATTTATATATATTTTCTTTAATCTATTTCAGCTCTCTAAGGGTTAATAAATCTGAGCCAACATGCACAGAGGTGTGCACGGTTCAAATTTTAGCTGAATATGGTGCATTTTAGGGGGTTTGTCATGGATTAATAACCATCTTTGTTAATTTTACTTTTCCCCAGCAGTTGAAATGAGCCAGCAGTGCCATTTCTGGCTGTATTTGCACTGAACTGCAGTGCAAAATGAGACAAAGAAAAGCAGAACGTGAGAGCAGAAATACGGGCACACCTTTACAGAGATGTGCTGTGCCCAGTGTGACTCCTGATATCAGAAAAATGCAGGCAGCTTCTCTCCTGTCACTGACCCTGCAACAGTTCAGCTCTTATAAGCAGGAGTTTTAAAGAGCAGAATCTCTCTGTGAGATGTTCTCGCTCTGAGGCAGAATTTTGCCTTGTTTTCCGCACTTGAGTTTCCGCCTCTGCTTGTTCGCTTATGGAGCTCCTGGGGCAAGTTATCGCTGTGACATGAATCCGGGAGAAGAAGAAAGGAAGAGAGAGAGAAGAAGTGTCAAGCCAGTGTGTTTGTGCAATTAAACGCTGATGCAAACCTACAGCTTCTGTGTGCTCTTCTGTGTTTTTTTTTCAAAGCATCAGAAAGACTCAGAAACTAGAGAAGAAGGGGGGGGGCAGGAGAGGAAGAAGTTTCCGCACAAAGACGTTGTTGATGCCGAGCCAAAGTGAAAATGTATCAAAAGACATTTTTTACGTGTCTTTTACAAGAGCAAAAATAAATAAATAATTAAATAAACTAAGATAAGTAATAGAAATGGTGTTGTGAGGGGGGAAAAAATGAGAGCTTGTTTCTCCCGACAATCACTTTGAGCCACAAAATCGCCTGGGCCTCCAACCCTCGCATTCCTGTCTGCCTCTCAACCTCTCGCTCTCTCCGTCTACCGCTTACGGCGAGGGGTCTTTAGGGCCCAATAGGTCCTCATCTAATGTTCCTGTTTCTTGAGTAGCAGTGAGCTCCCTGGCTGAACTCATTGATGTGACATGTGATTTGTGTCATTTTTGCTTGTTGTCTGCTTGTCCAGATGCAGAGCATGATGGGTAAGTGTTAGTGTTTACACTGTTAGGCTGGCTGTGATTAAATTGTCCACTTGGGGGTGGGGTACTGGATCAGTCGCCCGTCACCTGGTGCTTTTGATGTTAAGGAAAGGAAGAAGTGATATCAGTGTACAGAAGGGGTAAACAGGAAGTGACATCATTATCTTTGTCAGTGGGTTTTGCCACCTGAGTCGAGGTCAGTGCATGAGCCCCCGATAATCTTTCATCCATTGTGTGCTTGTTAGCATCTGCCGAGAGGAGGCTAGTGAAAGGTTGAAAGGGGAAAGGGGGGGATGAGAGAGAGAGAGAGAGAGAGAGAGAGGGGAGAGAGAGGGAGGGTGAGAGAGAGAGAGAGAGAGAGAGAGAGAGGGGGAATGAAATGGCCCTCCGTAGGGTCCCGGTGTGATTCATGCTCCGGAATGTGGAGCCATCTCTCATTGTGACATCACAGAGAGAAATGATTCTGAGATGGGGCGGGCCCCACCGGGACACACGCTGTTTTCCTATTGGCCCGTTACTGTAGAATTCTGAAGCATTCCGCACTCTCATAAACTGTAGCCATAACTCAGCGTATCGTATAAAAGACGATAATGATCGGAGCGGCGAGCGTATGCCTGAGGCCTGGCAAATTAAAACAATTCTGCGCTTGATGAGGTGTCTCCCTGGGACACTTACCGAAGGCTCTTAATCCTGTAACGCTGCAGCGCCCCCACCTGCTCAGAGTGGGTAGTGGCGGGGGAGTGAGCTGTAATTCCACAGCCCACTCCGGCACACAGAGACACACACACATATGCGCACACACACGCACGCGCACACAGAGGACGTCAAGCGTGTTTAATTTACTGGTCTAAAAGGCTAAAAGGCATCTGTCTACCCATTAACCTGAGGATGGTTTAATGACGGAAATATTGTGAGGGGAGGAGAGGTTTATGTGTGTGTGTGTGTGTGTGTTTGTGTTTGTCAGGAAGGGTTGGAGGTGACCGAATTCCTTCACCCTGAGCTGATTCACACGTACGCTCATGCTTAACGTCTGTTCGAATCCGCGCTGTGCTTGTAAGCCTGTTTGCTCTCTCCTCTGTTAATAATTTATGATAAGCGATCGATATTTCATCTCATTTAAAATTGATTAAAACAAAGCACACAAAATGGAGAGAAATGAGAATTCTGCCGAACCGAATATTCACATTTGAATGACGTCCTTCTTAAAAGTGACTGCTGTTAATAGATTTGTATTATCTTCTTTTATTGAATTTATTTGTACACGGTTACTCATTTATGGGGATGTTTTTCATCTCTGAAAACAAGATTAGAGGATGATTCGAGATGTTATTGATCAATCAGACCTCCTCTGAAGTATTAGCGCCCTCACTGGGATTTTTGTGTCTGAACGGTTTGTTCAGTTGAATTTTGCATTTCACAGCCCTGCATGCAGAGCCGTCCGACACACCGACAGGTCAGCGGTATTTTTTGCTCATCCGCGGCGAAGCACAGACTCGTCACGGGGTTGTCAGATCCAGGCTGAATGTTGGCCTGCTCATGAAGCCCCAGTTTGGGTCGGTGCACACGCCACTTCCTCTCCTGACTCAGGTCACATGAGCCCTACATCATAAATTCCTGCACATCGGAGCTCCTAATCTGGGGAGAGATGCATAAGTGGTGTGTGGTGGAGTGAGAAATGAAGGGAGAGGAGAGGGAATGGGCCTTTGTCTGTGTGAGTGAAGATCCGGCCCCCACTGAGGGGCCAAACCCCTCCTCATTCATTACTGAGATCCTGTGGCTCGCTGCACATGTGCAGCATTCATGGCCTCTTTAAGAAAAGACGATTCTCTCATCTGACACCAAGCTTGGCCTGTAGTCTATTCTAGCCTGCTTTGGTGCTGCTGAATCTTACTCTGATTTTAACGGGCTGTTGTAATTTTGCCCTTTCCTCTTGTTGCATGACATTTTACATGTGAATAACTGAAAGATGATCTGGAAACAAAATTCACATTTACCTCTGTTCACTTCTGAAGAACCATATAAAAGCATCTGAAGGCATGTTTTCCATGACGAATAGTAGAACTGGGGTCTTTTGAGTCTGAAGATTTCTTGCTTCTGTATCCTGGGAAGCGTTACTACTTTTAACCCATTAATGACCATAGTGGAAATTTTGAATTTCCTTTACAGCACTGAAAGTACTAGCTGAGCATAGCACAAATCAGTTGGAATTTTTCAAATCGGTCAAAGTTTGTGGCTACAGCACCCATTTTCCTTAAAGTACCATTTTTAGTAGTTGGTCAAATATGATAGCGGTTTTTTTTTTTTTTTTTTTTTCAATTTTCATGAAAATCAA
Source organism: Gymnothorax javanicus (assembly GCA_029692085.1). NCBI lineage: Eukaryota > Metazoa > Chordata > Actinopteri > Anguilliformes > Muraenidae > Gymnothorax > Gymnothorax javanicus. Next base: position 51,463,320 of record CM056208.1, on the reverse strand, counting down.
ACCTTTTCCCTATTGATTCTTACTTGTCTGTGGGTGGAACAAAAATGCCTTAAATCTTTTGACCATGTCATAACCGGAACTTATATTTCCAAGGCATTTTAAGAAGAAATTTGAAAAATCCGCTATCATATTTGACCAACAACTAAAAATAGTGCCTTAACTTAAAGGGCTGTATCTCAGGATCCGTACAGAGTTGAATCAAATGCTTGGTATCGTTGGATTTAGGAGAAGTTGTGCTATAAGAAAATTCATAACACTTCAGTGTACATCTGATACATAACCTGTCAAATGGCTGTTGAACTTATTTTTGTGTTATTTTGAGTTTTTTTTCCAAAAATCAAAGTTTGACCCCTAAATATGATATGATAAATATGTTCTATCACAATTTTGAAATCGGTTATCTGTAGCCACTTACCTCAAGATGCCACATACAAAAAGCAAGTTCCTGCCTCATTCAGAACTCAAACTGTGGGGTTTTTCCTTAAGGTACTATTTTTAGTTGTTGGTCATTAATGGTTTAATATGACAAAATCTTGTTCATGCAGGAATCTACAGCAACACTTTTCTCAAATACACATGTCAGTTATCTGTTACCCTCCAGTTAACGTTTGTGTGTGTGTAAATATGAGTGTGTGTGTATGTGTGTGTGTGTGTAATTGTGCGGGTGCGTAAATCCCTCTGATCCATGCAGATTCCTGCATGTACAAGAAGGAGAGAGAGTGCAGGAGAGAGGAATACAGGAGAGAAAAGTACAAAGGCCCTTGAGGGAGGAGAGTTTAAATCCCAGCTGTTATCCGCCTGCTCTCTCCCGCCGCCCGCCGGACCGGACCGAGGCTTTGATCGCTGCCCTTAAGATTTTCCGCAAACACAATCAAAGCGAGAGGGGGCTGATCGCACTCGGGTCGCTGAAATGAATGGCCTCACTCCCCCATGGTGGGCCCCCCTCTCCTTCACTCTCTCTCTCTCTCTCGCCTTTTTCCGCTGGACAAACAGTGTGATCAGCAGAAGAGAAGTTGGACAGTCAGACAAGAGCCTCACACCCTCATATCCCTCATAGTGACAGCGGGCAACTCTCCAAACAGCATTTGATTGACATCCCTGTGGGTCAATCCCGGGGGAGGGGGGAGTGGGAAGGAGGGGCCGAGCGTCAGCGGGGGCCCCCATTGGTCCGTGGGTGGCAGTGTTAATAATGTGTCGGCTGGAGAAAAGATTAATTGTAGACAAGCAGCAGGATTACCCAGGGCATTGTGGGACCAGAAGGGTCTTCTGGAGGGCGAAGACTTGTGATCTGTCAAGCCTGGAGGAAATTAGTGGAGACAGGCTGGTGCTGGGGTATGGATTTTAGGACATTAAAACCAGAAATGTGTGGCGGATATCGGAGCAAGTGGCAATGAAACATGCTGACATCATCAGAGAAGGAAGTTTCTATGTAAAGACCACCCAGGCAACCCGTTGGGAGATTTTAGTGTCTCACTCATGATAAGCGATGGCTAAGCTAATGCGCAACTCCAGACATGTTTTTTAAGATATTTTCTTGGCTTCTCTTCTTTCAGTTGACTTTCTTTTATCTGCCATAAACTTATAAGACTACAATGCCTGGGTTGCGATGCCTTGAATTAAACTGAAAGCAATTTCCTGTACTTCATAACTCTGCGAGCCTCAGATTCAAGGTCAGCAGTAGCCCAGGTTGTGATGTGCCTGTGATGTTCCTGCATAAACATTTTGTCTGTTTGTAGGCTTAAAAAATCCATTACCTTAGACTTCCTTCAATTACTTGCTCTTTGGTATTGTTATGGCCTCTGAAGAGCAGTTTCTGACTGGTCGCACGCATCTCCGTTGGTTTTTTCTACTTAAGTCAGCAAGGTCACAGGATAAGAATGTAGTGTGAAGCCCTCTATGGTTTGTATTTTTCATTTTAGTCCCAGCCAGAGATGGGATGATCTCCTCAGATAAAGTGTAAAAGGACTTTGTGAAGGCATCAGAAGGCGAAACTCCACGATTAACCAGTGACTCATGGGGTTTGGGGTGTAAAACGATGTCTCGGACATGTGAACAGTTCCAGCCTCTGTGAGTGCACTGGTGTTTTCTGTGGCCTCACAGATAATTATACTGATGAGTTTATGCCCATAGACCCTGCAGGAGAGACTGGTGTTTTCATGCCACCTGTGGGATCTGGAGCTCATAGCCGCACTTTAGTTGCATTGAACAGCACGTCAGCCTGACCTCCAGCTGACCTGTAATGCTCCGGGGTACATTTCTCGAAAGCTTAGCAGCTAACTATGTTTGCAACTCACATAATTTGAACCAGAGCCATGTAGAGAGAAGTATGTAAGTTGCTAAAATGGTTAGCTACTAAGCTTTTGGGAAACATTCCCCTGGACGGCTGAGCAGAAGAAGAGATGTAAAGTCCTGCAGGCGGAGAGAAGAGCTTCTCGCTTGTGTTTTCCCCCTCTCCTGAAGGCAGCCAGATGAGTGACTGATGGGTTTTATCCTCTGGCTGAAGGACTGTGCTAAATGGTTGGGTCTGAGTGCAGGAGAGGCCTTCTGCTCAATGAACCTTGGGTTCACACCTCAGACAGATGTAGTACATAAGTACGGCTAATGGCTGTGCTGGAGATCAGGACCTAAAACAGCAGGAGGACTCGATAGGGGGGACCTGTCCTTAACCTGGGAGGCCTGAAACGGGAACTGCTCTCTGCTGCTGCGGTGGTATACTGTATATGGCATCTGTCAGTTAGATATGGTTCACATTACACACTCTCTCTCTCTCTCTCTGCTGTGAGGATGCGTGAATTAACTGTGATCGTGTAAACGTACATATGTATTGGCATGACTTATGTTTGTGTGTGTGTTTAGTACATATATGTGCTTGTATGTGTTGAATGCAGGGGCCTGTGCGCTTAAATATTTGCCCACCATCCATCTGTTGTTCTGGTCCAGTTTGCTCTCATGCCGTATATGTACCATGTTTCGATTGTATTTTTACTGATAGGATTCCCCCTTGAGTATGCAGTATGCCCTTCTCATTTCGAGTATAGAGCAGTTTGCATTGAAATACTACACGACTAATGATCCTGACCATCGTAGTTTGATGTTGGGGAGTAGTTGATGGGTCGTGGCAGTTACTGTAATAAATTGATGTAGTCAGCTGTAATATACCCTGATACCGTACCGCAATACCCATCTGTTTTCACAAAACCAAACCTATTTGGACTCTAAATTAGACCTGTCATTTCACCAAGCCCTTTACCCTGTAATTTCTACAGTGTGATGAAAGTGTGTCATTAAATCCAGTCATTGGCTCACATTACTGTAATGTGACAGTACATAATGCGGCTCGATGTTCTGCAATCTTTTTCTTACATTCTTTTGTAAGCTCTGAAGCTTGAAAATATTACATCTGTTATATTTTATTTAGTAATGTTTTTCCTGAATTTATACAGGAGGTTGACGGGAATTCTAATATTCTAATTCAACTGACAATGGCAAATGGATTGTGAGGTTTTGAGGATGAAGTTTTTTTTTTAAAAGTAAAATTTTTATTGAAGCACATCTGTATATAAATAAAATGTAATTAATTTTTAAAGGTCCATTTATAACCCTGTACTATATTTTAAAATGATTGACAGAACTGAATTGTATGCAAAACAACTATGTACCCGGTTTCATTTCAGGTAAATGTGGATGTCTGCAAAACTTGTGAAGAAAAATTATGTGCTCCTGCAGGGGAGCTCGTTTAAACAAGTCGCCACATGGTAGATTTTCAACAGCACAAGATAGTTAAATTTACATAGTTTTAAAAATTTATGTCAGCACTCTAAGGGTTAAAGAAATTTGCCATACTGAATGCACGCACTCTAATATGGTTTCTCGACAGAAGTTCATTTTTCTTCCTCTGCTATCTTTTAGGATTCCGGCGACTCCAGACAGGATTCGGTTGTCATGCCATACACACCGTTACCTCGAGGGACCACCAATGCTAAAAGTCACAAAGGTAGTGTTTCGATTATTTGATTAATTTATTCCCTGTGTCCCTGCTGTGCTTGAAGGATGGAAGAGGATGTGGACTCGGCCGTTGAAGAATATTCCATTTCTTTGCTTAGAGAAACTCTCGCATTGCTTTTGCAATTTTTTTGGGAACGTGCAGGTCACAAGTTGTCCACGAGAGCGTTTTGGAGCTGCTGGATTGCGTATTTGATGAGTTTCGAAGGAGGGAGGGACCTGTGCCATTCACTTTCATTATGTTCGCTGAGCAGCTCGCATCTCCCCCGAATCTCAAAACAGCGGGCACGGATAACTAAAGGCAATGTACCTACTCATATAACCATAGGGATTATGGCAATAGGCCATTTTGCGAAAACGTTGAAATATCCCTTTAAATGCGTCTTCAGCGTGCGCAAACTAATTGAAATGTCGTGATTAGTTCTGAGCATATCCAGTATCACCTCGTATGTATGTCCTGAATCAAAATATTCTTTGATAGCGGCAGCTACGTTTGGGTAACCGGTAACGCTCATGTTCAAAAACCACGCCAAAGGCAGAATAACTTCCTGGTCAAAGAATGAACGGTGCCTTCGTCCAATCAAGTCCTCTCTCTCTCCCTCTCTCACACTCACACTCGTCCATTCAGCAATGACTCATGTCGCCCACCAGTACCTACCTCTTCCGGTAGGTTAATGTCATTGTGTTTAATTATTTGCGGTTGTGTTTTTTAACTTGCTGTTGTGTTTAGTTTTTTGCTGTTGTGTTTTTTAATTTGCTGTTGTGTTTAGTTATTTGCTGTTGTGTTTTTTTAACTTGCTGTTGTGTTTAGTTATTTGCTGTTGTGTTTTTTAATTTGCTGTTGTGTTTAGTTATTTGCGGTTGTGTTTTTTAATTTGCGGTTGTGTTTAGTTATTTGCGGTTGTGTTTTTTAATTTGCTGTTGTGTTTAGTTATTTGCTGTTGTGGTTTGCACTTCAGGGCCACCGTAGAAGTGTCTTCCTATCAATTTTGCAGCAAAGGGTAGAAAATATCAGGTATACAATGCATGTGAAAAATTTGGCAACACAATTAACATTCTGCTTCAGAGATTCAGAATTCTGTGAAATATCGTCCTCAGGGTCTTAATGCTGCCTGCTATTGGTCACATTGTTCTCAGTCTATCATTTATTTTTATTTTTTATACCGTTAAGAAAATGTTTCTCTTTTTCAAAGATGCCCTGTGATGAATACCAGAGGGAACAGTTTCAGTCAGGAGGGACAGAGAGAAACAGGGCTTAAGCCCTGGAGCAGTTTTGGGGGTAAGGGCCTTACTCAAGGGCCCAACTGCAGGGTTCTTGTTAGACTCCCAAACCCCACCAGGAACTTTTTGGTTACTAGTCAGGCAACCCAGCACTAGGCTATCCTGCTGCCCCACTCACACAGTGCTGGGCTGATTTCCCCTCAACAGACATGGAATGCAATTAGTGTTTTTGATAATAACTACACACTACAGTTAAAAATTATTGATTCACGGAATAGAATTGAATAATTCAGAGCTTGCCTCAGATGAGGCCTAGTGGTAAAGATGGAGGCACTGGTAAAACGGTATCGGGGTATAGTGAATTGCAGCAGGATGCACTGTGGTTGGCGGTCAGTTAATATTTCATTGTTCAAATTTTCAATGGTTTGGTGTTAATCACCTGGGATCCATAACGGTGTTATTTCAGTTACTTGAAAAGCTATATTTATCTCACAAAATCACCTGTGTTATGTCTGTCACAGATGATAGAAGAATAACTCTTTAGCTTCATGTGGAGAGCATGTTTAACCCTTAGAGCGCTAAATGCTGCTATTGTTGCTCAATGATATAAGGTGGCAAAATCAAAGCTGTTGAAAACCTATCATGTGGCAACTTGTTTAAAAGAGCTCCCACAGGGGAGCTGTTTTAAACAAGTCGCCACGTGATCGGTTTTCAACAGCACAAGATAATTTACTTCATTTTATTTTTTAAAATTTTTTTCAGCGCTTTGAGGGTTAACAAAGCTACTATCACCAGTGAGGAAGGGTAAAGGCATTTAAAGCAGGGAATTAAAACTACATTAAGTTAGATTTATTAGGTGACTGAGAGTACATTGGGTCCTGGCAGGATTTGCTAAAGTTTCTTACACCTTATTCATCCTGTAAATGCTGCTAAACAGCAAATCCACAAAAAAAAAGTGTGCATGATTCATTACTGTACTCTCTCTTTCTTAGTTTGCAGAATAACCTCTCTGGCACAAAGCTCTAGTTCATGAACTTATTAATTATGATGACAAGAATGGTTGCCAGCTATGCATCTCCAGATTTTCGTTGATGTAATTTGGTTATAATGAATCCGTCAACTGGATTAACCCTTAGAGTGCTGGAATAAATTTTCAAAAAAATATTAATTATCTTGTGCTGTTGAAAACCTATCATGTGGAGACTTGGTTAAAAGAGCTCCCCTGCGGGGGAGCTCTTTTAACCAAGTCCCCACATGATAGGTTTTCAACAGCTTTGTTTTTGATATCATAGTTGTACATCACTGAGCAACAGTAGCTGCATTTAGCGCTCTAGGGGTTAATATCATTGTTGATACAGTAGCGCATTTTCATATGTCCTGTTGGGATAGAGGAGTGCCTCTTGTAGAAGTAGATGTGTTGTTGAATGGTTATATTGATCATCATTTCAGTCATGTAATGGCTGCCGCAATGACAGCAGCACAGACAGGAGGATTGTCTGACCATCCTAAAAATACTGTGGTTATGTGTACATCGTCCTGAAGCTCATGAACGGAAACGTAAACCTCCCCTGAGTGAACTTAAGCCACGGTATTTCAGCTACATTACATCGCGGTTTCATTGCCTCAGTTTTCTATAATGGGATCTCGTGATATGACGAATAGTCGCAGCAGTTCTTATGGCCATTTGTTTTTATTGATGGCTGAATAACTGCTGTTCCACTTGACAAATAAAGTGTTTACTTTCCATAAGCCACCCTGACTTCGTGTGAGAAAAATCGTTCTCGGGCAGATCCCATCTGTGTTGCGCGCGTGTGTTGTAAATGGCACTGTTTGTTTTATGTATTTTAAAGCGCTATGGAGACCCTGGGAGAAAGACAAGCTCAGAAGTGAAACCTTGATGCGGTGTACTCACGGGACTTCACAGCTTGGGTTTATTACCGCCGCAAATTCGCTCTGTTTTCTAAACGACGAGCTAGCCCGCCGCGCTATCAGAAAGAAAACAAACATCTGGACCCGTGCATTGCCTTTAATTAGAGTGTGTTTGTTCGGCCGGAGAGGTGTGAACGGTGAATAATGGCCTGTTCGGCTGTAGGCTGTTGGAGGCTCGATGATGGATTGGCGAAGGCTCACCTCAGAAGTGTTTGGAAGGTGTTGTTTCATAAGGATTCAGGTCTGTGCTGTGCTGTTTGTCGCGGCACATCTGCAGTGCACATTTGTTGTCTGAAAACGTGAATTTTCCTGGCGTAGCAGCGCAGACGATATTTCTGTGTGAAAACTGGTTGGATTGAAACTAGCTGTCTTGGGTTGCGTGGACATTTTGATGTAGAGCTTGTAGAAAAAACGGAGGCGTCTGAGCTGTTTCTATAGCAGTTCATGATCGTGGCTCAGATGATCACGGTGAGAGTTTGACTAATGGGCCACACGTTGTTTTGTGAAAGATCTTACCGAGTGTGGCCACGGTGGAGCACTGTTGTAGGTTGCTTGACTGACTGGAGAGTTGCTGGTTCAAGCTTTCCTCAGGGCTTGGGATTTTGACTTGATCCTGACTCTACACTCAGTTCACCTGTGGACCAGCTAATCCAGTGCTTGACCAGCTGCTTTGTCTATCTGCTGAACCAGATTTGACCATTGCAGAAACTGAGCTTAAACCATCTCACACCAGTTCACAATTGGTCATAGCTGGAGTTTTCCACACAACAGGTCAGGGAGTCACATGAAGGTCAATGGATGGAGTAGCATTCTTGCCTGAAAAAAAAAAATTCTGGCTTTTAACTTTGCTGGATACACCGGTCTATAGGTAAATGACCCTACATGGGATGAGTGGCTTGTTCTAGTAATTTCCATGTAGTCGGATGATTTATTTTTGTAGGACTCTGAAGTGTTGAACGTTGTGGATGTATTTCATTTTGACTCATTCGGTCTCATTTTTGATTTTTTGATGTTGATCCATACATGAATTCATACGTTTTATAAATCTGCATTTCAAGTCGGGGGAGAGAAAGATTTGCTCGCTGTTTTTCCATGAATCTGATCTTTTGCTGTTGCAGAACTTGTGCCATGTTTTTGATTGGTCAGCCAGTGTAGTCTGAGTATATTTTATGGGTTTGCATGCATTTTCACCGGTCAGCATATTTATGATTAAGCATCTGAAGAAATACATTTCCAAAGCCCGTCTCCAAATTGCAGCGCAGTTTTTCCCCTTCCCATCTATCACGGATTTATCTGTGTTTTACAGTGTGATTTATGGTTTCAAAAATGTCTCATTGTTTCGAGAATAAATCCCATCCAAGCTTTCATTGGTCCATGACCATGTATATTCCGAGCTCCGTTGAACGCTTGATTTCTTTTTCAGGGAAAACATGTGTCTTTAATTTTAGCTCTCAAGCTGAGGACATTATCGCCTGTTACGGGACCAAGAAATAATTCTTGTATGTGTTTGCCAGCTTGTAGATTGATGAGGTGTTAAGGATCATTCGGTTAGAAAACTGTTTTGTCAAGATCATTAAAACAGACCAGTATGAAAAATGAAGCCATAATTTAGACCCCAGAGTAATAACAGGCTCTCGTTAAATGTAAACGGCCGTGATGCTGGAAACACGGCGAAATGATACCGCGAGCATTAAAGCCCTGTGCCAGACCCGCAGTGCATTATGGGTATTCTGTCAGAATCCGTGCCAAAGGAGTTATGTGCTGCAGAGCAGACATTGATTTTTGCATCTTTAAAAGATCGTTACTCCTGTTTTACGTTGCGTTCCATAAGCATTGGGACTGTGACTGTGTCACTCTGCGTAAAAAGGGCTGAATTTCGTATTAATGTTTTACGATGCTGACCAGCAATATTCGGACAGAGAAATCATGATAAAAAGCTGTGATTTCACTATGATGTAAATACCCACAAATTAATTTCTCTGTCTCTGCTCTGGCCTGATAATCACCATTTTTCAAATACAGTATGTTGGTGCATTAAACTAAAAAGCAGAAATTGTGTGAATAGTTTTGAATTGCACTGCACAGTGTTTAATAGTCGTTGGAATCGCACTGAAAGCCAGTACAAGTTATTGACATCGACTAGCTCTGTACCTTTTGAAGATGTCCCAGGAACATGCTACGCCAGCCTGGTGGTTTAATGTCTTCATTCAGTCAGTGCTTGACTTGCTAAATGAGTGTTTGGATATTAAGGAGAGCGACAAAGAGTTTATGGACATTTGAGGAGTCGTTCAGAATCTTTTCTGCAATGTTTCCATCATAATTATGTGCAATGAACTGATAAGATTATTATTTTACTTTCGATAGTGCGGCGATTACATTGCTCATAACTTTTATCGCAGCCTGCGTTAAACACAGCGAAGAGGACCGACTTCAGTTCTTTGACAGTTTTTACGGATGAACTCTTGGCTTTCCATTTTGAGACGGTTTCTGCCAAGAATTATCATTACATCTGACTGCACTGGCAGTTCTGCATCTGAATAATTCTATTTGAACTGGATTTAGCGGAATGTCACTGGCGCACTTCCTCGCCTGTTTGATGTAGTTGAATGGATCTCAGGAGGAATGTGTATGAACCTCATGTAAAGAGAATGAAAGCCTTACGACAAAAGGGAATGGTGTTTGGCAGTTCTGTGTGGCGTCAGTTTAAATCTCACTTGTTAGTTAGAATAAAAACTCTAAAGAAATCTAATTTTTCACGTAACAGGCCTATTGTCTAATGATAGTCATTCATGTGTGACCTTAAGATTTAATTTGATGGCAGCTGTTGATTTTTCATTGCTTGTTGTCCTCACAGCTGCTTCAAAAAATTGATCAAAATTGATGGAACTGTTTACTGGACCTTCGGGAGCCATTTTATAGAATTTTGCTGGTTTCCCCTCACATTCTGTAACTGTATTGGTATTCAATTGTTCCGACGGAGAAGTAACCGTGTTTGCATGTGTTCACTTCAGTACCAGTGAGGAGTCACATTTTTCAAACAATCATAGAGAAATAAAAACCATTTCAAACAAATTTATCAAAATATCAAAATCTTAAATCAAACTAATCTCGATTTGTAAAAATGATTCTGTATATTCATACTCTTATTATTTTCTACAAGAGAGTCACATGATCGCAGAGCCCACACCAGCACAGCTGTATCAATCAATCAATCAATCAATCAAAATGTATTTATATAGCACATTTACAAACAGCAATGGCTGAACCAAAGTGCTTCACAGATAAAAGCATAAAAGTCATAAGAATAGTGCAAATACAGGTGACAGTGATTAAAAAATTAAAAGTGGACAAAAAAAAAGGGGTGCAGGCTGATCTCTAATCAAAAGCGAGGCAGAAGAGATGAGTTTTGAGAAGGGACTTAAAAGCTCCCAGGGTCTGGGCTGCTCTGATGTGGGGGGGAAGACAGTTCCAGAGTCTGGGGGCTGCCACAGCGAAGGCTCTGTCGCCTCTGGTCTTGAGCCTAGACCTGGGCACCTCCAGGAGCAGCTGGTCGGCTGACCGTAACGCTCTGGAAGGGGTGTGGTGATGCAGGGGTTCAGAGAGGTACGTGGGGGCCAGTCCATGGAGAGATTCATAAATAATGAGCAGGAGTTTAAAATCAATACGGTAGCGGATGGGGAGCCGGTGGAGTGAGGCGAGAACCGGGGTGATGTGCTCATGTTTTTTGGTGCTGGTGAGTAGTCGGGCAGCGGCGTTTTGAACCAGCTGTAGACGGCGGAGCTGAGACTGATCAATGCCGGCGTACAGGGCGTTGCAGTAGTCCAGCCGTGATGTGACAAAGGCATGGATCGCTTTCTCAAAATCACTCTGGGACAGGTAGACCTTGGTTCTGAGGTGAAAAAAGCTGTTCCTGACCACTGAGCTAACCTGTTTCTCGAACTTAAAGGCTGTCGAAAATAACACCAAGATTCCTAACAGAGGACCTGTAGAGGTACCCAGAGTTGTGCTACATTGTAGTTGCTTCTCTTTGACTTTTTTGTCCAAAAAGTCCGAGACCAGCTAGATTTTGGCTTCACATCACAGAAAATGGAAAGATTTTGTCCATCTGTTTACCAAGTATGGCGCCTTTATGAATTCCAGAATTTGGACACTATTCTTTGTGCAGTAAATTATCGATTTACTTCTGAATATTTACCTCTAACCACCTGCCATTTGAGGTTAAGTACAAAAGTAAATCACAGTAATTTCACAAAAAATGGAGTACTATAACACATGTAAGGGAAGTCCAAACTTTTGACTTGTACTGTACTCCAGGAAAAATAAAATCGGAATATACTGTTCATGAGTATATAGTTTTAGCTTATGATGCTACTTTTTTTTTTAAAGATTTTTTTTTGGGGATTTTCTCCTTTATTTGATAGTGATACAATAGAGAGAGAGACAGGAAAGTTGGGGAGAAGAATGAAGAAGACATGCGGCAAATGACCCGAGCCGGAATCGAACCGGGTCGCCCCAGGAAGGCCACAGCCTTTATGGTGTGCGCGCTTAGACCGATGAGCCACCGGGACGCCCCATGATGCTACTTTTTGAGAAGGAAATTAAATTCCAGTCGCCAGTGGTGCGATGGCTGGATGGTGCTATTCAAAACGACAATTAGTAATGACGTAAACACACCAGCAGTGTGTTTTAAATCATGCTAAGAGCAGCGGCAGTGAGAAACTGCCGCAGAACTGACGGAATTAGACATGGGTCCTCGTGCAGGTCCGGCTCCTCCATCGTCTCCACATAAGCATTCGTGTGTTTGCAGTTCTTAGGATTTTGGCTCTAAATATCAGGCGTATGCATGTCTCTGGAACATCAGCAGGAAAGGATTATTCAGATACTCCCAGGATTTTGTGCAATAATCCCCTTTTAAGCTATTGGTGATGGAGTCAAACCATAACTCACAGGAAGAGGTATGATTTGTGAGTTTGGACTGGGACATCTGAGATGCGGGGCTCCGATTTTGAGGATGTTTCTAGTCGTTCCAGAGCTCAACACTGGTCAAACGTTTCAGATTCGAAGCTGGGGCATTCATCACGGAGATTTATCACGGGACGGTGGAACAGATGGTTTGGGTATTTTTTGCTGTGGGACGGATGCCAGGGTCCTGAGGTTCCTCTGTCCACTTAGTTTGTTATAAATGGCCGGGATTTTGTAGAGGAGTCTCTGTCTTAGGACCCCTGGAAATGCAGAAATATGAATGGCTTGGCAGGAGCTGAGGGGCCCATGGTTTTTAAAGGAGAGCTCTACACTGCCATTGGGTCAGTCCTCTGCAGTTTCTCTTCCGTTTGTTTGACTTTTTGGAAATGCTTACGAAAGCCAAAACAGAATCAATATGCATCAATAATGCGCCTGAAAAATCCCAGGTAATTGAATAACGCGAGGCACAGATCGTTAGCTGATATGGAGATCACACACCGATTTAAATACTACTGCCATCTCCAAATTATCATTTTACACATCCTGTGTTTATTCACTGGCCAAATATATTCACTGGCCTTGGTCACAGATCAGCCGCACATACTAATGCTGTGGCTAAGACTGCCCAATACCAAAATATAGGGGTGCCGTGAGAATCATTTCCTCACTTCTGTCGGAACGACAGCGAAGAAGAAGCACTTGCAATCGTGTAATATATAGATCTTATTCAATGTGACACTTCTCAAATCCATTTTATTCCCCATCAGTTGAATAATCCAGATATCTTGACATAAAAGCGCCTTGATCATATGGTAAACTGATGCTATTTCAAAAATATAATTTTCTTTTCATGAGGACAGTATGTCATCTTAAACACAGTAATTTCCTAATTGATCCCAACACTACCTTTGATGTTGATGTATTATAAGTAATACACAGATGTTATAGTCCCACAAACTACACAGTCCTGTAAAACTACTGTATTTAAAGCAGTATGAAGCCTTCTTGCCATATTCTACCGATACTAAAGTCTGGAAAATATAGGCTATTAATATGCCACAGCCAAATCCAACCTTTGAGTCCATCATAAGGGCAAAGATACATCTCTGTAGTTATGTTAAGCACAGGGAACAGGCTGCTGTCATTATAACACAAATGGACGGGTAAATTTTCTCATCAGGATCTGATTGGCCGATCAGTTTTGACACGTTATGTCACTGAAGGGAGATCTGTTGACTGAATTGCATGGGTCAGGCCAGTTGACTTTTTCCAGGTTGAAATAATTTTTATACAAGTTTTTTTTTTCCTATTTTCACTGGAAAGGACATTTGAGCAAAATCTAACCGGACAGTTGATCCTGTGGGTTTTGGGTTCACCAAGCTGCAAGAGGAAGTAAGTTTTCAGACGGTGGCCTTGCATTGATTTGTCGTTCGTGTCTCCACTTAAAAGGGAATGATGGGGACTTAGCTCGAGTATTTATGCTGTGATGGATTCAATGTGCCAGCATATGATTATGTCCTTACTATTTCAACGAAATATTGCAAGCCGAAGAAAAAATACGGGTTTTTTTTTTTTAAAAAAAAAGAGGGAGTTTTTGGGGTCAGGCTTGTTTTTATAGCGTGAATGGTTTTCGTGTTACCAAGTCTTTTCTTCTTTTTGTCTTATTTTTTCCCCCTTTCTGTCATTGCAAAATGAAAAATGACATCATAAACATGAGCCCTGTCAGGCCGGCGGAGGCGGGTTTGAGTGATGAGGTAGTTGATCACATATGATACAAATCTCCCAGAATGCCTCTCTTTTTTCAGGCAGATTGTTTGCCAGCTGTGACCTGGTGGATATAATAGGTTTCACATGAATTCTGCTATGAGCTGTTTCAAAGAAATACCTCCACAAAACTCACATTTCTGTCGCTCTTATTTGGGAAGTCGTCATTTGTTCCTCGTAGGGAAGCAGGCTCTTCTTAAGGGGTGATCTGGGGTTAAATGAAAAATGACACCAGGAAACAACTCAGAATGAATCTAAAGAGGTATATGTAATAACCACCAAAAAAGATACAAGTTGGCATTTTTCTGTTTATGCAGTTGCCATGGTAACTGAGCAAGCTCATTAAATATGCAGAAAACTTCTGGCACCAATTCCTCTTTAACTCTATGATAGAATTCAGTTTTTCTTTCATCATTTAAAAGCCATTGCTTATCCAAATGCAATGACATAGCCATTCTTTGCCCAATTTATCAATTTTGTGATTTTGGGGCATTTTACTCAAATTTTGAAATTATTTTGCGCAGAATCTGACGAATACTCAAAATATTCAAAGTATGTAACAGATAGGCAAAATTTCCCTATGTCATTGCATTTCTAATGAAGTAAAGTACCTGCAGCCCAAATTTCATTGATTTTCAATGATAAATAAAAAAGTTATGGCTGCCACAAACATGAGAAACGTGGAAAAAGTAATACCCAAGGAAATCAATGGAAAATGCATTAGACCGCCTTGAAAAGTTGAGTTCAGTCTTAGTCCGTGGCTTACACCCATTTTTCAGACTGTATTATCTGATTATTCAAATGTTTATCACTTTCCTGGAGTGAAAAGCATAAATTTCGTCATCACAGTTGCTTTTAAATCATGATTTTATGGCAAAATTCAGTTTTTAATCCTTGTAGCAATTAGTGATTATTAAAGGTAGGTTATTATAGAATATTTTTATTCAAAAAAAAATTTTTGGAAAAATAATCAAATTTTGCCCATTTAACCCCAGATCACCCCTTAAAATCTTTGCATTATCTCTTATTTCATGTTCTGGTCCTGGCGAGCTGCATGATTGGCTAGTTTTTGTTTTCACTGTAATTTTAGTGACCAGTTTAGCTCCAAGAATGCTGCTCAGCGGGTTAAATTTTTTTAGTCCATCCATTATGGATATCGCTCCTTTATCACTGGGGTCACAGGGGAGATGGCACGTAGCCCAGCTGACTATGGGCACAAGGCAGGAACACACCCTGGACAGCTCACCAATCTGTCGCTGGGCGCACACACCATTTACACACACTCTCATACATGACATGCATGTCTTCGGACTGTAGGAGGAAACCGGAGTACCAGGAGGAAATCCACACAAACACGGGGAGGACATGCAAACTCCACACAGAAAGGCCCCAGGCCAGAGTCAAACCCACAACCTTATTGCTGTGCAGCAGCAGTGCTACCCACTGCACCGCCATGTTGCCCTAATACCCAGCATGCCCTGGGGCCCACCAGGACCATGATGCAGTACAATGCTTTACATGAGTCGCCCTGTGCGGGGCTGGATTCTCTGATAAAGAGGATAGTGGTGGTTTGATCCTTTTTACTGTCTGCAGTGCTTTCACAGCTCTGAATAAAGCAGAAAACATGCATCTTTCACAGCTCTGAATAAAGCAGAAAACATGTATCTTTCACAGCTCTGAATAAAGCAGAAAACATGCATCTTTCACAGCATCTGAATAAAGCGGAAAACATGCATCTTTCACAGCGTCTGAATAAAGCAGAAAACATGCATCTTTCACAGCTCTGAATAAAGCAGAAAACATGCATCTTTCACAGCTCTGAATAAAGTAGAAAACATGCATCTTTCACAGCTCTGAATAAAGCAGAAAACATGCATCTTTCACAGTTCTGAGTAAAGCAGAAAACATGCATCTTTCACAGCTCTGAATAAAGTAGTAAAACATGCATCTTTCACAGCATCTGAATAAAGCGGAAAACATGCATCTTTCACAGAGTCTGAATAAAGCAGAAAACATGCATCTTTCACAGCATCTGAATAAAGCGGAAAACATGGATCTTTCACAGCGTCTGAATAAAGCAGAAAACATGCATCTTTCACAGCATCTGAATAAAGCAGAAAACATGCATCTTTCACAGCTCTGAATAAAGCAGAAAACATGCATCTTTCACAGCGTCTGAATAAGGCAGAAAACATGCATCTTTCACAGCGTCTGAATAAAGCAGAAAACATGCATCTTTCACAGCGTCTGAATAAGGCAGAAAACATGCATCTTTCACAGCATCTGAATAAAGCAGAAAACAGCATCTGAATAAAGCAGAAAACATGCATCTTTCACAGCTCTGAATAAAGCAGAAAACATGCATCTTTCACAGCGTCTGAATAAAGCAGAAAACATGCATCTTTCACAGCATCTGAATAAAGCAGAAAACATGCATCTTTCACAGCTCTGAATAAAGCAGAAAACATGCATCTTTCACAGCGTCTGAATAAAGCAGAAAACATGCATCTTTCACAGCGTCTGAATAAAGCAGAAAACATGCTTAAAATTCAGACTGTGGGGGAGAAATGGAAAAAAAAAAGCATAGGCTTACCTCCTTATTTTCTGTTAATCATATCAACTTTTACGCCACCGGCTTTTCACTGGCGCTGTGGAAATGTTATTTTCTGTTTACCTCTGAAGTGGTAAAATTGCTCTTAAACAGTGTCAGCAGATCACAGCGGCGTATTGGACTGGGATTCTTTCAGAAGTGAATCAGAAGCTCTTGAAGTGAGCATTTAAATCTCTTGAAGTAAATAAACAGCTTTTATCTGCCTGTTAAAATTCAGAACAGTTCCACTCATGCAACGTGTGGAGAAAAACTGCAGCGCCTGAGAACTCGGTGCAGATGAGCTGTGAGGGCTTGTTTCTGGGCCCCAGATTCACTGCAGTAATGCAACTACATAAAGGAACAAATAATTTTTACAGATACTAACGAAGGATAACAGTAATCTTTTTTCCCCTGAGAACATTCCGGTTACACCAGCACATGACCCATGGGGACTGGCGAAATTCACACTCCCTCCGATGGTTCGGATATCCCTAAGTGTGGTCACGTGATTGGTTGACTCGAGAACAGGAACAGGAAATGAAGATAAATGAAACGGAACAGAGCACAGTGTGATTTTATCATGGTGTTCAGACTCTCAGCTGCCCTTCCAACAAGATCCAGTCCGCGCGCGTCGACCTCTCGTGTTCCTGAATTGTAGTATGTGGGCTGTGAGAAATGAAATGGAATTATTCCAGGCGTACGAGACCCGTAACAACCCACCATCAGCGCATTCAGGCTGTTATGAAAGCAGACCAGACTGAGGGAAATGGTTTCCTGAACTCGGCCATTTTGGCCACAGGGGTAAAGAGAAAAGAGGGTGAGCTTTTGGACTTGAGGTTTAAACGCGGCTGTTTTCCCATAATTCTACACACTTCGGCAGTGGAGATGTCCCAGTGGATGCACAGCGATAAGCCTTATAATGATGAACTACGCGCATGATGGAAAACGTCATGGCCTCTTTCATGGTGTTTCTTTGCTTGGTTTGCGGGTCTAGGACAAACAGAATCTTCCCTCCTGTGCCTCGAAATGACAGTCTGTTCAGTGTACCTTTGAATGTTAATACGCTGTACTGCAAAGACAAGTTAAATAACTCTGTACTCACATGCAACCAATCGTCTTTGACGCCTCTGAATGTCATGTTATGAGCCGCCACCTCGTGTTAATTTTCTTTTATGTTCTTCTTCTTCCTCCTTTATACCTCCGCCGGTGGGGTAGTGGTGTGGTGTTAGTGGTGACGGGCTCCGAGCTCGGCGACACGAGGCGGGATAATTAGCCCTGTCAGGTCTTGTAGCCTCACCACCCTCATGTAGATAATATGATAATATGTCTTCATAACCGAACGACCTCTCGCGCGCAATATTTCTCCCTTTATGAAGATTACGTGTCAATAAAGTAATGGAGTCTGTGGCTGTGTGGCGGGTGAGGGTTTGGCCAGCCGGACTTCAGAGGAAAGTGATGTATGACTGTTATTATTGGAGCTGTCAGAGACATGTGACCGGGGGGGAGGTGTGGCAGGGAGGGGACTGAGAGATCACTTTGGGGGGTGGGGGTGGGTTTGGGTCCCTTTACCCTTGACACCTCCTCCTCCCAAAAAAAAAAAAAAAAAAAAACAGACTTAAATCAATCGTTTGATTCACAAAATTAAGTCGATCCCAAAAATTCCAGAGCTTACTTTGCTCTTTTAGTGCCTCCTCTTGTCACTCCTGGCCGCTGAAATTCTCTGAGCCTCGCAGGATCGAGTGAAGGTGGTTGTCCTGATGGATCTAGGCCAGTTCAGCTGACAGAGCATCCTGTTGGTGCTCTAGGACACTGGGCTAAGATAAGGGAGGGGGACATAAATCACTTACCCCCTCCATTTGAACCCGGGGTAAGATGGAGCCCTTTGGTGATGGACCTCTCCCCCCTCTGGGCTGGGACGTATTTAAGAGAAGAATTTGGACAGCGTACAATTTGTGTGGTAAAAAGGCATAATCTTCATGCAGGACATCCCACCCTCCGTCATGAAACCAACACTATTTTAACTGTAATTTTCATTCTGTGAGAATTTGCGCTAAACAATACTCTTAATTAAGCCAGCTAGTGTGCTGTATTAATGTAGCTATTGACTCTATTGATTGCCACAAGTCCACTGTAGATCTATTGTGTGCTTTACTGTTTTTAATCTGTTCCTCTACACACAAGTGTAATTATGGGGAACACAATGCTCTCTAAGGTCAGGGAGGAGCTCAGTGCCGGGGTCGGAGGTCAAGGCTCAAGGTCAGGAAAAAGCTCAGGGCAGGGGTCAGAGGTCAAGGCTCACCTCCCCTGGAAAATCGGATTCCTGGTCAATAATGTAATCTGCTCGGTATTAATTGGTTGCTCTTCTGAATTTATTAAAATGTTGTGCAGTTTGGAGGTCACATGGATACTGTGAGATTATGTAAAGTAATCCCCCTAATCCCATTAGTTATGTATTTTTTGAGAAAGTGTGATGTTAATAAGGATTTGGCTGGGGTTCTTTGAAGATGTAGCTTAATATCACATAATTAATATGTTAACAGAATTAGTGATATATTCTTTATCACAGAGTACTTAAGATGAGATCCAATAGTGAAGGTAGCCAACTGTGGCTGGTCAGTCCAAGTCTAAAAATACCCTCTCAGATTGAGGAGTGTGTTTTCTCAGTCTTAAGATCCAACTTAATGTCGGAGCAAAACCTTACTGACAAAAGCTGGTCCAGATGAAGGTGGAATAGTGATGTCACACAGTCAGTGACTGTCAGATCTGGCGTTGCGTCGCGGTGAAGATACTACCTGAATTGGCGCTAGGGACATGGCAAGCCACTCGGCCGTCTAACGGTCAGGCAGGTGCCTGCAGTGAAGTGTGGGGCTGTTTTACAGTCAATGCTGTCTCCGTGGGCATTGACGACTGTCGCTTTGACGAGCTCTTGCGATGTTCTGGAGAGATCGCTAAGGCTGGAGGGTGAACACTGGCATTAATGCAGGTTGTGTGCGCTGTGGTGTAATGATTATGAATCTGGGCTCTTCCATGTGCTCGCTGGGCTGTCTGTACCCACGAGGATCAGTCAATCAATCAAACCTCATTTTTATACCACAGATTTACCTATAGATGCGACTCTAATTGACTTTGCATAACATCAAATAAAATACAGGACATGAAATACATGTTAAAAAAGCTACATGCAAAAGCTACAAGCTACGCGGATTAGTTTAACTGAATGAAAGAAACTTAAATGAAGGCCGGACTGGTAAGGTACCTTATGCTATTTTTTTTTATTTATCCATAAATTTTGAAGGGACTGGACCATGATGGCTGTAGAAACTATAGAGCTACTGTATATACATGGATTAAATAATTGAAGGGATTCCTGAGTATCTAAAATATTACATCAGTGAAAATATGATGCTAAAAAATGAAATAAAAATGTGTCCTGTATTTGACACTTCACTGGAAATAGTGCTGTTCATTCAGATGAGACTAAATCTGGTCATTTCTGCCCCTCACAGTGGCAATTTGGCTTCAAAAGGAAAAGCTGCGTTAGTTGAAAATGACATTATACTGCGACCTCTGTGAAATATGGTGATTTATCCCTGGTGCCATGAGCCTGTTTCACATCCAGTGGCCCTGGGGTTCTTGTTAAGGCCAGTTCAGTAAGTACCATGTCAACAAAAAACCGTAACCCTCACGCAGGAATCTCAAAAGGACCTTTAAGCGAGACAGCAGTCCCACGTCTGCATCGTAAGTGTGTGATGAACTGTTAAGTGGCAGCAGAGTCGCTTCAGAGTTGAACCTCATCAAAGTGTGTGGGTTTTAATTGAATGCGGAAAAAAGATCCTTAAAGATTCCTTGTGCTGGAATGAGAAGGCAAACATCCATCCATAATTACGCTGCCTGTTCTATTAAAACACCATTTATGACTCAGTGGTGTAATCTTTCAAACGGACGGACACCACTGTCTCCTTTTGCTGAAATAAAATGCTTTGCTCAGTTTATTCAAGCTTATTTTTATCGGCCTTCCTTTTTACTTATCTTGATTAAGGATGCTTATAGTTGTGCTAGTGGTAACCGTATATGTGCTCGTTTTCTCAGCCTTTGGTTGAATTATGTTCATGTTTATTTTTATTACTGTCGGAAACTGTCACTTTCCGTGCACATGGTGATTAATTGCCTCATTAAGACATTCAGACATCTCTAGAGTCGGAGTGATTGGGGCCCGAGCCGTATTATCAGATGATTGATGTCGTTGTCTGTGGTTTTGAAGCCTGTATTAAATGTTACATTTTTAATTGGTAGTGCTACAAGCATTTATGATAATATTACCGCTGTAAAAACAATGACATCATAAATTCAATCAACATTATGGTGGCATATTTAATGTATTTTCTCCCCCTGAGGTTGCAGTTCACTGCTTTTCTTTATAATGTCAAGGCCCTTTGCCTGTTGGGCAGATCAAGTATTGACATGAGTCTTCGGAATAGTTCTACTGAACTTAATTTGTTTCATCTTGGTTAGAACGTCAGTGAGAAGAACTCAAAGCATTTTTTTCTTTGGTTGGAAGCAGTTCTGTGCTGTTAGCAGTGGCCCAGTGATGCTTCATATTCTTTGAAAAGATGTATACACATTTTTTAATTGGATAAAAATGTAGCCTTGAACTTTAATTGTTTTTTTTTTTAGCTGAACTCTTTGTTATTGTTTCTGACCAGTTATTGAGAGGTATCGATCATAAACCAAGACGTTGCCACTTATGAGGGCCCAGTTACACTCAGATCCTACAGCCATCGAGGTCAGTCGTAGACTCTGTTCCTAAAATCATTGTCCTCAAAGGCTGAGAACTGCTGTTTTTTCACCATCACAGTGCCTTGGAGTTTGCCTTAAAGCCAGTTTGGCTATACTGTACCCAGAGGTGTAAAATCCAGGGGTCAGAAAGTAAAAGTCCTGCCAAGTTTTTCTCCTTCCCACAGAATGAGCTGATCACTCATATTGGCTCTATCTCCTGTCCAGAGTAAATCCAGGTGGTTGTAATAAAGTTCTGGGGAGGATTTTTACTTTCTGAACCCAGACTTTACACCTCTGACTGTACCGCCAAATATTTTGTTAAATACCCAAGGAGGAACGAAAATCAGGGCAGGATTTGGATTTGAAAGTCAGATTTGAGGATCCCTGATCCAGGTTATAGTCACAGCTGTACCACATGAGATCTCATTAATGCTGTACAACCATCCAGATTTTAATTATGGTCGTTTCTGTTAAACTGATGAGAGTTTTTTTTTTTTTTAAGGCCAGAGCAAGTGTTTGTATTTAGCTTGCGTGGGTAATATTGTCAGTTTTGGTTTTGTACACTTTTTTCCGAAGTACTTGAAACCGTGTAAAAAACGACTAATCATTGATTGAAGTTAACAGTCAATTAAATTGGAAATTACCACGGTAGAGAGAAAGGTTTTCAAAACCAATTTATTGAATAACGGCTGTCGAGAGCCCTTTAAATCTCTGGAGTTACGCTGTAAGGAAGTGTACCAATAGGATTATACTTTCCCTTTGCCAGGGCACAAATTACTCTTCTCCTATCTCACGCACCAGAGTAACTGAACGTCTTGTTGCGAGTTCCCCTAAGTAGAATAAATGTCACTTAAATTAAATTCCTCATCTTTAAATTAGGTTCCCGCGATGATCTCTCACTTTGGTCAAAACGCGTGTCAGCCGGGATTCAATTTTCCCCTTTCAGCCCACGATACTTGTTCTCCGCGGCGCGACGTGTTTTATCTCTGCGGCAGTTGGAGGCCCCGGCTTTATTTATGTCACCGGCCGGGTGTTGTCGCACTGCAGACGGAGTCTCGTTCTCGTTACCGGCGGAAAGATGGAGTCCTGCTGTGGCGCCCTTAGGCACCGTCTCTTTCAGCTGCGTAACTGCCTCGTCAAGCCCTTAAATTCGCTCCACGTAACACTCAGCGCTACCTGATGAGTCAGCTGGTGTCCCACTGCAATGCAGAGGGACTGAGGGGTGCGAAATTGCAGATTGATACCAAACTGAATTCCTTAAAACTTGGCTCTAAGTGAATGATAGTACACTAAAGTGAGAGATTAGAGTTGTTGGTGCATACTGCGTTTCATAAGCATGCACAGGAGGTCTGCTGAATTACTTTGCAATCATGTAAATCTGGAATTGAATTCTGGTAGGAATACTACGTTCTGGCAGTAATTGGTACTTCATTTACCCGTTACTTGATGTCAATTATTTAATTTTTGTCTGGCTGTAGTAAAGTAGTCGTGGGCAGGCTTTCACTCCGTTTACACATGGCCGGCTATTTTCATAAACGAACATTTCACAGTCTCCGTTTTCAAAAATAAAATCATGCACGCGTATTAGTTTTCAGAAAAGTTCTCGTTTACACGTACCCGTATATATATGCCGTCAAGAGCATATCAAACTTGTGGGTGGCAGTGTAACGACAAGGTAAGCCCCACGTTAGCCAATCAGAATCCCGAAAATAGCAACAACAGAAACGAATCCAATCACCACAGCCAAGTGAAACTATAAACATTGGTCGCACTTTTGACGCAGGTGCAAGTTCTGGCGCATACTGTGACGTCGGCTGCCTAAAACTCCGTTTTTCACAGTTTACATACAAACTTGCAACTGAAGTTTTCTAAAATCTCCACTCTGGCCGGAGTTTTTAGAAAGAATCGTTTTCAGAGGCAAATTCTCGGTTTGCGTGTAAACGAAGGGCACAAACGCAGGGAAATGTCTCCGTTTGTCAAAATAACCGTGTACGTGTAACGGGGGCTTTGTCTCAGACAGCTGCAGTGTCTGCAATAATTTTTGGCTTGTTGTCAATCAGCATAGAAGCAATGATTTGAGAATAGGATGTGTTCCGTAGATGACACAAATCAAGTGACTTAAATTATAGACTCATGCAGAAACTCACCGAAAAATATCAGACGCGGAGACCTCCCAGGACCAGATGCTCATCTGTATGTGTTAAGTCTTCATCAGCGCTTTAAATAAATTGTTTGGCATCATGTTCAAGGAAACAATAACATTGATATGTTGCTGTGATAGCAGAGGCACAAACAAACTTAGTACGTCGGTCAGTGATGTAATCCAGGTTACAGTGGGAATATCTGGTCTGTACAAATGGATAGTTATTTACTGAAGGAGGCCTCAGCCTCAATCAATAGCAGATGTTGTCCTGCAACTCTGCAACACTGGTGTATTCTGTCATTTTATCTGTAGTAGAGCTCGTATGGATTCAGCGAGGTGTCGGTCAGCTTCTGCTTTGTGTCCTTTGTTACTGTGTAATGAATCTGTTTTGAATATACACTTTTTTTTGGTAATAATGATTTTCTGCTTGCTGATAGTTCAGCAAAGAACAAAGAAAATCAGATATTTATCAAGCCTGAAAATCAGCTGAAACATTTTGAGGCATGTCAGTTTGTTCTTTGATGTAAATACTAGCCTGTCATACAACTGACAGAGGCTACATCGTTTTAGCAACATTTCTGACGGGACCGAACTCTTTATTGTTTGCATCAGAACATATTTTTTTGCGCATTTTATGTTAACCATCAAGGCCCTTTGGTTTTCCCGCGTTAGATTAACAAACAAGTCAAAATTAGAAATATTTTCGACGGGCAGGGTTGAAGTTGATCTGAACGCTGACAAGTCTGTCAGTGGAACTTGCTAGAAATGTCAGCTTTCAGGAGACAGTGTGATCTTCAAGCCAGTGAGGTACTGCGCTGTCACCATCGAAACATGGAGAAATGAAGTAAATGATTGTGATCACACTTCTCAGTTAATTAGTGTTTTTAAATGTGCTATATATCGTCACGAGTATTCTTTGGATTTGTAAATGGCCTTCATTGACAGCTGAAGTGCTCTAAATGTAGTATGTTAATGAATACTGACTTGCAAATGAAAATTGGTGCAAATTAATCTTCTAGGAGTAGTGGAACTTATGTTGTTCAGTTAAAATGTGTGTAGGCCCGACGGATGTATCACAGTGTCAATTATTTGCCTTTATTGGACTCATTTTTTTAAATGTAGTGAACTGGAGGTGATTGAAATCTGTGCGTGCAAAGAACAGCAAAGTCGATATAAACAAGTTCTACCAATTTTAGTGTTGTATTTCTCAGTTTGCGTACCTAGAGATTATTGGATTAAGAATGACTTTGGTTGACCTCAAATGAGTGAGTGTCTTCGCAACAGAAGGCAAAAAAATTTGCTTTATTTTTTCTTCTCTCCCATTCGCAGCGCGCTGCATGAAATATGACTGAGATCTTTGGGAGAAAATGCAAAGAACATTTTAACAGTGTGTTAAACAAGGAACCAATAAATTTTACTACGAAAAACGCCATATAGCAGGCGTATTTTCCTCAAAGACCATTTTTCAGCACGTCTTTTCAGGCAATTATGGCACAGACTCCAGAGGAACCTAGGAACCTTCATCTGTGCGTGTTTAGCTGTCTTTTATCTTCAATTTAAGTAATTTGATTAAATAAACTCTGATAGGATGTGAATATAATTGAGACAGTCATGCTATAGGAGAAAGTCAGGCTTCCTTCCCTCGCTGTAATGAGTTCTTCAGGCAAATGCAGAAGTAGCAGTGAGTAAAAATACACACATGACATACCCAATGCTAAATCCCTCTGTGACAGATATGTCTTTCAAGAGTAATGTGTCTTTAATAATCCATAAAACTCGCTTTGCATGGTGCCAGATTTGTAACGGCAGCCCTCAAATCCCTGACAGATGATGTGACAATGCCAAAAACCGTTTTTAAAAAAAGACATTTCATCAATAACTTTTGTCTGCAAATATTCCGCGAAATAATATCTCAGCTTTATTGATCTGGAAACAGACTGTCTGTCACTGTGATATGACCAACCTTTGCTTTTAGTGCCAGATGAATATAACTGACATTCATCTCAGTCGCAGCACATATCTGGTCTTTAAATGTTTATTGCTAACACTGGGCTGTATTTATAGGTCTCATATTCAGCTCAATACTGGCATTTCTTATTGAATGGAGAATGTAGCTTTTATTATGTCATTTAAAATGAGCCGTGGCTGTCATGGTGTAGAGGAATAATTTCTTTGTGCTGTGTTCTGTCGTTATTTCGACCATGTTGACAACCGACTCGCATCAACATAAATTTCTTTGTAGATCTTTACAGTTATTTTTATTGGACCATGGAATGCTCAATACTGTCTATTAAAACTGCGATTATAACGCTATTTATCGTCTTGAACAATATAGATCTGTCAGATGTTTAATCTACTGACACGAGCAAGTGAGTTATTTCAATGGAAATCCAATTTGTGATTTAAAAAACGAACAGCCATGTTTCAGCTCAGTGAACAAGACACAGTAGGTTTGCTGAATTTTTTTTTTTTTTTTTCAAACTTTCAAGCAACTGCAGTTTATGTCAAATTGAAGACCTGTATGCAAAAAGTTCTTTGGTCATAAAATAACACTTCTGAGAAATCGTTATCTGTTTATTTAAGGCCTACATGGAAATTACTCATGTGAAAGCAAGCAGCTGTTATTTTGGCCAAGCAATGCTATATGTCAAGGTAATCAACAACACATACTTTGAAAGCCCCAGTTATTTCTTTTATTATGATATTAAAAGCAAAAATATGTCTGACAGAAGTACTTTTTCCTTTCAACCCTGGAACTTGGGAACCTTTGTTCCCAAGGTCAGGACATGAGTACTTCACTGAACTGCAGCAAAATTCTGAATAGCAAAAGCAGAAAACCTTTATAACTGAGTTTGGAGACACAAGAAAACTCCTCAGTGCTTGCTGCGTTGTTTAGAGCAAGTCACATGACTTAAGGATGCAAGCTGATTGGGTCACCAGGGATGTCCAATGGGAACAGGCTTGGTGTAAGTACACAGACTTAAAAAGATATTCCACTGTGGCAGGAAACATACTTGAAACACGATCACATTATGGATATACAGTATTTCCTTGTGCCTATCTCACTTAATGTCAAAATGTCACTGTAGTATTTTTTGCATTCAGGTACAATTAGACTGAAAATATGATGTTATTCCGTTGGCCTGATTTCCTAAACTGTTTAACATGTGCAAAGCCGATGAGAGGACATATAGTGACCAATAAATCAGGCCCATGGGTTTTAGCTACGGCTCAAGAGGCTGCTGTACACTATAGTCTGAACCACCGTCAGTTATGCCTCTGGAACTTTGTGTTTCATTCCAGTTTTAGGGGAAGTTTTTCAGGTTGTGGGAAACTGCTTGAATTACATCTGAATACAAGCCCTGGCCTAAAAACCTCAGGATCATGTTAATCTATCACCAGTATGTCCACATCAGGAATGACAAACTATAATGACAACTGTAAAAATATTGCTTTAACAAATAATCTTTAAAAAATCATTTAATTCAAGGAAATACTGAACTCCACAACACAACGTCAGCGTCAGTGCTGAAGGATTCCATTTTGAAAATGATCATTTTTTTTCCAGCTGCATGAATCATGAAAATGAAAACACTGACAGACAATCAAAATCCGTCAGAATTCTCCGGGCATTGCCTTCAAAACAGCTGACGGTGCAGCCAATAGGCTGTTTTACCAAATGCCCTCCTTCTTCAGGGAGGCTTCTCACTTCCTTATCTTTATAATTATCCTTATGGTCATAGTCCATGGTGTGGATTGGCCTTTATTGTTTATTTTCGGGTTTCTTTTCTTAAAAAAAAAAAAAAAAAAAAACTTTGTTTCAGTTATTGGAGCCTTCTTATTTCTCCAGAGCAGCGCACGTAGAGGAGGCCGAACTGAAGCCTGGTATGGCCGCGCTGCCAGACTGTAAAAGTGTATCGTATGGCGCCGGCAGTGACAGGCAAACAAACAGCCCGAGAGATTGTTCCGGAACAATGACGCGGATACGCGACCGCATCTGTCCCGTATCATAATTCACTTCCGCATCGGGATTATGGATGCCTGCGAGCGGGGAATCTACCCCACACCCCCCCAGCACCCACCCCAGGTATCCCCCTCCGCCGCAGCGCGAGATGATAAGCAAAGTTTAATTGCGCCGTTAATTGATTTTTCAAACAACATTATTACCCTGATTGATTGCGGAGTTGATGAAAACGCCGGACGCCGTCGGCGTGAAATAGAGGGCCCTGGGCGGAGCTGGAGCCTTGCGGAGAATAGATAACCTTGGCGGTAAGAGCTACATCCTTTGGATATGTCTTCCCTTGACATATTGATGGCCCTTGAAAAAAGGGGAAAAGCTGATTGTATGCAGAGTGCAATCATTAAACCTACTCCAGCCCTGGCTGCTTGATTAATTTGTTTTTTCCTGGAGGATCCAGTTAAACAGAAGGCCTCGCTGGCGGCGGCTGGTGGACATTTTTCAATTTTGTAAACTGGGCCTCGGCCCTGTCGTAGCGGCCTTCGTACAGAAATGTTCATTCTGACAGATAAAGACCGCAGTCCAGCGTGCAGAGAGAGATTATTCCGCTATGTGTTACGCCGTTTGAGCTGGAAAAAGAAAACGCCTATATCCGGACTCAAAGCACTGTCTTAGAACAGAATTGGGCTGGTTATGATCCGGGAATGGAGAATTGTCTATCATTTTACGCTGTCATTGACTGCATTCATTACCAGTGTACAGTAAACGGTCATCTTACCAATTCCTTTTGGTTTGTACCTGGCTTAAAAATTCACTGATGCCTTTTCTGCTTTTGTTGCTTTTGCCAAAAAAATCAATATTTTAAAGTGTAATTTTTGCTGTTGCATTTCTGGGGTCTGAGATGTATTGTTTCTATGTGGTGGGACGTACAGCACTTAACATTTTGCAGTAGCATTGCAGTCCAGTCTCTCAACTTTCTGAGTAGAAAAAGGGAAAAATTTGGGTATCGGTCACTATGGCAGCTGCCAGATCCAATTGAGTACTTGGTCAGAGTAACTGTTTTATATGACTGTTCTAACCACACCTCCACCCCTTTACCCAAGTCGCCCTCATTCACCTTGTCCTCCATCTTGTTTTTTGCACTTACCTCCCATAAACATGGGTGATCTTATGTTGTTGTCCAGTTTAGACTAATTTAAATCTCAACTGTCCTTGTTGGGCCTCATTTTCACAAAGATCACTGTAGATGTGTGCGCTGTTGGGATGGAGGGCTTATACATTGGAGGAGCCCAGTGCTTGAAGAAGGAAAGAAGATTCCAGTATTCCTGAGAGCTGTGCAAGAAGATCCATGCTGATAGTGTTTGAACAAAGGCTTCATATGCCTGCAGGATGTGGTCGGGTTCTGAGAAACATTCGACAGGGCCGGCATGACAGAATATTCCAGCTCTAAAAAATGATCTGGACAGGGCTGAGCCCTGACAGGGCGCAGATTATTGCTGTGCGTCAGCTTTGTTCCGACAGACTCGGACAAAGCTCTTCGATTCGCCGCCCCGGATCGCGCAAGAAAGAGCTAGCGTTGCACTTTCTCAATTTTCTTTTATCCCCGCCACTTTATTCATCATTTTTAAAATTACGCTATTTCTGTCAGGTCGCACTGAGACCCCTGGGCTGCGTTATGGGCGTATTTTTTTTTTTCTTTGTCAAGCGTCTCGCCAGCTGACAGAGAACGCAGTCTTTTCTCATCCTGCCAGGGCGAAGACTGCGTCTTTTCCGCTATCGCCGAGGCAATCGCTCCGTGGAGCATTCCGGGCTCCTTTCCCAGACGAACGCCGCAAAATTGTGGCTTCATCGAAAGCTTTGAAGTTGGATTGCTCTTATGGGAGTGCACTGGTATGTCATGAGAACATGACGTGCGCTGAATCGCAGTCGATCAATTTTAATCAACCCCTCTCTTATTAAAGCACTGGGATCATGCCAGTACTGACTGGAAGCCAATTTCATGCCAGCTGGATAGATGGTCTGGTCGCAGTAAGGCCGTGCTGAATGGACCTTCTAATGAAACATGCTACATATGGAAAGCTAACTCACAACACTCAGTTCCAGCTGCAGGTTCGAGGTTCAAGATCTAATCGAGTCATTCATCAAAAAAGAGTCAGTTCACAATTAGATTCAGATGTGTTTGGCTTTGCTCCGCACTCTTGCCAGGAATCTGAATGTATTTTACATGACGTTCTCCTGGTGTGGCCTGGGCCATTTCTGCACCAGTACAGTACCAGTACTTCGGCTGTACCATTGGGTGAGAATCATACTGCTATTAACACAGGTAGCACTTAATGAAAGATGTTATGAAATTATTAAAAATGAATTTCTTTGGGGAAATCGTATATATAATAAGCCAATTCCAATATATTTGTTGACAGTAATGTAGTGGAATACCATACCTAAAGAATTTGATTTTTGATAGTGTTCATCACTATGAAGGTTAAAAAAAGTGCAGTTAATAATTATGGGGTATTTTATTTCTTTCTTTTTTATTTTGTTTTGAACATGTTGAAGGAAAGAGAACATAAAAAACAAGAAAGACAGAGAAAATGAAATAGTTTCCAACAATCAATAGCTTAGTGCAAAAGAAATTATCAAAACACATACATATTCGAAAAGGAGTGGGGAGAAGTGCGAACTTATTAAGTCCCACCCCTTCTCCATCATTTGATAATTGATAATTATTCATTTTATATATTTTATATATATATATATACTATTCAAAAAAAGTAGGGGATATTGGATTTACAAGTACCATGAAATGCAGATCATGAGGTCAGGAAGGAAACAAATGACATAAAAACATTAAGGAAACATTTGTCAATTTATTCGAAACCCTGTGTACAGTCAGTAAAGGACAGATTCTCCAGAATAAGGGTCGACACAAACACAGGGTCACACAGCAAATTTACCACCATTGTGAAACAGAGTCAGTAGCGGGTAAAACCCCCTCGGTTGGCTAGACAAGCTCGAATTCGGCGTGGCATACTCCTAACGAGACGTCCCAGGTCATTTTGGGGAACTTTATTCCATTCCTGTTGCAATGCTGCAGCAAGTTCTTGGACATTGGCAGGAGGTTGTTGACGTTGGCGTAGCCGCTGTCCAAGCATGTCCCAGACATGCTCAATGGGGGAAAGGTCCGGACTGAGTGCTGGCCATGGTAATGTGGTGATATTCTGCTGCTGGAGGTAATCTGTAACGATCCTGGCCCTATGACATCTGGCATTGTCATCTTGGAAAATGAAACGGCGGCCATAACGGCGTGCAAACGGCACAACATGGGGTGCCAAGATGTTGTCCCAGTAGTACTGCCCTGTGACACGTCCAGCAACAACATGCAAGTCTGTTCTGCGGCAGCAGTGATGCCTCCCCACACCATTACAGATCCACCCCCATACGGATCATGTCTAATGACGTTAACGTCATGGAAACGTTCGTTACGTCGGCGCCAAACCCTCCTGCGTCTGTCAAGGAAGTCCACAATGAACCTCGACTCATCTGAGAACATTACGTTGTTCCATCGGCGATTATCCCAGCGTTGATGATGACGACACCATTGGAGTCTGGCCCTAATGTGACGATCCCTCAAACAGGGAATGACACGAGGACGTCAGGCGTGTAAGTGAAATCTGTGCAGACGATTCCTGATGGTCTGGCCACTCACTACCAAGCCAGTATCCCTTTGAAGTTGAGACCTTATCTGATTTGCTGTTACCATACGATTTCTCAAGACAATAGTGCGGATGAATCTGTCCTGAGCCTGAGTTGTTGCCCTTGGTCGACCGGATCGTGGTCTATCCTGAACAGACCCTGTAGCACGATGTCTGGACCATAATCTGCTGATGACAGACTGGGAAACATTCATTGCCCTTGCCACAACGACCTGTCTTGTGCCAACCTGTAGCATGCCAAGGGCACGAACCTCTCCTCCTGTGTTAGACGGGCGATGGTCTCTGTTTAATTAACGACTTCAACCACTGATAATCTGATGCTTTCTCTTCAAAAATCTTCCTTTACAGTGGCTCTAACCTTCCAATTCAGAGTCATGCAAATTTGTGGCACAACCCCTTGATCATCAATAGCATCCCGTGCAGATCGTGAGAGTGTCATTGATGTGTTTGGGTGATGAATTTCTTTGGAAATGCTTCCTCAGTAAGGAACTATACAACATGGTTTCGTATCCCTTTGTATATGTGAAAATTTTGATCTCAAAATAAAATATCCCCTACTTTTTTTGAATAGTATATATATATATACCCACACACACATACACACGCATACATACATATATACTGTATATATATATTATATATATACAGAATTCTTAATGCGGAGAAGTTCCAAAATGACCTTTATTTTTTCTGATGAATGACCTTTTTAACAAAAATGGATAATATTAGCCCATTTAATCTAAAGAATCAAAGACCTAATCTTAATGGAAGGCCAATGTGCTCTAACTGAAAGTATGTGGGCTGCTGGCCGGCACCCCGCGGGCTAGATCGAGTACTTAAACTTTGTGCAACAGCTTGTTTTCTTTAGCAGAACCCATGTATTTTACATTATGTGCGCAGCGTGAGCCTTTTGAGGTGATTCCCGGTGAGGCTGTCGGTCATTACCGTCTAATCTCATGAATCAGGCCGAAGATGAGCGCTGTGCAGGAGTGTTTAGAGAAGACTGGTGGTAGATTAAACTTGATGGTCCGGGATGAGTCACGGCTGGTTTGCTTTTGGGAATAAGGTTTGATATTCGTGGAGAGCCAGGTTGACGTAACGCTGCGGTTCTTGGACAAGGTTTCCGTGTCCTCATCCCGGCGTAATATTATTACACTTTGCAAATAATATCTTTGTAAGCTGCTCTTTCACAAAACAAGCGGAGCTTATGTCATTATTTTTAATTACCCATTAAGCCCTTAATAATACTGCTTTTATACATCAAGCGCGTGCAACATGCTAGTTATAGAGAAGAAAAGTGAAACGTCTCAGATAAATCAAGAATATTACCGGCAAAACAAACAGGTTTGGGAGATGCTAATCAATTTGGTAGCAGTTCTCTTGGTAAAATAAGGAAGGTCCTATCAGTAATGCTATTTTATAAGTTTGCTAATGTGACGCAGACGGTAAAATAGGGCATTGGCTTTCGGATATTATGCTGGGATCACAAATAAGTATCTTCGATACTGGATGCACAGATGTAGCTGGATGTTGTTACAATTTGAGGGATCGCAATTAACTTTCCAAACTTTGCTGCTGGTGGTGCTTTTGCTATTCTTGCCAAGTCCTTCCCAGTGATTGGCTGATGGGCTTGAGGTTAAAGGAGGTTAGTTCTCCGGAATCGGAAGTAAAGTCCGTCGGAATTGCGCACTTCCAGTAAACACAGCAACTGATGGTCTTTGCTAGCAACGCAACGCCAGGTCAGTGTACGATATACAGTAACGGTGTTTGCTCTGCGTGAAGATATACTATTATATCTCTAGAAAAGAAGACGCTAACGATTCCAAAATAGTAACTCACTTGTGTTGCCTGTAGCATGAACATGCGAAGGGAAAACCAGTTTCGTGCTGAAACCATTGACTGTATACCAGGGGTCACCAACTCCGTTCCTGGAGGGCTACTATCCTGTAGGTTTCTGCTCTGCCTCCAATTCAGCACACCTGATTCAACTAATTAGCCACTCAATTGCCCAGCTTAGTGATCTTGTTAATTAGCTAATCAGTTGAATGAGGTGTGCTGAATAGGAGGTAGAGCAGAAACCTACCGGATGGTAGCCTCCAGGAACGGAGTTGGTGACCCCTGCTGTATACAGTCTATCGCTGAAACCGGAAATGTGTATCTCAACGCAAATATTCTAGCACCACCCTCTGCAAAGTTTGGACATTTATTATATAATTTATAATAATTTCTCGGGGAATGTACTTCTGGTGACACCAGGCCGGAGATGTTCACAGGAAGCGACAGTTCTTTGCGCATCAGCATTTTTCTCACCTCCAGTGGCTCAGATATGTGGGGAAAATGAGTTCGCTTCCCTGACACAAAAGTTCAGATTTGGATTGACTGAGGGCATCTCTGAGCTGGTCTGTCCCCGTCCCATTTGACAGAAGCGGACTGGGAGTTACAGTCCCTGTAAGGAGATGCTGGTGTGGAGTGGCATGGCAGGACAGAGAGAGGGACAGTGCTGTGAAGCGTTAGGAGCTGGTGTCAGGATGCTGGTGTTGAATATGTGTGGCACAAACGCAACACTGGTGTCCCTCTCCATATCTCTGTCTCCTGTCAGTCTGTACTCTGCTGAGCTTCTCTCTCTCTCTCCCTCTCTCTCTCTATCCCCCTCCCTCTCTCTCTCTCTCTCTCTCTGACAGTGATGTTTTGGGTCAGACGGCTGCATAAGCTGAGTGGTCCTCAGTCCCTCATCAGTCAGACCCGTAGCCTGAAGTCGTCTCTGTCCCGTCAGTAATGCGCTCCATCACATCTCCTTTAACATCGCGGTCGGTGCTGTATTTGTTTTCCTGTTGATGCCTCGTCGACCGCGATTACGTCTCTTGTCCTCGTCTCATTTGGCACAAGATATCTGCCTGCTACCCCATGCAGCATTCGTCAAATGCCACTCTTTACCAAAGTCCTTCTTCCAACTATCAAAGTACGCGACTGTGACATATTGTTTAATTTTTTTCCTATCCTATATCTGTATAGATGCCCAATCACAGGAGATACCCATCCACACGGGCAAATTACCTGAAGTCAATGAGACAACATACAGTGAGGTCTATAAATATTTATACGTTGACAGTGCTATTGTTATTTTAGCTGTGTACCACAGCGTACTGGAGATGAAATTAAATTATGAATATGAGCCTAAAGTGCGGACTCTCAGCTTTAATTTGTGGGCATTTGCTCCTGAAGGGAAGAATGTTGTAGGAACTACAGCTCTGTTCATACATGGCCACCCCCTTTATAAGGGACCCAAAGTAATTGGACACATGCCTGCTCAGCTTTTCCACGGCCAGGTGTGTGTTATTACCTCATTATTTCATTTACAAACTAGAGTGATGTGCACGTGATGTACTGTGATGTCCCCCACCCCCAGTTAAAATGCGTTTCCATGATAACCAAGAAATATAAAAATCCCAGAATTACCTAAATGGCAAAAGGCATCAGTTCTGCTCTAGTTCAAAGCATGCACCAAGTTTTGTTGAATAATCTCCAACAGTTGACGAGAAATAATCCGGAAACGGTTGTGTTTCGGACTTACGGAGTCATAGACTTACGGAATTACGGATGGAAGGTAAAACTGTATGTCCTCCGCTTTTATGTTGTGTTGATTTAAACTTTTTCATTAGCCTTTTAAATCTTTGGCGGTTCACTCAATATAAAGTATTGAGAGCTGTCACTACCAGTGAAGCAAGTCATCATCGGGTCAAAAAATCAAAATGAAAGCTTCAGAGATATGGCAGAAAAATCAGCTGGAGCCTAATCGACAATGTAGTTCATCCTCAAAGATGAAGAACACTTACGTGAGCTCAGGAAGAGCTCTGTGTTCCGGGTGCTACAAAACTCATTAAAGCTGTGTGTTCTTGTATACGTTAAGAAGCTCATCATTATCTTCTTATTTTTGAGAGCACCTTCGCTTTACACATTTATTATGTGCATGTGCCCGAGACATCAGCTCAGTCCAGTACATCAGTTATCCTCCCCCAGAGGAGCCGGATGAAAACCTGAGCAGATTTGCAGCTGCTCGCTGAATGATATTCCTCTGTAATTTATTTCAAAGGAAGTCATTAGGTATTTATGAGGACTGTGGATCACAGTACATAGGCCCCAGGCCAAATGTACATAATCCACCATCCACTCCGGCGCTGGCTGCTGAATTTTCTCTCATGTATATCAGTATCAAATGTGTATGTTTGGCATTTGCCTCAAGGTTAAGTGTCCTCGTATTTTTAATTTATCACTGCTGCTGCCGCGATATTAGAACGGACAGAACAAATGTGGCTTATCATTTTCCGACAAAGTAAACAGTATACATTTGCCTTGTAAAAGCTGACATGAAATGGACTTGCTGGAGCAGGGCTGTCGAAGTGAAGTTGTAAATCAGATCACTGGTGAAATGAGACCGCACAGCCAAACTCTGCATGCGTGTACGTGCGTGCGTGCGTGCGCGCACGTGTGTGTGTGTGTGTGTGTGTGTGTGTGCGTATGCGCGTGCGTTTGCATTCATACTGATGACTGTTGAGATTTATCCCTCCTGATGAACGCATCACCTTTGTATTCTCCTGACACATACTCTTGGGTAATATGTGTCTGTTTACCCAGTTTAGAGAACATAATTATGTACGTTAGGCTTGGTTATGCATTTTACTTTATTTGTTTATTTGGCAAACAGAATGAGCCTCATTTTCCATGGAAAACACACTGGACCGCCATACAGCATAAGTGGTGTGTGTGAGAGAGTGTTAGTGTGTTCCTGTGTCCATAGGGGCAATGGTGGGTTGGTGTTTTAGTGCCTATAGTGTGTACAGTCAGGTCCATAAATATTTGGACACTGACCTTATACCACCACCCCGGACCACCTTCCTATGCGATCTTAATGACCATATAAGGACGTCATCTCATTTCTTCCTTGGCTCTTCTCTCTTTTAATACGAGTACTTTTTTTGGCGCTTGCATTTATGAAGTACCTGGTTACTTTCCTTGTGAGGACGGGCTCAAGTTACGGTTTAGCAGTTTCACAGTACGAGGCCTAAACAAAGGATCATTAACTGTGAGCCTGAATGTGGAATACATTTAGTGTGTCTGTGAAGGGAAGAGATGTGACCAGGAGCCCTGCTGGGTCGACACACAGGTGAATTGTGTTAAATATGAAAGCTGGCTGTGGTTCTGTCAGGGTCGGAAAAGACCCAACATCAGTAGGACAACAGCGCCGAGGGACGGGTGTCTTGTAATGGACCAAAAGTTTCATAACGGTAAAGCTGTTTGCTACATATAAACCTATTGCCCTGTGTTTTATTCCATTACACTGAACAGAAACAAACATTTCAGGAATTAAAAAAAAAAAAAATTGCCGGTGAATCTACCAGACGAGTGAATGATGTTGCTGGAGGAGTGAGGTATGATCTCTGATTGAATCCACAGTAGGGCTGCTATTGGCTTATTGACTCTGCAGCAGTTGCAGTCAGCAGGTGTTTGTCACAGGTGATTTTGTGTAACACCTGGGCAGAGCCGGCGCCCCAAGAGTCTCCAGGTTACAGTCATAGTTATGATTAGTTATAGATCAATTAATGATGGGTAATCTAGCTGGTGTAACCTTTAGCTTTATTTAAATGGCCATTTAGGCATGTATACCAGCATTTGGCAAACTGTAACCAATGTGTTGTGCAACGCAGTCATTAATCATGCGTGTCCTAATCAATAAATGTCACCAAAACTGATAGACTGCTGTACGCAATGGTGTAGTGGAGGGTATACGGTGGTGTATGGTGTATACCTGCCTCTTTTTCTCTCAAGTTACAGTATAATCACATATCAGCCAAAAAGCCATTGCATAGATAGGAGAGTACACTCACTTTCTCCTGAGTGATCTATTCCGATCTCCCTTATGAAGTACACCTCACTTCTCCTGGGATCACTACGCCACTGATTCTGCATCAGGCAAGACCTCCAGATTCAATCATCTGTTATTATCCTGGCGATCAGAATGGCAGTGTGTTGTGTTCATCAGCTCTGTAATGAGCTCTTGCTGCTTCTCTCTCTCCTCTCTCTCTCTCTCTCTCTCTCTCTCTCTTTTTTTTTTTAGGGGTTTTTGCCAAGTGCCGTTACGTGTACTACGGAAAGCACTCAGAGGGGAACAGGTTTATTCGTAATGACCAGCTCTGACGCCTGAGGGGATCGCCGCCAGCCCATGCATGAGGACGCTTGGTGCGCATACACTGCTTTCGTTCTAACCGACCGAATGCGGCCCTCTAGTGCCTCGAGCTGGACTCACCCTTCCTGTCCTCTCTGCTGCGCGCATCTCCCTCTGTCCCAGTGCGCAGACGGACACTCCTGCTGTAAAGCTGCCTGTTTCAGACCCAGTCTCCCCCCACCCCCCTCTCCCCCACATTCTGTACAGTGACTGTCGCTCCAGCCCAGCGCCCGGCTCTCTCACCTTACTTGATTACCCTTCTCCACCTGCTACACTGAGAGGTCAAAGGTCACAGCTGAGGCTGTACCAGGCCTATATTTTCTTCCAGCACTGGGTTCTTTCAAGGTCGAAACGTGGGGGTCAAGAACACGACTCAGCAAGACTACGTTATACTTAGCAAAATCTGTCCCATTTACCAAAAAGCACTTGATTTCGTCTTGCCTGTTTCTCTTGTGTATTATTATAGGTTATTATTTTAAATATTATTTTGTGTCTGAAAATTAATATTATGTTAAAGTAACGAGACACCAAAACAAAAACAATGGAACCTGCTTTTGACTAAGTAATGAGTTAAATAAAGGATCTCTAATGAGTGAGCCGCAGATGTCAAATTTATAAAACGAGCATAGTGATTTTCTGTTATTTTGAGCCTTTGGCAAGAAATAGATGAAAATTAACAATCGAGTTTCATAAATTTGATATCTCGGGCTCGCAAATTTGAGATCCTCTATTTATCCTATAAATATCAGAGTTGTATTATTTGTAAAATTAAAGAAAAGCATTAGCTTCTAGTTGGCAGTCTATTCAAGTCAACAACAGGATGAATAATTAGCTAGCTTGCATGGTAACACTTTTCGCCATTAAATTAATTAATTCAAGTTTCTACAATAATAGTAACTCATATAACTTTACTTTAATGGAAAAAAAGAGTGAGCATGTTAGCTAGCGAATTATTCATCCCATTGACTTGAATAAACCGCAAACTAGACACTAATGCTAGCGATACTAAATGGTTACCAGCGGGAGGATTGATAACGTTACTGTGTTCGCCAGTGAATGGAATCTGACCGATCGTGAAGCGAGAAAGCTGTATTACACGTGTCTAATACCAAACCTATATTTTATGGGTTGTATCACACTTATTTTTTCATAATTTATGGGATAAATGGAAATATGCACTCACTGAGCGCTTTATTAGGAACATAAGCATCATAATACTGGGCAGACCCTCTCTTTCGCTCTCCTTTTCACTCAGTTCTTTGTTGCCTGGATTCCGCAACACGCTAAAAACAATCCTTTGATACTCTGGTCCATGATGACAGGATTGCTTCTCATAATTTGCACAGATTTGTCAGATACAAATTCATGCTACGATTCTCGTGTCTTTCTTCATCCCAAAGGTGCTCTATTGGATTCAGATCTGGTGACTGAGGGCTATTGCAGTGCACTCAACTCACTGCGGCACGTTCATGAAACCAGTTTGAGACGACTTTCGCTTTGTGATGCGTTCTTTATCTTGCTGGAGTAACCATGGGAAGATGGTTAAACTTTGGCCATAAAACAATGCATATGGTCACCCATCATGCTCAGATTGACAGGAATTTACAACCATGCCACGAAGTCTCTGAGATCAGTTTTTCTCCTTTCTGATATTTTATATGAACATTAACTGAAGATCCTGACCTGTAGTTGCATAATATTGGGCAGTCCGCTGCCTTCTCAAGATTGTCCGCTTGGATAATCGCATGAATAAGAAGGTGCTCCACTGTTCCTGGTAAAGTGCTCAGTCTGAGAAAATATACGCTCAATAGCATTAAAGCTGTCTTCTGAAGGACTGAAGTATTCATCATGATGATGCTTGTCTGGTTTTGTTTACTCATTAAGTACTGTGCCTTCCAAGATCAAGTTTGATTGTGTAATATGTTGTTCGTTTAATTTCCTTAATTGCTGTATTTTTTTAATGCAATGTACTTTCATTTTTTTCTAGCTGTGTAGATGTACAGAATGATTTGGTTCTCACATTTGAAATCTATGCTGTTTTTCTAGTTTTTATTCCGTTTCCGAATTATCTGTTTTTATGTTGTGATGAATTAACTGTTTACGTGGATTAATAAAATGTCCTCATTAGCAATTTGCTGGTCTTGAAACATTATATTTGTCTGTTTATTTATGCGCGTGTGTGTATGAGCAAATTTATTGTTGTTATGGGTTAAAGCTATGGCTTTGAGCTGGATGCTTTTTTGGCTAAATTTGTTTATGCCTGCTGGTTAACAAAAGAAACATGCTAGTCAGGAACAATCCTAAAATGCTTCATGCATCGCCTGCTCAGTTAAGACATTACATTTTGATGTACTAGCCTCCTGAGTCAGCCACTGGAAAGTTGCATTTTTGATCATTTTAGACAATAACTTAGAGATGCAGTTCATACATGTTCCCCAAACCCCTGAATCTAATAGGATGTATGATCAATATATTCATTTAGATCCTTTCAATCATTAATTAGTTTAGGTCTGCACTGCCATAATCCTAAAGACATTCAAACTGATGGAGTTTTTTGACCTTGACTGTTTTACCCTGTACGGGTCATAGCAGGTCATTAGACTAGAAAAAATGGTAAATTTTAATTAACTGATTTAACGGCAACATATCTGAAGTGATTTTCGTAGGTTTACTATTCCTGTAATTCAGAACTATCTGAGGGTAGAAATCACTAATGCAGTCTATACTCAATGGAAAATAAAATGACTATGCAGGATATGTTTTTTTGTCCTTTGAAGAGACTAACAAGCAGTTGCTTAGTGGAACGAGCTACCAGGCAAACGGCGAAAAGGGGGGGTCGGCTGGAAAGGCCATCACAGGCCGGGCTGTTTGTGTTGAACTGCGCTGATCTCCTCAGTTTGTGTTTAACGGGCTGCCCACACACCCCAGCTGTCAGGGGAACCATCGCTTCCGGCTCTGAGGAGTCACCTGACCTTTCCCTGTCAAGCAGACAAGCCTACAGTAATGTCCTCCCAAAGGCCCAGAGAGAAGTGCATTCTGGGATCCTTCCTGCCATAAAAT
The DNA here is from genome assembly GCA_029692085.1 of Gymnothorax javanicus. Classification (NCBI taxonomy): domain Eukaryota; kingdom Metazoa; phylum Chordata; class Actinopteri; order Anguilliformes; family Muraenidae; genus Gymnothorax; species Gymnothorax javanicus. The sequence continues at coordinate 51,422,982 of CM056208.1, read as the reverse complement.
CATTCTCAGTAAGTTGAACTCTGCGGCACCTCAATTTAAATTGCACTTCATACGTAATACGGGTTTTTGGCCACTGATGTTTTCACCAGCAAATCCTGGACAACTTATATAATACTGTTATTTGATTTAATCGAACATCACCTGTGAAATGTTTGGTTTAAATGTACCACTTTGCATTACGTAAAGAATGTTCTAGTCCCAATGAATCTTGAACCATGTTTTGATGTATTTTTCGAGTGTAAATATAAGGCATTCAGGGCGAGGCCTCTTGGCCAATGATTACCAGGCTATGAAACCCATCATTATCTAACGGCTGAATGAGCACCTTTTGACACCCGTTTGCCTGATCATCGTCCTGATGAAGGAGGTACGGTCTCTCCCTAGAGCCTATGGTCTCGTCCCACGAGTTCTCATTTGGCATTGTAGCTCATTATTATAGTATTGTAATCATGCCTCACGTCTGGTTTATGGGTAACACTTTACAATAAGGGTACATTAATTAACATTAGCGAATGTAGTAAGAAGTATTAACTATGAGTCAACGATAAACTAATGGGTCTACTAATCACTCACTAATGGTGTTCATGTTAACTTATACATTATTGAATAGTTTGATAGTTTGAGGTGTTACTGAAGGGATGATTTAAACTTCATAATAAGGATGTCAAAGAGCATTAATAAATGGTGAGTTAAGGATACCTAATGCTTATTTAGCTCTCTGATGTATTAGTTAACTGTTAATTAATTGGTTGTTAATGCTTATTACTGCATTAACTAATGTATTCTTATTGTAAAGTGTTACCGATTTATGTTGTCTCCACCTGACTGACTCTAAACCAGGGCATCTCAACCTTATCCAGATTGGGTTGGTGTGGGTGCAGGCTTTCATTCTAATGGAGCCGTTACACACATGATTGGGGTTGATTAGCAGAATCAGGTGTGTACGTGCTTGGTCGGAATGAAAGCTGCTCCCACACCGGCCCTTTCTGGATAATGTTGAGAAGAACTGCTCTGTGTTGCGACTCCATGGTCAGAGCCTGTCCTAATCCTGTGAACTTGGCCAGTTGGTCATGGCTCGGGATAACTGCGGCTACATAACTGATGCTGTGCCTCTCTGACTCGTGCTCTATGGATGCTCAAAGAAAATTCTTATCTGAATGTCATTTTTGAATCAAGCTTCTGCCAAATAAATGTAGATAGATGCTAGAGATGCCATCTCTCTTTATCTCTCTCTCACTCTCTCTCTCTCCCCTCATCATGAACACATGACACTGGGGGTTTATAGACGCAGCAGCCGAGTCGGTTCCATTATGAGCCTTTTAACATAAAAGGATCAGGTGATGGTAGTGACACTCGCGCATTAAATGCATATATCATTCCGTATCGATCTGAGGAAGATAAATGTGTTTTAATAGCTTCATCTCTAACAGGGCTGCGTGGAGAGATAAATCATGAATGGGGGTTTAATGCTGCCCTGTCTGCTCATAGTAATTGTGACTGAGCTGTTTTCAGGCCCTTTAAAGTGCTATAATGGGTGACTTAAGGCAATGATATAGGTAAACTCTGACTTAATATTTTATTGAAGTAAAGGATTATATCAATCACTGCTGATTGCTTTTGTGAGACGGGTTTGTGTTCACTTAACCTTTAGTAAGTGTGTTCGCCAGGTTGGACGTTTTCACCCATTAATATAGAATTTTGAGTGGAATATGCATCATTCCTCCAGCCTTGAATTACACATTGCACATTTGTGGATGAATCTTTAAAGACTGACTTACTGTGGAGAGTTTGATTTCATCATGGTAGTACAATGTCTCAAATCTCAGATACTTTGATTTCATCATGTTTGCACAATATCTCAGATCTCAAATAAGGAAGGCTTGTTACTGAATGAACCCACGAAAAGGCTGCAAGAGAAATTGAATTCAAGATAAGCACATACTGCCACAAACCAAGACATGCAACATCAAATGTTTGCTTCATTTAGCAGAGTAATTTCAACGATGGGAAATCTAGTTTTCATTGTCACTTAATTCTTCTTAATCCTGAGTTATTTGAGCTTGCTATCTAAATAGCATGGAATTTACTTTGCTTAAAACAGGAAGCAAATGATGCTCGCTGTGTGTGGATCTTATCACAAGGGCCTTTGTTAGTGGTGTGGGAGGTAGTGACAATACAAGAGCCCCACAGCAGGAGAGGGGCCCATGAAATTTCCTGTTGGATCATGGGAGAACGAGATGTTTTCTAGGGCTCTGGAATTCCGAGCTGCTCTCCTACTTGGCTGACTTCGGGCAGATAACACTGAGGAGTAGATGTCCAATAGCAGACTACTGTACCGCACTTCATCCAATGAGAAAATGTGCCTGTGTTCTCACTGTTGCGGCTGTTTGTAATTTTACAAGCTGGCTCCAGAGTTTCTAAATGCCATGATTCATTTGGGCTCGTCTTTATGGGTAACTAGGATTGACATTTGGAGGAGGCAAGCCGTAGAAATAACAAGTCCCTGATTTAAATGTCACTTTTTTCCCTGTTGGCTGCTGGAAACACTACAGTGGAAAAGAGCAGACATTGACGAGCTTCTGACACGCGTCTCAGACGTCGACTTCGAGCTGCTGCTCCTGACGTAGGCAGAACTGACAGCGATAGAGCTTCTGGAGTTAGCCGGGGGACGCACGGAGTCTGGTGTGTGTCAGTCCCAATTCCTGTCGCGGCCCATTTTCAGCTGATCATTTCCAAAAAAAAAAAAAAATCAAAGGGGGGAAAGCGATGGCACAACAAGAACGCAATGTCACGTTGAATCATTTCATGTCACGTCTTTCCACGTCATGTCATGTCATGTCATGTCGCACAGGCTAATTAAGCTGCAAGCCATGGAGCAGCCTGTGTGTTGCGGATCTTCGAACCTTTTCTTAAAGCGTGTTCCTAGTGAGGAGTTGAGTGTCTTTCTAACACCAGGACATTGGGCCTACTCTTTCGAGAAGCCATTTTACTGCCTGTCTGCCTCGACTGTTCCTCAAGCTGTTTGGCTGCCAGGCATCCCCCGACCCCCTCTCACTACACCCCCAGCTGAATGCGCCTGAATTCAGCTAATATTTTTCATCCTGTTTACTTTTTGGCCGATTTATTTTGAAGGCAGTTCAATGAATGGCATAAATCCTCAGCAATACATCCCTTCTTTCTGAGATTTAAGATATTATTGTTTCTGTTTTTTTTTTTTTTTTCTTTTTGAGTTCCATCATGGTATAAGCCCTCTGGTCTTGGACTTGTTGTCGGACAGTTTACATTTTTAATGTCATTTGTTTGGACGTAAATTTAGAGCTCTCAGAAGGCAACCCTGGGAAAATAATGCTGTTGCATAATTGCAAGGAAGCTGTTAGCCTGGAACGTGAAACGGAGTGATCCCTATTCATCTTAGTTTTCTTAGCAACATTCTTTAAACCGCGATCTACGCGGGTGGTGACGCATCATGGCCCATGATTCATCATTGACTCGATGATAGCCTGGCAGTGGCTGTGTGCTTGGCTGAATTAAGTGCAGTGAAAGACGCTAACGCCTTTAGCGGTCGAGCAGCCAATCTCCATCCCTGTCCCTACAGCTGAGAGGAGATGGAGCTCTCCATCACACCTGCCTCCTCAACATTTATGGTCGGGGCAAACAATGGGAGCAATATATTACTTTACAATAACTTTATTTATGCAGCTCTTTTCTCATGGAGGAGACTGTGCTCATTCCTAAATAGGATGCCAAGGATGGAAAGAGCAATGCAACAGTGATAAGATACAGCATAATAGAGGTGAACTTGGAAAGAAAAATATGAGAAGCTCAAAGCATTCCAAATGATGGATAAACAATAGTCAAAAGTAACTTTTGTCGGCCAGGGGTATCCAACCTTATCCAGAGAGGGCTGGACTGGGTGCTGGCTTTTGTTACAGCCATGCAGTTACCCTCCAGAATCTATTAATCAACCCTTGAAGTCTCTGCTAAAGGTCTTGATAAGTAGAATCAGGGGTGTAACCAGCTGGTCAGAATGAAGGCGTGTACCCACACCGGTCCTTTCTGGATAAGGTTGAATACCCCTGTTGAAGGCCTTTGTTATGACTCCCAGGTAAGACATTTTTTTTGTTTATGAGCCTATACATTGAAATTTCCTTTTGTTTTCATTCTGGGGATTGATGTTGGAGCTAAAAGTTATGGATTATCCTACAAACCCACAGCCAGTTTTCAGGTCTCCCTCCATTTTGATTTTTCACGAGGAGTCGTTGAAGGTCCTGAGGGGGGTCATTTGATGACGGTATGGATTTAGGAAACACCTCAAAATATGAATTATTTTCAAAGTACAGCAATTTCTGGCTAATGCATTTGAGCCAAGATGGAGGTCAGTGCATTAGAAAAGGTCCCGCGGACTTTTCTCTGAGTTGCCTTTCTGTGATGTTTAAGTTCTAGTCATTGCAAGACTCGCTCAGTTGTTTCTTAATCATATGATAACTCATATAATGGTTTTCTGTGTTGTTGTCCTCAAAAATCCAAATATTGTGTTCCTTCAGCCCAAGTGCTGGACCTTCATTCTCCATATTTTGCTTCCATATTTTGTTTTTCTCGGCTGTGCATAATTGTCCTCTTCTCGCAAAGCTGTCAAGAAAAGTGCTTTATTTTCACAAATACCAATCACACTTTGACCTTTTTTCTGGTCATTCTTAAACAGGCTGTCGACACAAGAGCGTGATCCACATTGACCACGTAGGCACACTATGTGGAAAAAAGTATGTGGACAAACCGTGGTCTGGGGATGCGTTTCATGGTTAACGCTTTTACTGGTTGATATTCTTCCAGTTATACTACTATTCCTCTTAAATCAAATAAAACACATTTATTAACTATATCTGTGGTTACAGTAAAGACTTCAGCAAGTGCATGAATAATGTTGCTCTACCGGTGAGTAATGATGACAAAAATGTATTTTGAAGGGTTAAGCTAGCCCTCTCCGCTCTGCTGAATGAAATCTTGATGGAAAAGCTTGCTACGACATTCTAGATCATTATATGCTTCCAACAGTTAGGAGATGGGCATTTCCTGTTTTGGCATGATAATGCCTCCATGGTTCCAGCGATGCTAGTTTTGTCGAGATCAGTGTGCAAGAACTCGACTGGCGGAAGAGACTGAGTGAAGGCTGATATGATTGCTCAGGAGAGACCCATTCTACATCAGTGGACATGCTCTTGAACGAGATGTTGGATAAGCAAGATTCCATATACCTTTGGCCACACAGTGCAGCTGTAAGCAAGTGAGAAATCATGCACTCCCATTTCCCCCCCCACCCCCACCTGGCGATATCCCCATCAGGAGGTAAAAAAGTGCTGATTGGATTCCTGTACGGCCTCAGATGAGCTACATTTGTCACTGAGGGAGAGGATAGAAGATGATATAATTAGCCTGTCAGTCTGCTTTAGACAGGGCGAGCTCTGCCCGCTGAGAGAGATGGACTCACCGAGGGCCGAGCTGACAGCTGGTCGATAATGTAGCAATTAATGTCATAAATAATTCAAGCACCAATTACATAGAAGTGGACACCGCGCTCTAAAAACAAGAGATGTTCCCTATCATTTCCCCAAAGAGCGGAAAGGGGTTTTGTAACACAATAGAACTCATTTTATACTACGCCGAAGAGCAGGGCAGTCAGAAAGCACAGTAAAATAATCTATGGTATCCTGTAACTTTATCTTTTGACTGTGATCCTGTGCTGAGACAAAATGACTGCGGAGAACAATATCTGAGCTGCCAAGGACAAAGACATAAGAGCAAATTAAGCAATGCTATTTAGAAATGAGGGCATTCATTAAGTGGATGGATTTGCCTTCGAGGTGTGAAGCTGCTGTTGCTTCAGAGGTACTGAGGGTATCGATTTGCGACCTCGCGGCCGGCTAAATTACGGCAGAGCGTGTGAGCCGCTCCCAGTGCGCTACGATCATAAAACAACAAAAGCTCAAGATAATCTTTACTTTCCTAGTGATGCTAAACCACAGCTGAGCATGACGTCTGGATCTCAATCACGTTTACTTCATTAGTGAAGTAAATTCAAGACTCTGCTGATGTAAAAATTGCATTTGTTGTATCTGAAATGGTAAAAAGGAATAAATATGTACTTCAACACATTTGTGAATTTAATACATTCCTTGGAACAGAAACAGTGAAAAATCTCAGTTTTATGCCCCATACATGCAGAAGAGAGACAAATTAATGGAAAAATCTGTAAAATCATCTTATTTGTGTTGGTGGGCCTCTATAAACAGTCAGATCAGCTTCAGCATGTGTTGTCAAAGAGTTTACCGGTGCTAAACTTTACTGGAAGGATACAGCACCTTTCCTCCAAGACATATTCCCTCATTTCACATTTTGATAATGGTAAGATTTTCTAGGTTGTTCAAAATTAAAAAAAAAAAAAAAAAAGATTAAAAGCAGGAGACTATAGTCAAAGGCCCAAAACTATGAATTTTGCGAACATTTTTAGATTGTCATTAATGGGCACATACAGAGCATTTCTCTATGAATACATATTTTTAGAAGCCCAGTGACATAATATAAGCCTACAAAAAAATCCGTTGGCTGAGCTGAGAGTTTGTGTGGACGACTCCATGTTTCAGAGGCTGGTGACTTCAGGGAGCTGCACAAGCGCTCCGTGGCTCTCTGGACCCTGGCCTTGAGCTCAGCAAACACAGATACACTTCCATCAAAAAACTGCAAAGATATGAAAACATCTGATGAAAATCCCTATAATTTTACAATAATGAAACTTTGTTAAAGTCGACCTATGCATCTTCAAGCCCATATACATATAAAAAAGAAGCAGCAAATGAGCTATTTTTAAAAACAAATTTCATTAAAAATATGCATATTATATGGAAAGTGTATAGATTTGCATCCATAATGACAAAATGAACTCAAAATTTTAGATTCTCAAGTTTTCATAAAAATTACCCATATTTATGTTTAAGTGACAGATGGCCACTTAGTGCCATAGTAACTATGAGCCCAGCAAAAACAGAAATAAGGTGACCTCAGTATATAGCGCAAAATTCTGCAAAGGGTGGAGGTCACAGTGGTTGGGTGGACATATAAAGCAAGACTGGTGTTCAATTCATGCCAAAATGACTGATTTTTGTGTGTGTGTGTGTGTTAAATGATGAATGCAGACTTTTTCATCATTTTAAGTGAAGAAAATGACAAAATTTTTTTTTTACCATTTCGGACGTAAGACAGCTTATGTCTTCTTGCCATTTTTTTTCTGAAAGACATTTTTGACCTTAAAAATGCCAAAATTACTAATGTTCAAATTATTCTCTCTTTTTAATGATCTATAAATGCCCTTTTATTATTTTAAATGAACAAATAAAAAATGAAAATGTGACTTTTTTTTTTTTTTTTTTTAACTATTTGCGACATTTTTAACCATAAGTATGCCAAAATATAAAATAGTCCTTTTTTTTTTTTTTTTTTTTTTTTTTTGATGCATGAAGATCCTTAGATCTGGAAAAAAATTGGCAAAAAAAATCAACATCCCCATTTTTTTCACCATTTCTGGCATAAGATGTCTTTTGGCCCTACGTGGTCCCTCAAAAAAAGCCAAAAATAACATTTCATGATGTTTAAAGGCCCTTATATTACTTTAGTCAAAAAATTAGCAATAAAAAATTTTTTTTCATCATTTTGCATCTTTCGATGATGTGTAAAGACCCTCTTGTCATTTAAAGTGAAAGAAATTGACAAAGTAAACATTTTTCACAATTTCTGACATAAGCCATATGTCTTTTGGCCTTTTGTGATTAAAGACATTTTTAAAATGCCAAAAGACTTCTTTTTTATTTATTTTCTCTTTTTTTATGATGTATAAAGACCTTTTATCATTTAAAGTAAAAAAAATAAGCTATAAAATATGTTGACACCATTCTGGAAATTTTTGACAATAAGTATGCAAAAATGACTCCTATTTAGCTTATTTTTCCCTTTAATATGTATAAACACTCATTTTATTATTTTAAGTGGAAGAAACTGACATTAAAAAACTGACAGTTTTTCACCATTTTCACCAAATGATTTGAATATTATTACCTACGCTAACGAAGTTGGGGCGGAGGTAATGTTTTCGCCCCAGTTTGTTTGTTTGTTTGTTGTCTGTCTGTTTATGAACAACATAACTCAAAAAGTAATGCACGAATTTGTCTGAAATTTTGTGGGTGCATTGCTATTACATCAAGGAAGGACACTATTGATTTTCACTACACTCAGTGAAACAATATGGCCGCCACGGTAGCCATCTTGAAATCGTATGACATGCGATAACTCAACTTTTCTCCCACTCACCAAGATTTGAACTGTACTGCCTTGGCGGAGGTTTGCACTCTACGAGTGCCTCTAGTTTTCTTTTTTAATGACGTCAAAGACCCTTTTTGGAAGAAATTGACTAAATAATTTTCACATTTTTTTCACCATATCTTTTGGCCCTTCGTGGTGAAAAACATTTTTGGCCTTAAACACCCAAAAATAATTGTAGCCCCGGACAGAGTGTCCGGGGATACTATGGATTTGCGTCGTCACGCCCGTAGAGATTTTCTTGTGAACGCTCTACAGACTGCAGTTCTTCTCTGATCCTTTTGATATTTCACATGCACGTTGATAGTGGTTAGAGGATGAAGCCTATCGATTTTTAATGAGTTTCGTCATGCACTGTCCGAAATATTCCCAAAAACCCAACAAAATTTTTCCCATTGGAAAGAATGGGAGTTGGGTTCTCATTGCTAGAGTGCGTGATGTCACACCTAGAGTGGGGGCTGGGAGCACAGAGGCTGCAAAAAATACTTTTCATATCACTATAACTTCCACAAGTTTGAATCCCTCTTCATGAAATCTCCCAAAAACGTATGAAAATTTGTTCTTGTCACAGTATTATAGTTTTTATAGCACAGAAGTACATAGTTTTGCCTCAGGGAGCAGTCAAAGGACATGAGGCATGTCTAATTTCTCTATCTTTCCCATTCAAAAATCAGCCAAAAATTTTTGGGAGAACAGCAAACACAGAGTTTTTAGATCACTGTAATTCCAACATTATATCACTCAGAGAAATAAAAAAGACATCCGCACACTCAGCAAAGTCTCACGCCTTGAATGACGTGGTTACATTTGTGACAGGATGAACGTTTTTTGCGTGAGAAGCAGGAGTTTGAGGTGTGCGCGAGCAAGGATTTCTTTCACTGAGTGACTCAGCAATTTACTGTGCGTGGGGAACCAACCAGTCCTGCCATGGTCCTCTGTGATTGGCTGATTTGATATCTAACAGCTCAGCTGAATTTGCATGGAGAGGATTTGGTTAGAATAAGGCGCGTTCGAAATGCACACTCACCCACTATGTACGGCATTATGTTGTGAATGTTCTACATTGAAAACAATATAAAGACAGTCAGTGATCAAGTGGAAAAGTGTGCATTCCGTGTGTCATCATCAGAACAAACTTAAACTAGCCAGCAATTTTGCGCTTTTGAAATTTGCCCGATGCTATGAATTCCCAATCTTAAAAAGGTAACCTACCTCATTTTCCAGGCTGTTTATTTTCACTGCCAGGTGTAAGCTAATACGACACTATTTTAAAACATTGCTCTCTTTGTCAAACAATCAAACACAAAGAAGCATTCGATAGAAATGTAACGTTAAAAAGTGAAACATATGTTCATGAATGCGATATGCCACTGTTTGCATTCTACCTTAAATGGAATTACTGCTTAGCAAAGCTAGTGTTTGCCTAATGCAAGGTTCGTTTGCAAACGTTATGTCTTCACTAATTATAATACAGGCTCGCTAGGTCATCAGCGTCTGTCTGCCAGCATTACCGTTAAGATAAGCTAAACCTCCGAGGAATATTCGCGTACATAACTTCATGGCTCAGCCTGTCGTGCCGTACATAATTTACGAAGAATAATGAGTGCATGAATAAATGAACTGAAGTAATTTCATTTGCATCAAGAAAATGTACAAAGAACTAATGTGGAATCACAATGAAATACAATTGAAATAACATTTGTACTGTTTGAAATAACATTTGACCATTTTTGTGGTCACTGGTTTCAACGGTAGGTTTTATGTCTTCAGTCTGTACGTGCGAGTGCGTGTGTGTGTGTATATATATATACATATATATACACGTTCCGGTCCGACCCATAACCAGTCAGCGCAGATGTTGATGCCAGCGGACATGGAGCTGCTCTATTTACGCACGCAGTTACACTATTCTCTCACTAGATGGCACAAACGGACCAGTTGTTGAATATTCACCAGCAAGCCGACCTCGAACACAGTTTACAATATTGGCGAGTTCAGTCCCAACCCTGTTTTTCAAGACTTTCATAAATGAAACTCCTCAGCTAAGCCTCCTGTGCAAACTGCTCAATATACTTGCCCATACTATCTATCCATCAATTCCAAAAATGCTCTCGTGACTGAAAAATTCTTTGTCCTCTGTAGCAATGCCTTCATCTATACTGAGCCAGTGGTATTCAAATTAGTAGTTAAGAAAAACTGGTTTTCTGAAGTAAAAATTTGACATGATATTCAAACTGTTATTCTTCTATCACTAGCATTTATCTTCTATCGTTTCCCTCATGCAGAGGTACTTCTGAGCCAGGACGCAAACGCACGACCACCGCAAATCCACAGTACCCCAGGACACTCCGTCCAGGGCTACAATAATGTCTTTTTGTGAGAAAAAGGCACTATCTAGTTTGTTTTTAAATTTACTCCTTTTTATGATGAATAAAGACCCTTTAAGTGAAGAAATTAGACATAAAAAATTTGATATTTTTCACCATTATGGAGATTTTTAACCATAAGTTTGCTAAAATGACTCATATTCTTTGTTTTCTATTTCATGATGTACAAAGACCCCTTTAGAAGAAAGTGACAATAAAAAACTTTTAATTTTTTTCCCCTTTTTGACATGAGACATCATGTATTTTGGCCCCCAGTGCTGAAAGACATTTCTGATCTTAAAAATGACTCTTTAAATTTTTTTCACTTTTTTGATTTATAAAGACCCTTTTATTTTGCAAGTGAGAAATAATTTTTTTTTTTTTTTTTACATTTTGGACATTTTAAACCATAGGTATGCCAAAATGGCTCATATTTATTCTTTTATTTTCTTTCTATAAAAAAACCTTATATCATTTTAGGCTGAAGAAATTGACAATAAAATAATTTTACATTTTTTTTCACCATTTATAACAGAAGACATCACATATTCTTTGGCCATTTTTTGACCTCTAAAATGCCAAAATTACTCATTTCCCCCTTTTTATGATGTATTAAGGGGTTTTTTTTTATTTGTAAGTTAAGAAATTAGCAATGAAAACTTTTGCCATTTTTTCACCATTTTGGACATCATTAACTATAAGTATGGTAAAATGTCTCATTCAATTTATCTTTTCTCTTTTATGATGTATAAAGACCCTTTTTTAATTAACTGACTTCTCTACATGGCATGTCATTTTGTCTTTTGGTCCTTTCAGGTGAAAAATATTTCTGTCCTTTAAAATGCCAAAATGATTTCTTATTTATTATGTATATAGACCCTTTCATCATTTTAGGCGGAAAAAATTGACAATAAAAAAACTGACATTTTTCACCATTTCTGGCATAAGACATTTTATGTCTTTTGGCCCTTTTTTTAACATGAAAAATGTTTTTTACCTTAAATGCTAAAATGACTTCTTTTAATGATGTATAAAACCCTATGATCATTTTTAAGTGGGGAAAAAAATTTGACAATAAAAACCTTGACATTTTTTGCCATTTCTGATTAAAAAAAAAACATTTTCTGACTTTTGGCCGTTTGTGTTGAAAAACATTTCTGACCTTAAAAATGCCAAAATTACCCAATTTAAATTTATACTCACTTTTCTATGATTTACAAAGTTCCTTTTATTATTTTAAGTGATTAAATTGGCAACAAAATTTTTGACATCTTTTATTTCAGACATTTTTAACCACAACTAAACCAAAATTACTTGTATTTAATCAATTTTTCTTTGTATGATGTATAAATACCTTTTTAATTTTTTTTCAGTGGAAAAAAAGGGACAATAAAAAACTGTCATTTCTACTCCATTTCTAACATATTTTATGACATTTGGCATTTTGAGGTGAAAAACATTTTTGACCTTAAGAATGCCAAAATTACTCATTTTTTATTTTCACTTTTTGATGATGCATAAATACGCTTTAAGTGAAGTAATTGGCAATAAAAAATTGAAATTTTTCACACCTTTGGACCTTTTTAACAATAATATGCCAAAATTACATTTTTTTTCCCCTCTTTCGTGATGTGTAAAAACATTCTCACAATTTTAGGGGGAAGAAAATGACAACAAAATAATTACAAAATTTTTCCACCATCTTCTCTCTTTTGGACATATATGATCAAGAACATTTTTGACCTGAAAAATGCCAAAATTATTCATTTTTATTTTTATGATTTATAAAGGCCCTTTTAAGTTTCTGCTAATAAAGAAATTAGCAGAAAAAAATGTGACTTTTTCACCATTTTGGAGATTTTTACCACTATGCCAAAATGACTCATATTCAATTTATGTTTTCTTTTTATTATGTATACAGACCCTTTTATTATTTTAAGTGGAGAAATTGGCATTAAAATTTTTTTTACTTTTTTTTTCACCATTTTGGACATTTTTTACCATTATTATGCCAACTGACACGTTCAATTCATTTTTTCTTCTTTTTGATGTATGAGGACCTTTTATGAATTTGAGTGGCAGAAATCGACAGTAAAGAACTTTGACATCGTGTCTTTTTGCCATTTTTAGTTATAAAAATATTTCTGACCTTAAAAATGCCAAAATGACTCATATTTTACGATGCATAAAGGCCCTTTTATGATTTTAAGAGAAGAGAGAAATTGGCAGTAAAAATGTACTTTTTTTATGATGTTTCATGACGTAGCAAAAATGAGACAATCATGCATTTGCTGTTTTTGTTGTCTTAATTCCACTATTTGCCACAGGTAAAAATTACTTGCTGTTGCCCATTTAATTCAGCCTCAAATGATCCTGCAAGGTCACTTTTTTTCTCCCATCCTTTGAAAAACAAGATTGAGTTGTCATGTCGCTCTAATAGGGATCTCGGAGAATCATTAGTCTACCTCAGACATTTCAGGCCAATCATGGCACTCGCACTCAAGCGGCGTCGAGCTATTGACACTCATGTCAGTGAGGAGAGAAGACGGCTTAATCAGCCGAGACGCTCTCACCGCCGATGTGACAAGCCGCAGTAATGACCTTCTTGTTTTCGTTAAAAAAAAAGCGACGGGCTGTTTATCCTCGGTGGCATTGATGCACTCGTGGGGTCGCATCGTCATGGAAACTATTATCAGCAGAGTTCCGGGGCTCTTGTTCTCCTGGCCCCCCCTTCAGACGTGATGTCATTGAGAGAAAGGGGACTATTACCGCGACAACAGCTACTGTTTCAGGATCAAAATCCATGACAGGACAAGCAGAGCATGGAAAACTGCTTTTGCAGTGACTTCTGATTATAGAACTTACCGTGTGCATCTGGAGTGGTTCACCAGCATTCGACACGTCTACTTAAAACCTTCTTCTGTGTGTGTTTGACAATAGAAATGAAGTTAAATTCCATTCAGTACGTACACTTGATTTTAACATACTAATATAAAATTGTATTTTTTCATTTCTTGGGCAGTAAACGTATGATTTGCAATTTGCTACTACTAATATTAAATCTGATAAGCAAGGTGCTTCAGAAATGGTCATTATTGCAATGCAGTATTTCAGTTGTTGCCCATAAGATTCCTCACTGGCGATTCATTTGGATGGAACCTCTTAGACCAACAGTCCCATGATGACCTCTTGGATGTTATTTTATAAACCTGGGAATCATTCAGTGCTCAGCACAACAGCACCAGCCCAGTCCTCACGATGCGACTCTTTGCACTTAAATGGCCAAAGGCAGATGTTGGCAGCTCCATGACAACAGGTCGTAACCTCTTACGTATTTTGTGTCAGACCTCAACCCCGAGCGACCGAGCACATAGCTCACTCCACAACCGAAAACATTTCTACAAAACGGCCCCAACATGTCCGACCTGCCCCTGAGCGGGACTGTTGGTGGTGACAGAGTCGGGAGTACAAACCTGCAAACCCTGTTATCCCCCACCCTCACCCCCACCCCCACCCCCACCCCTACACCCAGACAGGGCGCCAGGCGGTAAATTTCAGCGGCAGGTCTGGCAGCCACTAGCCGTGACCTGGTTTGTAAAACCGTTAATAAGCAACATGATGGACCGCCGCATCCCAAGGTGGGAATACAAGGGGCTGTTTTCATCCACAATTATCCAAAGCATGGGCTGGAGTGTCCCCCTGGCCAATGATTTGTAAGGCTTTTTTTCTCCCCTGAGAACCAAAGGACGCCACTTTGAAGTCTCCACAGACTGGAATATATGGCACAGAGAGGCCCACAAACACAGAACTAACTACATCCTTTTAATGACTGCATGAAAGAATCCTGCGGATTCAGACTCCAAGAATACACACAGGACAGTTCATTTAGGCTAACGCTGATTTTGCTTGTGCTAGAAGTTTCTTGTGTCCCATTTCCTCCTATTACCCGACATCCACCAATTAAGATTCCTTTTCATTCCTGTTATTTTACAAGTTTTATCTATTTTTTTTTAAATTTTCTTTACCTTGCATTTAATCGTAAACATCAGCCTTCCTTGTACAACTCATTTGTGATGTGGGCAGATTTTACATTTAACTGAGTGAAAAGGTAGAATTAACCTCCAATAGAAAACTCCTCAGTCTAACGGATGAAGATAATTATTCCTAAATATTATGTTTTAAAATATTTTATGGACTTGAGGCAACCCAGTGTGATTTTTTTTTATGCTGTCAGCCACTTCTGTGTGAAAAGAACTGTTCAATGCCTCCTTCAGTAGTTTGTGGTCAAAAACATACATTTTTTCTTTCTGAATCTACGCACTACAATTTAAACGCTAAAAGACAGATGGCAAATTTGTCCACAAACCTGCGGCCCACTATATACGCGGGTTATTCTTATTTTTATTTTAATAAGTCACAAACGGGACCCAGCAGTCTTGAAGTATTTGACAGAAGGAGTAGCTCTGGGTTTGATTTATACAGAGAGAATACCTGAAAGTTAGCACTTAGCATGGTTTGTTTCGGTAAACGCGCTGCCAAATTAAATGGCCGATCAATCAATTTCACAGGAATCGATCAGAATCAGTTGGGCGCGCCTGCTTCCAGCCAGAGCCGCTTTTCGGTAAATCAGCCATTTTGAAAACCTCTCACAAAGAGGGCCAGTTCAGACTAACGAGTCATTAATTTGAACGGTCTGTGTGCCGCCATCATCAGTCCGCAAATCAACAGCGCGGCGAACATCTGTTCAATTTCCTTCGTCCTTTCCTGACCCCCACGCAAGTAATATGGGTCGCCATAGTTACGCGGGGTGAATTCTCATCAGCAAAAGTCCACATAGCTAATGATGGTCCTGTTATTACAGGCCCAGCCTCTCAAATTAAGCACCTAAAACCTACAATTTACAGTCGCGTTTTTGTTTTCTGTGAACACACTTTTTCAGCCTTGTCTCGATCGTTGACGTTGACATGAGCTTCTGTAGAATACTTCGTATGTAAAATCTTCGGGGTCGAGAAAATATTCTGATGAAAATGCAAATGTGACAGTATGTCAGTTTTGAGGATAAATTATTTAAAACAACACAGCCCCCTGTTCGTGACGTTAAAGTGATCAACACACACCATTGCCAGTTCGAACCTGACCGCAGTGTGAGTTAGCAGAGTGATAGCGTTATCTCAGTGCTAACATATACTGGAAATTACTATTTGGACGCTCACAGAAATTACATTTATTTTCCATTAAGTTGCGCAATTCAGTTATGTGATAAACAGAATCTCATACTTTCTCAGTCGTGACCTGATCAGTCCACCGCTACTGCCTCGGTAAATAAAACCATTCAAAACGTGTATCGTGACCACAAAACCCCTGTAGTTCCTGCCCTTCATCTCTTCGAATCGGTTTCAACCATTTCCGTCTAAGAAGATAAACTTTCGGAAAACGACGAAAAATCAAATGCGATCTAGTATCCTCATTACGCAGCGGGGCACAACTGAAACGCTGATTTGAACGTGGCATCTCTTTGTGTTGCTTGTCAAGCCTCATATTGGCATTGGAATGCTTCGTGTGCATAGAATGTAAGAGTGGGTCAATAGCTTGTCAGTTTCATCTGCATAAATTGGATACTGGCAGCAGGCCAATCCAATAAAAGGCATAAAACAATGAAATTCTAATAATGATGCCATTTAGGGATCATCATCAGCATTCTTAAAATGCTTCCAAACCGGCGATTTCTTCGACATTTTTCCACAGTGGTTGTTGCACAAAACAAATGCAGACAGGCCACATGATGTGATCTTTTTTATACAGACTTCAGTAAGCTCCAACCCCAATTCCAAAAAAGTTGCGATGTTGTGTAAAATGTAAATAAAAACATAATGCAATGATTAGCAAATCTCATAAACCCACATTTTATTCATTATAGGACATAGACAACATATCAGATGTTGAAAGTGAGACATTTTCCCATTTCCTGAAACATATTAGCAGAGCTGGCCCAAGCCTCCATGGGGCCCTAAGCAAAATTTGATTTTGGGACCCTCTATTTCTGCCAATAATATTGATTATTGATCATTAATACACCTTTTATAAACTCTTTGCAGCAGTGTTAGTCTGCTGCAACTATGCAGCTCTGGCAGTGTTGTTTACATTATCCTATTGTCAGCCTGACATGTCTTTACTCATGTATGGTTTTTAATCTCAAAAAAGGGAGCACATTCAGCTACAAGAGCGGACTGGGGTTGATTTACACAACATTGCAAGGGATAAAGCACTAAGTGGGATACTGAATATCATCTAGGCTTTCTAAAAGTAACAAAAATAAACCAGTAGACAATGCGTTCACTGTAAAAGTGTCTTCTGGTTTATTATTTTTGGTTTCAAAAAACTGCGACAGCAATGTGCAAAAATAATTTGTAGTGCAAGAACAACAATAAAGTGCAACAACAAATAAAATCACTAAGATATATCAAAATAACATCAAATGTACAAAAACAGTATTAAATAATCTCGGCTTGCTTGTGAATATTCAATAACTGATCCGAGAGTGCCATCTAGTGATAGAATATTGTAACTGCTTGCATAAATTTGCAGCTCCATGTCCGCTGGTGGACACATCTGAACAGAGCGCTAAAGATACCCCGCTGAGCACCGTTGTTCTTCTCGAACACACCAAATCCAGATAATCCTTAAATGATGGATTACATTCATATTTTAATTTGTGACGAGTAACTAAGTTGCCAGTGTCATAGTAACGAAGTAAAAGTATATTTTTTATCTTTTAAATGTATTAGAGAAAAAGTCCTGGTTAAAAAAAAAAAAATAACTCAAGTAAAGTACAAATCCTCAAAATAAAAAAACGACTTAAGTACTGTAATGAAGTACATGTACTTCGTTACTATACACTTCTGCCTGCCAGTTAAGAGATATGTCTCTAGTTTTTAACTAGCTAGCTTATTTGCTATTAACGGCTACACGCAACCAGTTGCATCAAAATGTTAAGGATATTTAGGGACTTTCCTAACTTGAGTAAACTTACATTACCAAGACCTGCAAGCATACCTTTATCATGGCGTTTTTTCTCCTCTTCCTCTTTCTTTTCTCTGCTCCTGAAGGATCTGTATTTTTTGTGACATTGTTTTGCTTTCACCCAGCTGCTCCTTGCATGCGCAGTGCGCACTGCACGGCAGGATGCACAAATTACCGGTGCACCGGAACTTTGACATTTAAAGCGAGCGGCAGTAGGAATCACTAGGCCTACATCAGCAGTACTCTGTTAACATAAAATTTTGTTTTTGTACGATAAAAGAATCATCACTCACACATGCAAAAGATAAATAAATAAATAAAAAATAAAGTAAAAAATATTTTTGTTAATTGCTCTTGGGGGCCCCCTAGTGGTCGCGGGGCCCTAGGTAGTCGCTTAATTGGCTTATGCCTTGGGCCGGCTCTGCATATTAGTTCATTTTGAATTTGATGAAAACATTGAAAACACTGGCGCCAAATGAGCAGAATTATCACCTTGCCCAGGACGAGGTATTGTTTTTGGAGGGGTTTCTTTCTTTCTCGGCAACATTATGGAAAAACGGCTGGACCAATCTTCACAAAACTTTCCCAATAGGTGGGCAATTGTCCACAATCAATCCTTATAGGTCAAGGTCACCAGAGAGGTAAAAATAATTTTTCTGCAATACCTTTGGTAAACACAACCATATTAACTTTAACCTTAATCCAGAATGTGCATCTTTCAATTCTGCTTCCACTCACCTGTAACGTGATAGGGTGCCCTCATAGTTTTCTTTGCGGTCAGTGGTTAAATGTCAGGGGGGTCAAGGCAATTGCTTCAGTATGCTTATTTTCCATTATAACTCAAAAATGCTCAGAGATAGAGAGGTGTTTATTATTATGCACATATTAGAAGTCACATAATTGGCACCATGTCCTGTGACATTGAAGGGCGAAACTTAAGGTCACAAATTTTTTAGAGGGTAATAACTTGAAAACGGTTGCAGATAGAGGCAGGCGAGGTTTGTTTTGCCTGGCAACACTTGTTCTGTGTCATTTTTTGAGCCTCTGGACTCCCTCAATCCCAAAAATAAATAATAAAAAAATCCTCAGACAAAACCCTCAATTTGAATTAAGTGATTCATCGCATTGAATGAGTTACTTTTTAAATTCAATCAAGTTTCTTTAGGCTATTGAATGCAGCTTAAAGGAGGGGATGCTCGCATGCATCTTCCATAAAACCGTGGATAAAGAACTCCAATATCGCCATACGAAACATCACTCCGTCTCACTCAAACAGCCAATTCAAGTCCAGGACGCATGCAAAGATAAATAAGGGAATGTTTCTTTTAAAGGTGTGAGTCTGTTTAGAGCCCAAGGCTACACTTTCAAGGTGGTTTGCGCTGACAGACACGGCAAAAGTAATAATCTGAAATAACAAGCGACAGGACAGGACTAATGCGCTTGTGATGATAAAACCTCAGTGATGCGCGGATTGATTGGCTATCGGAGACAGGCCTCGTATTGATCCGACTATAGCTTCAGGTTGTTGTCGTTTCTCTGTGTTAATCTTACAGACACAGCCAGCTGAGCGTGTAATGAAGGACTGACAGATGCCAGGCACATTTTCACACCTTATTTACTGAGATTATTCTCAAGTCTGACAGCAATGAAGGCAAATACGAAGTGGGTTCGAAGACGGGTTGAGGGTAAAGGAATGAAGGATGTTAACATCGAAGACACCATATGAATGAATTTCAGTTGAGACCATCTGACCAATTGCAGCTATTCTCAACCATCAGTGAACAGTTTTGCATTTTTTTCTGGTCAATATTCTGACACAGGATGAAACATTAAAAAACACTTTTGTTGGTCCAGGTATCAATCTTCACCCACTACTGTGGAGTGGGAACAGCTTATCGAAAAGAACCACTTTAAAAAATATTATACACCCTTGAGTAATTTGAGAAAGTATGTTATTTGAAATGGCTTCCAATGCGTTTCTTAATGGCTACTAAAAGTGACAAACACCAGTATCCCAGTCTTGTAACAGCAAAACGAACCAAGCAGATTTAAGTGGTAATATGCACGCTTCAAAGAATAATTTTGCATCAATAGTAGAGCGACATTTGATCGACAGTAGAATCTTACCTGAATTATCATTAACATAATGTGCAACCTTTTGGATTACGCCAAAACTGTAAAGGACATTCAAAAGCTTTCAAGGGAGCTTTCTTGGGAAATTTAGAAATTATTTGGATTCACCCAGCAGCAAATGCTATTCACCTCCACACACAAGGTTGAGGAATTTTTTCTTATTCTAGCTGTTGAATTGGGCCCATGGCTTTGAATTCTCACCATCTCAGGTCTAAGTAACAATAAGCCAAGGTCAGCTGGAACTCGTTGGGCACTCTCGGACAAACAACCCATTTCAGTTTTTTACAGATCCAGCTTTTGTAGGTCTAAACACCGTGAAAGAATGAAGGCAAAACTACTGTTTGCACCAAAAAGAGCTAGAAGTAGATTGGGTTCCTCCAGACAGCAAAACTTATGGAATTTTGTCTTCTGTGAGCGGACAGGGTTTGAAAGAACATTGTATTTTGTTTCACCAACAAGCATCTCAAAGAGGAGAAATCACATTATTGACCACAAATACATCCATTTTATTTTGAGAAAATACAAAATGAAACAATGTACAATTTATGTACAAATTTTTTTTTTTTTTTTTTTTTTACAAGACAGTATATTTATCAGCAGACATTATATATGACAGAGTCAGGTAGATCAACTCCGAGCCATCAGATTCTCCTTCAGCAAAAACTGAGCAATAGATTCAGTCTCTACACCACCTTCACTTTCCGTCATCAGCGTACGTCTCGTACAGGCCTTGTATGATTTATGTCCTGAATTCATTTGAAAATGAGAGGCAGCCATTTAACTACCAGAGAAGAGTGCTAGTGTCAACATAAAAAAATATCCAAATGTAATTCTTTACATTTAAGACTTACATCCCTCCCCTTGCCCCAAATTATGTATTTTTACACCTATTTTCTATAATAATTTCCAGCTATTATCAATAAAGTTGTCACATCCCTTACAGCAAAAAAATAAATCTACATCAATGTGCAGAACATGCCAATGGCCAGATGACCACTCAGTGACTTGTACGGTCAAAATGAAATTGACTGCAAACACGACACTGTTCCAGTTTGCACAGCTGATATCATGACTGTACTCTTGCAGTATAAACCTTTCCTTGCAGATGTCTCATATTGATGAGAAATAGCAATTAAATACTCATTTATCCTTATAGTATTTACATACAGCATAACGAACACACATTTGGTTTTAAAGACTTTTTTTTTAATGAATTAATTTTATTTTTAGAAAGGTGTATTCGCATAGCGTACCTCTACACTCCTCTCGACGCCACTTTTCGCATTAGCGGGACTAAGGAATCCTCGTTTGGCTCCTCACTGCCTGACACAACACTGGCAGGGAGGCTGTTGAGGCTTGGATGTTCTCACTGCCAGTGTGTAGTACCACATTATGACCACTAGGAGCACCAGCGGTACATTACCATCCCCCACGACACAGTATTGTACCAACTCCCTCCTTCACTACAACTCTTACATTATGAATGCAATTAACCGGCCAGAAATGAAACGAAGACGTACGTTTGTGGATCATGACTAGCGCGGCGAAAAGACACGATGGCTGTCAAGCGAAGCATCAGGTCAGGCTCTTCGCATGATTACTGAAATGATATTGGCCCAATAAAGTGAATATAGTTTCAATATACAACATAAAAATAACTGATTAAATTTAAAAAAGGCTAAATGATATGCACGATGAGATGAGTTCAGGTACTTATCATAATCATACTGCTTTATGAAACTAGATCAGTGATTAATCGCAGAATCGGCGAAAAAAACCAAACGTCCGGCTATGCAAAGTAACGCATCCTACGATGTGGAATGTAAACCCTCAAATTTCATGAGAGACATTTTTAAATAGATCTTTAATGCTCTATGCCTTGGCTTACACAGGTCCATAAATCTGTCATGAATATTCAGGTGCTCACCCAAATACCTCTCACTGCAATAAGCAACTTCGTGACGTTAAAAGACGCAACACTGGAAAAATCTTTACTGGCCAACACAGGCCTTTCCATTGCAATGATGCTAGAACATTTGAAACAGGGAAATAACTTGAAATGATATGAAGTACAGTGATTATTACATCTGACAAATTCATTTTTCTATTTTCTGAGCAGAAAAATGTATGCCATTTTAATGTTTTGGGCAATCACAAATAAGTCATCAACAATCCAATTATGAATAAAATAGTCCCATTTTCAGTAGTGTACAACTACAAAGCGTAATGGTGTAACAATACTCCAGAAATAATTAGAACAAACTGTCCTATCGGGGACATGAAGCCGTTATCATACCACAGCCAGGATATGGAACAAAGCTGAAACCATCTCGGGTAAAATGTGCACTGTACTCGGCAATTTTTCCGTGTGAATGACAATATTCCTCAATTTCTTACTGCTAACTATGGACAGATATAGTCAACTTGTCGGATTTTTGTCCAAAAACAAAAATTTGGAGACATTAACATTACTCTAAAGAGAAAAGTACATGCGAAAAGGGTATCCTCCATCTTCAATAAAACCTAATTTAGGTCAAATGACAATAATGAAATAATTTTAAATTAAAAAAAAAAAATGAGTTAAGGGAAAACTGTCAGACAGTACAATTTACCGAAATCAGAGAAAAAAAAAAAAAAAAAAAAATCCAAAGTTTTACCTAAATTAAGATGTCAAATTTTTCCCGTAATCCAGTTAGTGTTTTCTTGTAGCATTTGATGCATTTCAGTGCTGAAAAAATGTCAAGGGTTAAATGGGTTAATTATGCATAAAAATTTAAATATGAAATGTAATTCCAATGAGACAGATGTTTAATTTAGGTAGATTTTTTGTGAATTTCAGAATGAAGCACTATCAGCAAATCACTATGCAAAACCATGACGGAGAGGATGAGGTTCCACTGCGCCGAAGGTGCATGAGGATTTGTGTTCTCTAAACGCCTGTGATTAAAGTCACCTCTCCGAAATAACAGAATGATTGCATTCGCCAGTGTTAAAATTATCACACGCCGGCCTAAGGCCAACTATGATTGAGCTGGTTCAAATGTCGAGTCACTTAGTTTCATACATGTGGCGTTTGAGATTGGTCATGGAGAACATCCAAGCACTCTTTAGCGCCTCCACGCCAATCCTGTGTCAGGCAGTGTTTACCGCCAAATGAGGACCCGATAAGAACCCACTATACGCAATATGTGGCAGTCTCACACCAGGACGACGGAAACTAGGTACGCATTTTTGAAAATGAGGTCTAAAGCGGCATTTTCCAATTAAGACCACATCCCCATGCAAGATGATGAGGATTTCATCTTTATACTGTAACCGAAAAAAGCTGAGAACATCCTTATATATCGACATTTGAGCAGCTCAATCACAGTATGGAGTACAGAGTACACACACAGATTAGAGTAGTTCCAGAAGTTTCAGCACCAAGGCAAAATGCTCCAAAGACCAGTACGACTCAGTCTGTTGACGTGTGGGGCCGTGGGAAGACCCATAAAAATGTTCATTAGAACGCGTCAGATTCAGAGATACACTCGAGATTATCCACCGCTGCACAGAGGTAAGATGACGTGAGCTTTGAGATGGATCACTGAAACAGCAGGCTCAATTAGGCACGAAATTAGGCAAATTTAAGATGCGGATATGTGGATGTGTACAGGCACTGGGATTATTGTAGCGTCACACGACTGGAATGCAATCATTCTGTATCTGATGACTCCCTGGTTCATTGTAGCATGTGATCTTGTGATGTCATTTCCCCCAGGCAAGCAAAAATATTGGTAAATTCACTCTTTCCTAGGCTTTTACATTTCCTTAAATCACCTCACTTACAGTTTCTTTCAAAAAAATAAGTTCTATTTAGTGCAAATCATTAAAAGAAGCAAATGTTTGATATGAATAACATAAAACATGGATGTCTGGCTGATATGGCGTTGCAATTCTTTGGAAAATGTCCTTCGTACATCTGCTATAATGGCCCGCCTCCTCCTTTTTGGGTACGAAGAGTCTGGTCACATAGACAGTGTACTATTGCAAATAATTACTGGAGATATCTCTTAAAATAATTTCAAAAAGTGCTAAGGGCTGTACAATCCAAAACTGATTGTCATTATATACATGTTTACTGTTTACAATAATAAATAAAATATTTTTTAAACAGCATGGAAGAAACGTTGAAAATATACACCTGTGGGGGTTCCGTCTATGCGCTGACCATGGGAAATTATATCGTGTGGTTCGGGCGAAATTAGAAAAGAATCATCAACAGAATTGTGATGGTCTTCATGGTCTTTCATACGCATTTCGTACACATGGGAGATGTCCAGTCTTTGCCCACATGACCCAAGGGGCCACACTCTGCTGATCAGCATTCATCTTCGACTTCTCTGATTGGTGGGATCAGGCTGCTTGTGGATTTGTATTGGTTGATTTGATTGGCCATGTGTGTGTTCATGGGCTTGATCTGAATGTTCCTCGGGTAGGTGTTATCCGGTTCATCTGTAAACCATTTCTTTTCTGTCCATCGTTCCGAAGAAAGGAGAGAGAGAGAGAGGGAAAAACATTAATCAGGTTCAAAAATCTTCAATAATTCAGCATCTGAATTGTGCTGCCAATTCTATAGCTCATGCCCCTGAGGGACTACTGGACTAAAACTGCTTGAGAAACAATGGATGATTCATATAGTCCTGGTTTGCATATTTTAAAGGATAGGAAAAACTACAGTAAAGTTACATTGCCAAACAAAGAACAAAATCTCGGCTATCCAAAATAATAAGCCAATTAATTTATTTATTGCATCATGCAAACTGTGTGCAAATGTTGGATGTAAGAAAGCACAAGAAAGCCGCCATGTTCGTTTGTCTAAAAGAAGATGCCGGTGTCATGTGGGCTGGTAGCTCTGTATTAAAGGTAAGATGGCGAAAGATCACAGTAGTCAGGCTCAGATCGCCCGTTTTCTTAGAGTACCGAACAGCCAAGCATTACAGCATTGTTGAGGGCTGATATTTATTTTTAGCAAACTATCTGTCGAAATTCAATCTTTCAAAACACTCTTCATCATCAACGCGACTTTCATTACTCACACTGTAACTCCACTCACTCGAAAGACGCGTCCAGCCCTCATGACATCACACATTGGTCTGGGCAGAATATTTCCTATTGTTTGACAGGTCCATTATTTTCTATGGCGGCGATAGTGGACTGTGAAGTTTCTAGGATTATGTTAGGGCTGGGACGATTCTGAATCGAGGTTGAATTTTTTTTTTTTGACTGACATCAGTACCAGCAACCTGCTGCCAAATAAAGGACTACAGAATCGTCTCCTATTAAACATCTGTAAGAAAAGTAACCTGTTCCAGTTTTTTCCTTGATTAAATCAAATGGAGACTCTCTCTAAGTTGAATGAATGCTGTTTATTAAGACAGCATGTTTGATTGCTGCATTTTGAAATTTAAATGGCCATAGAACAGAACAGCATGAACACGATTTCCATTGCCATGGCATTTCGTGCGACTGTGATAATTTGTATCTCACACTCACGTTTCATCCGCTTTTCGGAATGTTTTCCACCTTGTGCATTTTTTAGACACCAGGGCGATCTTATAACAAATCTGTTTTAAATTAATCTTTAATAATGTCCTAAAATCCTACAATGAGAGATGCAATTCAGAGGAAGATTTTTTAAAATTATTCAAAGTATTGGCATTCTTTCACTCTAACACCGTAGCCCAGTTAGGTTTGTCTGCTTTTAACCATCACATCTTAATCATTATAGGCTACTGAAATCGCTTGATTGTTATTTAGGATAAGTACACGGGAGCAGATTTAAGGAAGGGCGGAGCACCTGCAATTGGCAAAACATCACCATATCCCAACTCTGCATTTCATTTCTCATTGTAGTATTTTTAGGAGATCCATAATGATAAAATAAAAATAGAGATTTGTTTTCAGATCGCCCTGGATTTCAAGTGTCTAAAAAATACACAAGGTGGAAAACATTCTGTAAAGCGGATGAAACGTGAATGTGAGATATAAATTATCACTGTCACACGAAATGCAGTGGCAATGGCAATCATGTTCATGTTGTGCTGTTCTATGGCCATTTAAATTTCAAAATGCAGCAATCAAACATGCTGTCTTAATAAACAGCTATATTCATTCAACTTAGAGAGTAAACGAATCCACCATTTGATTGCTAATCAAGCAAAGTAAACTGGAACAGGTTACTTTTCTTAGAGTAGCCTAATTGGTTAATAGGAGACGATTCTGTAGTCCTTTACTTGGCTCCGTGCGCATGTCACCGAAAAAATACTGATGTCAGTCAAGTTTTTTTCCGGAAGCATTTCAAATGCCCTTTGATGTTTGGCACTTTCGTTCAACCGGCGTCGGGTTTAATAAAGGAAAAGGGAAAGCTCGGATGTTCGCCCCATGGCAGCAGGCGGTAGTACTACGCCTTAAAAAAGAATAGATTCAGAATCGTCCCAGCCCTAGATTATGTGATGCTCAAACGTGGATAACATGGTGTAAAAACTAATAAATAAAAGGCTCATCAATTTTGGACAGCAGACATTATGCTCTTTATTTGACAGTGTAAGTTTACCACAGGTTCTCTTATTCTTTACATAGCGATTACCAGGGATTTTCACTGTCATTCACTCAGCTCCCTCTATCTTCACTTCCTATAACTACACAACCATCAAGAAAAGGGATTATAACATGAGACACTGATGTCATTCAGGTTCCCATTGATGGTTTTCAGTGATCTATACTAGAGTGGGTCAGGACACGTCTAATGAATACAGCTACGAGTCTTTCAAATGAGGAGGCAAAAACGGCTAGTTTCACTGCTCTCTCTCTCTAATGCCTGTGCACATCTAAGCAATCTATCAGGGGATCTACTGTCCAGGAGAAGCAAGATATATTTATCAAATACCGAGTTCAGGTCCCTCCTATAATGCTGATACGTCTACACAGTCGTTTCCCTGGGAACAGATAGCAGTGAAAACCACATTATACTAAACCAGCTTGTTTTTCCCTGTTATCACCATTTTTATTTATTTTTTTTTAAATCTAGAAACAATGTCTGGGCGCTCAGGTTTGGACTCTTGGCCTTAATCATCAAAAACTGTTGATTTTCTAACATTTAATTCCTGTTTATTGTGTGACTGGTTTGTACTGAGTTCTCATTTTCTGCCTCAGTGATGGGACAAAAAGGAACTTCAAAGCGACAGACATACATTTATGCCGAACTGTACTTCCTTCACAGAGATAATAAACATTCATACAAGCCCTCTCACACTCAGCTGAATCCTGTGACAAACACAAAAATGAAAAAAAAAAAGCTTCATGAAATATTTTAAACACACAGAGGAGAATAATCTGTCTCAAGATATGAAAATCATTCAATGAAGATGAACAAAAACCAAAGAACAAGCTCCAGATTGGGTGAAGTCAGATTTACAGAAATGAAGGTATAAAAATTAACATGACCGACGACATGCAACGTCAATGGCGGCCGGGGACAGAGAGCATAGACTGGAGTGACAGTGGCAGCCATTTTGCTTCCGTTCAAAAGCAAAAGGGGGAGTAAAATGGAGACCACGGAATGGCTGGTAAACAAAAGCTTCCTCTCTCATAACAGGTCTCCACAAGGACAGATACGGTTAAAATCCACGACAGTCGCTACACCATGCAGAGTCCGTAGCTTCCATACCTTGGCTCACTCTATTCGTCCTTGTCGCACTTCAGAGAGAGAGGTAGTCTAATGTGAGTTTTACAGTTTGTAACGCAAACCACACTGACATCAGCATGAATCTCACTGGACTGGAATAAATATTTTCAATACCACTATATTGGTATTTATCCTTCAGACACAAAATAC
Organism: Gymnothorax javanicus; assembly: GCA_029692085.1. NCBI lineage: Eukaryota > Metazoa > Chordata > Actinopteri > Anguilliformes > Muraenidae > Gymnothorax > Gymnothorax javanicus. Next base: position 51,395,223 of record CM056208.1, on the reverse strand, counting down.
ATACAGATATTTAACAATCCTCTCCATAAATGTTTCCCTTAAAACATATGGACTCCTAGCTGAGCCTCGATAGTCATATACAGACTAAACATAAGCATTTTATTTTATACACTGTACACAACACTGATCCAAACTCAGCATACATTTATGTGCAAACCACTGGTGCCAGCCTTACTAACTCAGCAATAAAACTGTTATTTCACTTTGTGCAAAGCAAATCTATGTCTACTTATGAGTAACACAAGGGGGAAAAGTGTTAAACATAAATTAAGAAGGTAAATTGTAAGATTCACAGAACAATATCAGCACTGATATGTGACTGAGCTGTATATTCAAAATGAAAAATGGGTATATGAGCACTACAAGAAAAAACTATTTTTCTGCTTAACATAAACAGGAATTATTTTATAACTTCCCAAATCTGAACTCATAACTGATTGGTAAATTTCATTATGTCAGAAAACGTCAGAGATTAATGACTAATACTTCATGCCGACGCAATATTAACAAGCAATAAATGTTTACATACACATGGATGCATATACAAGCTTTTAACCAAATAATCTGAGCTACAAATGAAGCAATTATTTTGACAAGACTGCATTTTCTGTTTATCCACATTAAAATCTAGCTCGGCCATGCACAAAGAATCAAGCTACCACGTTAGACTGACTGACATTTACACACATAACGACACATTATTCATTTTACAAAAATATCATCTTTCTCAAGAAGATATTGAGTAGACTTATAAAAGACCAAAAATGGCTATTTAGCACTGCTTACATGAATAGCAACTAACCCTAAAAATTTGCGTAAATAGACGTTAAATATAGTAACGCATTAAGAAAATGCTGTTTTGTGATTCACATAATGGCTCCCTTCATCTTCCATGCTATGAGGTAACAAAAGTATTCACTTTCTTACAAATCTATTTTAGAATAATGATGAGTCTGATGGCAAAAAATAAAATATATTCAAATATGTTCTCCACACTAGATATGTAGTTTAACCAAGTTAAACGAACCACAATATACACATAGGCAGGACATTCGTTTGAAACGCAGCTATCCTGTGCACATGCATTAAGCAGAACAAGAAACATGTAGCTTCTTTCTACAGGATGTCAATGGAATTATAAACAGCTACAGAAATTATGCATAAACACACGAATGAAGTTGATTTTTCGCGAACACTGTAGGCAGCTGTAATGATGACTGCAGTTGATGAAAGAGTTAAAGTGATTGCTGTGATGAGGATGGCAGATGTGATGTATAAATTAGCATGACTAACGTGCTAATCGATCATGACCCAGACTCAAAGCAAAACACATTCTACAGAAGTCACTCCTCAGACCTGACTCAAAAACACACGACCATGTACACACAGCAGTCCTTCAACAAATACACAGATTAAACTACACACACACACACACACACACACACATATAGCAGTCCCCCAACAAATACACGGATTAAAACACAGACATACACACAGCACCCCACCCTCCCACCACGCACACACACACACACACACACATATACCCCCACACCCACACGCCACCACACACACACACACACACACACACACACGCCAGCAAACACACACACACACGCTCGCGCACAAACACACAGGCCCACACACAGCGGCCAGCAGGGGGCAGCACATACTTGTGTTTATCGCGGGACTCGCGGGCGCGGGTGCGGGGGGGTCGGTTGCCGGGGGGGATGGAGTGGACGGACGAGCTCTTTTTGCTGGAGGAGTGCGAGGAATGGGAAGAGTGCGATAGGCTGGTCCGTGATTGGCCGGCGTTGTGGTCGAACTGCATCAGGCAGAAGATGAGGTCGGTGGGCACCAGCTCGAACTCGTAGGGCGGGTTGGTGATGACGTATCTGTCAGAGAGAGAACAGCCAATGAGATGCGAGTAAAAAACGCTCACAGACAGAAACAAAACTTATCTACCATAACATTACTTTCCCTTCCAATCTGGGACCTAATTGCCCATGGGTTTTTGAGTGAATGATTGGCGTACAACCCCAGCGATGGACTGATGACCCGTCCAGGTTGAGTTCCTGCCCGTCATCCATTGCATGCTGGGATATGTTCCCACCCCCATGACCCTGATTAGGAATAACTGGGTAACATACTGGATGTATGGATGGAAGGATTTACCTTCACATACGATATATACAGACAAGGACTGTTCACTGAGGACTGTATGTCAAAAACAGGACTCTTCACTGGTTTCACTATTTTACAGTTAACAAACGATCATGAGAATGGTGAATGTTACTCGTGAAACAAGTCAATCCAGCTGAAATACTACTAATCAAACACACAGGAGGAAATTTCCATGGCAGAAAAAGCACCAAAAACATCAAACTCTTTAACCAACATATATAGTAGTGAGAAAACACTCAGATAATGAGCTGTTGTATCATTGGTTGTGGCTGGATTATGGTGAGACAGTAAAGAGTAGGACTGCGAGCCGTTACACGCAGGACAGGGAGAGGGTCAGGCTCACCTCTTGGTGCACTGGCTTGGAGCACTGAGGTGTGCGTCTCTTAATCGGTAAATTCCAAAGCACAGCATGTTATACGTCTTCAGCGCTTTACAGAACAGGTCACCATAGCAACCGCCATCCTGCAAACCAATCACAGCACAGCTATGACGTGTTAGCATAGCGAACCATGACAACAACAACAACAGGTGGCCATTACGCCCAAAAATACCAGCCACTCTCCTTAGCCAATGCAATGGTAGAATATTCGAGAGACAGGATTGCATAGAGGCAACCAACATCATCATCTGACGAGATGACTGTCAGCAAAACATCAAAATTAATTTTTAAAATGGTAATTGGATTTTAAGCACTAGCTCTTCAGCATTCGGTTACAGAAGTTCCAGGGCGTGTCGTAAAAGCAGACAGGAAGTAGATAATTGGCAGGGATTTCACTCCTGGTGCCAAAACAGAAAACAGCTGGCAGAGGAACAGTATAAAGCAAATATATTGAATTGATGTCGCCACAATAAATGGCACTATGGGAGAGTATCAAATAGAGTGAGGCTTGTTCGTATGCGGTCATGTGGTCAGTTTATAAATTATAAATGGCTCCAATTCCTAATCAGTTCACTATGTACGGACATAAATTCCCTCAACCTCAGACTCGTTTAAAAGTGCAGACTGTTAACTTTGACCCTTATAGTGCTGAATGCAGCTATTGTTACTCAATGATGTAAGATATCAAAATCAAAGCTGTTGAAAACCTATCATATGGCAACTTGTTTAAAAGAGCTTTTGCAGGGGAGCTCTTTTAGACAAGTTGCCACATGATAGGTTTTCACCAGCACAAGATAGTTCAATTTACATTTTTTAATTTATTTCAGCGCTCTAAGGGTTAATGGGAGGACTTTTGCTTCAACATCACCAGATATATAGGAAATAAAAGCCTGTAAACTGGTGTCACGGAGCGAATACTTAAACACCTCACACTAGCACAGCAAATTAGAAACTTAGGCTCATTGAAAAGATACGGTCATAAAAAATGCCATTGTGAGACGGAGCCAAATGTGAGATTTTTTAAAATGTGAAGCGACTCAGAATGTGCTGCTTGAAACTTCCGCTCACCCCCAGGTCGGCGAAGGGCCCGTCGTACAGGGCTAGCTGTGCCACGCGGCAGCGGTCGCGGTTGGCGAGTGTTTGGGGGGTGCTGTAGCCCCCCCGCAGGGCGTTCTCTTCCGCCAACAAGGCCTCCAGCTCAGGGGTGGCGCCCCCTGTCACCAGCGTGCGGATCAGCGTCAGGATGTTGTCGTTAAAGTACGTCTGTGATGATGGCAAAGGGGAAACCGCCATTCGAGTGACATCACGTTAGAGTGATTTCTCCTGTGGTAACTGCTGCCATTTAAACATTACATTACAAGCTCTGGTAACTGTTGCCATTTAAACATTACATCACATTACAAGCTCTGGTAATTGCTGCCATTTAAACATTACATTACGTTTACTGTACGTAGCAGAGGCTTTTATCTAACACACCTTACACATAGTTAAACCAACCAACCACTGTCACAACAAAAGGCAGTAAAATCCACTAAATATGAATACTTACCTTCAGTTAGACATCAGCGTCAAACAATAAAGTAACTGAAACATTAAGTAAAACTTGAAAAACTAAAAAAAAACCAAAACCTGCAAATATCAACTTCCTCTCATTAATTTGTTTCATTGTTATAAATGATCAACTATAAATCCATTCTGCAGTGTTACACTAAACACCAAATGATTTTAAATTTCGTTTTGGCCAGGATGGGCAGGCCATCATGTAATTATACAATCCTCAAATCAAAAAATAAAAATACTGACACTTTATCTTTGAGCCCAATAGTTAATGCGCAACAGTTACTTTTTACTAGAAGGTTCATTCCCCCAATTTCCTGCATTTGATCTCATTTCCTCACAGTGCAAAACCTTTTCTCAGAGATTCAGCCGGCTTTGCCTCCCACTTGTTAACAGAGGAGGGACTGATGTCATTTCTAGCTCTTGAGGTGCAGTGACATCCCCTTTGGCGAATGATGGGAGTCATTGAGCGCTTTCCAAAATGGCCGCCGTATCCAGGAGGGCAACATTAGTACTTCCCAGACTGAAACGAGCTTGGCGATCGCTTTGTTCTGTACCTCATTCCAACAGAAGGGCTGTCGAATGAAGCTGCCATTTTGGGGAGGGAAGACATTCAACAGCTAAAGAAAGGAGTCATCATCCGTTTTCTTCTGTCAAGGGGTTGGGCAAATGGTACATTCAAGTCGGGTTATTGCGCCTGTCCTGTCTCGTATTTCAGGTGTAAATGCAACTTCAGCTCTATCCTCTCTGAAAGACCCATTTACTCTCTCTGAAAGTACATCTTTTAGACATTATTTGAACAGACCTGATCTCCGCCCTTCACAGGGCACCTGCTAACAGTGCTGTCTGATCGATGTGGCATTTCATTTACCAGCTTCTGCCGACTACTGACATTACATTCTCTGTCTTTAAGGATGGCAAAGACTCCCTTCTTAAACAAGAGGATTTCACACATCAGGCTTCAAGTAAATCAGGGCTCCATTTGCATTAGTTCCATTTATCTTCCTGGATTTAATATAAGAGCCGTCAGTACAGTAGCTATCAAGCTGTAAACATGCTTTTAGACTGAACATAAAAATTACAAATCCAGGGGACATAACAGAGCTGAGATGGTGATAGAAAAGTCAACAATCAATGTTGTTTATCAGAGGCCAAGGGAGGGAAAAAAAGTGTAGATTTACATTTGCTTCTCTACTGACAAAATAGACAAAACTGCTCCCACGACTGCAATATGCGTATCATCAGTCTATCTGCAGTGTATGAGCAACGTTTCAGGGACGTCCTATAAAAACTCTAAGAGGAGTTGATTTCACCAGCCATGTACCGTCCGATACTGACAGACGGACGGACGGACGGATGGACTGCACCACAACACAGTCCCCCATTTGGGCTTTCGCCCGGCGGGGGATAAAAATTCGTCTTAAAATGCAAAACAAATTTTGCAAGATGAGGGAAGGCATAAAAGCAGTCACACCCAACAGCGTCCGCACAGACATGAAAACATTGTGCTGTGCAGCAAAATTAAGGCATCGTGAAACGTATTCCTAAGTACTTTTAACCCCCGAAACTCGTACACTGCTGTGTGTCCAAATTTGGAATGAATTTAAAAGTGCATTTTCTCAGAAAATAAATTCATGCCCATTTTATTATTCAAATTAACCCTCTATTAACCAAACCCATTTCCAATTGTGTAAAAATCATTTCCCTAGGCAAATATGTTGATTATGGGCCAATATTTGGAAAAATAGTTAAAAAAAAAATTTAAAGTTTTTTTTTAAATTTTAAAATTTTAACTTGACAGACCATTCAAGTTATTCTCAAATGTTTATTTGGCAATAAGAAACAAAACCAGCAGGGTGTCCAGGCTGTTAACCCTTTCACTTTATGTAGCAGATATGCTACGGTGGTTAATAGAGGGTTAAACACTAAGTGCAAGGGATTTCTTTGTCCCAAAGAATAACCAATCACATAAGGAACAGCCAATCAGACTGCTCAAGGAATATCCAATCACATAAGGAACAGCCAATCAGACTGCTCAAGGAATATCCAATCACATAAGGAACAGCCAATCAGGCTGCTTAAGGAGAAACAAATCACAGCTGCATAAGAAAGAGCAGAGGTTAGGTCAGGTTCAATTCAAAGAAAAAACCTTCCATACAGATAAAAAACTAACAGACGCTGCAGAGAGAGGAGCCTCACTGACAAAAAAAGGCGTGAAAAACCTACCGCGCTCATTAAGGAGTCGAGGACGCTCACGGCGAAAGCCGTCCCACAGGCAAACGGCTGAGTGAGGTATAGCTCTGTGTCCGGATCGTCATCGTCATCCTGGTCCAGGAACTGAACGTTGGAGTCATTCACTGAGTGTATAAAACATGCCATCAGTAACCAATCATGCAGCGGGGCGTAATATGGCGGTCATGTGACCTGCCGCTAAAGAGGAAACTGGCAACGGAGGTAATGAGCTGTCTCTATGATGAGTGTACCTGTGCTATGCAGTGAAGTCGAGAACACTAATGAGAACATGAAATAGTTTATACTTGTAACAGGTGTGTGTTTGTGTGCGTGTTGCGTATTTTATACCGGAATTTAAGTCGTGATCATACAACTATGAGATTCTTTTGTCTTGGAGCATAAATTTCAAAGCCAGAAAATGAGACGATTTTTGGGGCTGGCATCATAAAAAAAAAAATGGAAACAGTTGTACTGTAAAATGTCAACAATGTGATAAAACACAAAATGTTATTGCAAATCACTCTATCAGGGTACAATATCGTATTAATTATTTTCAAAGAAAATTCTACATTGATTATGGAGGTAAACTCCACATATGAACCAAAACTCAGAAAATTTTGTTTTCCATCAAAAAAATGTGGAGAAAAAGAAACTGAAATCCACTAAGAAATAAAAGTTCACCAAATATTCACAGAACCACCACCTTCCCAAAATCATATTAATTTAGCCACAATACTGGGCTCCTGTAGCTGGTGGATTTTCAGTTTCATTTTTGACCATTTTAGATTTCATTTGACAAAAACCTTATTGCAAACAAGTCAATTTATCTTGCAAAATTAGAAAAAAAACTTAGAAATTAGAAAAGATTTTTTCTTTAAATACATCCTGTAAATAAGTCACAAAACGTCTTACAGCACAAATGTACAACTCTCAGCACAAAACACTTTGCAGAATTTGTATTTGGAGATTTGCATCCGCAGAACAGTGCACAATGTACACAAGAAGTAAACAGCTTAAAGGAAGGTTTGATAATTAGTTCTTTAATGTAATTTTCCCCCCCAAGACTTCCAGTGAGCTGTGGAAAAAAAAAGAAAAAACAAAAATCAGCAGTCATACTGACATGCAGACCATGAAAAGCGCCGATGCCAAAATAAACGAACAAAAGAGACGCAATGAAAACAGCCATCAGGGCAGGCTTGGTACGACCAACGGCCGAGCAGAGCTCTGAAGTGGGGGGGAGGGGACGGGGAACATCACCAAAGAACAGAGAGGCCAAACCAAGACAAGCTACTTCAGCCAGAAAAGTGGGAACAAAAAAAAAATGCGCAGGAAGTGATGTCATATGAGCGGCCCTGTTGAAAGGAAGCTGATGGAGAAGCAGCGCTGCGGAGACGGGGACTGGATGGAGGCGGAGCTTACCCAGTTCAGTTATCATTTGAATGTTGGTTCCACTGTTTTTTTCCTGATTCAGTGAAACCAAAGGCAGTAGTTTGCCTGGTTTGGCTAATGATGTAAGACAGCATCGGGGGGGAGACAGTTATTGAAGCATACTTAATGAGCGACGAAGAGAAAAGCAGGCAAGAGTTGTGAGCAAGGAAGGAAAATGAAAAGGTTAAGAACTACGTTTCCCAGCACACCCGGCTGCAGACCCCCATTCCGCGTTCATAGTGCTCCACAGTGAAAGCAGTATGGACCAGGGAGCTGACACTTCTACATTAGTAAGAATGTTACATGAACAAGTACATTTCAGGATGTTAGAGCAGATATTAGGACATTAAAAAGAATTAAAAAATGCAGAGAAACAGAGGGTTACATCCCTCACTCAATACTTAATCCAGGAAAGGATTTTAGCAGAAGGTTTGTGCCTTTCCAGAGAGGATACACTCGCATCTTCAGGGCAGAAAGTGTTCCATCCAACACTGTTGCTGTGACAAGTTCATGTTCAAGTTCTTTATTAGTCAAATGCACAACAGTTTAACTTCATTTCCCTCAAAACATGACTTTCAGGAATAAAGCCCTATCATCTTAACAGATATCCTGTGTCTCCTTCATTTTTTTTTTTTTTTTTGCTGAAAACAGTGGTCTGTGTTTTCCTTAACCCTTTGAGCGCCGAAAACATTTTCAAGGAATTAAAAATTTAATTATCCTGAGCTGTTGAAAACCTATCATGTGGCAACTTGGTTAAAAGAGCTCCCGCAGGGGAGCTCTTTTAACCAAGTTGCCACATGATAGGTTTTCAACAGCATCTGACTTTGATATCTTACATCATTGGGCAACTCGGCGCTGAAAGGGTTAACTACAAAAAGTTCTAGAGAAAGCAAGGCAAAATCCCATACAGGTCACTGGACGCAGTGAATTATATCTTATTATTATTATTATTATTATTATTATATCTTATTAGGCCACGTAAATAAGATCAATCGTAAATACGGCGCTCGCTTCAAACACAATCCTTTCTGCCTTGAAGCTGCTCATGCGCCTCGATAGTCACGTGATCGGTGAATCCATCTATTTGGAATATTGGTATTACTGAGTACATTTTATTCACAGAAAAATCCCACAAGATGATGTTGTGACCACATTCAGGGTAGGGCCAGGCTCAACTAACTTCCCCTCATCCATTTCCAGTCCAGTTTGTAAGAAAGTAAACATTTTAAAAGGCATGGCTTGAAGAGCAAGACACAGACTCTTAATAAAGGTGTGAAATTAGCTGTGGGTGTTCATTGGAGAGAGGTAACGGAAGGGAGTCCGCATTTCTGTTCTGGTGCGCCCCAGTATGAGGAGGACTAATTGGGTCAGGGGAGGCTCTGAATGGCCAGAGTCTGGTGCTCTGAAGCCTCCTGAGATCTCAAAGTGTCATCATCTCCTGAACCTCAGGGACTAGAGCAACATTAAATAAATAGAGCCACTCTGTCTTCCTGAATTTTGGAGAGGAAGCAACTCTGTTGAGCATTAATAAGGTAGTCTTTGGCCCCCTGAGTCACAGTCGAGTCACTTTCAGTAAATACAACATGCTCTGTATTTTCACTTTGCTTAAACTTGCTTCTGACACTAAATACAGACCCATTTCTGAGAAAAATTGGGAAAAACGTGTAAAATTCACATACAAATAAGGGAGCTGTGATTGATAAATCATATATGATCTGGACCAAGTGTAAAATAGTGCAAATGAAAGATATTTAATGCTTTTACTTCTCTACTTCACTGTTTTTTTGGGAAATTAACAATCATTTTGAGTGTTATGTTTGCTTAAAATGGCAGCATAAAAGTTGGAACAGGGCTGCTTTCTTTGTTCACTTGCATGCCCCATACCAACCCAACTTTTGCAGTAATGAGATTGTGCTTAAATTTACGTAATTTAACAAAGATCAGAGAAAATAAATGAGGACTTAAGAAACTTTCCTGGGATTCATGACCACTTTAGAGCAGAAGAAGTGTTTCTGAGGTGTGTTCTTACCCAGCTCGGTGATGATCGGGATGTTCGACCCAGTCGTGACCGAGGCCTGGCGAACGAGACCATGAACAGGACTGCTGTCCGGAGACGACCTGTCCATTCCTGGAGGTGTGAAACCTACCAAGGCACAGATGATTTTACTTTAAATTACATACAATATTTACTATATCACCACTACGGTATTCTTTTTTTTTTTTCTTTATAAATTTGGCATCTCCAATCCCACCCGAATCTGGAATGCCCAATTGGTGAACTATGTACAAGGCTTGCTCGTATGCGACCCCTTGCTGCCAATTCAGGAGAGTGAAGACAGTTCGCAGCTCTCCTCCGAAGCACGCGCCTGTCAGCCACTGCTTCTTATACACTCATTGGTTGAATCTTCGCAAGTTCAGAACGAGGGCGGAGGATACCCGGACATGAACAGGCTTAGAATCTTCCTGACGAGCGCCCGTCTGGCCAACAGAAGGCGCTTGAGCAACGAACAAGGCAACTATTATTTTCCCATCCCGGCAGTCCCTTCCCAATTTGCAACCCTGTAGCGCAATAGCCAATTGTGCGCTACTCTGAAAAAGCTGCCGACTGGTACGAACCCGCGACATGATAGTCACTTCTGCTTCGCAACGCGATGCTTTATACAGATGCTTTACTGAGTGAGCTATCCGGCAGCTCACCACTACAGTATTCTGTTAGCGCACAAACTCGCTAACCAGCCCCAGTCCTGCAGATTTGCTGAACAACAGGGTTTCACTTCAACCCCAAACATGACCAATCCGATTCTGCCAATTAAAACCTGAAATCGCTATGGCCGTTGAATAATGATCCATTTGTTTGGGTTTGAAGGAAAAAAAGACTAAATTGAGGACAGAGACTTTTTTTTGTATGAAAACCATTTACCTTCAGGTCATTACAGGTCCGATTATTCTCCAAGGTCTCCGCCTTAAGCTGCATCATGCACTGATGCGTCTCTTCCTGGGTTAGGAGCATAACTTACACTTTACCTGACAGGTTCTGTATTGTTACCATATATTTAAAAGGGATGGAAGTAGTTGGGAGCAGTTTTTAGATGCTTGCCTGGATATTGCAGCATGAATATTTAGCTTTTAGGGGTCACCTGAGACAAATTTGGCTCTCGTAGCTTTTCATGCCGCTACCAGAAATACACTTTATATGTTATTTATTCCGTTCAGATAAAAGTGAAGAGGAACTGGGGAGACATCCGTCAGAATATTTCAGAAGTGACATGACCATCAATTCCCTCGGACTGACATCTCGGCATTCTTTTAAGCTGACGGGTAAACAGCTTAAATCAGCAATGCTACATGAATAATACATAGCTCGCGTTTTGACATCCGTGATTTACAGTAGTGCTGATTGAAGAAAACGCCTGGCCATGGTTTTAATGGTGATAAATGGACCATGAGGCAAATATATACAGGCCACACGGTTCTACAGAAAGGGCAAATTCAGACCAAATGATTCCCGTCTATCTAACAAACCAGGTCAATGTGCAAAGAATGAGGGAGGGGTGTGGAAATATGAAATGCTTTTCATTGTTTCAGCAGAACACAAATGTGCATGGGCCAATAACAGCCCTCACGACGCACAACCGGAAGACTGTTGGTAGAAACTGGGCCATTCTGTTTTTTGACAAAACTGGACACTATGTACACAAATACAGAACCTGCCAAACTATCAGCTAAAGGGAAAATTATTTTGTTCAGAAAAGATCATTAGATCTGATTTTTTTGCAGATGCCATTCGAAAAAATTAATGCCACAAAAAAACTAAACGGTAGGGATGGGGCAATTTTCGATCAGATCGCATATCGGCGATTGAAGGGATGATCGTGATTGTTTTTTTTTCATAAAGTAATATTTTTAACCTGACACGCAGACACCCCCTAACTTGCCACGCAGTTTCATGTCTCTGCGCTTTACCTTCTTTACGATGGTGTGCGTTGATATTTCGGTCTGCATTCATTTTCAGTGGTAGAAAAGACGTTCCTAAACCGTAACAACCAAACTATCGGGTGTTTATCCGCCGAAGGTAAACTAAAAGCCAATTGAAACGAGTCTTGTTGCAGAAACGAACTGCCGGCATTTCTCCGTAAAAAATATAAACGTAGTGTCAATAAATTCATTAATTTCACTATGATGTTATAAATAAAGTTTTGAACACTATATTTCGAAACCCCAATATGTAATCCATCATTTACACCAATAAGCTCACATCTCATGGGTCTACTTCACAGTCTTTATATCAAAATGAGATCGCGCGGCTTCAATTGGGTTTTCACCGGCGGGATCACATTACCTGAAAGCAAAAGTAATCCGTATTCATGTAGGCAAGAATGTACTGTAGTGCGTACTGTCCTATTTTTTTATATTACGACTGCACATGAGCCGCCGCTGCATGTCGACTCAGGTCGACATTGGCAGGTTATGGAAGTCGACCTGAGTCGACTGGCAGGATGAGGATTCCCAGGATTTGACCTCCAAACCATTTCCCGTTTTCCGGGAAATAGAAAAACGGGAAACCGGGAAAAAACATTTAAAAAATATTTATGAGATAATGGAATATATTCAGAAAATATGTAGGCCTATTTTACTTTCTTAAAACATATTCAACAGCTGTGTGTGTGCACAGGCGGAACAGCAGTGTGTGTGTATGTGTGCAGGGAAAGAGAATACTTAAATTAATCGAATTGACTATTCGCTCTTATTTAAGTGCGTCCAAGCACAAAAATTGATCGAAATTTGCGTTAGACACACGTATAAGTGTGGCCAAGATGCACATTGCCCCAATGCCCACACTTATTTTAAGTGTATCCAAAGGTAAAAATTTTTTCTGGGCCAAACTTGTTTTAAGCAGTAGCCTATGTTCTAAAAACTGGAATGGTCATCAACTGGCACAGCGAGTAACTGTGGCCAAGAAAAAAATTCAGCATTGGCCACACGTATAAGTGCGAATAACATCGGCCTTAATTAATTGATTAACAATCACAAAATGCCCTGAATTCAAACACTTCTGACTGTGAACGCAGTTAGTTAAGTAACTTGTGGCTCTATAATCTGAATTAGACTAACACAACACGATTTTTGACATCAGCTGTGAGTGGAAATACTTCGTGATAGCCTACTTCAAAATATTTAATAACGAGGACGCGCTGCTCTGTCTGAGGGAGGGATCAAATGCGCAAGACTGAGGCTCAACAGTCGGCTCACTGCAACATTTAAAATCTCAGACAAAACTCCAGGTGAAAGCTCAAAACTACAAGAACACTGGATTCATACTTTATGCAAAACACTTCAGACAGAGATGCAGCGGGCTTTGGTGAAATGGGGCTCTCATTGAATAAAGAAAAATCTCCTGAATCCATCTGAAACCTCACACCCAGTGAGTGGATGCGTTTTATAACTTTGCCTTTTAACTTTGAATGATCGCTGACTTTATTTAGCCGAAAGTCTGACAACGCGGCACACACCGTGCCGGCCACCCGCAGCGTCTGAATACGCGCAGATTATGGAATCTATCTGAGCTCAAAACCATGACTATGAAAACACCAAACTACTTGGCTTAACGAATTTCGTTAGTTTATAATATGAAGAATTGTAAAATATAATTTCCATGAGGCTGTTCAGTCAGCCAGCGACAGATCACAGGCGTTTTCTCCCTCTCATCTGGAGCGAATGTCAAGCTGCATGCGGCTTGCGCAGTTTATATTGTTATAATATTGATTAAAGTTGAAATTACGTTTTTGTGCCTCAATAATTATATATACCACCAGATAATACATTAAAATCAGTCATGTTTGGAACCCACATGTCTCTTTGTTAAGTATGGTGTTTCCTGAACTATGATCAGTGTTATATAACGGTAGCCAAAATTATACCTTAAACACAAGTTAATTTCCCGGGATTCCCGGGGAAATGTGCTTGTTTTCCCACGATAGAAAATGTCTAATTTTCAGGAAAAATATTAATCCCTACCATCTAGAGGCAAAAGATGAATTCTGCAGTTACATGTGGCCTCGGGTTTTCGGGGCCTACCAGACTGGAGAAGAGCTCTACACGGAGCTCTTTAATCTGCGCAATTGACGAGTGAATATTAAATCCTTAATTACAAACCCTGTTGCCATCTCTTTTTCACAGATCTTCTCTGTTCCTTGTGTGCTTGCTTGCTCACCAAACACTTCTCTCTGTGCGCCATAAGTGGTGTAATGTTAAGGGTATAATTTATTGATATTCAAGATAAGATAGGCTAAAATAATGGCTGTGCTATATCTTTAGGCTCACCGTTGGTATCTGGGTAAAATCCATAATATGCCCAAATAGCAGATTTAGCGTTCTTTTTTGATACCAAGTTGCTGTCGGCCATGCTGACAAGTAACTATACAGATGTGCGTGCTGCGATGTAACTCCGCCCACCCCCTCTGGCGATTGGATCGCCTATCGGCGATCTCCAGTGACCACGATAGGACGATATGAAAATAGAGACGATTGCCCAACCCTACTATACGGTTTTCAAAAATTCAAACTACAGCTAAACCAAACCTTTCGTTTACATTTGTGGCTACCGACAGCGTCATGTTACGCCAGCTCCATTGTACACTAGCAGCATCGCCCAACATTTTAGCATAACTGACAGGTAAAATCACAACCCTAACCCCTCTTGCCTCCTCCCCCCTACACACACTCACACACACACCCCCTTCTACAGCCCCAAGGCACTTCTCTGGTCAGCTGTAGCTTTGCTGCGTGAACGTATCCCCCGGCAACAGCGGTTATTTATTTATAATTCATATGCACCATCTTGTTGAAATTCTGTAACTGACACAAACAGAGGAATAAAAAACACACAGTGGGGTATTTCTACTGAAACTAAAAAACCTTTTTTAATTTTGTTTATTGGGCTTTTCAACAGAAAATCAGTAGTTGGTGAAAAAGGAGTGTGCACATGGGTCGAATAGTTTGTCAAAACTGCAAACCATTTTTAATATGGTACAAACGTTCCCTCCCTTAATATTGGCACCCTTGGTAAGTATGCACTAAAGTGGTTATCAAATAATACTTTAGTTGTTTATTCTCTTGAAATTTAATTCAAAATATTAACAAAAATATAACCTCTCATTAAAACACAATGATTAAAAATATTTATAAATTTTATAATATATTTTTATAATATAATCTCGCATCATAGCCTATCTAGACATATCTGTTTATTAGTATCACTTCTTAATCGCTACACAACGTAGAGAGCACATCTGCAACTTCACTGGTCATTAGCTGACTTCTCAAAATGATTTTTTTCCTGAAAACATTTCACTGGGTCTCTGACATTTGGCTGCTGCTCGTTTAAGACCTCTTCAGGTATGAAGATACGTTTCAAGAGTGAGAAATGGCACATGATTGCGTACATGACCAAGGTGGCAGCTGGTCTTTAAAAAAAATCATGATGTTATATTGCCGCATCCATACTGATGAGCCAACAGTGCTACTCATCGCACCACCAAGCAGCCGTCGAATAGCTGAAGCGATCACGTTGCAGTTACACTGAGACATGAACCGCCAACTGTCGCTAGGCTATGAGGCAAAGTCAAACACCTCAGTCTCCAGGCGATCAGCTTTCCCTCTTCAGACTCCATTAATGAGGTTCTATCCTGGGGCGCGTTGCCCGAAATCACAGGTCCAAACTTACATAGTTGGAACTATTGACTGTGAATGGACGAACTAGGTAAGTTGCTACCATAGTTGGCAACTATGCTTTTGGGAAACGCACCTCTGGCCAATTCGTCTGAGAAACTTACTGTACATCCCGCCTCACGTCCGAAGCTGAGTCAGTGGGACCCAGAGAAACCGATGGCAGCCAGTTATAAGCTCAACAGCCATGAACTACAGAGGCATTAACACCCGGCTGACTGACAGGAGGCTCATCCAATCATACGTGGACGGACATTCCTCTCGTCGGGCCGAGTGCCCCCAGGGCAGGACGTTGACACATCATCATTAGCCAGTCCTCACCTTGGGAGTTAGCCTGCAGGACCCCGATGCTGTCATCGAACTGCATTGATTTGATGTTGAGTGAAGCCAAGATGCACTCCTTGTCCTGAAGAGACGCGTCGTCGATATTGTTCTGATTGGCCGACAGGATGACGCACATGTCGCAGAGGTTGATGTTGACGGCCCTCAAGTCAGCTCGGCTTAACGGCGTACCCTGTGCGGGAGAGAGAGAGAGAGAGAGAGAGAGAGAGAGAGAGAGAGAGAGAGAGAGAGAGAGAAGAAAAATCTAATACAATGAGTTGGTCCAACAGCAGTTGGGGCAGAGACGCTAGCATTTTCTTCCCTGACAAAGTTGCTTTTTTTTAAGTTGACGTAAATTTTTACCCATAACAGCAGTATTACATAAACCTTAAAGTTTCCTTAAACATAGAATCACGTCCTCGATTAATAAAGCATTTCAGCTGTATGACACACAATACTCATATAACGCTTCAGGAGAAAGTCAGTTAGCATTAGCGTCCACACTCACCGGTAAGATGGAGACCTTGGGGAAGTTATGCAGCGTCTCCCATTCTCGCCGCAGGTACTCCAGTGAGCCCACGAACACGATGGGCTTCAGCTCGTGATAGTGGAAGTTGCTCGCTCTCAGGGGCATCACCAGGTTTCGAAGCCCCACCAAAGCGGACGTGACATCCCCAAATATGCAGACCACCACGTGCCCGCTCAGGACCGTCATGGACGCCTCGCTCCGGGTCTGAGGACGAGTTGAAATGGGAGGAGAAAAGAAAAACAATAAAAATAGGACCAATGACCCTGTAGCTAACCAGCAGGCATTCAAAACCAGTCTGGGCAAAACCCACGAGAAGCTCAATGTCACAGCGCACTGACCAGCCAGTAGAGGGCATAGCTGCACCACTTTTAGCCATTATTCAACTGGGCATATTTTCTAAATGCAGAAATTTTATTAAAAACTCCAAAATTAAAAATTTTGAAAACTGCGGCCAACCTTTCGAGCCACGGTCCCAAGGAAGTGCCAGACAAAATATGAAGTGAACCGGGCCAGCGGTTTTGGAGAAGACTGTGATAGATTTTGTTAATGGAACACGATCGCGACGCTGGGCGCCGCCTGGTCCCCGTAGCTCAGGCTGCCAATTGGTCGTGAGCTAATACTCTCTAAAGCAGTGGTATCCAACTCTGTGCTCAGATAGCTGCTCTCCTGTCTATTTTCACTTCAAACCTAACAATGCCCACGCCAATCAACCACTAGAGCAAGGCCGCCCGACCTGACAGCAGGAGATTTAGCACAAGCTAGGTTTTCCAGTTAAACCCTAAAAAAATCAAACCTCATTCAACAGCTGAAGGTCCGTGCTGACCTGTGATTTAGTAAAATCAGGCATGTCAAACTGGGGTTGAAATCAAGACCTCCAGCATGGTAGGTCTCCGGGAATAAGTTAGTCCGCCACTATGCTAACAGCAGGAGAACGCACTGATGGATGGACTTCATCTGCGGCCGGTTCCCCTGGATGCTCTGAGAGCCAGCGAGCCGAGCACACCTAGAGTCCAGGATGTTTTATGGTTCTGCCATGTTCTAGCAAATGAGGCCGTTAAGCTTTATCATTCATTAAGAAAAAGGTCACTCACCTTAGAGGAACAGAAGCAGTGAAACAGATTAAATATATCATTAGTACTCGGGATTATCCGGAGCAAAGAAAACCACCTTTTCTTTATTATGTTTCCCCTTCGCCAATAAAGTGACTCTATCGACATGTACATTTATTTTCTGACGGCACCACTGACAATATATGCGACTATTAAAGGTTGGCAATTACTTGGGATAGAAACCAAAATGCCTCATACACAACAAGGGACATCCTTAGACCTGCTCCAGTAGCAAGTTCTCTGCTGTTTGCATTTCGAAAAGGAATCATAAATAAGCGTATAAATACGCTGCATTTAAAAATAGCAATGAGGAATTCAAAAGCAGCCAAGAATCTAGTTTGAAAAAGGGTGGAAAAGGGAAAAGTTTGCCGTACAAAAAAAAACTTTGTCAGTGATTCAAAGTGCGCGACAGCTACCGTACACAGTGATGCACATCGGGGTCTGCAAATTTTGGATAGTGACAATTTTTAAAGATGGTAATTCTAATACAGTTTATAGATAAATGCAAATGCCCTGAAATGAAAGAGGACAGTCTGCAGTTAAATCTGAGGTATAAACTTGTGTGCTAGCGATGGAAAAGAGTGTGTCACTGGAGGATCGTGGGCAGCCAGGCCCAGAACTCACCAGGATAACCTTCTCGATCTCTTTCGAAGGACACCAGTGAAACATCCCTGTAGAGTCATACTTCTTCACATTCATGTCCATATTCTCTATCTGTTCATTTCCTGGAATCAGTAAGGGGTCGTGTCTGTCCAGAAAAAAAAAAACACAAGAAGAAGAGATGGAACACAGAGAGCTAATGAAGTACTCGTTTCCAATACAAATTATGCAACAACAATGCTAACTAACAAGGATATTTGAATTGATGAGGTTTTCAAGAAAAGTGTTAAATTAATTTTGATAGATGGTTTCACTGAAATTTCACAAGCCTAAAGCAAATAAAAAGTTTTGATTAGGGCACTCAGTAAAGTGCACATCTCCACCAGGTGCCTGCTTTGACCAAAGCAGAAAAAACATTCCAAACTATATTCAATTCAATTTTATTTGTCTAGTGTTTAAAAAAATTGAGAGGGAACCAAAGCTCTTTACACAGAACAGGGCCAGAGTCCCCCGGAGCAAACTGAGAGGTGACGGGAGCAGCTGCTGGTTACTGGTGTCCCCTCCCAGACCGTTAGAGGAGTGAGGAATTAGCCGTCATTGGCGGTAAAAAACAGAGCCGCCAGTACAACTGGATTTCCAAAAACTATGAATCAGAACCACAATAAGTGGTCCTTCAGCATAAAGTCAAATGTGCACAAAAAATATTAGGCTGATTGGTCCAGTAGTTTGCGAAATTAACAGCAAAAGGATACAGAAACGGACGAAAACACACAGACACGACCAAACGCATAATCCCTTCCAGGCTCACGACAAAGTAGCCAAATTGTACTCCTGTTCATCAAACCCTCGCCCACTTTTCAGACATCACAGTCAGTCACCAAAATAAAAGAAATGAGCCAAAGGCCAATTTGGTGGGAGCAGAAGAATGGTGTTACTGGAGCCAAGCTTCCCTACATGTTCAACCAAGCAGCAAAGGGATTTAACTGTGATTTCGTTGTGTATGAAGGCTCAATATCTAAAAGCTCGCAATAAAAGTGACTCAATGAGAACCGGACAAACTCCACAGCTGCATGATTAATTTTCATGTATTTGTTCTTCAGTTCACAAATTCAAGAGCGTTCGACTCCCAAAAATGCCAATGTTAGGAAAAGAACTGCCCTTCAAGATTAGAGAGGGCCTTTAAGATATCATCTAAAGTCTTCCTCAGAAAAATGATAAAGGAAAATCTCTCCTCTCATCATCACCACTGAAATAATTAATGATAAACTCGCTCGTCTATGTTTTCATGGATAATGAGCAGCTCTCCACTCTTAACTGTGTGTCTGGAGGACCAGCAGAGATTTTATCCATGTGATCAGAAGGCAAATCTGTCTTCTTCTCTTACCCTTACCGACAGCGGTGGCACGGATTTGTTTCATTCACCTCATTCTAAATCACGCTTCTTTATAAAAGCTCAAAACACGCATCCTGAGAGCATCCTGCTTACCTGTATATAGGGTAAGCACATGACGGAAGCTGGGGCGTGACAAACACGCCCTCTGCAATCTTTTAGTGCTTTATTCCTCCAATCAACAGCCAGTTGAGACCGGTGTGAACTCTTAAACTAACTGCTGACCTAAATTAAAGCAATTCACTGCTGAAACTCGCAAGCTGATTGGAGTCCGACATCCCTGATTTAAAACGGCTTTGGACGACCATCGTGGGCTCGGCGTTTCTCCCGCTGCACTTCAGATGGCCGTCACACCACCTCATTGGCAATAAGAGCTGAACTAGCAGATTACAATTAGAGCGCTGAAAGAAACTTTCAAAAAATTATGAATTATCTAGTGCTGTTGAAAACCTATCATGTGGCGACTTGTTTAAAAGAGCTCCCCTGCGGGAGCTCTTTTGACCAAGTCGCCACAAGATAGGTTTTCAACAGCTTTCAATTTGATATCTTACATCACTGAGCAACACTATTTGTATTTAGCGCTCTAAGGGTTAATATGTGCTATTTATCCCCCGACGGCTCCCCCAGTTATCGGCTCAGCTTCTATTCTCGTGTTACTCAGCATTTCTACAGAAAATCTGACTGACTGGGTCAGATTGTGTTCTATTCTCGTGTTACTCAGCATTTCTACAGAAAATCTGACTGACTAATATTGCGGACCGGGAGAATTGTGCTCCGTCTCCAACAGAATTAGACGATTACAATAATAGGATTAAACCTCACCATAAGGGTTATTTAAGGATCATTGTTGCCGTAAGTACAATGCACACTGATTTATTGCACCTAGACGGCCCTATGGGTTTCCAGGAATAAGAAGAAAGTCATTTAAACGAGCACCGCGTTTATTGCAATTACGTGTAGCCCATCAATCACCAAATAAGAATGCATCACCAGCCCATTCATCAGTTTTACCTGTCACCGACCGAGGAGGTCCCCCTTTCAAGCACTCAATACATTGATTGACAAACAACTGCAATATGCCACCCTTATAATGCGCATGCGTCATCCATAAGGGAGATATATTTATAGCCCTATCTATGGAGAATACGATCTGAGCGACAGGCAAATGCAAAGAGCTGACATGTCATTAAATGATCAGCGTAATAAATAAAGTGGAAGAATCGATTCCACAAGTGACGAATTTTGGTCCATAATTCATTGCGGAATAGATTAGGCTTGTTTAATTTTATTGTGGAACAGTCATACCTTGAGTGAGACTATGTAAAGTGCTTTCTGTAGAAAGCTTTACTTCTCACACTGTATTGCATAATGTGAAAAAATGACGAGTAGTGCTCTAGTATTGCACAGTCATGACTGAGCACTACAACTAACTAAGATTCAGAGTTTAACACTTAATTTTACAACCATTTACAGTATCTGCTTATAATCTACAGTATTCCCACAGATAAAGTCCTCAGAAATGAAAATTAAAACTGCATCGAATAGGCCGACTTTATACATTGTAATCCTAATGCTATCCGTAGAGTGCATTAACATGTTGTTTATTGTACAGTGACAACATGACAAACAACTTCAAGAAGGTTATTATTAGATGCAAATGAAGGCTGTCAACAGACTCTAGTCATTGGGAGTAGGGCAGTTATAGACAGAGATAAATTTATTTCTTCAAAATAAAAAGCTAGTCCAGCCACCCCACACATCTCTTCCTTCTCAACCTGACTTAAGCCCCAATTTATAATACCAGCGCCAGATCCGAACAGGAGAGGAAAGCAGCTCGTGGTCGGTATTCATACTAGTAAAAACATTTAGTGTTTTCAACAGCCGAGGTGAAAATTTCATCGCAAGCCGCGCGTCTCCTTTATCAGCTGCGGAGTGCTGTCACTTCCATCCTCCCTGTACTGACACGACTGACGCCGGAACTCTGCCAAGATGGCCGTCTTTCACAGACTGTCAGAGACGACAGCCCGTCATACGAGTCTCAAACTCGCCGGTCATAATGACGACTGACTGACAGACAGGACTGGCAGCACTTAGTAGTCAGTGTCGAGAGGGCCCAAAAGCATCGTTACTTTCAACAAATCACACATCTCGCGACTCATCACTAATAATTTGGGAACGGCGGAACCAGAAATTTTAACTGTATCGGTTCACTGTGCTGCTGGCGAGATATAAAGTCAGTATTTTGCCAGACAAGCAATTAAACAAAGGGCTTTACTTCATGCACAAGGACAC
The DNA here is from genome assembly GCA_029692085.1 of Gymnothorax javanicus. Taxonomy (NCBI): domain Eukaryota; kingdom Metazoa; phylum Chordata; class Actinopteri; order Anguilliformes; family Muraenidae; genus Gymnothorax; species Gymnothorax javanicus. The sequence goes on along the minus strand of CM056208.1, from coordinate 51,373,480 downwards.
AAACAGGGACTTTCTACATTATTTTGATGGCATATAGATCAATATGAATGAGCCACGTAGGATTGAAAGCCCTTCAAAATCGTTTCACCATCAAAATATTTACAGCCCTCACTTTAAATTGGAAAACAAATGCAAGCGTGCAAACCAGCACTTTAAATCACTTTTCTAATCAATTTCATCACTAGTCCTATATATACACATCAACCCCCCTCGCCAGCGTTTTGATCTCATTAATTATAACCAAAAGGACAACTGCTAACAGAGGCACTGAGAGGTTAGACACTGACAGTGACGAGCCGGCACACAGTTCAAACTCGAGGAGAAGCCCTTCCAGCGAGGCAGGATTTTTTTTTTTTGTTTCTTTTTCAAAAGGCTTCAGTTATTATTTTCCAACGTATCACTCAGCAGTCACTGGGCTGGGACCAGCTCGCTCCAGCGAACCCCCTTCAGCCCACGACCAAAGCAAGCCCCTCGCTTTGAAAACCGTGCCCATCATGCAAACTGACAAAGGCCTGCTTTTCAAAAACAAAAAGAAGAAAAACCCAGAGCCAATCTGTTGATCATTATTTATTTACACAGGCCTCCAGGCACAGAGGCCTGTAAAAACTACAGTTGATACAGTGTGGGAAAATAAAAAAAAGCTTTTTTGTGTTTCAGCTCGAAGAATAAAGCATCCCTTAGGCTACCGCAAACAATCACTTTCTATACTGCATAAAACCCCTCTTGTAATGCGAGAGCATTTAATATAAATGGTTATAATGTCTTAGCAGGAGGGGCACTTGTTGGGAAGGTGGGCTGGTCTGTGTTTGGCCAGTCGACGTTTCGCTAACGGCTACCGCTGCACCTACAACACAGAAGCGCTGTCACTCAGGCACCCCGGAGCTCGCAGGATACAGAAGTACCCTAAAGCACAAAAACTCTGACATCGCTTTGAAGCGTGTCAAAACAGCGCAAATAACTCCCCAGAATTATAATCGTTCACAGATCAAAGCGGAGATGAATACATTATGTGGTAGACAGGGACCTTCAGCACTGCATACAAAAAAAAAAAGAAAAGGTTTTATCCATAAAGTCAAAGAATGAAGCTAACAGCTTTGTAAACAACCAGTCAGTTGGAAAAGGGCCAGTTTTTTTTTTCTTTTGAAAGCAAACAAAAAACTCTAGCTTACTCCAAAGACTTACCATGGCAATGTCAAATACTATCCCATACAACAGAATCCAAGATACAGCAGACCTCTACAAGGCCATATATTTGGTATCCGTGATGGTCAACCAAACAGCTTTTCATAGAGGAGGTTCATCACTCATTTAAGTCCTTCATGGAGTCTCCAGTGCCTTGACTGATACTTAGGATGAATAATCTTTGCTGTTAGGGTGCTAATCATGTTTCCATTTCAAAAATACCCCAAAAAATGCAAAGAAAAAATCATGTGGGCTGAAAAAGTGGTTTAATAAACTATTTTCCCAGAAAATGCAAACAAAAAAGGTCAGCGTGAAAAATTTCTATACCATTGGTATGGTAAGGTAGATGTGATAGGCTAACACACAACTTGGAGATGCTTATATGACAGCAAACTGAGTCATTGCCTTATTCTGTGGTTTTTCTGGGGACACATGACACATCTAGAGTGGCTTTTGGAGGTGAAAGTAAAAACACAAGGTGAGGGTGAATTTGAGCTGCAAACACAGGAGCCATATCGTAGCAGCACACTATGCAGAGGAATCCATCTTGAACCATCAAAAAACATGGTCAGACCTAATACCAACACTGATTTAACAGCCAGCACTGATAATTGAAAGCAATAATATTATTTATATATATTGTGCAGATGTTCTATATCTTATAATTTGGGGGGGGGAAACTCCTCTCCAAAAGAAAGATTAATAAAATATTTTAAATGAGATGAAATATTTTTATAGGTCATAAAAATGTGAACAGTGACTCCACCAGTGGAAGAATCCACATTTAAGGTTCAGCACTATGAATGGGAATTAAAGGTATTCCTGTGATGTTCTGTCCAAAAAGATCTTTTCTTCCTCATTTCTCTAACGCAGTTTTGGGCTCCTCAACAGCCTTAGCCATGAGTTAGACCTCCCAGTACAGAGCATCACCCCTGTGTGTCGATCAGTGAGCATCTATGAGACCCATATTCCTCAAAAAGCTGATAAAAAAGTATTTTTGGGCAAACGCATAATGAACCAATCAGATTCCACCAATTTCTTAAAAGGCACTTTTCTTTTGCAATTCCAATTAATCATATTTTACACAGAATATTAAACAGAATGCCAGTAAGCCCTCATTTCAAAGACTTTTAATTTAATATGATATGATAAATTATGAAGAAAAATTAGAATAAAACAACAATCAGTTGCTTTAATCGCGAGATGACAGACTGTGAGGAGTCAGATTAAATATCAGGCATCCACTTATCGCGCCTGAATTTAAAAATGGTGCCCTTCCCTCCAGACCTTTTAAACAATCTGCATGGTTCTCTGTCTCATGACTATATTTGTGAGATTTGAGACCCTTTCATCAGTCAAATCAATTAACAGCAATTTAATTCCACAGGACAAGATGAAAAGAAGGCATAATTTGAATTCACTGTTGATTGCTGTGACGCGTCTCGCTTGTGGCCTTAAGCGTCACAAACAGGACTCAGATCAGACTCCTACAGAAGAGAAACAGCTTCAGGGCACTGAGAACAGAGGCTCTTCCCTGATTGGCTGGCACTGCCATTAGCGCTCGTGTTGTTTAAATAGAAAATGTGGACAGGACCAGGGTGACGACTGAAACTTTAAAGCAGGAGAGTTTTTTTTTTTTTTTTTTTTTTTTTTCAAACAGCTTTTTTCGTGACAGGAATACTTCAGCTCCGTCATTAACCGCTGACAGGCTGCCAGGAAAAACGCTTCAGCCTTAAAGGCGTTTGAGTCTCTCACCAGCTACCCACCCAACTCCATCCCCCCCCTTTCCCCTCCACCTTTATCTTCCTCTCATTCTGAAGGCTGGAACAGTTTTTTTACCTCCCAAAGCTGTCGTCTTACCTCGTCATTTTCGGCGAGCAGTTGGGCGAATTCCGCATTCCGCCGTTTCGCTGCTTTTTTTTGGGCGACAGCGTTGACGGGTGCTCGTCTTCGACTGAAAGCACATGCAAAAGCGTCAGATTATGGATTGGGCGAAATCGTTAAAAAAAAAAAAAAAAAAAAAAATGTGTGATGGGTGTGACATACTTAAAAAGGAGATCAAAAAGCCAACACTCAGTCAATCATTGCAAGAGTCTACAGGCCCAATCCCACCACCACCCAATAAAATAAACTAATGAATAACGTGTTAGCAGGGAGAAAGCACAGTTTGTGGAAGGCAAGAGGGGCTTGCTGAAAACAGTTTAGACCTCGCGCATTAAACCACTGATCATCTCAAAGCCCAGTGCTGTTCCTTCAGATTGAGTTCAGATGCTAACATCGTCATAAATCTTATTTACTCATAGACAGAGTCTACAAGCGGCTAGACCAATAGCAATCTGCATCAGCAGGTCAACAACCATGTATTCTGGCCAATCAACAGCCGTCTCAGTGCAGTGGGCTGTCATCGCCATAGAGGCTTGTGCTGCCCCAATGACAGACAAGAATTGTAGTTTTGTTGGTGTCTGTGGAAAGGAGAGACTTCTAATTTCATAAAGATAAAAGAAAAAACTCATCGCCAAAAATACTCATCATCGTTCAGAGACCGTATGCTCGAGCGTTCCTCCAGCAGCTTTTTCTTGATGCGACACCGCCGGCCACAAGCACACTTCACTTCCCAAACTGCCATCTTGAGACGCCTAATTTCATGCTGAACTGGCACTCAAAACGAAAAAGGTCAGGTTGACCACATAACTGGCAGTAACGTTCAGTAGTGAGTACGTCAAACATCACAAATCAAGGTCACCGCGATGGTAATTATATCAATCAAGCAGAGGGACAATCTTACGAAGCATATCAGCCACAAAATGGCAAGCTTCTTCAAAGACACAAAAAGAAAACAAAAAAAAAAAAAAACCACCAGCAGCAAAAAAACTGACCAATTCAACACAGAGGTTTCCGGGAGGCATGGAACTGTATAACTGTCCATACCATACTTATACCGCCATCTCATACAATCCCATCCAACAGCAGAGATTTTTTTACATCTGACAGCACTTTCTTCCTTATAATTTGTAGCGTACTGATCATGAAATGAATACAGTCCTGACACGCTGCCAGTGGCACAAAATTCAAGTTACTGGAAGATCCTGATCTATCTGTTGGACTCTCCGCCATTTAACAGTAGCTACAAAGCCAGAGAGACACAAGAGCAAATTCGGATGCTGAACTTTGAAAAAAGAATTGTCAAAAACAACGTTCTATCACATCTAACAGGCCGTACGTGTCACAGGCCTTTTAAAAACACATCCCAGAAAATGCATCTCGCATTCTGGGCTGGAATATGCCAAACCAGTGGTCACCTTAAACAAGTACAACTTCTTCAGTTAGAACAGAGTATCACAGCACTTGTTACTTCAATGCATCCGTAATATACGCAATAAATTTATCGAGGCCAGTGAGAAATGGACTTTGAGTGACCTTCATATTTCCAGTTCATATGGTCACCCGCTTCTCTATCAAGTGATAAAACTGAATTCTCCACATTCTCAAGAGAAAAAAATCATTCTGCATCTCACTTTTTGGACATGTATTCTCCAACAATGAACATTTGAAAATGAGAAAATGAATAGCACTTTCCTTAGCATCTTTTGTGTTACTGTAAGTAGAGGAAAATGGCGGTGACTGGGCTAGCTTTACTAATGTACATCAATTGCCAGATTTCTAAAAATAAACTTCTTGAAATCAAGCGGACTGATGAAATTACTCCTGAATAAAGGGAAAATAAATACTGTCAGTTAAAAGTAGTGAGCGCACATGACATCTTCAGATGTATAATTATAAAAATAAATCTTTGCCATTTCATGTATTGAACATTTTTTAGCCCCGACTTTGACGACTATTCAAAGTAAATGAGACAACCATTTGCGCTATAAAAGCAGCTGTCACTTCTGATAAGCGGAGATGACAAGCGAGTGTTATTAAACACTTGGCATGAGAAGAAACGTTGATTGGCTTGCTTGGTGTCAAATTAAATGTTAAACAAGACACGCACATCATTATTCATAATAAACACAAATTAAGGCTCGCTCTTGTTCGCCGCCCCCACCCGTTCCGTTTATACAGAGAACAAAGTCCTGACAACATGAAATCAATCAGACTGAGGAATGAAAGCGCATCGTATCAACGCACCAGTACTGTGGGCAGCATGTAGCAGCCGGGGAAAAAAAATGGGGACCTCCGTACAGAGAGAGCGTAAGATTGACGAGGACGCTGGGTAAATAAGAGAGAGACGGGCACCCAACGCACTCCCAGAGCCGGAGGAAGAACACGATTCGCACTGAAACGCTCAAACGGACGACTCCATTAATCAGCAGGTAATCACTAACAGTGGCGGAACTGAAACAGACCCTTCAGCCCTCCTTCATGCAAGCAAAACAGGGACTGTCAGCAGCAGTAATGAAATCGCTGTTTACAGCAAACAGAGCCCTCAGTAATCTGCCTAAAAGGTAATCCAGTGCGCTGCGCAGCCACTCGTGTGCAGTGGAGCCGCACGTGTTTGGACAGTCACTGTGGTGTTGCCACTTGGTTTCTTAAACCCAGTAACAATTACTGCTTAAACCGAACATACACCCCATTCAGTCAATGCCTCCACTCTGTTGCAGCCAGTGCAATGCACACATATTGCGACCACAAAATGTTCTGCTTTAAGCATAAGAACAGAAAACAGAGCATTTAAGGTTAACGTGGAATAAGAGTAAAAGTCACTTTCTAATTTGCAATAAGTTGCATCAAAGCCAATTGAGAACCACAGGATCTACAATGCTGTTCACACAGTGTCACGCTGTCTCAATACTTATGCACTACATGCGTGTTGATACACACACAATGTTGAGCCCGTTCTGTGTTTCACACCTGATGACTGCAACCAAGACATGAGGCTAAATAGCTAAACTAACTTGACAGAAGTTTTGCCTCTGAAGTTAGCGCTGAGCGATACAGTCATTTCTAACGCCAGGTCCTGAACAGACTTGGACCTGCTCAGTGTCGGCTCCTGAACTCTCCGGACTCACAGGTCCATCGCCAATCCAGAATAATCAAGACAGTGCCGGCCTTCCCTGGGAGCACAGACTGAATGAGGAGTCTGTAATCTATTATTCAACAGCCTCGAGAAAACCGAGAAACTCACTTTCACTTAATAATGCTTTTGTGTGTGTGCCTCAGCCCAACAGGAATTCGTCATTTTGCAATGCCATGCAAATTATTTTCTAAGATGATCTTTTATGAAATGATGTGTACAAGTTGTAAAGCATATATATGTCAGACTAAGTCTTGCCCAAAAATTTTTCAAATGGCCACCACGTCAACATTCAAACATGACTTGTTTCATGTGTATTGAAAGTTATTCTGCCGCATTTTCATATGATCATCAACCCTGAACAATGACAAGAAAGGAAATGGCTCATTTTAAGGTGATATCCATCTTTAAGCTACCAGAATGCCATTCTATTTCCAATAAACATATTCACAAGATACTAAATATTCACAGTAATGTCAAACTGATCCCATATCATCTTTTTCCAAGTAAATACTCAATGTATAATGGCCATCACAGAATTGAGAAACGGTGAATGATTTGCAGACTTCACGTGCAGTCGATATAGTTCTGTGTCTTGCTTACCTAGAGCTGTAGCACCATCTACTGGGAAGAATTGTCCAACACATACAGTACATCTGCAAGCATGTACTACGAACTTCCTACAACATCACTCAGTCACAACACACATCTGTCATTCGGGTCACCCATGAATGCGTGTAAGCCAGCGATGATTTTGGACTAAAGCTTTTAAGTACAGGGCTTAATTAAAAGGGAAAGGGTCACATGATAGGGCGACTAAATCAATCAGGTGTCTATGAAGCCAAAGCAGGAAGAGCGAAAGAATGGAGGACAAAGGTACAAACTTACTCGATATGATAAATCCATTAAAGACACACTTCGCTGAGGAAAATGAAAAGACAAATGAGAGGTTATGAAGAGGAGACGCTGGTATGACGTTCAGGACAGAACTGGGAGAGAATCAGGGGAAGATGAAGATCTGGGTTTTATGATGGAACTTCCCAAAAGTTCCTGAATGATGAAGAAAATGCGAAGGAATGGAGTGGGGAAAAGCATCGAGATTTTTAGCCAAGGACTAATGGACACACAAATGGATGCAAAGGACATTTTGAGTGACCTCTGGTCTTGTGCACACAGTCATGTATATTTTGTTAAGACACTTCGACTTGTTTTCCCAGGTGTCAAGGAACGTCCTGACTACCACAGGAGCTAATGCTGGCAGCCACTAATATCGCCTCTGACATCTCAGGGTCATGAGATTAAAATCAACATGTTTCCATCTTCTGTAGAGGGCAATATGAAGGTAATATCCCAAAAAGTGAAACACCCCTTCAGTATCAATAAACTTTCACCAGGCAAATTAAATTAATGCGAAGAACCTTCACTGTAGGGAAATGTCCAGGGCCAACTTTCGACTTTCAACAATATTTCTTTCCAAGAGTCCATTACCGGCTGCAAGTACTCGACACAGTAAATTACTGTAAAAATACTTCCACCCAAAAGACCGGAGACAGCTGTCAGCAAGCAGAAATATCCCTACTTTTAAACTGGCCCAAAGTGACGAAACTAAGTGACTCATCCAATATTAATGGAAATTAGAATGAGTAACAACAATGAAACAACCGAGATTTCTTCTGATTTTTCAGTGGATAGGCCAGTCAGTGTGAGCCAAAAATCAGTGAACATCAGAAAACACCATTTCCCATCTCCAAGCACTCATTTCAGCCACACTTCCAGTTACAAAAAAACACCCCAGTATCTGCCGACTGTGCATTAGATTTTCTTAATGACAGTGTCTGACCTCGCATGGACTGAATTAGTGAAGCAAAACAGAGCTGCATCACTGAATTCTTCTGAGTAGTTTAAGAATAACACAAATGCCAAGGCAATACTGCTCACAAAAGAATGGCTTAATCTGTCTTTCTGTCGTACGGTAGAAAAATGCTTTGTTGTCAGCGAAAGTACATGCAAATTATTTCACAGGATGACATGTGCCATCGGCAGAGTGCATTAAATATGTAATTTTCCTTCTAAAAACCGTCCATCTCATTCTAAATCTCAGCTTTCAGAAGAAAACTTCTGCCCTTCCCAAATGACACGCCGCTCTCCGTGTACTAAAATAAGAGACGTTTAGTTCACACATCACACTTCAAAGAGCAAACAAATATGCAGCGTCTGGACCAATTCGTGTTGGAAATGCTAGGGCAAAATGGCAGATGTAAAGACATAAAAAAATGATCAAATCAAACTGACGAAAGCGAGGAACAGCATCAAGTGTCAAGGAATCTGCACTTACGGAAAATGTATGCGCTATTTTAGCTAGTAAAAAAAAAAAAAAAAACCGGCACATTCTTAGAACATCTGACAAATCGTGACCAAAAGAAAGAAAGAAAAAAAAAAATCACAGAACTTATCAAATAATGTTTAATGGAAACAAGGTAATGCACTGATGACAGAGCACTTCCAATAAATGTGACAGCACATGAAGACTTAAGAAATGCACACAATGAAGCAAGAATGTATGATGGATTATAAGGAAGGACAAGCCCATAAAAGCATGGAAGAACGGGTACTAAATTAACCCAGGTGATTTGTCACAGGACCCTGGATTTTCTACAACAAGCCGTGCTCAGAAACGCAAGCTCAGTTACGCAGTAATGACTTATAATGGGCATCTAGGGACGTCACAGTGAGCTGAAATACAAACCGCAGTTTCAAACAAACAATCCAACGCTTGACGCTAATGTGGCCTGATCTTCAAGTGCGGCCTTCAGGGGAAATGTGATTGGCTGACTTGACCTAGCTTTCACAGTGTGCCAGGTCCAATAAACAGGCAATTTGAATTTCAAGTGAACTCGTGCACAACAAGAAGTCCCATCTCACCACCGTCCTCAATACCGCGAACCAGAAAAGAGTATTTGATCTTTCCAACAGATAAAATCGCTGAATGATCTTTGCTGCGACTTGGCAACAATGAGTCCCAGAGTTCAGCCCCACCTCAGCAACAAAACTCTAAAACTTACTACCATGTGTAGGGAGGACAATGGAAAGTGTATTGCGTAGCACCCACCTGCTTGAAACCAGGCGGCCATTTTACGACAAAATACTCTGGGTTGTGAGAGATCAGATGGTGCAACAGAGAGGTCCAGATTAAGAATTTGGCTACAACACCACAAAATTATTGGCAGCATCTCAATACTCAAAAAAATTGATCCACCACCCATAATTCTGGAAGGAGGAGATGAGTTGCGAAACCAAACATTTCCTTGAGTACTGAATACATCCATGTTCTTACATGGGATGCATTCTATAGACATCAGTAAAATATCTCATCTGAAAAACAGCACTGCAGTACCGGGTCCAAATGCCCCGGAACCAGGACCAGAGATGTGGTTTTCTGCTCAGCCCAGAACCCCGCCCCAACTGGATCACAGCCTACCTGGCTTTCCAAGGTCTACGCTAAGATAAGAACAAACCTACTTTCTCCAAAAAAAAAAAAAAAAAAAAAAAACACTTTAACATGAAGGTATGAAAAAAATTAATTTGACTTATTACATTTATCCATTACACCTTGCGGGTAAATCCAGTGAGCTTGAGGTGATTTTTTTTTTTTTCAGCAAAAAATATTTAAAAATAAAAATAAATCAACTATGAAAGAATTAGAAAAACAGTTAGCATCCAGTTTTCAATCTCCCAGACCTGAAAAGCCATGAAAAACCATTTAGTGATGCAGCACCCACACATTCAAATGCCTTCAACAAAACATTTATCAACTTTCACCGTAAGTTTCATTAAACAGGAGTATACACATCAAACACCAAGTTTAAAAACCACTGGCACGACACGAGTTCCGATACCACAGAGCATGCCCAGCACAGGTCTACCTATAGAAGCGTTACAAACCCACAGCACCGTTACCAAGGAACCATACCCAACAACCACCACAGTAAATTAAAAAAATTACCGTACATTGAGAGGACGGTAAAAGGAGGGGGCGGGGAGAAGGACAGAGACTGTGAATACCATACAAAACAGCCATAGGTACACAAATTATGGATTCACGACCAAACGACACGAAGCACACACACAGAGAACTTACGAAACGTTACACGCACACGCACACACAGACGTGCCACAGACGAGGAACGGCGCGTTCTTTTTTTTTTTTTTTTTTTTTTTTGGTGGTCGAACTTACAGGCACGTAAACCGGTCGAGCAATCATTTACAGAGACAGGGGTTAGCGGGTGGGCGCTCTGCGGAGTGTCCTTGTTATTACGTACACTGCCTGACATGCACGAGCAGCCTCGCACACAGCCTCCGCAATCAAAACAACATGCCAGCCTCATTCTTTTGGAGATGGACATCTTCGCTACAATCGTGTTTAGGGTGAGAGGGGAGAGGAGGAAGAGCAGGTTAAAAAAGGCAAGACAAAATCCGTCCCAGGGGAATGTCTGAGGGGATTTTACCACACAGGACCAAATAAACAACATAAAACATGGGTGAGGTTCAGTCACAGAGAGCTCCCACCAGGCCTGACCGTATTGGGCAATACCTGAGATGCCTGAAACTGCATCCATACAAATACAGTGAGGTCCGTATGCACTTTTGGACGGTGACACCATTTCTAAGGGCTGCAATTTCTTCAGTTTACTTAGTATGGATGTCAATGACTTCAAATTAATTGGTCTGGCACATCGTTACGGACTGAACCACATAGAAACGAGTCACCGTGCAAATTTACAGACCTCACTGTACATTCCATGTGCCGTACGCTGAACACTTCTCTTCAGTAAGTACGTTCCACACAGCAACTGACTGCAGTGGTTAACTAATCAATGATCTGTCCATCACAACATAGCAGCTGTCTACTACTTATTATTACATTGGCAAAAGTGCACATCATTGTACAGTGGACGGCTGGCGCCCTGTGAGTGTAACGCACGTAGCACAGGGGCTACATGACAGGTACGCCAGTTGTGATGGATAATCTGGAGCTCGAACACAAATTCATCCAGAATGGAACATAACTTCTAGAACATTCTCTAGCCTTGAATTATTCTCAAGACTGTTGAGTGAACTGCAACACTGTTGCTGCTTCTACATCAGCCAGGAAATGGTTTCCGACTTTACCAACACAGCCAGATTACTTGTTTTGGGTCAGAGTGGATTTTTCGGAGGTCAGGCCCTGCGTGCCAAAGCTCGTCATGTGATCCTCGGGTCAGAGGTCATGGGTCGGGGAGGAGGTGAGAGGGGCATTCTGGGAGATGGATGAGTGATGTCTTCAGCAACAAACCCTGGATTATCATAGCTTAATGTTTCTCCGGAACATTCTCTCGGCGTTCTCTCTGGAGCACATACCTGTACCCATCATGCACCGGCAGCTGGATATGACATGGAGGACACATTCTGTACTATACTACAGTCTATGGTGTTTCAAAGCAGCCCCTTCTCACAAAACTCAGATACTGGGATTTTTACCCACCATTTTAAAACATTACCTAGCAGACATTGTGTATTCAGTGCTTCCATGTTAGCACAGAGCATGGCCTGTGGTGTACTGTACATAATTTTAGTTTGCATACGGTATGTAGAGCCTATCACTGATGTGAAAGCTGGATTGCAGGATGTGCAAGTTCTTCTAGAAAATTCTGGAGTGGGTAAGCCCTCATTTCTGAGACTGGTGACCTTGTGTAAGACTGTGCCTAAGTCAAATACGGCTTTTAAACCTTCTACTTGACCAGGCATTAAGCCTTCAACAATGTTCAGATTTAAACTAATCCGGTGTAAGTGATTTTTAAAAATCCAGGGAACATATTTTGTAAGATGAATAGTGCAGAATGTAAAGCAGTTTATGTAGCTCTTCGTGCTTTAGCTTAATTCCAGTCACCACAGAGGACTTACTGACCTTTTAGCTCACAATATCAACTAGTACTTCGATATCCCAGAAAATATACACACCAAATAATAATCCAATTGCAGATACTGAATGTTTAGTGCTTGTCACTTTTTTCATAATGTCCTATGAATGTAACAATTAGGGGTGTAACGATTCTGAATCGATGTTTTTTTAAAGCGTAGTAACACCACCTGCTACCATGGGGCGAACATCCGAGCTTTCCCTTTTCCTTTATTAACCCCCGTGCTGTCCTGAACAAAAGTGCCAAACATCAAAGGGCATGGGAAGTGCTTCCGGAAAAAACTTGACTGAGATCAGTATTTTTCGGCTACGTGCTGAGAGGAGCCAAGCAAATGAAAACAAAATTGTCTCCTACTAACCAATTAGGCAACTCTAAGAAAAGTATACCTGTTCCCGTTTGCTTGATGAGCAATCAAATGGTGGATTGTTTACTCTTTAAGTTGAATGAGTAGAGCTGTTTATTAAGACAACATGTTTGATTGCTGCATTTTGAAATTTAAATGGCCATAGAATAGCACAGATTTGCATGAACACGATTGCCATTGCCACGGCATTTCATGCGACTGTGATAATTCATATCTCACATTCACGTTTCATCCGCTTTTCAGAATGTTTTACACCTTGTGTATTTTTTAGATGCTTAAACTCCAGGTGGATCTTATAACAAATCTGTTTTAAATTAATCTTGAATAATGTCCTAAAATGCTCCAATGAGAGATGTAATTCAGAGGAAGATTTTTTCTATTTATTCAAATTGGCATTCTTTCAATTTAACACAGTAGCCCAGTTCGGTTTGTCTGCTTTTCACCATCACATCGTAATCGTTAACGGCTACTGGCTGAATTTCTTGATTGTTATTTAGGCCAAGTACATGGGGGCAGATTTAAGGAAGGGCGGAGCACCTGCAATTAGAGAAATCTAAACTCAGGCTTCTTCCAGACGGCATTTTAAATCGTTTTAAGCTGCTTCAGGTGTGAATATTTCAGGAAATTACACGCGACTGCCTACACACCCCATGACGGCAAGTTGTCTCATCACACTTTAAAAAAATCCTCGTTCAACATTGCCACATCCCAACTCAGCATTTCATCTCTCATTGTAGTATTTTTAGGAGATCTATAATGATAAAATAAAAATAAAGAGATTTATTTTCAGATCGCCCTGGATTTCAAGTGTCTAAAAAATACACAAGGTGGAAAACATTAAAGCGGATGAAACGTGAGTGTGAGCAATAAATTATCACAATCGCACGAAATGGCCAAATACGCATTCTTGCAAATCTATGCCCATTTAACTTTCAGAATGCGGCAATCAAACATGCTGTCTTAATAAAGAGCTCTACTCATTCAGCAAAGTAAATAAGCGAATCCCCTGTTTGATTGCTAATTGAGCAAAGTAAACAGGGACAAGATTAGAGTAACCTAATTGCTTAAAAGGAGACGATTCTGTAGTCCTTTACTTGGCGCCGTGCAGCATGTCGCCGAAAAATACTATTTCAGTCAAGTTTTTTTTCCGGAAGCATTTCTCATGCCCTTTGATGTTTCGCACTTTCGTTCAAGACTGCGTCGGGTTTAATAAAGGAAAAGGGAAAACTCGGATGCTCACCCCATGGCGGTCCTATGCCTTAAAAAACATTGATTCAGAATCGATTCAGAATCGTTACACCCCTAGTAACAATGTCCATTAGGAGCAAAAAGTCATAAGTCTAATTATTTCGTGCTGAGGTGTGTAGAGGGTGTATTGGTGTAGAAGAGCGTAGCGGAAGAGAGCGAAGTGAGAATGCTGTGATCCTAAAGAGAGGGCCTGCAGTGAAACTACAACCGCGGGATTCCCGCCATTGTGTGGGGGGGGGGGTGCGTTCTAGAACAGTCCCTGGCCCAGCTGAACTTCACAAGTGGGCTATAATCAAGTCATCTAATCAGCGGCGACTGCCGGCTTTTCTAAATTCTGTCGGTAAAAATGAAGCCAAATTGAGAGGACTATTCACACAGCCCCGCTCGTCTGAAAGAGAGGGCCACGGAAACGCCGTCGCAGAAACAGAGACCTCAGGGACTGTTGTGCTGTGCCGATAAAATCGTGCACAACTGTGGGACCTGGTGGCTATTGGCATGCAGAAGGCCAGATCAATTCTAAATGACAAAAGAAACAGAAAAAGCCGTTTTGGGAGTTCAGACAGGGCAAGCGATCAGGCATGAGTGGCAGGACTGTTAGCGCAGGATCATTCTGCAGAGGATTACTGCGCCGTTTTATTTGCTCTCGTTACGAAAGCGCAGTTCTGTTAGCCGTGTTAGTCAGGGGAACACAAACAGAGACAAAACACAAAATTGAATGATTTGATTGGATGCGATTTAAACGCTGTTCTACAAGGTGCCACACTGAATCCTCAAGGGCAAAAACCTAACCTTATCGAGCAAGAACGCCATGAGCAGAAACAGTGATTGACCACAGGAGACCCTGACGCATTTGCAGAGTAGAAATTACACATAGAGTGAGATCCGCTGAAAAAATGGTCAACAGGGAAACCGGGTTGAGGCAACTGAACTGACGTTCCATTTCTAAGGCTAAGCCACTACTCATACTATGAACTTGCTCAATCATCAAAAATTATTAAGTCATGGAAAATATTCTGGTTGGCTACACACAAAAAAAATTCTGACCCGGTGGAATACAAAATAATGAAGGATTTAACATGATGATTTATCAAGCTGGATAATACATTACCCTGAGCACAAACACAAACAATACTGAATGATACAACTTGTACTTGCTGACAAATAGGGTATGTTTTTATTCAGTACTGAACACACTGTACAACCCACCAAGCTATTTTATAACAAAACAAGGAAGCCCGTGTGAAAAATAAATCCAGTTAGAAGGCGGCCATTAATGCTGAGCAGTCAAGACGTCAGTTTTTATCTACATAAATCGACTGAATAATCCATAAAATTATAAAATCATGTTCTGCTGATGGCACTCCTGCAGACAGGTGGTCAAGGACATTAGTGCTCATTTCACCCACTGATTTCACACGAAAATAACAGGGTTCTGTGGACATCGATTGGCACATCAACATATAGCTGTATGTTAAACCATTATAGTATAAGCGGAGATGAACCACCACTGAGGATTGAAATAGGGGTGGGGTCATTTTAACAAACAGAGTGGGGACGATTCCTACAACACAGGGAGATATTTACATAAGACGTTTCACAAAGCAAGATTACAGAGTTAGCCGGATACATTTTTTTAAACTTCAGTCCATGTTGCAACCATCGGAAGGTTCCGGGTTTTGCACAGTGCAGTTATCCAGCTAACCCATTAATCCTGCTTCCTGAAACACCCCCCAGTGCAATGGAAAAGGGAGACGCTAAAAGCAATGACCACAACCCCATTCTTACAAATCAAGACAACAGAGTTTACTGGATAATGGCATGGCACGTACAAAAACCAGGAACCTTCCTAAACCAAGGAACTAGGAACTAAATTTAGGATTCCTAAACTATAAAGAACCATTCCAGGTTTTACTATGTACTGTTGTCCAGCTGATTTGCCTTGTGAAGCAAGCTCCACACCGTTTTGACTGTGCCGTGGCGATGCTGCGGTAACTGCAATGGGTTCTGACAGGAGACGGATGAGGTTAAGGAGGTGTCCGGTCGTGTTATTCCTCTGCTCCCCTGTGCAGTGGAGTTTTAACACTAACACTCCTGATGTGGAACTCTAATGGGGCTTCAGTCGCCACACTTCAGGCCCAGTCTTAAAAAAAAAAAGCACACCTGAGGACTATAATAATAACAATTATCCCATAAATGATAAAAAATTGGTCTATGTTTGATATTACACGCATGTAATATAGCTTTCTCGCATCACGATTGGTCAGATTCCGTTCACTGGCAAACTAGAACCATATCTTTGCAATGGTAATGTTACCAATCCTGCCGTTAACCGTTAAACATTGCTAGCGTTGTCTCCTAGTTGACAGTCTATTCAAGTCTGTGGGATGAATAATTTATTAGCTATCATGCTAATGCTTTTCGCTATCAAAGTAATAAGTTACACGTGTAACTGTTCTCATAGATACTTGAATTCATTTATTTAAAGGCGAAAAGCGTTAGCATGGTAGCTAGCAAATTATTCATCCCATTGACTTGAATAGACCGCCAACTAAAAGCTAATGTTTTTTTTCCCCCACTTTCCAAATAATGTGACGCTAACATTTATGGGATAAATAGGATCTTAAATTCATGAGCCTGAGATATCAAATTGATGAAACTCGAACAGTAATTTTCATCTACTCCTCGCCAAAGGCGCAGAATAAATGGAAATTACTATTCTTGTTTCAAAAATTTGATATCTCAGGCAAACTCATCAGAGATCCTCAATTTATTTATCCAAGATAAAAGTCTACTGACCTGAGATAAATTTTAATAATCCAAGATAAAACTGGCTTTTTATTAGTCCAGATGTGACTAATGCTTCTCCTGATAACTAATACACAGCGATAAGAGAGCCACAGTCCCAACTTACTCCATTTGTCGCGACACTTAACCTTATATCTGCCATAAATTTAAGTCTCAGTTACACTTTAACCCTGAGTTATGAGTTACTAACCCTGAGTTAGTTTTAATCTTTCAGGTCTGAAGACAGTAGAAATGGGAGGCGTGAGAAGGATGCAGCGTCGGGTACATGCAACATTTACAGAAACTATCTGCTGAGGGAGGGCAGCAGCACTACACTGTGGGCGAAAGGGAGCCTGTTTTTACTCACAATATATCACTACCAGACAGCGGTTAAAACACAGAGTCGTGTTCCGCGGCAGCAAGGGAGAAGAAACAAATGCAAGCATGAAAAGAGCGTCAGAGAAAACCGAGGAGAGAGATTTTTTTAGATGCAGAGCTGGAACCGGCATCTCCCTGTAAGAACGTCCTCTTCGGACAGTTTATCGCAGACACCTTTCATGCAATTTGCTACTTAAAATTACAAAGGACAAGTCTAGAGAGTTAGGAAACAAATAACAGAAAATAGTGACGAAGTCTGAAAAGGAAAATAAAGTAGCATTAGGCTTTCAGGTTAGCATGCGACTCCTGATCGGATATGAGCCAGTTCTGACCCAAACTTAGCCAGGACGGGCCTAGATCAGACTCGGAGTCAGTCGCAATCCGCGTAACTTTCATTTATAAAATGCAAAATTCATATGCTGGATTTCAAGGAAACATTCTTCCGCACAACAGTTTGTCACACCAGAGCTCTGCAAATTTAAATTTACACATCGCTGCCTGATTTACACATCAGAGCCTTCCAAAAGTCAATCTAACTCTAACAGATGCATTTTCAGATGAATCGTTCTGAGGTTTACTGGTTTGGACAAGAGTTTGCTCAGCACAGGCACCTAGAGTTTCACAGTCTTGAGATTATTACCTCTTTCAGAACAGAGGAAGGTCTCAGTGTTTTTTCAGAAATGGTGAATAATTGATCTCTTATGCCAATTCAGAGTTTAGTTTTATCAATCTCAATTTGTTGCATAAATTCTGCAACTAATCCAACATTCAGCCCATAATAGAAAGCATACACTCTCATGCTAGCTGCTACATAGGAGTACTAACATAAATGGTTCTATTGTTCATCAAAAATGAACAAACTATGAGCAAGCTTCTCACAAATTTAAGTTAAAGGACTAAAGAGAGTTTGATAAGGAAAGGCTCATTTCAAAACAGAAATTGGTCCATATTGATCATAACAGAGTCCTTCTTAACCGTTAGAGCACTGAATTAAAAGATATATAAATTTACTTATCTTGTGCTGTTGAAAGCCTATCATGTGGCGACATGTTTAAAAGAGCTCCCCCACACAAGCTCTTTTAAGCAAGTGGCCACATGATAGGTTTTCAACAGCTTTGATTTTGATATCTTACGCCACTGAGCAACAATAGCTGTATTTAGTGCTCTAAGGGTTAATTTATGCCAATCACATCACTCAGACATCCCATCACTCCTGTCTGTTAAAGGAAGAGTTTATGGTCTTTTTTTTTTTTTTTCGATATCTCAATATGTTTTGATCAACAATTACAGTCGGTAGGTAATGGCATGTTAGTTCTGATGACACTCATGCACAGGCTGATGCATGGGGATATAGGGTTTGTAGTCTAAAGCAACAGAAGTATAGCTGAAGATTGCACAGTGATATTATGTTTCCATGGGCTGAACCCACAAACAATATTTATGACATTTATTCACAATTGTAATTGTAAATATAAGTTTTTACATTGTATTGGTCCCATTTCCTGGTCCTGTGGGCAGTGATCTCAGGCTGCATGGGACACAGGAGGTAGTTCCAGGCAGAAGATAAGATAAAACATAATTTTTGAAAAATAATTGGGTAATATTTGCCCATACAGCACAGCCTCTGGAGGTATAATGCTGTTGCTGCTTTGGGCTAACCCTGATTTACCTGTGTTTTCTGTCTTTGGACTACAAAACCCCCAACTGGCCAATAACAGCCTTAGTAAAGCCAACAGGCAGTGAGAAACCACTGGAAATATCCAAATAAAACAACCTTAAGCACATGAAAAAACTGTCGGAGCAATATAATACAAATGTTAAAAACAAATAAGCAAACCTTCTCATTAGATTCATGTATTCTCATGATCCTGGCCAATTCTACAGACCCTTGAGCAACAAAGATGCACTTTCAACTTTAAATCAATATAGTGGAAAACCTGTGCTGTTTATCTAAGAAGTTACAAGCAAGTTCTTATGACCAAGACATCGCCCTTATTAGTGCACTAAGAAATGCAAAATTAGAAGGTTGTTTTAGATGCTGAATTTTGATCAGTAAGATATGCCACAATTTGCGTAAAAAATGTAATGAATGATGGTGATTCCATTTCTGTAGGGGAAAAAATTGACAGTAAATAGAGATACAAACACTGTAGATGATGTAAATGTTCTCACACATTGTTTTTCATAGACAAGTATATTACAGTTCAACTGGATCACACTGTTCCATGTAATATCTGACATTTTACAAATGAGGCAAAATTACAGCAAGACAAATAACTCTCAGATAACGACAATCACATATTTCAGTTACGGTACAGATGCATATATAAATGGCGCTCTTCGTATATCATGTTTTTGAACTGACTTGACTCAATCTGTAATTGAAACAATGCTCGGTTATCTGGGATGATCGCGAACGCCGGAGCCAAAAGAGGAGCCTAAACTTACGTCGCTTGCAGCCACACTTTTTAATCCTTTTGGGATCGGTGATGTCATCGTGACACGCTTTGCAGTAGAAAAATGCCCTACAAAGAATCATGAGAGAAAGAATTAGAATGCTCTTCATTCACAAACGAAATTAGAAACAATGTTTTGCATCCAATATTGTTATTCAGGCTCGTCTTTTAAGCAGAGAGATTGCACCAGTTTCCCCGAATTCTGAGGATGTTTTCGAAGTATTATGGACTGTCGATGGGGAGATCCCCAAATCCCATGAAATTGCACCTTGAGTTCTTGCACTTTTTGACTATTTAATCATGCAGACAGGCAAAGTGACAAATCTTGATCAATCTTGAGGTAAACGACGATGCCTTTTCTGACTGTTCAATTTATACCCAATCACAACTGAATCAGATGCTGCCCATCGTCTCCATGAAGATTCCAGAACTGTTCCAGGCCTTCCTTTCCCCAGTCCCAAAGGCTTTGAAATGTTTTGCAGGCATCATATTCAGAATTGGTGAATATTTACAAACATCAGTAGATAAGTCAAAACTTTAAATATTTTTTCTTTGAGCTGTTTTCAACTAAACGTTGGTATAAAATTTTACAAATCACTTGCTTTTACTTGCATTTTACATACTGTCCCAATTCTTGGGCGATTGAGTGAGAAAATTTAAAACCATGTACAATTCCAAAAATTTCATTTTCAGAAGTTCACCATACACAATAGCTAATAAAAAATAACACCTCTGCGGTTAGATATTCTCTGTGGTTAGGTTTAACTGTTGGATGAAGACTTACCTCTTCACTTCTTTGGCATCGCTGGCAATGAAAAATCCTAAGGTCCCTTCTTGCATCCTAACATGGTTACCAGGGTTGATAAGAATGCTGATTTAAGAAAAATAAATTAGTCATTAGCTCTGGTAACTAACTGTCAACATTCAAACAAGCTAATCAAGAGGAATGGTACAAACAAATGTAAAAAAACCCTAATTCGGTGAGAAAGTTCTCTCGCTCTTTTGGTCGCTGTAACGACACTGTAGGCCAAGATACCGTCACACATTAAGGTAGCGGGGTTCGATATGAAACTGTTAGTAGCACCACAACACCGTTCTGTGGAAACAGGTTTGTGGGATGGACACAAACAAACAAAATACGCAAGTGCAGGACTGGTAATTTTAATTATCTGAGAAGAGAATTAAAATTGCTCGTGACAAGGGTACTTTCAGTCGCTGCACTTGAATACACGGTAGGATCAAACAATCATAGAATATCAATACTGTACATACATTGTTTTAAATGTGAAAATGCCAAGGAATGAACAGTCAACTAATTTGATGGTCCTTGAATGACTTCAGAAATTTGAGCTCCATTAAAAAGCTTTTAAATAAGGCCAGATAATGAATACTAGAATTTGCATGCTTAGAAAAAGCCGTGTGTTCAGCATAAAAGGGAATCATCTGAAAATGGAAAATTGTTTCTAAGAATATAAATGCCCACCACTATTTTAAGGCAGTTTTAGCCTTTCGTCCATCATCAATGGTAGTTAGCTACCACGAAGAATAATAAATATGACACGATATAATTATAATTACATTTTAATCAACTACTCCAGTTGTGGTACAATTAGAGTGGTTGATTCCAAACTGAAAGAGTATCTGTAAATCATTACTGATCACTGATGACATAGAGTCAGGCCGTGGCTGAAATACTGTATCATTCCCCATTAATTAGACTGCGAAGGGACGACACAAATTCTCATTAATGGTTGCCTCGTAGCGGGAATCATCAATGATCGTGCACCACGGAGACGGCGACACTAACCAGACAGCCGAACACATCCGCGACACCACTGACTGAGCCCAGACGAAAGACGCTGCTCACGTGCTGGAATCTGGAAATTGCTAATTTTTCCAATATTCCAACACATTAATGCTAAGAAGAGCCATAAATGACAGACGGTAGCCCTATTATAACATACGAATTTCCGAAATGGTGGCACCCACAGTGGGGTCTCTTCACGCGGACCGAAATCTAAGATGGCCGTGCATAGGCTTCTTTAAAGGAAGAGACAGCACCTCGGCAAAGTATATTTCAGCAGAAAGTAGAATACGTGAAGTGTCTAAAACGCATAATTTTATAAATTTTAATTTGGTAATGATCCTGTGCGACGCATTTTTAAACCAGCGAAGTCTTCAAATTGGCTTCAATACCAGGGGGCAGACATTTTTACTTGGGGAATCTTCTGATTTTGAATTTGATCTTCGGAAACCTCACCTTTAAAAATGCTTAATAACCTTAACCTCTCACAGTTTTCGTCTCCCGATTAGCCACAGTTGCTCAGACTAATTGGTAAAAACTGACGACAGTCTAATTTACTTTTGATAGCATTGTTATGCATTGCACCACAAAATTATGAGGCGTCTTTTGCGCATAAATGACGACGAAAATACCAACATGTCTTCATAATTTCAGCGCTCGTTAAGTGGCACAGACTTGCGGAAATTAGTTTGCGAGGCTGCGGGAGACCGTTCTTTATTTTGAATGTTGTCACGGCTAAAGGGCGCTGTAAGCTTGCACAGTTGTGTGACAATCCCAAGGACGGCGAAAATGAATGCTGCGAAATCAGCGAAAGTTTTGGATTTACACTGCCATATCAATTATATAAATGTAGGCAATGGGAATTCACATTTCATTACCATCTCTAATTATAGGTCATGTATTGGTCTTGGTCGCTCAGTCGATAAATTGTTTGATTGTTAATCAGGCCAGCTTAAATAAAAACAGCTTGCGGGCAGCCAAGCCGTGAAGGGAGAGCTTACTGAAGGCCCTTTGAACTACTCCATGGCCCAGATGAAAGGAAAGAGAAAAACTGACGTCACATTAGAGAATAACTGATGCACAAGCACCGCGGCACCGGCGTTTGATTGGATAATGCATTCGAAATGCCCACTATATAGGGCACTGTGTAGTGAATGTCCTACATTGAAAACAATATAGAGAGTGAGTGAGCGAGAGGACAAGTGTGCATTCCGAACGCAGCCTTAGATTCCCCAAGTAAAAATGTCTTGCCCCCTGGTATTGACGCCGGTTTGAAGACTTTTCGGTTTAAAAATGCGTCGCACTGGATCATTACCAAATTAAAATTTATAAAACTATGCGTTTTAGACACTTCAAGAATTCTACTTTCCGCTGAAATATACTTTGCCGGGGTGCTGTCTCCTCCTTTAAATAATGTGGGGACAGGGAGCCATGATCGTAAACTAAGATGGTCGATATCTCAGCGATCTTATACCATATCTAACAGTGATCGTGCTGATGAAAAAAAAACCTAGTTGGCCAAGACTGACTGACTACATTCTGAGCCTTTCCTCTGGGCTCCACACAAACACACCACCAAAACATTTTCACAAAATTTAACACTCAAAGGCAATTCAGTCCACCCCTAAGATTTTAAGCTTCAATAGATAGCCGCAAAGAGGGGCAAAAGAAATCAATGATTAATTCAATAAAAATATTGTCTTCTTAACTCTCCTTGACAAAAACAAATTTAGCAAAAATGCTGGTCTTAGATCCATCATTGATTTCATTGGGTGATCGTTATAGTTTAAAGGTTATTAGTGGACCAAATGGCCCCAAGAGGAGAAACAGAGGTCACACAATTTTCATGCTCTAAAAAATTTTTAAAATCGGTCAAAAACTTAAAAAAAAAAAAAAAAAAACAGACACAAATACTTGCTCCCCACATCTGAGATTTTTACCATCTTATAGATTATCAGTCCAGGTACGGTCAAAATGAATATTTTTGCTTATTAATCTCAGGAATTCTAATAAAATAAAGCAGAGTCCACTGTTAAAGAGGCAGTAAATTGAGTCATGGAGGAACCTCCAGCTGTGGGAGTCAAGGGGACAAACGTCACACATTTCAAACAACAGTACGGTAACATGCTGTAACCGAGTGTGTGAAAAAACAATCAAAGAAACACGGTGGGAACCACAGCAAATCAAGTAGATGCTAACTGTAGCAGTAACTTCTCTGCAGTTGGATCATCACACACCAAACTGACAGGAAGTGACCTCATTTTAAGAAACATCTACTCAGAGACACACATAAGCATGAGGGAACAAGGTGAGTCACACACGCACGCAGGCACAAACACACATACGGTACGAAAACAGGTTATGAAAAGCAGGAATGGAACAATTCTAAAAATTATACTCTATCAAATTCAGCTACTTAGGAAATTAGGATTATATAAACATATCCAAAAATGTGTAATTCGCTTGTTTAACATGATCTAGTGCCAAAATGTTTTAGATGAAGAGGCATGACATGAATAAAGAAAGAAGTATGAAGAACTGAAAAGAACTGTTTCAACCAAACAAGCCATATTAATATGGAGTTCTGTATGATGGGTATTTTATTAGTAAAGCAGAGGCACTTGAACGAGAATTAAAATGGCCATTAGCATGATGAGTAATCCTAGCGGAGTCCATGTTTACAGGAATAACAAAATAAAGAAAACTACGGTAACAGTTAATTATATTTTTTTGGCTTCGATATGTGAAATGAAACTATAAGAACATGAAGTACTTAGTTATTTTTTGAGATTGCGAGACAGGAGACAATTAGCAACACCAGGAAAGAAAAAAAAAACTGAAATTAGTCTGGACAAAGAAATGGACACATTAACAGCCTGACGAACACTGGAGAAGAAACTCAAGAGAGAAATGACTCTGCAAACGAAGCAGACGCAGCGAGACGAAGCAAACAGGAAGTCGACATGAAGAGGCCACCTAAGCCTGCTTATTCCAACAGCAAGCACTAAAGAACAAGAGAATGGAGATACACTACTCTCCCTGCCTGCAAAGAAGTTAGTGCATTAGGCCCATTTGTAAAGATAATTTCAAGAGGGGTCAAGGGTCAGGGGTCATGAACCCTTGATATAGTCCAGAGGCTGGAGGATCTAAAGTACTGAGGAGGATCTGAGCTTTGAAGGTAAGACAATGAAGAGGGCATACCGCTTTCGGCTTCTGTAAACAACAAGAAACAACAAAAATCCAAAATCAAACACTTGCATGAGATTATGAGCATAAAGGTAAGAGGAGACATTTTATAAGTGTCAGAGAAGTGCCCACCAGTTTCCTGACCAGAAATTGGCAATAATTGGTAATGATTCTTCTTATTATTTCACCACTGAAGTTTGAAGAGAAACCTTTTCTGAAATCACTTTATATTTATGCCATATTTGTATATGTATGCCATTATATTTGCAATTTAGCGGCCATAAAAGGCCATTCCTGACGTGGATATTGACAAGCTTAGTAATTGTTCTAGGAGGGGAATCTTTGCTCCTGCGTCATGTAATGAAAACACATCTACATAGTTCGACCTACTTTATGCTTGAGTTTTCTTCTACAGAAGATTTATGGTTATTAGCATCTATCCTGCTAAGTGTCTGTCTGTCCTGTTGGAGGGCTTTAAATTTTGGCCACAGCTCTTTGTAGTTGTCTTTTGGTGATTTGCAAATGTTATTTTTTTTTCATAGTTCCCTGTGCCATCATCAAAAATTTTGTCGGTTTTGTGACCAATACACTGGAACTTTGAGCGGTAACAACTAAACCACTTTGGAACTCTTATTGTCTTCTCACAGGGAAACTTACTAAGCAAAGCGCTGCTGGCAAGACATTTTTAATGACATATAGGCAGCTAATTAGCATTCATATAAATAGGAATGACCGGTGTAGATGGTTTTGAAATTGTAGTTCAGGCACTTCAAATCAAAGCCATTTTTCGGGGGTACAGTTACCGAGATTTTCCGATTAACCAATCATATCTGTCTATCAGCAGTAAATTTACATTTGAACATGCTTAAGAAATTCCCAGGATGACCGTGCTCTTAAATAAGACTATGCTAACCTAGCTTTAACTGGGAACGCAATTCCACTGTAGGTGGCAGCAGCTATAGGGTAAAATTCTCACTTTAAACAAAAACTTCAAATTTAAAATACTGCATACCACCGAAAAGGATAGCCAAGTTTTCTATTCTCGGACTTCTTTTATTTAAATTTATGTTTAATTCAAAGGGAGAACCAGGTTCTTCAGTTCCTGACACTCAGTGAAATGTTTTAAAATGCAACTCGCCTCCCTCCCAAATGCAAATGTCAGTGAATAATTTCCAGAAGCTGACTGGCGATGAAAGGGCTAAAAACAAGGGGGGGGAAGGCTAAAGGAATTAAGGTGATCACAATTCAATAAATAGCAAATATAAACGGTCATGTATGGGATATGAATATGCATATGCATGTTTCTGAGACCCACTGAAAGATCACATATATGCATATGCAAGAATAACGTGTAAGAATGGGATGATTCTCACATGCAAAGTGTTTGTAAACACTTGAAAAATGCATGAATTACAAAAAGAAAGTTATTTGTCCTGAGAAACCATAAAAAAACATCCAAAACCACATTAATAGTACGGTACTGAGTGATTGACACACTGCACAAAAGACAGGCTAAGTTTTCAAATTAAGGCGACTAAGGTCCTTACATACCATTATCAAACAGGGGATGTTGGTACATTTGCAGTAAATGATATTCCTGATTTTTACAACAAATGCACTCAGTGAGAACTCCTTGAAGATACCATGCTAAAGAACAGCTGCATTCAAATAGGCACTACGAACAGAAAATGTCTCATTCGGCTGATGAGATTAGGGAGCGTTCAGCGATTGAAGGTTGCGGCAGCTCAGTACTTCATGTTAATAGTTATCATGATTCTAATATATGTCGACAAAATCGGCACTAAAATTCAGCAGCATAACTCATGACCCTATTTTTGCTATGCTGGGAGCCGACATGGAGCAGATCAGGAGGTCAGGAATCTATTAATTGCCTAGAAAGTAACAGAATTCAAGAAAGGGGCCATATTATAAATTTGTTTGTACGTACACAGTCAAATGAGAGTACGAAAGACTAGAAACTGCATTCGAGAGCAAGATCATATGGTATGTGATTAGAATTTTCCTCAAAAACATTCTAATGCTGATGTCACAATCACTACTTAAGAGTAATTAAAGTCAAAGTCAGAATGTCGAGTAAAGCTTTCCAACAAGCCTAACTATTCCAAGAGGTTAAAGAGATCGATCTTTGCCACACCTAATGCCGAGAAATACATGCTGTTTAGAGCACATCTGGGCTGATAAATAACAGAAAATTACTTGGAAGCGCATTAAGATCTGCTCCAGGTCCCACCGTTTGGTTACACCATGTGCAAATTCTTGGAATTCTTAGAATTTAAGGTACCCTGCATTTTTAAAAATAATCCGTTTTAAACCCTGAAATTCAGATCAGTGATGTCCGTCCGTCTCACTGAATTTCACACAAGGAGTTTTTTTTTTTTTTTTTTTTTTAAACTGGTCAAATGAATGCACTGTAAATACGGTTTCTTAACTGTGATCTTGAATTTAAACTACAAGTATTATATTCAAACTATGCATAAATAAGATAAAATTGATGACAGAAGACTAATAGAAATTTTCCTAAGACTAAATGAAAGCACTAAAAAAATGATAAACTTACGTATATTACTGTCAAATAGCATAAGTTATAGAATAATCTTTAGAGCACTGAAATAAATTTTAGAAAAATTATAAATTAACTTATTTTGCGCCGTTGAAAACCTATCATGTGGCAACTACTTTAAAGAGCTCCCCCGCGGAAACAAGTAGCATGATAGGTTTTTAACAGCTTCAAATTTGATATCTTACATCCTTGAGCAACATTATTTGCATTCAGAGCTCTGAGGGTTAATGACGATATCATTCATCGTAAATGGGAAATTGAACAAAGTCCGATGATTTTAATGCAAAACAATTCTATTAAAAATGTTCCTTGAAACTCAGAAATGTCATGGGGGACGAGCCTTACCTGCTCTCTCTCTGTTCAGACTTGTACTCAATCGCTATCAACAGAAGTTTCAGCTTGACATAACACAATCTGCCACACAAAAACAGCAAAATACCGTGATTTACATTAAAATATAATGTGCACTTCATCACAATTAAACACAGTAGTTCTTCACAGAGACCTGTTTTATTACATTGAAGTCATGTCTATAGTATGGTATAGCAGTGCGAACAGGAATGGTGTGTGAAAATGTAGCCAGGTTTCACCTGAAATCAAACATTTCAATGACTTTTCACAAAAAGGTTTTCTAGGCACTCTCTCTATCATTTTAATCATAGTCACCGTAGTAGCAAGGCAGTATACAAGCGTTAAAAGGTTATACTGTTAACCCTCAGAGCACTAAATACAGCTATTGTTGCTCAATGAGGTAAGACATCAAAATCAAAGCTGTTGAAAACCTATCATGTGGTGACTTGTTTAAAAGAGCTCCCGCAGGGGAGCCATATGATAGGTTTTCAACAGCACAAGATAATTAAATTTATATTTTTTAAAAATGTATTTCAACGCTCCAAGGGTTAATAATACTTCTGGTATTATAAGCTATTGTACTTACTCACAAACTGCAGGAAATGACAAGCCTACGAAGGCACTAGACAGATACTCCGTGTACATTTCATTGGCTACTCCCTCCAGATAGTATTTCTGCCACGTGTCCTCTTCGATCTGAGAGATTTAAAATAGTGCATAAATGCATAAAAGATGTGTCAGTACTTCCAAACGAATTCATGAGCCACCAGAGACATGTATAGCTACAGTAAAATGTATAATTTAAAAAGCAACATTGATTTGCACGAATATCACGATAGGTGGCAGTGCTGTTGCCCCACAGCCAAATAGTGGCGGGTTTGAATCTGGCTGGGGGTCTTTTTTTGTGTGGATGTTTGCATCTTTTGTCCGTATTCACAGATAGTATGTCTCCCTGGGTACTGCAGTTTCCTTGCACAGTCCAAAAACATGTATGCTAGGTTAATTGGAGACTCTGAATTTCCCATAGGTAAAAGCGTGTGAGTGAATGATGTATAATTTCGGCAATAGATTGGCGATCTGTCGGGGGTGTTGTTCCTGCTTCTCGCCTGTTGTACACTGGAATTGGCTCCAGCCCTGTTACAACCCTAATTGGCAGCGGACAGGCTAGATTATAGACGGATGAATCATTCTCCGGATAAAATGGTGAAACTATAGCCATGTTTCCATCTACTGTCAAGTAAATCTACATCAACCTTGTCACAAAAAAAAGTCACAAAAAAGGAAATGCTAATTCAGTGTACTTCCATCAACTAAATAGCATGAAGCGAATAAACGAGGCTCCTATAAGTGCAGTTTCGTCCAAATGTGGCAAAATAGGCCAAAATTACGCATCACTGTAATAAACAGAGCAGACGAATACGAGGCTGCGAACCAGAAACCGCTGATCAGTTTGCTTCTTAAGAACCTATTCGGCTGAGGTGACTCCACCACCTATTCTGTGCATTAGCCCCTTTTCAAAAACAGCAAAAAAAACAACCTTGAGGGAACATAAAAACTTTTCCACAAAACTGAGGAAGTTTTTTTAAATTTTGCAATTTTTATCAACCTTTTCCATTGTGATACTTATAAATGTGTATGAATATACTTTAATGGCTCATAACTCAAAATCTCACAATCATGGTAGTGCTTACTATACTAATACTATTTTATCAGTGCTTCACGAACATCATATTCTACATTAAACGACTAGTACAACAACATGCCCCTGAAATTCTGAATTACCTCACACCACCATAACCAGGGTATGAGGCTACACAATTTCTACCATTAATTTACCTTTTTAAAGGAGGACTATCATCAGGAAATCTCTGCCCTCCTGTTCTTTCAATTTGTTAATCTCCTGCTAGTTAAACTGTATTCATGCAGCTCAGTTGGCTAATTGACGAAAAAAATGGAATTTAATTGAGCCCATTGGGCAGCGCCATTATTTTCCGTTGCACCTGTCTCGTCTGTTTCTCGGGCGCGAGACCATGACGTCAGCACGGCGGTATGGCGCTTCCAGGCATCATGGCCGATGCACTCGATTTAATGAGATTTTCTCATCAGTGAACAGATCCGAAATCACTTTGAAAATGCTGCATTGTCAGGCATACGATTGTGTCAACGACACTAAACAGAAGATGGCCGGTGTGACAATGCACACGTTCCCAAAGGACAGGGATTTAATTCGCCATTGTCTTATAAACTCGCATAATGGCACAATGCATATCACTGATCAGGGATGCTTTGTTTACAGTCTCAGCCGCCGCATTCACGCCACGATCCCGAGCTTTCGAGGGCTGAAACTCTGTCTCGCGTGGCTCGAGTTCAAAACAATGGCGGCCTCCATTTTGGATTTTATCATGGCAATTATCGCCAATTACATGGAAAGGACTAATTATCTTGCGGAAATACTTGAAGGGGGTACTGTTGGACTTCACTGCAGTTAATACAAGTCGAAACAGGTAAGCATGAAAATCCTCCTTTAACAACACTTGAATGTTGAGTGTTGAGTGTTGCACTTGAATGTTATTCAACAGCCCATGTATATGTACAGTAGGTTTTTCTAAAAAACTGCAAAAAAAAAGTGATTACAACTGCAACAAATTCTCTCCAAGAGATTCAAGTTTCCGTCTTCCCATATTTGCACATAAAACATCCTGTTTTTAGCTTGATTTAAAAATAAAAGTAATTTGGCCATTTGACCAGGCTATTATTTTTAATCACCGCACAATGTTCAGTACAGATTGGTCACAGTTTTGACTATACAGTATCAAATCCACCTCTAAATTGAGCCTCACAATGAAAGACAGCATTTACTTGGTCTAAAATAATATCTAAATTTCTGAAAATATGGCATCGGTCTCACTCCATATTTGAACAAGTGCCCAAGACTTTGCTAAGAAATGGGGCAAAAGCCATGATTATAAGGCAGAACATTTTAATTGGTCAGAAATGTACGCAGAAATACCCTATAATCTAACTCATGGCAAAATTTCATCCTTGTATTAATTACATGATATAATTTATCTTGGCTCGAGTTGATAGGCCTGATTTTGGGCCAAAAGTTAAATGAAAGTTTCCTTATTTTGCCACAACATCGTAAAAACCAAACTTGGCGCACTTAAAGTAAACCGTCTTGGTTTTCAAAGTTTGTTTTAAATTATAGATCAAGTTTTTGGTCCGACTGACAATACAACACGGCAAACTCACGCGTAACAAACAGGTTACGTTGATTTAGCAGACGGCTTTGTGTTAGTTTTAAGAAACCAGGGCCAAACAGTTCTGTTAAAGCTTTAGATTACAGTAAGCCAATCACAGACAGCAGTAATTATTTATGAATGACTGTGCAGTATTAGATTTGAATACAGATTGATTCAACTCTCTACAATGTGGGGAAATATGGTTATATGTCAAGAATATTCATAACAGTGAACAAATTTAGCATTGCTTCCTTTAGCTTGGAAGTTTTGAAGCACCAAACATAAGAGTCTACACACCAGCATAACCCACTGCGGACACCAAAACTAAATTTGTAGCGTAATAATACAGAACTCAGGAGAGGAGCGTCACAGTTAAAAAATCCTGAAGCTTCAGAAAAAGCGTTGAGACCATTCAAAGAAATTATGTGATAAACTCCTCTTTCTCACCTGTGTGTCTTTAGTTTAGGTCTTCAGGATCGTACTGTATTTAAGATCCAAGAAGCAAATAAAGCATTTCCTTTATTAACTACAGTATTACTTTTTGGTTGCCCTCAGTGCTGGGGTGGTAAAGTGCAAGCATTTGCTTAATAAGCCAATGTCATAAGGCACATAGCCCTAGCAAAGGGATATAAGAAAACAGGCAAGCGAGAGAAATAACCCAAAAATATGGCCAAATATTGTACCAAAAACGTGTAACTAAGGGATACAGGCACAATGGTGCATTAAGTTTCAAATTATTATCTAATCGCGCATGTTATTGTCTGGCTGCAGTGGTCCTGCAAGGTCAATAAAAGCAATAATGCCGAGGAGACAATAACACTGAAAACTAGTGGGAACCTGCCCCGTGGACATTTTAGTACATACACTTCGACACCAATCGAGCACACCATTTTTCAGCCCCATCAGGCTGAAGAAAAAAGGCATTTCGGAAAAGTCAACTTAACAGCGAATGACTACAGTGCCAGACTAGCTCCGTTATAGCCAGGTTCTGAATTTTTTTGCATAAACAGCTAAAACTTCAATATTTGATCATGGCGAGACAAAATCAGACCACAAATGCATTGCATGTACACTCCCCTCTTAATGATGACAAAGCACTTTCCCTCGAGCAGGGAAAGCAGCCAAGATCATAACTGAGAGCCCTGATGATGATTTACTGACTAATGGCCTGCCAAACGAGGCCTTGACTCCATAATGACAAGTACAGCAGATGATTTATGTGTTACAGAATCACCATAGAGCCAGGAGCCAGAGCTTTTCACCATTCACTTTAACGCAGTGCTTCCTTAATCTTCTTTTAACCCATTCAATCTCATATTACCGTCACCTGATTTCTATGCCATTTTCTTTTGTTCCTTTCATTGTGCCTCCATTTTACAAACCATTTTACAAACCATTTTATCTCCCTTTACTGTGCTTACCGTTTTTTTATTGTGTTGGCCATGCAGCACATTGTGTCACCATTTTTGTCCACTTTTGGCGTGTCGAACAATTTCATATTTTGGCTCTCAGCACACTTTTGCTCAGCACACAGTGACATATTGTCTACGCACAAAGCCAGCCTGATTGATTGATTGAGAGCAGACAGAGAGGCCTGGCGAGAGTTGAGGATGACGATGGTGGCATCACCTTGATGAAGGAGCGCATGGAGAACAGGTTGGCCAGCATGGTGGAGAGGCCCTGCGCCAGGCAGCTTTGGGCGATGAAACCAGCCTTCAGCTCCGCCAGGCAGATCGCGTCGTCGCCCTCCTTCCAGTTCCAGCTCGGTATGTTCAGCAGATGGGCCTGACATCGGACCGGAGAAAGAGAACGCATCACACGTTAGCGCTCGTCCCTTACAGGAGAACATGTCCAAAAAGCCACCTGTCAAGGTATTCCCATCTCACAAGATCCCAGAGTGACAGGGAGGGAAAATTCCATGGCAAACTTCCTACGCAAATTTCTGAAGAGAGTTTGACCAAGAAAAGTCGGCCAATGAACAACTATTCGAACTACAGTTCCATAAATAGCACATATCCTTCATCTGGGAAGTGGTACTTATTGGCGGGAGAAAACACTGCTGGACAAACAGCTTCTGCATGTGTCTTTCATCTTTTTTAATTTGACGTCCCAGAGTAGTGATAACCAACCCTGTTCCAAGAGATCTACGGTCTTGTAAGTTTCACTCAAACCTCAACAGGCCCAGCAGATTCTACTAATTAGTAGCTCAACACAAACTCCACCAGCTGAAGGAGGTGTGCTCGGCGAAGGCTGGAGTTCAAACATAAAGGATGGTAGGTCTCTGAGAACAAACCTGGTTACTACTGAGCTAGAGTATCGCAAATACATTTCCTCAGAATTCATGTCTATTATTTTGTGACATTATCTGTAAACTTGCCTTACATTTACGTAAACCATGTCTCAAAGTCAAAATCAGTCATTGCACTTAAACGACTGAGGAGTATTTTCCTCCTACCTTATTGTGGTACTGTAACATCTGAGTAATGATTCGTATCTTTG
This sequence comes from Gymnothorax javanicus, assembly GCA_029692085.1. Classification (NCBI taxonomy): domain Eukaryota; kingdom Metazoa; phylum Chordata; class Actinopteri; order Anguilliformes; family Muraenidae; genus Gymnothorax; species Gymnothorax javanicus. The sequence continues at coordinate 51,340,434 of CM056208.1, read as the reverse complement.
GATGGTAATTCTTGATTGAGATTACCCTGGGAAATAAGAGTTAGGCAGGATCAGACTGGATGTTTCACAAAGGATGTTTAAAGGATCAAGGCTGCATCTCACAAAAAAATTTCCAACAGATTATTAAGCTCAGGGCTGGTTTACTTTTTGACTCCACTGAAGTTTCAGTACATCATTGATAAACATGGTGTGATTCTATCTCTCATATTCGAACTTCATAATCACACTATGGCTACTACGTTGTAGTATATCATAAGTGCAGTGCTGTTTCCATTCTCCAAAATCCCAGCGCATCTATAAATACCAAGACAGCACAAAGTAGTTTCTTACAACATAAACCAAGTTACGTGATGAATATCTTGTAAGTTCAGCAACAATGTATTACTTGTTTTCTTCCTTCATATGCACTGTATAGTCAGATATGGCTCACTGATGCACTGTAGTTTTGTTATTACATAAGCCAAATTTAGTTATAAATACATAATACATGCAGAGGACCTTACGTCAGTTTGAGTAGTTTATTTCAGTCATTTAAAAGTCTCATTTAATTGTGGTCTCCTTACCTCATGATATTGGACGCATCTTCAGCATCGGGATCTGGGCAGTATTTATTAGCGAGGATTAGGCAAGCGTCAGCCGACTCGATCTGCACAACAAACCCAACAGGAAGTCAACATTAGATAATGAGTACGATTCGTCTGTCAAATGTCCTATCCGCTCACTTCTTCAATCAAATAAAGTTTCTATGATTTTTTTTTATTTTTATTTACAGGCAGGGACAGTTGACATACAAAGAGAAATTAAGTAATACTGAATGTAAGGAATGATACTGCCATCATTAAAAGGAGTTGTGTCCTTATGAGGCCTTATGACTGCTCATGGAGGCTTATGAGATCTTATGACACCTCATGAAGCCTTATGAGGCCTTATTACACCTCATGGATCCACATAAATTGCTTTGATTTGATCTCTCTTCTCAGAGAGGTAATTTTGCAATATTGTCTTCACAGCGTAGGGAGTGTAAACTGCCAGTTACCTTCACTCTGGCCAGATCATGTGGGTTGAGCACAGATCCCTGGTAGAATTCCACCTGAGTAAAGTGTCGCTTAAATAAGGCTTCCAGCTCAAGATTAGGGGAAATACTGCCAAAGACAGAGAAGCATTGCAGGAGAAGTTAAGCGCATTAATTCAGGCAGACACCATACGTTCAGGCTGCATCGTATTTCCGTTCATCTACATCAGCTGGTGTAACGGCCAAAAGGCACAAGAATAGTGCAACCACATGAACAGCGCTTCAGTAAAAGCTTTCACTGGTACAGCATATCAGATCCATAAGCATTTTATAAATACTTACAAACTACAATGTTATGCCATGTCATTATTCACCCAGTATGTACCCAACACATGGATGGCAAGATTCCAGTTGGCATAATGGTTGATAAATGGGGCTCACTACTGAGTTATATGAGGTAGACTAGTATTTTGGTCGGAACCCTACATGGATAGCAAGATGTGGTAGCATATGTAAGTGTACGCTATGCCCATACGCATATTTAGCTATCCCCGGAAAAGTAAGAGCTTCCAACTTAGGGTTTGATTTTAAAAAGTCTTCCTAATCCGGATATTAAAAAGTTTAAAACAATGAAAATAATACTTCATTCTTTTCATTGAGAATATTGCAAAATTAAAATACTGTAAACCACTTTACTGCCATTAAAATTGTAGATTGCGCGCACTTTGTCACTTACTTATGGAGAAAAACAATTTCTACATTGACATCATCCCTGTCCTTGTGAAGGAAGTCTTTGAGGAAGTTGGAGACACTTTCAAGCGTGATGTGACCACAGACCACGATATGCCTGAAGGGAGAAAAACCTATTCTTAAAGAGAGTAACGAATCAGGACCTTAAATATATGCTTAAACCCTCAGAGGAAGCAGAAGTTTCGACAGTTCAACATCGCAGCGCTCTCTCCTGAAAAGAGCCAATCTTTTCATCTCACTTTCATGCCAGTGAAATGTTCCAGCGCCCATTTCCAAACCAACGATTACTTACATAATCACCGCTGTCAAGAACTGAGTGACATGTTATGAATTACTGAGTGACAAGCCAATATACAGCATGTCCAGCTTCGACCAGTTCTCAACGATGAAAGCAGAAAATACACTGATGCATCTGTGAGTGATTTTTACACAGTCTCGATGAAACCTCCAATAAGTGAGAACATTTCATCTACCGTAAAACCAGTACAGAATAGACCCACAGCCTGATTTCAGAACAGGCTCCGATTTTCGGAGAAGAGGATAATTTGATCTATTATTGGCTGTACATATATTTGAAGTGAATGGTCCCATTTCCCCACCGAAGATTTCAGTTTGGAAACACCAGATAATCCAGACCATTTCCATTCGCTTTCAGGAAGCTTTAAAGTGACATGGAGATCCTAACCTTAATAGTGGTACACGTCCAATGAATACACCACACGAGATTGAAATTCGAATAATTGGCGTTCACCTCTTGAACTTTCCTTCAGAGATATCTATGTGCTCACATTCAGGCTTCAAATTTGGCCAAAAAATTTTTCATGATTCAAATAAAGGCTTTCAAAGAGAGGCCTATCCCAACCGAACAAAGGTCTTCACAAATCCCCTAAACAAAAATCCTGCAGAACTTTGGCACATTAGCCTGACTGCATTAATCTTGCACAAAGAGTTTATTCAATTAAACAAATGGCTTCGACGACCGACTGAATAAAAGGGCAAATAATGGGGTACATTATGAGTGGAACTTTTAAGTCAATAACGGATTTAACAATCCTGCAAGTCAGGCTAACTGCTTGAATAAAAATGCACATTATCGAGACTCATTTGCAATGATAAGTACATGGAATCTATCCTCCTTCTCGAACGATGTAAATATAAAATTGGCCGCATTCGACATACAAATTCTGTCAAAAGCTGACGTTGCGTGGTGTGCTTCCCCTGCCAGAGCCATCTGAAAAATTCATGGAGATGTGATCACATGCCCAATACTCCTTTAAAATTAGTCTGTTTAATGTTTAACAATTAGAGAATGCATACTGTGAAGAATACAGTATGCTGAAGTGACATAAGTAAGCAGGAATTCTGCACACATCACACAAGAGCGAAAATAAGAGGGAAGCAGCGAGTTAGCATCACGAAGCGTTCTAGTATTACGGTCTAAAAGCAGCACAATGTAACATTGCGCCCCATTATCTGCAGTGGTGACTGAAGCAGGAAATCCAGGGGTTCGAAAGTCCAACTACGTGCCTCTTCCACCTGCACAGTCAGCCAGCGAATTTCATGCGGGGCACCTGTCTCCCGTTTTAAGATTTGTGCAGATTTGCAAATTCAAGTTACTGGAACACAGAACTGGCCAGGACTTTCGCGCTCTGATTCTAGATTTTCCACCTCACCTCACCATTTTAGCAACACGCCATTTTCACTCAACACTTCTAAAGAAATCACAGTTAAAGACGTGACGCAGGTTGCTAACGTAGCACTACTGAATGCCCTTACACCGTCATCCGTTTAAATGGCAATAGTTCATTATCGATCATGAGATCCCTGATTTAGCTTAGACAGCATATTCTTTAATACCCGGTGTTACATCATTTGGTCCAGCCAGTAAACAAATCCATCACCATGACAGCCAAATTCTGTAAGTAATAATGTAAACCAGGGCCTTTAACAGCACGGAAGTGAATCGTGAGCTCAGCCCCTTGCGCCAGCAGAATATGCTGTTCGACACAACAGGTCAGATGACGCTTCATCACCGATATTTCATTAGAATCGTACAGCTTGAATATTGTACGGCAGATGTAACAGCCATTACTGGTCCCTGAAAGCAGTTCACAGTTCATCAACTCAGCCTTCAAATTTTGAAAAAAAAAAAAAAATCAGATCCAAATCTCTAAATCCCCACAACTGTGGACAAAAACTAAAGAAACAAAATTTTGATTTAGCTTGGCTTCAATCAGCTCTTTTAGCTTATATTGATAGAGTAACACCTTTTGATAACTAAGTCATACCTCTTTAGCCTCATAGCATAATTGCCCATCTCATTTTTAAGGTTTTGAGAAAACAGGAAAAAAAAAACACGTTTTTTAGCCAACACGAAAGAACAGGAAACCGATATCTCAATTAGGCAAAAATATGACTTTGGCAATTATTCTATGAGCCTAACGACTTGGTAACTCAGCGACACCTTTTATTATTTGTTGGCATATTTAAAAAAATATATATTTTTAGGGGTGCCATTGATCGTAGGACACGTTTTTGGGAAATTTAAAGAATATTCTTTCCTTCCAACATTTTCTTAAAATTCAAGGTTAGGCTTTTGTCAATATTTTGAATAATTAGCAGGCAGCAGCCATGTTTTTTCAAAGCCTATTTTAAAGCAGATATTCACCAAGGGTGTCAATACTAGTGGAGGGCACTGCACTGAGGGCTCAAAAACTACCACGACTGGAAATACCTTTTGATAACTATAAATATATAAATAACAAGAAGACATCACCTGTATCCCCCGCCACCACAAAGTCCCATTTTCATACCCATACAAGGCCATGACTAGTAACACACACACACACACAAATTTTCATTCATCTAGGTTAACTAGTTTTTGAGAAAACTAGTCCCTACTTATCCAGAAGGACAGACAAACTCCATAGCAACGTCCCTTGCCCCACTTCGTACCGCAGCAGGGGATTAGAAACATTATGAAGATAAACTCACGCTCGTATGCATGTATACACATCGGTACAAAGCAGGCTGCCAGTATTTCAGCCTGACTGGTGAATTTAGGGCTGTTTACCGCTAATTGTAACCATATGCGAGTCTGAGCAGAGGACAGGAGAGGAGAGAGGAGGGAGGTGCTCAGCGATTCTGACAGGCCATTCTTTCAACACCACACTCTAAATCCAAATTCACTATCCACGCCAAGCATAACATTTCATCAATCTTCCCTCGCTGACAGGCAAAACTGCTTCAAATGAAAGCTTTCTGGTGGCTGTTTTTGAGGTGGTGGGGGGGTGGGGGGGCGTTGTGCAATTTCCCATCCCTGCTGAAAACTACACGTGATCAAAAGCCTGTTTTCCGAGCTGTTTGCAAGAGAGACCTTCTTTATTTAATTAAAAAAAACTGGAAGCTAATGTGAAGGGGGAATTCGGGAAGCCGATATTGAGCCAAGTCACGGCCTGGGAATCCACAACACCCACATTATAAACACTGCAGGGGGAGAAACCAAACTACGGCAAGACAGAGAGGACAAATAAAGCACAGGCCAGTGGGTATTCAGGCCAATAGCCATTCAGAGGCTAAAATAAGCATGTCGAGGCTTCCAGGCACGCAGGACTGAGGGCTGTATGAAGATTAAAGTCGTGTCGGCAACAAGGACAAACGGCGAAGGGCAACACGCTGGCTTTTCTAAGCGCAAACGCACGATCGAAAAAAGCCACTGAGTGTCAGGACTGACAGAGAAAAGAGGCAAGAAGTTACACAGACATACGAAAGGGCACGCCGGTGCCGCTAAGTACACAGGCTGTAATGACCATTCCTGTTATAAAACAACCCACAGAATTAGTCATACCAGCATACGCTCCACCGTTAATTACGGCATCTCAGGAATTTGAACCTTTTCTGGTTTCCACTTTTTTTTTTTTTTTTTTTTTTTGGGACGGGGGACGTTTAAAAAAAAAAAAAAAACCTGTTTCCTGTAACATTTACTGAGTTTTCATGACAACCGTATCAAATATCAGGTTAAAATAGAAACCGTACACTTCAATTAGTGGGTGTTTCCATTCACATCCTGCCAAAATTTTCTATGGTAACACCTCATCATATATGCAGCGATATGTTCTACAGCTTAAGGTCAGACATTACTCTGGCCATTTAGAAACCAAATTCAACATAAATAAAAAAACAAATTCAGACTATGTAAAGAGTGGACAGTAGTCATGAAATCTTGATGTAGGAATGCAAAGGAAAGCTTCAGTGGGTACAGTACAAGTACAGCACTGCAAAACCTCCTGTCTTAACAGGCATTTTAGTCTTGTAGAGAGAGTGAAGACCTTATTTTTTTCCCCTCACAAGGAGAAAATATTTGCTTGTTTTAGAACACAAAAACAATTTTTTTTTTTTACTCCACTGAAAAATTATGTAAAAAGAGTCAAAACATTTCCCCTCATTGGCAATATTTTTGTCTTAACATAAAACTGAAATAAGATTTGATCCTCAATATAAGACTAAGTCACTTGCTGAGACCGAGTTATTGTTCGGTTATTGCAGTGCACACAACGCAGGCTCTTTCCCTCGAGACAGAACACAAGCAATAACTGCAGCGCAAACTTCAGTTACTTTCACAATGACATTTCAAGATGGCCGCCCATCAAGATGGCTGCACTACCCATCTCCCTCCCGCCTCCATCCAATCACATTCAGGAAGGGCGGAGTGACACAACCACACCTCGTCCGTTTTTGACTTACTTTCTGCCACGCGTAGAGTTATAACTCCCGCCGTATTTCCTCCGATTAAGGATGAGAGCGGCAATTTCGGGCACGTAGCGAGCGAACATGGCCTACATGCATGAAGAACAGAAGACAGGACAGAAAAACATGCAGAGGGAGGTCTACTGCTGGTGAGGCAGCGGCCGGGTGTACTTACTTTCTTCCATTAACCGCACTATAGGAACCGCCGTATTTCTTGCGGTTTCCTATTAACTCTATGATTTCGGGGACGTAGCTGGCAAACATGGCCTGAGGAAATAGGAGACAGAAGAACAGACTAAAAAAAGAGGCCAGAGACTCAGGAGGGTCGCGTGTCTCTCTCCGAAAAAAAAAAAACCCGTTAGTATAAGCGTCATTCTTCCTGCGGCCTCAGGAACAAAAAACAAAAAGAAAAAAAAAGAAAAAACTGGGGCGATATGTGGCGTCGAATCACCACGGTTTGCTTCGGTCAGATTATCTGATGAAAAAATCTCAATGAAAAACAACTTATGAAGAAAGAAAAATGCAGCCAATTAAGATTTCATAGCTCTGGTTTGGAAAAGAAAAAGGAAAAAAAAACAAGATGTATTTCGTCAATAATAATAAAAATAATAAAAAGCCCCAGTTTTTTTCTGGTCGCAGGTTCAGGAAGAGGGGTGGAAAAGCAAAGCCGATTTCTTTTCATTCTATTACAAGCATGAAAAAATATAATGAGGTATTAAAAAAAAAAAAAAAAACCTGTGTGCCATGTTTCGTCCAACAAACACTAAGTAAGTGGCAGGTTGATTTGATTGGTGCGATGTGATGATACACAGAGCAGAACACATTAACACTCATTAGCTATTAAACTATTAAATGAAGTGGGATGAATTTTTGCAAACTTCGCAGCCGTCCCTCCCACTGAAGCCACACTGAAGCCTCAAATGTGATCCAAAGGTAAAACTCAAGGACTTCTAATTCAGTACAGATCCCCAGGTACTAAGTGTCACTATTATTATAAGTGTGTTTCACAAGAACAGCTCTAAAATGAATAAACTGCATCCAGAAAAACAATAACTGTATGAAACACTAACAAATTACAGACGAAGTTCTGAGATATTTTAGGAACATGGATGTACATGAGACACCCTCCTCTCGGTAATTTTCCCCCCAAATTTAACCCATTCCAGTCACTGTAGGAGCAGTAAGCAGCTGCAAAGCATCACCCAGGAACTAAGTCCAGGTGTGATGTCAGTGTCGGGAGAATGGCTCCTCTATCACTTCAAAACTGCTCCAAATTTTAATAGTGATTATTCTGATACAAGAACTGCTTTCTAAGTGAGTGTGGCATGGCTGCTGGTTGCTATGGTGACCATTGGGCAAACCCATGATCTATCAGCCTGCCACTGTGTTTGTTGGAAATCAGGAGAAGGACATGGAGGGTCATGAGCTCCTGAAACTGCAAACTGCTGAAAACCACAGAGCAAGAGTATCAGTAAAGTGTATGAGCAGTCAGGCTCACATTAATATTCAACATTTCACAAAACTGTGGGACGTTCTGATTTAGGGCATTGATGCGGCAACATATACATAATTTGAACATATTTTAAGATAAACATTAAGATATTATTTAACTTTACGAAAAGTTCAAGTTAAATATGAAGCGCATATTGAAGTTAAAAGTCATAAGGACACAACAAATGTAGTATGCAACAGTGAGAGGTCTGCTTGTGAGCTGGGAGCAGTCAAATCGAACAGGAATACTAGGGGCAGCACTAAACCAGGGCTGCTGGAACTAAAGGATTGAGGTTAGAATGAAAACAGAAGAATTAGAGCAGGGTGGGTCGGGTAAAGAGAGGTGCAGGACAGGATGTGCTTTTTTACCAAACCGCCGAGGATGAAGAACACCATGAACAGGCGCCCGAGGGTCGTTTTTGCATAGACGTCTCCGTATCCCACGGTGGACATGGTGACCATTAGTAAATAGACACATTCCCAGTAGGAAAGCGTCTGGGAATTTTGGAAGTTTTCCCAAGGATCCCCTGAGTTTTCCACCTGTGGAGCAGATGCAGGATGCAGACGGTTATATTTCATAGGCGTAATGCAACATGTGACCGCTACGGTTTCCTACACATTACCAATCTGTCTTTAGAATCTCATTATACAACGCACACAGCAGCTTCCACAGCAAGCACATATATATTAAAAAAAGAATTAAACATCATTAACCCGAGTCCTGCCTCTGGGCTAATGCTTATCCTTCCTGGCATACAGGTAAATAGCAATCGTGGAATGACATAACTCCCGGTCTGACAGTGGCAGTCTAAACCGCACAGTCGAACAGAGAGAAATGTTTTTGGATGTTATGCTTATGCTGCCATCTAGTGGAGAAATAGCAGTTCAGCAATGGACTCACATTACGTGTGGGTGTTATGACGCGATTATTGGTGCAGTAAGTAAAAAAAGTCTTTAAATGAGATTGCTTTATTCCAGCAACAACTGTAAATTTCACATAAAAAAAGCTCAATGTGAAGCACACGCAGAGCTTCTATGTAAAGCTGGCTTTCAGCTCTGTACACAGCTGGCGTGCTAACATGGCATTAGCCTTTTGCTCAGATTGAGAACTCACCAGATGGATGAATCCTGCAGCTGTTAGCCATGTGCTAATGAAGATAGAACACAGGTTCACCAGCTTGATGGAGTTGCTGTTGGAAACAAAACAAATCCATAATTAATCCAGCTACATTTAATCTAATTAAATCAACACAGAACACGACCGTGACCTGGCAAGAAGAAGCCGCATTTTTTTCATCCTGTTGAGTTACAACACACTTGGAATTCTTAATCGGGCTTCAAATATAACTGATATGAAAACTATGCTTACATAGTTATTACACAGCATGAGGGCAACTCTCCAATAATGAGAGAATGCGCAATGCTGTGACCAATTTTCATCAATAAACGAACAGGCCAAAAACTGGGGAATTCATGCATATTTGCCTTCACTCAAAGAATGATTCAACATGAATAATTTCATTCACAATGATGAATTGTGCATGACAGAATAAGGAAAGTGCTTTGTGATAAAATGCTTTGATACACCCATGTTTTTGGAAGAGCTGTATTCACAGACTGGTGAGTTATATGAGAGTCAGACAGGTTTCGTCGTAGAAATCTTCTGAATAAGTGCTGATGTGGACATGAAAACATAAATTTGGCCTGAGGAACCGACGCTCTACTCGCCAGTAAAAATATCGCTTAAAAATTCAGCCCAACATGAATCGCCACAGAGCATCAGACCTGAATTTAAACTCAAGGGTTTAATGCTTGTGGACTTTTCCCATGTAAATTAAGAGACGGTTTTCTTCCTGCACACGTGGTATTTTTCTAGGGCAAAATTCATTCAATGATGCTTTTTATGAGCGGAGAGAGTGTGTTCTGAAATGCTTTTAACGCATTTGGCTCAAATTTTTCGGGTTATGAAGCCTTGTCGCCACTATGAAGGACCTTAGTTTTCTTAAAAATGTTTCCAACACAAATTAACAGCAGTAAAGAAGACCAATTTATACAAAATGGCATTTCAGAAAGCAAAATAACAAATGACTTGCTTAAGTTCATGTAGAGAGTGTGTGTCAACAGTGAAAGTTCATGTTCTTCACTTTTCTAAACCACAGAATGTGGCATAAATTCATAATTGCATTCAAATGCTTGTCCCCAGTATTCGAGAAACATACCTTGTTTTTAAGATGTTCAAAAACTGCAAAATTTCTGAAAACTGAATCAGCCTTAAGGCTCTGAGGAACCGCAGGCCTGTCAGAGAGAATAAAATCAAATTTAATATTTAATTCAATTTTCCCATGCGGAGAAAACAATCTTCACCAAAAACAAAGCACTCAAACACCAATCAACATTGCATTCGTACAGATTAGAGCTAAATCCCGTCTCCGAAAGGATATTAGACAGGAGGAAATGGCACAGAGAGGGATAAAACTCCAAGATTAGAGAGGGTTCAGGATTTCGGAGGGAGCAGATATGCACAAAAATCTGTAATTATAACCAGTCAAAGACATTTGAGAAAGACAAAACACATAAAAATGGATTAAAATCCTTGAGCCTGTGCGGACCGGCCTGTACAGCCGATGCCAGGGTTACACCGTCCATCACCAGCAGCTGCTCTGGGTTCATGGTGAGTCCAACACACAGGGACACACAATGGGCTCACTCTATTTGCTTATTTTAAACCCTATTCTGTCCTGCCTTCCGCCCTACACACAACTTTACTGAGGTCCATTATTATTAAGGAGATTTAATCTCCCTTTAGAGTCAGGAATAAGAAATGGAGGTTTCCCAGATGTGTCACTGCATAGGGAACACTGACACTATCTTTAGCAGAAGCACATGCTGTGTAAAAAGGTTGACCTGAGAATTTAATTACGTAACCTGCATTCATTTGGCGAAGTAGCCTACAGTAAGAGCATTCAGTAAGGTTACTGAAGCAGCCACACAGCAGATCAGACAGGGTCAGATTCATGTCGAGCATTAATCAGCTCAGCTAAGAAATAGTGTATAAACCACTCAGCAGTAGGGCTGGGTTCAAAAAATCGCTTTTCCGATTCAGATCGATTTTTTATTTTAATTTTCGATATCGATTCATTTTGTTCAAAGATCGATCTTTTATTAGTGCATTTCCATCTTGCTTGTGAATATTCAATATTTGATCCGGGAGTGCCATCTAGTGATAGAATATTGTTCTGCATGCATAAATTTGCAGCTCCATGTCCGCTGGTGGACACGTCTGCACAAGGCGCTTAAGATACCCTGCTGAACACCGTTGTTCTTCTCGAACGCGCCAAATCCAGATAACCCTTAAATGATGAATTACATTCATATTTTAATTAGTAACGAGTAGCGAAGTGGCCAGTGTCAAAGTAACGAAGTAAAAGTATACTTTTTATCTTTTAAATGTAGTAGAGTAAAAGTAAAAGTCCTAAAAAAAAAAAAAAAAAAAAAAAAAAAAAAACTCAGGTACAAATCCTCAAAAAAAAAAAAAAAAACTTAAGTAATAAATTTCCCGACGTAACGGATAATAATGAATAAGTTAATTGCAGGTAGAGGTATTTTGACTACGTGTCATATAAATGTACATCGAGCAGTGTTTCATTGATAGAAAGCATGCTGCAAATGCGAAACTACCTGTTGACGGTAAAAATGTACTGTGATCCGCACGTAACTGCAGTGGACACCACTGGTTACGCACGGAACGGTAAATTGAGGCCGGATTTTCAAGCTACAAGTAATGATGAGAGAACAAAGTCAACGTTGGATATAAATTTCGGTATCAGATCTTTATTTTAAGCTCAACTACATGTGTTGGGAGATATATTTTCAATAACAGCGTCGGGTGGAAGTTTAGTTATAAAACGTGCCAATTTTTGTCCACCATTTCAACCAGTTTTCAAATAAAAAAAATCCAATATTATTTTCTTTGTTGAATGTATAGTAATATTTATCTCTGTACAGTCGAACATGTCCATGTGGGCTATTTTGGGCAAGGATATTGGTTTAAATTCAACAACATTTACTGGAAAATGAACTTGCAAAGTGAAGCATGTAATATTGACCCAGTTTCAGAGAATAATAGTCTACTGACTGTTAAGTCTATGTTGCACTTTATTATGTTGATTGATCAAATGTGTTGGTCAACAAAAAGTATTTTCAAGAAACAAGTTTGGGGTCACTTTTTAGTGTGAACTTTAATATTTGAAATATTGTGCCTAGTTAGAAGGTTTCTTATTAATAATTCAACTGAAAGTATAATTTTTGCCATAAGTTCTCCAAGACTCCCTTTCATATTCAAGCAAAACAGGTACTTAAGCTGAAATATCCTTCAATGAATCGATATTGGATCGAACTGAATCGAATCGGGACCTTGTGAATCGAAATTGAATCGATTCAGGAAATCAGTGGCAATACCCAGCCCTACTCAGCAGGCATAAATTAGCTATAGTAGAATCATTCAAAAGACAAACTAGCAGTCAGAACAAGCAATGGTCACTAATGTGACTGTGTCCCCCACTGCATGCACATGTTGGTGCTAAATATAAGCAAAATTGCTCAACTGGTTCTTGAGATATCGTGTAAACAAGGTTTACAAGGACAAAATCTATGTAATTGCCCTGTGACCTTGAAAATGACCTCAAGGTCACCAAAATCGACTGGTGTAATGGACGTCCCCCCCCCCAGTACATATTGGGGGTAAATATGAGCAAAATGGTGTACTGGTTCTTACAATACTGTATTAACACCATGGCACATACGTACGTACGAATGGACTGACGGACGAAGCTGAATACTATACCCCGTCCGCGCGCTTCACAGCGACAGGGGACAACAAAGAAAACACTACGAAACTAAGTCTCATCTGTCATAATTGAGCCTGACAGCATGTCATAATGAGATCATGGTTGACACATCTTTCTAACCCCTCCCCAATAAGAGGAGCTATAAGCAAAAAAATGGAGGATGTAAAAGGTACGGCAGCCGTAACATATAAAGTGATGCAAATGAACCCAAATCTCAACAAGCCCTCAGACTCACAGAGAGTGTCTTACACACTGAATTCCTAACCCTCGACTCGAGGGAACGATGTAGACCGACTGAGTGAACGAGCTCTTACAACAGCCAAAATTACTCTGAGAGGTACTCATGTGAGGTGAATGAACTGCTCTGATTTCCCAGTGAAGGGCATGTTCTGTGAGTAATGGGGTGAGACCCAGAGCTAATGACATCACACACAGGATATAAATTTATCCAGGAGGAGATTACAGGTCAGATAAAGCCTGTCCTGCACAGCTGTGCAGATTTACAACACACCTTTCCCAATTACCCAGTGACGCACAATCTACTTTATATTTATCAAATAGTTTTTATTATTTGCGGCACCTTTTATTATTATTATTATTATTATTATTATTATTAGTAGTAGTAGTAGTAGTAGTAGTAGTAGTAGGAATTGTAGTACTAGTACTATAATAAAGATATTATTATTTTATGAACTAATTATTATTGCATTATTGTCATTATTATATATTTGAATCTCACAGAAGAGATATCATTATCAGAAGGCACAAAAGAGTACGTTACATTTGTCACAGATCAGTTCAAATGCCTTCAGTTCCCTCATGCAGGAAACTGTCATGATACAAATCATCGGACCCTCACTCAGGGCACTTAAAAGAATTCACTGCAAAGTAAGGTAACAGTGAGCCTAAGTGTTCTTCATGTTATTGATGTACTGTAGGTCTGATCAAAGCCATTATTCCTTCAGAAAGGTCTATTTCAATCAGAGATGCAGCAATACATTCTAAAGCCCCCTACAAAAATATTGTTTTGGAGCTACAACCTTTACAAAAACATTTGGCCCCCACCAGATGTGGGGCCCCCGATAACTGTGGGCCCCAATAACAGCTGCACCGGCGAAGGTCCCAAAATCTCACATTATCATATCCAACATGAGCATGAATGAATGGAACTACCATGATAACATCCTGTTCTTACGTTCCTGCCTGGGGTTTCATTTCGATAATTCACTGAGTTGATATCGCTACCCCAGTCTTACCCCAGTTAGAGAGGAAGCGGAGACAGGACGACGCGGAGAAACGTAGTGGGTCTCTCTCCTCCTTCTCTGCGGCCGGCCCTTGGCCCAGCTTTACCCGGTAACCGTTCTGGAACAGCTCTGTGCAAGATTTCTTACGCCTCCGAGTGCTGTGGAGTGCCTGGCTTCGCGTGGTGCCGTTCGGCCGGCGGTACACCAAGATCTTACTCGGGATCATGACGGGCGGTAAAAGTCACGAACCGGTGTTTCCAGCAAAGAGAAAAAAGCTTAACGGGATCAGAGTCAAAATCGCAACCGAATTTTATCAAGATTAGACCGCTTCAGTGTAATTTTATAGGAGCAAGAGCCTTTAGCTCGTGAGTGCACGGCCACGAGAAGAAGCGACAGGAATAAACCAAACCTGGGGGCCGGATTTTAACACCAAATCTCCAGCATTCCCACGTACGACAGCCCCAAAGCCCGCGTCCGCCAGGATATTACACCATAATCTTCTTTTGTGACGCCCAAGGAAAAAACCGTATAAATATCCTCTGCACTACTGCTGTCACAGGATGTCATTTCAGGACATTCAGATGAGGAAAATTAAAATCCACTGGCTTTCCGTAATTTGTCCCCGGGCCTGAAAACCACTCGTGTGTCATTTTAAGTACCTCTAATGCCTCATTTAAGGTTTTATTGACAAAATGCTTTTTCTAATTTTAAAACTCTCATGGGGTTTTGCAGAACAGCTGGAACTGGGAAAGGGGGGGAGAGAGATAATTGAGCGAAGTCAATATATTTATTTACCAGAGCAAGTCTACAGCAACGAGAGTTCACTACAGCGGTGTTTCCCAAACCTCTCCTGGCGTACCCCTTGTCCTGCATGCTTTAGATCTCTCCCTGCTCCAGCACAGGTGATTCAAACAATTTGCTTATTATCAAGCAGCTTCTGGGGTTAATTATGACCTGATCATTTGAATCACTACTGCTGGAGCAGGGAGAGATCTAAAGCATGCAGGACAAGGGGTACGCCAGGAGAGGTTTGGGAAACACCGCACTACAGCACAACGGAAGAACTTCTCACACATGCCAGATCTCCAAGTTGCTTTACCTTGTATTTTTGTCCAATAAATTCCAAACTAGGTTAATATAAATCCCACATTGGAAAAAGGAAAGCACTGGTCTAGCTGGGTCAAATTTGCCAAAAGCTATTAATTCCACTAAAGTGCACACTATCATTTGAGATAAATTGATTTTCACTGCTTTTGCTGCCAAAATAAATGTTAGATATGTGACACCAGGTGTCTGCCACAGCAAGGCTTCAAAACTGATACAGCACTGAGGGCTACACCATTTGTGATTAGAGTTAACGTTAGAGTAAGGGAAACCAGTAACGACTCATGTGAACTAAAGACGTTTACCAGAGATAAAATGATGTCATGTCAGTTTTGCGGATCAAATTAAGTGACAACTTTTTGAAACGACTGGGTGGCACGGTGGCGCAGTGGTTAGCACTGGTCATGGGTTCGAATCCAGCCTGGGGCCTTTCTGTTCGGAGTGTGCATGTTCTCCCTGTGTTCGCATGGGTTTCCTCTGAGTGCTCCGGTTTCCTCAGTCCACAGTCCAATGGCATGCACATCAGGAGACGCTAAATTTCCCAAAGGTATAAGTGTGAGGGTGAGTGGTGTGTGAATGGTGTGTGTGCCGTGCGATGGATTGGTGAGCTGTCCAGGGTGGGTCCCTGCCTTTCACCCAGAGTCAGCTGGGATAGACTCCAGCTCCCCCGCGACCCCAGTGAAGAAGTAGTGAGTGTAGAGAGAATGGATGGATGGAGAATGGATGTTTGGAACGATCATCATCAGGGTCTTGATACAGTCATTTTAAATGACAGCCCCCTCTTGTGGAATAATCTAATACACGGAAACTGCTCTAATTCTGAAAAACACTGATTTCACTACTCTTCTTGTGCTAAGCGGAATGACATAGATGCACTGATTATTGTTTATGGAGTGAAACAGACTGAATATCTACGTATCCATGATAGCGCTAGGAATCACTGAAGCAAAAAAGAAAAGACAGAAATTGGTCAGTAATTTCTTGCTCAAGCCTAAAAATACAAGGCTGCACTAACACTTCTCTTCAAATGTTTAAAATTATTAATCTGTTTATGAAGCAAAAATGCAGTTGTCTAATTACTTGGGCTACCTGTAAGGTACCTTGAGTCTACGTATACGGTTTCGTTTATCTATCCATCTGGCTATCTATATATCGTCAAAAGTCGAAAGTCAGAAATTACCCAGAAGCGTTTGCATATCGCGTCATATAAACGAGGCCGCACACAAGGTCACTACCCATTTCCATCTAGGTCAAGGGTAGCCCGAGTGTGCGCCTACTTGACATCAAGTCTCCATTACATGAAGTAAATTCAAAATTATTCCAAATAGTTGAGGGCTAAACACAGTATAGGAGCCATGTCTATCAAAAGATCTAACTAAATTTATGAGTAGACCGCCTTCAGTCATGCCTAATTTTCAAACGCAAAGTGAGAATGCTTATTTAATTAACTGGTTTTCTCAAGCACTACACCAAACAGACCACCAGATGGAAACAAAACACAAACTTTTCGTGGAAAGAATATGGGTAGTGTATGACAAAAGCTACAACTCTACTCCCTCCATCTCATCTTGCATTCGTGAATCCTGCATCTCCAAGTACATTACTATAACTAAGCATCCTCATTTCCAATCACGTATTTTTAATAACAAATAATAATTCATAATAAAAAATTGTGACCTCAAACCGCACTGTTCAGGTACAAAATTATGAAATATATTAGTAAATAATCACACAACTGAAATTTATATAGCAGTTAACCCTAAGAGCACTGAAATAATTTTTTTTAATATAAATTTAATTGTCTTGTGCTGTTGAAAACCTACCATGTGGCTACTTGTTTAAAAGAGCTCCCCTGCGGGAGGTCTTTTAAACAAGTGCTTTCATTTTGATATCTTACATCATTGAGCAACAATAGCTGCATTTAGTGCTCGAAGTTTCATTCCAAAACTACAGCACTAATTAAGACAGATTTTATCCTGCAGTTGGCTAACGGCATCTGTGCATAGGAGCGAGCACCTTTCCTCTGCAGTGACTGCGTCACTGGGACACTGCAGCGTGAAATGACCCAGCGTTTGGCAGGACACACTTTTGGAGCAGAGGCCGTGTCGAAAAGAATTAAAACTGGCAGAGGAGGGGGGGGAACGAGGCGACCAGCCCAGAAACACAGCTGCATATTCCAAATTACAGGAAAAATGAAATTACAGAATGACATTCCAAACCGGCTAACAGCCAAATCGTACAAATAAGGGTTGAGATATTAGAGCACGTTCTTCTTCAATAACCATTAACTGGGCTTAAAACTGGAGCAGAACATTCACGCCGATGCAATTTGTAGAGTCAAATTTAACAAATTCTCCTGGTGAGCTCAGTAGCACTAAGAAAATGCCCACACACTTAAGCCCGTATTATTCCTGTACGGCACACGTCGACAGACTTCTTTAAAAAAGTGTCGGATACAGATTCTTTTATGCCTCAATGAAGAGTCAAACTACCACTGCAGTGCAAACTATCATCCCTGCGGTGATTATATGTATATCTTCATACCCATAACCAACTGACCTTATCTGTGAATGCTACTGTATCAACTTTCTATATCCATGACAACCATTAAACTCCAGCCAATGAAATTGTTAATAACCAATGGCAGTGTCCGCAATGTTACGAATATTCAACAGGTACAAGACACTGTCAGACAACATTTTTTTCAGCCTCTCTGATGTGATTTTGGTCGTCAGACACATTTTTACAAGTATAAACCAGGCTTTAGAATGCAGCACAATGTGGTTGGGTAGATCTCCAGTCATTCAGGTATATCCTACAACTCTGCACAATAGCGCCCCCCTTTGGCCAATAGTGAGCCGACAGCCTCCTGGTGGACCCCCCACTGCTGCCAGCTAGACTCTGTAAACAGTACGTTGTCTGATACTATAACACTGAACGTTTCAAATGGCGTGCTCAGCCACCCATTGGAGATAAATCTTCCGCCACGGTAGCAATGACATAGAAGACAACCCATTACGTCATCGATGTAGGATAAGCTCCACCCCCAGCTGTGAGGCACATTGATGACGCAGTTTGTCTCCCTCCCACAATCCCCAAACATGCATGTCTCTCCCGACCCAGGGAGACACTCGGCGCGATGGAAAATCATTAACGCCAAGCGCGGAGGGATTCCCACGGTCCGGAGAGAACAACCTAAATCCGCTAATCCTGTTAGCTACGGCAGACGCAAGAGACACCGCCCACGCTCTAGATAACGAACTCGCACTGTGACCTCGTCTGTACAGGAGACACGCCCCTTAGCGGCTCACGAAGAGTTCTGCGAGAATAACGGCAGGGCACTTAAATAATAAAAAAAAAAACACCAGTAGAGATCAACTTTGACTGAATTCACAGATCGTTCTCTATAAAGCCACTGGAGATAGCACAAGCATCTACTCAACTGCATCGGACGCCGAAACAAGATCATAAATTATTATTATTGGCATGCCCAACTTACCTAATGTTGGTAAACATACTAACCCTAACGAATATAAACACTATGCACAAGTTGGGCATGTGTCAAGCGCAAAATAAGTAGGCCGACTTGGACTGTTTGAAAGTATTCAGCAAATTCCTTCATAATTAACAGTTTGAGCTATCCTAGCTCTCAAACATGTGAAAACTCATTCATTATAACTGACTCAGATGTAGAAGGTGACAAAATGATATTATGAGGAGCCATTATGCATCAGAATATATCAACAAAATCGGTAAGATCAGCAAAAAAGCAAACGTTGTTGATGTAATTTCTTTGCACTATTGAGATTAACCACTAGGTGGCAGTATCAAGCTTCGCACTCCACATGAAGAGCAAGTTACTAATAGGTAACACTAGGCAGGTGCTTTTGTTCATTTTCAACACGGTGCCATCAATCCAACAGAAAACTAAACACATTATTGACACCAGTCCTGTTCCTAAGAATCAGCCATCTGGCCGGTCATCAGTTACATTCTAATTTAGTATTCCTGACAGTTCAGCAGCAAGAAATCTAGCTTTTGAATGAAATATGCTTTGAGTAAAAACCTGCAGGCTGTTAGTTCTCCAAGAACAGGGTCGGGGGCAGCAACGATGACTGGTTGGTTAAAATCAGAGGCGTCAAAAAAAAAAAAAAAAAAAAAAAAAACCCTTTCAACTAATGCATACTTTTGACCCGTTTTCAATCATTTTCCCAGATCAACGAGTTTTTTAATGATTAGAAAATTCCATCAGCAGTTAAACATACAGCTTCATTCTTAATGCACTGTTGCGGTGATTAAACACCAAATTCAATTCAGAAAAACGTTTAATTTGCTATAAAACAAGAGATAAACAACTCCGCAGTTTGCTATTAGCAACCTGCGCTTCATGATTGTTTAAATTACAATAAAGATTGGCATCAAGTATCTAAGATTGAATGTTGAACAGCAACTTTGCATTTTACAGTGGGGTGCAAAAATTTGGGCACCCCTGGTTTAAATGTCTGTTACAATTAATCTCCAAGTGGATTGAAAGCAAACCTGAACACTAAATGCTACAAAGTTAAACATGACACATTTCATCTCATTTTAAAGCAAGAACAATTTTTTACAGTTTTTACAGTTTCAAAATAATAAAACAAGGAAAAAGACCTTATGCAGAAGTTTGGGAACCCTGTCAGCTAGTACTTTGTAACTCCTCCTCGGGCAGCTATAACAGCTTGCAAACGCTTCCTGTAGCCAGCTAAGAGTCTTTCAATTCTCGTCTTTGGAATTTTTCCCCATTCTTCCTGACAGAACACCTCTAGCTCAGAAATATTCCTCGGCCTTCTTGCGTACGCGGCATGTTTGAGGTCGCTCCACAGATTTTCAATAATATTCAAGTCTGGGGACTGTGATGGCCATTCCAAAACCTTCATCCGTCTTTCCTGGAGGTACTTCATGGTGGATTTTGAGGTATGCTTTGGGTCATTGTCTTGCTGGAATACCCAACGTCTCTTCAACTTCAATTTCTGGACTGAGCCTTGAACATTCGCCTCTAGAATGTCTTGATATTTGGTGGAATCCATTCTTCCTTCCACCCGCACAATATTGCCGGCGCCCCCAGCTGCTACACAACCCCAAAGCACAATGGATCCACCTGCATGCTCATCAGTTGGCAACATGTTCTCCTCTACAAATGTTTCACCCTTTTTTCTCCAAACATACCTTCTTTGGTTGTGGCCAAAAAGTTCAATTTTGGTTTCATCAGTCCGAAGCACATTGTTCCAATAGGCTTGAGGTTTCTCAAGGTCCTCTTTTGCATACTTCAGACGCTTAATTTTGTGTTCAGGTCGTAGGAAAGGCTTCTTTCTTGCAACTCTGCCATGTAGGTCTTTGTTGTTTAAGGTAAGCTGTATTGTTGTCCTGTGAACAACTAGACCTGTGTCTGCTACTCTTTTTTGCAGCTCTTTTGCAGTGATGTGTGGGTTCCTCTGAGCATTTCTCACCAGATCTCGGGCCATTCTATCTGAAATTTTTCTTGGTCTTCCAGATCTTGCCTTGACTTCAATTGTTCCATTTGTTTTCCATCTTCTTACGATGTTTCTGACAGTGAAATGAGTAGTTCGAAACGTTGCGAGAGTTTTTTGTAGCCCTCTCCTTGTTGGTAGAAGTGAATTATCTTGATTTTGACATCCTTGGGCAACTGTCTAGAGGAACACATGGTTTTAACACCAGAAACAACAGCCACTACAGTGGGATACTTTAGAAGGCATGGAGTTACTTCAGAATATATAGTTCAACCCTGAAATTATATTCACCCGACTCATTGAAGCCCACACGAGTAAATCACCGGAGTCTGGGCCTTAGTAATCATCTTCTTAAAAGGCAACAAAGAATAATCCAAAAGGGTTCCCAAACTTTTGCACAGGGCCCTTTTTCCTCTCTTATCATTTACAAACTCAGAAAAATTGAAATAAAAAGAAACCTTCCTATAACATTTGCAGAAAGGTGTCATGTTTAACTTACTTGCATTTAGTGTTCAGGTTTGCTTTCAATCACTTGGAGATTAATTGGAACAGACATTTAAACCAGGGGTGCCCAAATGTTTTCACCCCACTGTATCTCTCATCTTACCTTAATGAAGACAGCGGGCCACATCGGACAGAGCTGAGTGTTTTTGGTAGTCAGGAAATGGCAATTTAAAAATGACTGAAAACCGGTCAAGATCGAACATTAGATGAAAGAGGTGTTCAGCGCCTCTTCTACTTTCAGCTAACCAGCCGCCACTAGGGGGCAGCCCTGCTCCAGCTGTTGAATGACACGCACTTTGTTTGGGTTACAGTAAAAAGCTGCAGGATGGCGCATCTCTCGGAACAGGGTTGGGGATCCCTGCTCTAAAGCGGAATCAAAATGACCGGTCTTCCCCACGCGTGCACACTGTTGGACTTTACAGGTCTGTTCCCGTTAACTCCAGAGTGGTTAAAAATGTCAATTTCTGCAATGAATCCAGTGTGCAACTCGTCAGACTCAGGATGGATATAGACTTGTCTGGACTGTTATAATCCCAATATTCATAGCAATACGGACGTTACGATATGACAGATGCCACGGAATCAGATTTAAATATAGATTAATAGAAGCACGTTGGGATAGTCAAAAACAATAAAAACCTCTAAATGTATGTACTGCATAATATATTTAGCATATGTGTACTCTTATTTGGTGACACGATTTTATCCTTTTAAAAAAAGAAAATCGGGATCATCATGGCAAGAGTGGGGTCTGAAGTCTGTCTCATTACCATATTTAAGTCCACAGCCTTGCACACAGGCAGACGTCACGTAATGACATGGAGCACTTCCATCAATATCATAGTATATCACATGAAAGACAGTTCAGGTTTGCTAGAACGGAGTGTGGAAACTTCGGCAAAGCAATTGGATGAGGTGTGCTTTGTGAAGAGTTATATTGAGAATGTATAGTGGAGGGTAGTGTTTTAAGTGTTAGAAGAGAGGGTTAGCTTTGTAAGGATTACAGTAAAGGGTAAGATTTGAAAGGATTATCTTTTCAGGGTAAGAGTCGAGTATTAGCTTGGTAAGGGTTAACACAAAGGGTTAGCTCTGTGTGGGTTAGAGTCAAGGGTTAGCTTTGTAAGGGTTAGAGTAGAGGGTCAGTTTTATAAGAGTTAGAGTATACAGTTAGTAAGGATTAGAGGAGAGGGTTAGCTTTGTAAGGGTTAGCGTAGAGCAGGGCTATTCAACATTATCCTGCAGGGGCCGGTGTGGGTGCAGGTTTTCATTCCAACCAAGCACTATACACACCTGGCACCACTAATCAACCCCAAGAGTCCTTACTAATGAGCTTGATTAGTAGTATCAGGTGTGTAAGTGCTTGGTTGGAATGAAAGCCTGTACACACACCGGCCCCCGCAGGATAATGTTGAATAGCCCTAGAGGGTCAGCTTTGTAAGGGTTAGAGTAGAGGGTTAGTCCCTCACATAGACAGAGGAACGATACTCACCGAGCCAGCTTCTGTGTAAATACACCGACACAAACACCGGCGGAACCGTGAAGAAGTCCACCACGGAGTTCACCTCCAGCCAAAACCACAACTTATCATTGGCTGCAATAAACTGTAGGAAAAAAATGGCAGTTGAGTCTACAGCTATATTCCATAGATTATATTTTCTTTTATTTACAGATTTTTATAAAAGTTCTCATGTATCGCAAGCCTTACACCTCTTCAGAAACTACAGGGGAGACATATAACGATGCAGTAAAACTACAAACAGGGTGAACATTATATTACACATTATATCAATAATAACTAATTATTAAACATAAATAGCGACTCATCCTCAGCCTAGAGTTGCACCTACTGGCACAGAAATCACCACAGTGACACATGCGCTTAAAGTTTTTGGCATAAATTGCACACGCCTGGCACAATTTTTATAAAAATGCTATTGTATGAGCATACTGTTCAACAGATACTAATCATGCACAGACCCAGGAACAGAACCTTCACCAGCTGGCCTGCGTCACAGATGATAAAATGCTAATTATTTCCTTAATTATTTTGGTTCTGTGTTAAATTTATTCAACATTAGGGTGGGGCTAAACTGCTGTAAATAAGGTGCAGGGAACTCAAAGACCACACAAGAAGGATTAACTTCATCTCATCTGTTTTTGTAAGCTGGTTAGATCTTCCATTGAATTAATTGGACACCATTCGAAAACACAGCATTTGAGTGTCCATGCGAAGCCCTGATTGTGGTCCATTTTGGGGGTTTTATATTACGATTTTCAAGAAGCTTCTGATTTAAATGTGGTGACCCTTCAATTTTAAGTCCTATCATGGTTTCTGATGTAATAACTAAAGCCTTGCAGCAGTGCAGAATATTATTACCACTGCAGCAGTTTTATAACATTCATGCAACATTCCAAAAACATTTTTAGAATGTTTTGTGTGGGTAGCGACAGAAGCTCAGCTTCTCAAAGGACACAAAGGCTTTGGAGATTGCAGATGAGCACACAGATGCGGTTAGTCCGAGCATAATGAAGCAGCGCACCATTATAAACCAATGAGCATCAGGAAGACATGACATTTGCAATGACTACACTGGGGCGACACACGCAGATACCCTCAGCATAACTTACTCGCAGGCCAAAGTACAGCAGGAAGAAGACGTTGAACGCCATGTCGATCTGTAGCGTGAAATCTTTGTAGAAATTCTGACATGACTCTATGGGGCTGGGGGAGAGAGAGAAAAGTGTTTTATTTCATTTACAAGCAAAGCATGTTGTATTAAAAGTGCAGCATTACAATTTCACAAAACAATGTGCAATTTAAGCTGCACCGTCAGTCGAATGAAATTGTTGCAGGTGATTCGACAATTCAAAGCAAGACCAGCATGACGCAATGTCGTGTTCGTAACTGATACGCAAATTACTTGACTGACTCCACATGAAAAATTTTAACTAAACAAGCCTTACAATTCGTAACTAGCAATTGATAGTAAGTATCAGACAGATCGAACAGATCAAAAAGCTGAGTGAAGCAAATCGAACACGGATTGCTTGCAAAAATATTCCCCACACACTGCGGAAAGCAGGCAGTGCCCGTATTTGCCCAGACCTGGACTGAATCGACGAGTAGGTAACAGCTACTTGAGATGCAAAGCTGGCTGTTGCCTGGGAATGACATGTTAAGCACATTATTTAAGACTAATACTGAGCTACACAGCTCGTGCACGGGTTCTGTTATGGCTCATGCAATACTGTACAAGTGTGTGCAATTAACAGGAGGAATGGTGCGGATTTCACCCTTCAAAATGGCTGAAGTGGAACAAATGAGGTTATTTCGTGCGTCAGCCAAAGCCATTTACTATTTTAAATATGACGGACAACACTGTGCACCATATTTTTATCTATAAACTCCATATTGTCTTTCAGTCTCACTGAAGGATAAAGCATTGAGAAGACATAATGGAAAAAATATGATGTAAAATTCTGCACAATGAAATATTGGGTCATATTTACCCTCAGAGTGCTAAATGCAACTATTGTTACTCAATAATCTAAGATTTCAAAATCACTGCTGTTGAAAACCTATCGTGTTGCAACTTGTTTAAAAAACACCCACAGTTTTCAACAGCACAAGATAATCAAATTTATATATTTTTTAAATTCATTTCAGCGCTCTAAGAGTAAATGCACAGCCCTGTGAAATGAAGAACATTTTTACACCCCAGGTCACTAAGTATGCGGTTTAAAATAAACTGGAGAATTCACTGGCCCTTACTATTTTACCTTTTTTGTTTCACTTTCCAGACCAAAAAAGAAGGTAATCAAGTTACCCACTTCACAAAAACAGAGGATACCATCTCAACAAGCAATCTGGCTTTATTTAATCTAAAATAAAGACAGAGTCAAGAATGAACCATTAAATTTCATAACATTTTCCCTTTAGACATTTTAAGACCGCTTTCTATGACACAGCCGCTATGTAATGTCATAATTTGTTTGCGGTTTTAGACTAAAATTAAGAACAAGTGTCAATTTTATCCCGGCCTAAATGTGACCAGAGTTTGGAAGCGACAGAACCCCTATCAGATTAACATCAGACTGACTCGTCAAATATGCTCCACACACAACTGCAGGAGGCAGGTTTAGCACAGATAGCACTGTGCAGGATTGCTAATACAGACGTTACATATGTTGGCTTCCTTCAGCTGTAATATAATGCAATGTGACATCTGTAGACCATGAGAATCACTGGAACAAAAACAGCCGGCTGACAACCCAGACGGAATAGTTATTTTTAGCCTTGCACAGATATATTCACAAGGTTGGCAAGAATGGGACAGTCATAATGCAAGATTTTTCCATTTTACGCATGATAGACCATTCAGTACTACAGGAGTGCTGGGGACTATTATTCCCGAAACAGGCCACACAGTACCACAGGAGACTGAATATTTTACATCCTGCAAGAATCACAGGACTGCAGTAGAACCAGTGACTGCTCTACATCCCAAAGGTTGCCTTCAATTCTCAGTTAAGCGAAGAATATTTTCATTCAAGAGATGGAAAGACTGCAAGATTGCAATAATCAGAATAAATCATCCATCACTGAATGTGATTGGCTGAGATCACTGAGGAAACGACTGGAATCGCACGACTGCAGCACATAAATAGCTCCCATTTTCTGAATATAATTATTCACTTTATAACATTTTAAGGGTGACTTTGTAGCACAAGAAATTTACTTCACAATGAAAGTCAAAGGAATTGTCGGTCAGAATGTTTGTTTTTTTTTGTAAAAAATGCCACTATAATACCACAGAAGGGCCAGGTAAGAAAATATTTGTGCAGAAAGAAAAATTGGATTAAAGAAAATCATGTCCTAAAAGCTCGGGCATATGGGCACCCTCTATTACATTACAGCCCCATAGGCAGTTTTACCAATCGCATTTCAGGATTGATCATTCAAAACATTAGCTGCATTTGGCACAAAAAGTAATATGATAATATATATGTGTCCGGAGGGCAACTCCTCATTAAACACTTCTCTATTGCCACCTGTCACCAGACGTCACGCTCATACATACTAATCCAAGAAAGAAATCACACAAGCCTGTAGAAAATAGTGGAAATTTATGCTTAGGGCGCTGAAATTAATTTCAAAAAATACAAATTTAATTATCTTGTGCCGTTGTTTAATTATGTTGCGCTGCATGAGCTCTTTTTAAACTAGTTGCCCCATGACAGGTTTTCAACAGCTTTGATTTTGATATCTTACATTATTGAGTAACAATAGCTGCATTTAGCGCTCTAAGGGTTAAGAATCAGTCAACATTTGTCAATCTGTTTAATTTACTCTTCCTTACTACTGACCCTCCCTAAACAGGCGGTCACTAAATCAATAAGAGGCACGGTGTCTGTTTTTTTTTTTTTTACAAATATAAATAAAACCAGAGAGCATTGTACAGTATACACTCATCAAGTGTACACAGTAACACACACTCTCATCAATCTCATAGGGGTCAGTCCATATCTAAGCATCCAGACCCTCCCAGATGACCCCCTCAGAAATTTCTCAAAAAATTCATATGGGTACCTCTGGTGGACTTATGAAATAATACCAAGTATTAGACCAATATCCCTAATAGTTTTGAAGTGATGGCCTGTCACAATTTTAAGTTTTTTTTTTTTTTTTTTTTAATTTTGACGAAATTGTGTTTTGTCCAACTTTGGGCTTCCACTGCTCCTCTATTATTTGACCTACAGATCAGATTTTTGGTTTCCCAGGCCAACTTTTCCCCTAGAATCAGAATTTCTGGTCAGATTAGGCGTATCTACCTTGGTTGCTCCACAATAGGGCTCCAAAGTTGGCCGAAAAGCCAAAAATCGCTGTACTTTTTAAATGCTACAGATCAGAAAGTTTAGGGAATTTAAGCTTGAAATTTTTTTTGTGACCATTCCTGATACCTCTCATGGGTAATCCACTTTAATCTTGTTTGTATCTTGGCAGGAATGAGAAGAAAAATTTTTTTTTTATTTTGCTCGTTTTTCATTTTACGGAAAAATAGCAATTTTGAAGTCCATGGTTCACCATGTGCGCAATTGACCACATCCTTCAAATCTTTACCACAGATTGCTATAGTTGTCAACTTCATCTGATAAAAAAATTGGGATGGTGTTCAGCCTAGTTTATTTTATGTGAATTTTTCAATAGACACACCATATTGGCCATTTAAACGCACCATCGTACATCATAAAATGCTATTGATTTGTTGGAAGTATGAATATTAAGTAATGTTCAGTTCATCATGTTAAAACTTGAACAAATAATGAAATCTTGAGACAAGCACAAACTTGTTTCATCTTATATCATCATTAAATCTGCAATCTGAGGTAAGTGAAGTGTGATGACTTAATCCATAATTCGTCTGAACTCGTTTTGGTATTGCGTAATGATGACCAGTATAAAAGAGCTCCAATGATCAGATTATCATAATCACTCAAACCATGGAGGGTAAGAAGGATTTACCACAGTGTGACTAAGGCACCGAAGTGGGTGATGAATGTCACAATACACGTATGGCAAGAAAAACTGGCTTCTTCAGAGTGGATACCTTAAGCAATGAGGATCAAGAATTGCTCGCCTGGAGATCTGGAGTTATGCTTGAGGAAATTGAGCAAATTTGTTTTCATCATGAGAAGATGTTTTTATCTCGGTTCATGAGTGAACAGCGTACATGTGCAGATCCAGGAAATATTCATACCAAACAGATTTCACGTAAGTGTAATTTCCATGTTTTGGTGTAGCAATTGTATAAGTTTATCCTGATTCCATTACAGATTTGCATAATGTGTGATTTTTAGTCCTCTAAGTTCCTAGCAGTGAATTTAAATTTGATAGTTAGCAATGTTAGCAAAAATTACATAATGAGATTAAAAGCAGCATTCTTATGGTCTCTAACAAAAACCACGTGAACCATTCCAATGTAGTAGTCGTACATGTAATCCATTGTTAAGCTTCAAATAAAACAATGATTTTGCTTGAAAAATTGTATTGAAGTTATTTTTTGCATGTATTTAGCTGTTTCAAAGATGTGGCAAATGTGCTGAATTTGGCAATTGATGCTACACGATGCAGAATTTTCATCAATATCTGCTCGAAATAGGTAACATCATTCAAAAAATTGCAGTAAAAAAACTAAGCTGAACACCATCCCAATTTTTTTGTCAGATGAAGTTGACAACTATAGCAATCTATTGTAAAGATTTGAAGGATGTGGTCAATTGTGCACATGGTGAACCATGGACTTCAAAATTGCTATTTTTTCCGTAAAATGAAAAACGAGCAAAATTATAAAAAAATTTTTCTTCTCATTCCTGCCAAGATACAAACAAGATTAAAGTGGATTACCCATGAGAGGTATCAGGACTGGTCACAAAAAAAATTTCAAGCTTGAATTCCCTAAACTTTCTGATCTGTAGCATTTAAAAAGTACAGCAATTTTTGTGATTTTTGGCTTTTCAGCCAACTTTGGAGCCCTATTGTGGAGCAACCAAGGTAGATACACCTAATCTGACCAGAAATTCTGATTCTAGGGGAAAAGTTGGCCAGGGAAACCAAAAATCTGATCTGTAGGTCAAATAATAGAGGAGCAGTGGAAGCCCAGAGTTGGACGAAACACAATTTCGTAAAAATAAAAAAAAAATACTTAAAATTGTAACAGGCCATCACTTCAAAACTATTAGGGATATTGGTCTAATACTTGGTATTATTTCATAAGTCCACCAGAGGTACCTATATGAATTTTTTGAGAAATTTCTGAGGGGGTGACCCAGGAATTTTCTGATTTTCTGGATGCCTTCACTTGGACTGACCCATAGATCTTACACCCTTTAGGCCAAACACCATATTACTGGAGTCACTGAAAGAAGAGGCTTCAAATGCCTAAACTGAACTAAAGCCAGAAATCGACTACAGAAATCGCCTTCCTCCTCCCTTCAATGTCATTTTGCATTCCCCAATCACCCAGGAGCTGGAAACTGATTCTTCATCACAGGATAAACAGACAAATCCAAGGCCCCAGTGCCTCAGCAGGCTTGTGCCACAGTCTCCGTCAGACAGAGAGTCGTCCATCAGCAGAGTATCTGAGACTCCCAATGGCACGAGAAAGAATTTATCTCAGGAGGTGTAAAATAGAGTGAAGTTTCCTTAGGTCACCAACATTGCCTGGATATTTAGTTCTGGGCAGACTTCAGCGAATTCAGGGGGGGGGGGGACATTTCTGCAAGAAGATTTCAAAGAGCGGGTGCAAGCATATAATAACTGAGATTGAAAGTCATACTAACTTACTGTAAAGCAAAGAGTCAGTTTTTGTTTCCACAAAAAAGATATGGAGGAAGAGTAAAGTGCTTCTGGAGTCAAAAATGCCCAAACATCACAAATGCTGATGTTTAACAGGTTGAAAAAAAGTGAATCTCTGATTGCAAATTGCCAAATCAGGACAAGCATCAAGCCTCATGGCCCCTAAACACTGAATTCAATCAAATTTCTGAGTGCTGCACACAAAATATCGCTGGAAATAAGCAGTCAAATATAGCAATCCTAAGAAATCAAATACTGGCGAACGCCACAGTGTGACACAGATGACATTCCTACCACAATCTCTGTATTTCATAGTAAAATACAGACGCCCATTACAGCGACCAGGATTCACTCGAACCACCCACCACATACCCTGCCTCTGCCAGAGACACACTCACCACAAACCGCTGATACGGTCACAAAATGCTGCGCCAATACTTCAAATGCTAATTTCAAAGAGATTTGAATATTCATAAAAAATAAATATTGTGGTGAAATGACTACAGGACACATGGAATGAATTAATTAGTTCATCAGTGAAGCGAGGGTGAAAATATCCATTAATACATGAAAACAAGATGCAGCATAAATATGAATTAAGAGAATAATAAAAAGCATGTAAAATGCACAACATTACTTCACAACATTCTCAAAAATACAAAAAGAAAACCATTAAAGTCCAGCATGTATTGATCATACTTTATGCACTGCATTACTGTGTAAAACGGAGGGGAACACTTATGCGGTTGCCCTGCATTACTGTGTAAAATGGAGGGGAACACTTATGCGGTGACACAGCATTACTAAGTAAAATGGAGGGGGACACTAATGCGGTTGCACTCCAGTTGTGAGCCGTGAACAGGTCTGTGTGGTCTCTCGGCCATTTCTCTGTAGTGTCACGGGCGGCGGTTGATCCATAACGTCAGGCATGTATACAGACAGACTGCAGCATGCAGCTAATCAAAACCGCAGCCGATGCAGTCAAGCCGCTATCGTCGAGAGCGAGGGAGGCCCCCCAGGGGGGACACAATGAGGTACACAACCTGGTTAACACTTCAATGATTGATTTAGGGCAAAACGCAAGGGCTAAAATAAGAGCTACAGCACCTGCATAGGGCTGGGTGTAGTAAAAAAAAAAAAAAAAAGTATTCTGGGGACGCTAAAAATAACTTTGCTTTTTTTTTTTTTTATTGCTCTTTAGCGTGGCCCAGGGCCTCCCCGAGGTAGAAAGGATGCACCGGCAGTTTCCTTTTTTAGCATCGTGAACTAGGCCGCTATTAGAAGGAAAATGGCGGCTACACGTGCAATTCAATGAAAGAGCCGTCAGCTAAACCTCCCAGAGTTCACATCAGCAGTTTTAATTCATGCCGTCCGTAGGGCTCATGTGCAGCTCCGCTGGCGGAAATACACTCAGGCAGCAGATGGGCTTCATTTATGAATACGCTCTCATCACCCAACAGGACTCTCTAATGCTCATCGCAGTTTAATTCAACGGGACTATCAAGAGTGCGGGACTATTTTCATCCCCATCGCACAAATGCTGCATGCAATCCCATAATGCATGGGACATGAATTAAAATGCACGAGGGAGAGTGAAGCAATTGAAGAACAGGACCTCTCTAGCTGTTATAACTTCAGTGCAAAACTGTTCAGTGCTCACAATTCTGCAACAGAAGGATAATGATTTCATCACTGGATGTCTTTTTGATCCTTTGACATCTGATGGCTGATTGGTCAGATTAATAGAATAGATGCAAATCGGAATGTACCGCAGTTCCTCTTTACCATGTTGATGAATATCGCATTTATGCAAACCTCAAGACCCAGTACTGTACTACAAACCCCAATTCCAACGAAGTTGGGACGTTGTGTAAAACGTGAATAAAACAGAATACAATGATTTACAAATCCTTTTCAACCTATATTCAATAGAGTACACTACAAAGACAAGATATTTAATGTTCAAACGGAGGGACTGAGAGCAAAAGTGTACTATCTGACTTTTTCCAAGTTCTGAGAAAATAAGATTTGAAGTTTTGTTTGAACAGAAAAATCACTTTATTTTGCACTTTACCCTTTTCTGGAGTCAGTTACGAAAATACACATATTTTGTTTGTACAAAATAAAGTGATTTTTCTGTGTGTATGTTCTCAGAACTTGGAAAAGTCAGATAGTAGACTTTTGCTCTCAGCCACTCAACTGATAAACTTTATTTTTTTTTTGGAAATATTCACTCATTTTGAATTTGATGCCTGCAACACGTTCCAAAAAAGCTGGGACAGGGGCATGTTTACGACTGTGTTACATCACCTTTCCTTTTAAAGACACTCAATAAGCGCTTGGGAACTGAGGACACCAATTGTAGAAGCTTTGTAGGTGGAATTCTTTCCCAGTCTTGCTTGATGTACGACTTCAGTTGCTCAACAGTCCGGGGTCTCCATTGTCGTATTTTGCGCTTCATAACGCGCTGCACATTTTCAATGGGAGACAGGTCTGGATTGCTGGCAGGCCAGTCCATTACCCGCATTCTTTAACTACGAAGCCACGCTGTTGTAACACGTGCAGAATGAGGCTTGGCATTGTCCTGCTGAAATAAGCTGGGACGTCCCTGAAAAAGACGTTGCTTGGATGGCAGCATATGTTGCTCCAAAACCTGTATGTACCTTTCAGCATTAATGGTGCCTTCACAGATGTGCAAGTTACCCATGCCATGGGCACTAACACATCCCCATACCATCACAGATGCTGGCTTTTGAACTTTGCGCTGATAACAATCTGGATGGTCCTTTTCCTCTTTAGCCCAGAGAACACGACGTCCATGATTTCCATAAACAATGCCTGGCAATTGCACGTTGAGAAACGTTGTTCTTAAACTGTTGGACTATTTGCTCACTCAGTTGTTCACAGAGTGGTGAACCTCGCCCCATCCTTGCTTGTGAATGACTGAGCCTTTTGGGGATGCTCCTTTTATACCTAATCATGACACTCACCTGTTTCCAATTAACCTGTTCACCTGTGGAATGTTCCAAACAGATGTTTTTTGAGCATTCCTTAACTTTCCCAGTCTATTGTTGCCCCTGTCCCAGCTTTTTTGGAACACGTAGCAGGCATCAAATTCAAAATGAGTGAATATTTCCAAAAAACAATAAAAGTTTATCAGTTTGAACATTAAATATCTTGTCTTTGTAGTGTACTCAATTGAATATAGGTTGAAAAGGATTTGCAAATCACGTTATTCTGTTTTTATTCACATTTTACACGACGTCCCAACTTCATTGGAATTAAGGTTCGTACAATACATCAAATAATGTAATACACAGAGGAGGTAAACAGACAGCATATTCCAATATATACCAAAATTTATTTCCTTGTAAAACATTCTGGTGGCATATATTCTCATATAGCTGAAACCAAAGCAATAACATTCAGTGTTGATGTACAGCAGGTGTACTTCAGGGCAGACCCATGGGTCCGCACCATAGATACAGATCCCCATAAGAAATAACTCTGTGCAGATGAACTGCGATTCAAACAAAATGCAGTGCAAGACTGCTGCTGTAAACTGGCATACGGTCTTCACTCAACGCCTGAAAAAGGGACAGGAGCTTTCAGTCCTGTAGAAATGCTATTTCCAAGCTCGATAGCCCTGTATAATCCCTGTTCTGGAGAGGCTAATATCCCTCGGGGTCCGAGGCTTGCAGGCTAGGCTAATACTCCACCAAGCTAAATCCCTTTTTATAGTCTGGTCCACCAGCACTGATCTCCCTCTGGCTCAGCCATCTTTGCATCTTACCAAATAAATAAACCTTAAACTGCCTGTCTGTCAGCATTATGTTGCATAGTGCTGAAGGCAATGACAGGTAATGTACTTATTTCACACACACACACAAGGTGTTTCCACGCCGACTCCAGCCACCGATTCAAACTTCTCAAGACTTTTACAGGCTTGTCACGGCTCCTCTCCCCCAGATACTGTACAAACATTCATGAAAACTCAACAGAACGCCGAGCAATGACCGCAGTAGACCATCAACACAGCAGTGTTAAAATTGTCCGGGTTTCACTGAGTATTATGTCAAAAGTTTTACGGAATAATCACATCAATTCTAAACTTCCAGGCTTTCTTAACTTCCTCTTTCATATCTCTTGAGAACATAGAAAAGCATACAAGACATGCCAAACAAGAGTCACAGCAAGCTTAATCCAGCTGAAATCAAAGATTCTTTACACCTTAAATTTAATCCCCACACAAAACAATGTGCGGTGTACTGTAGTGCATGCTGTCAAGTTCAGACATGCAAGGACCTAATTTTAATATACTGCATATGAGAAAATAAGG
Organism: Gymnothorax javanicus; assembly: GCA_029692085.1. Classification (NCBI taxonomy): domain Eukaryota; kingdom Metazoa; phylum Chordata; class Actinopteri; order Anguilliformes; family Muraenidae; genus Gymnothorax; species Gymnothorax javanicus. The sequence continues at coordinate 51,306,534 of CM056208.1, read as the reverse complement.
ATTTTATTAGTCCAGAGGAGCCTTAAGCTGTGTGTCTTTGGCCTGAATAATCATCTTCGCTTCAATTCATGCCGCAGCCCCCCTGAGCCACAAGCTGAAGCTTTATTTAGACTCGCTCTCAGAAGAGCTGCAGGACTGTACAGACGGCTGAGAACAAACAAAATCAATTGGAGTGGAAGAGGGAGAGCTGGGGAGAGGCGGAACAGCAGACACACGCTGCCATGACCTCCACACACTGTTTAGGCCTCATAGTGTTCTAGACACTGGTCCTATCGTTCCGCTTCCTGCTTCCTCTAACAACAACTCAAGCGTCAACTCTGCTGGGACACACATCCTGTTGTTTCATTGCGCATTTCATTAAATTTGAGCGTTTGTGTTTATTGCGAGCTTTTATTAGCACTTTGTACTGCATTTGGCTGCATGGTAATGTTCAATATATGAGAATTATATGCTCGATTCGGCCCATTTTCCTGATTTTCTGTCACCCCTTTTTTTCTCCCTAGAGACAAGCGTAACGTGTCCAATGGAAACTGATCTATCATTTGGTTTCATCGTAGATTCATATTTGAAGACAGGACACGACACAGAGGAGCTGTAAAGCTCATAAATGAACAACAGAACTGAGATATTACAGCGTCTATTAACGTTAGCACACAAGATCCATGAGTGAAGGATTTAGAAAATTCTTCTCTCAGGATCTGGGCAACGATAAACATCAGTATTAACACTCTACCTGAATTCAGAGTTATAATTAAAAAATGTTCCCAGTAATATTTCAACTGCACTTCCATTCCCGTATTAGACTCCCAGGGTGTGTCCTGTTGGTCCTGTATATATTTTGGCCGTGTTCATGTGTCCACAGTCGGTCCTCCTGCTTGCTTTTAGAGTCAACAAGCAAACAAGCATATTAATGTCAATGCGACACATCAACAGAAAGTCCAATTATCCTGATGGGGATTAAATTAAGCAATGATGAAGCAATAAATACTACTGCATGTGTCACATTAACGCGTGAAAGGATGATACCAGCACATTGCCTGGTATGCAACAGTACTTACGGAAATAATTAGGTTCATACAATAACATGTCAGCTCAAAAACCAAAACTATAAACCCTTAGAGCCCTAAATGCAGCTATTGTTGCTCAATGATGTAAGATATCAAAATCAAAGCTGTTGAAAACACATCATGTGGCGACTTGTTTTAAAGAGCTCCCATCCAGGTTAAAAGCATACACTCAAAATACTGAAAAACTAGACTTTCTTAAAAAAAAATGTTATGTCAACTGGCTTAAATAAATTCTAATTGACACTTGAAATTTTAGGCTAAATTCATGAATCAAAGAAAAAAATACGCTGAGCAGAGCACAGACCTAAACCAAGGATGGAAATGAGGTATTCAGTGTAATAGGATTCTGGCCGAGACGAAATCGAAAATTTCTTTGGCTCAAAACCAACCTTCCTACTAAGTTTCAATAAAAAAAAATCATAGAGAACATTTTGATATGTGAAGATGACAGGCAGACTGACAAACACAAAAAATCTTAACTCCTGACCTAATGGGAAGTTAATGAGCTCAAAATTTTTCAATAAATGTAACACTTCAGGCTTTTTTTTTTGGTGTGATGTCAAGTCAGCCACACGGCGCTCATTATGTCATCATAACTCCATCAGCAAATCATTTTTTAATAGTTGGATGTAGGCCACATACTGTTAAACGAATACAATCAGGCAAAGAATAAAAGCATTTTCATAGGCAGATACCTGGAGACCCACAGCCTGCTGAATGAAGAGCAGCGGACTGCCCTGATGAGCCACGCTCCGGTCAAGGTTTTTTCTCCAACTCCTAACCTGGAGTTATTCCTTACCACTAATGCCCAAGGCCTATGAGTTTTTTTACAGAGTTTCTTAAGAAGTGTGTTGCGGCAATCGTGGAAAAGATGATGTTAGACAGGTGAATTAATCATGTAATACTGTCAGAGGAGCCTCCAAAAAAGACCCAGCCTCTCAAGAGCAAAGATGGGTTGAGACTCACCAATGTGCCTGCAGATGTGTGTAAGCTTATGATCCATCTACCTTACGGCCTCAATCTGGCACCCTCAGACTTTCACTTATTTGGTAAGTTGAAGGAAAGCCTTTGGGGACGGTGCTTCCACGATAGAAGTGAAGTGGACGCTGCTATCAAAGACGCCGGACCGCGGAATGCCCGAAAGTTGATATGACAAGTGGGTCCGAAGGATGTTAAAATGCATCGCCACAAGTGGAGACCATTCTGAATAGTACTACATTGTAGACGAAGAGTTGCATATGAATAATGTTACTAAGGAAGTGACGATCTGACTGGCACTGCCTTCACTCACCCCCTCGTCTCTGGACAAGGGTTTAGCCAGGAGTTAAAAAGTGGGGGGAGCAACTCAAAATCGTGATCCCAAAATCTTGCCGAGTCCAGGGCCCACTAAATATTTTTCTGTTAATAAAGTAATACATTTCTCTATAACAGCGATACCGTAAGTGCACTGCAGTGCTTCTTATTTAAATAAAGGAAAATAAGTAATGAAAATCCTGAAAAAATATGAGCTACGGTAACATTCATGTCCAACTAATGAAATTCAGAAGGACAGAAACTTTGTCCATGTTTCGGCTATAAGCTTCATCAACAAGAACATTTTTATTTTAAGCTTCCCAGATAAACGCTGCTCAAACTGCTTTCTTTGCCAACTTAAATAGCTGGCATGTGCATTTGAAACTGACAGTTTTGACAGTTTGACAGGGCAATTTTCTACTCAGCGAGCTTTTTACACAGATCAACCAGCAACTGAACAATAGCGATTAACAGATCATGTTCCACAATGAACTTGCACAAACGTATTTTTGGACGCAAATATGATCGGCCAGTGATGTCACAATGGTGGCGGTAATGCGGTAGAATTTGAGTGTGTGGACAGCTGCTTTGTGTTTGACATTTTCACAGCGAAAGAACACTTTCTTTCCACTGGTTCTATAAGGTAGCCTTTATGAACAAACAGTGCAGAGACAAACACAGGGCTAATATAATTAAACTAACGTTACAATAAAGATCAGGAAGAAGAAATGCAATTGCATTTCTGCACCTCCTCTGTCCTCAGCAAGTCTTTTAAACAACTTCCCTCTCTAATCGGTGAATATAACTTTCACTGACAGACATTTACATATTTGAGGTCTCTAGCTCTGTGCTTTTCCAAGTCAAAATAAAGTTTGAAATCGAACTAGCTAGCTAGCTAGTTAGACATTCTAATAATGAAACACAGCTGACTGGTAGCTAGCATTTTTATTTGGAAGCTACACTGTAGCTTTTTATTTGCAAAGCAACCAATTTTGGATCTATTTTTATTATGAGGGAGAGGGGCCTGGCGTCTTCGCTTTGCGGGTGGAAAATTGTCGACAGGTGCGAGTTCACACATCTAATTTCATTTCTACCCAACTAAACCCATCTAAATTTTAACATGACCACCAACAAGACAGGTAGAAGGGTGCTTGGCTAAACCCAGGCCCCTCCTACATTAACTCTGAGTGAGTTGATCTTTGAGTGTATGGTGAGGTATATCCGATAGTCAGAGTGTGACAATTTCAAAATGTGATTGTTCTACACAGTTCACTCTATTTGAATCTAAACACCATTAAATTAAAGCATTTGGCACTTCCATTTGAGGCTGTTCCATACAAAGTGAAGGGTAGAGCTTGTTATATGCAGAACCACCGGCCAAATACTTATGAGCCTCACAGTATGTCATCACCGTCCCTTTCCCAAAAGAGCTAGGAATCAGGAACAGGAACAGATCCTTCCTCCCGCACATCATGACACAGCTAGTGTCAGGTAACAGGGATCCGGTATCAGAGAGGGAAAGATCGCGCAGCGGAGTAGCACAGGTGTGGTGAGGCGGATGGGAAAATGGGACGAGACCGTAGCTGCAGGCTTAATTCACTGCCACCGCACTCCCGTTCCACCCTTAAACGAGGTCACTGACCTGACTTGCCCCAGTAAATATCCTCTACTAATGAACGGTTTGTAAACAAGGACACTGATGCGGAGGACCGTGTGAATGCGATTAGCTCCCTCTATTGGACAATCATCAGCCTGCCAAATATGAGCAACAGTCACTGAACATACAACAGTGAGAGTGAACATGAGTCAGAGAGTGAGTGAATGAGTGAGTAACCATGTGTGAGTGAGTGAGTGAGTGAGTGAGTCGACAGTGTGGATGAGTGGGTTAATGATGACCAGCTTCCAGTGAGGTCGAAATGGCACAATGAGGAGCAATCATTCAGTATTCCACCAATTAATCAGCTAATAGGAATCCTGTTTTGCTGGAAAAAGGCCGGTAAGGTCAATTGTCTCTTACATGGTAATGTAAAGTGTATGGAAACAGCATGTACGTACCATATCATATGATCAACTGTCTGAAACTACCATGCAGCAAAATATTATAAAAGGTTCAAAGATGCGCCTTTTTGAAGGGTTCCAGTTGCCCGTCTTTCAGTGACACTATCAATGTTATAATTCTTTATATTGCCTCTGGTAGCACAGGGCTGCACGGTGAAAAAGATTGCCTACCTTACATTGTATTTATTCACACTCTCTCATAAAGCGCAGAGGATGGCAAGCCTAGCCTACGTCTGGGAAAACAGGCTTCCCGTCTCCAAAAATTACACAGAAATAGGCAGAGAGGTTCAAAGATGTGCTGGAGGTTGCCACGGAAACAGTCATTCTTCCCCCCCCCAAAGATGCAAAAAATGCTAAAATATATATGCAGCCAAGAGAAGAGGAGACTGCACAGTACCTCACAGGGGCTGGGGAAACACAAGTCTGTTTCACCCACAGCTGACAAAAACAGAGACGCAACAGCAACACAATCGCAAGGTAAAACTTTAGAGTCTACAGCTTATGAATTCTGCATTATGCAGCAGACTGAACATATACATCCAGCAAAGTAATACAATACACATAAGATATTTAAACAGCTGAAATCTCTGCCATCTAGGCCTATTCACTAAAAAAAAAAAAAACGTGCTCACAAAACGCATCCAAGACTAGCGAATCAACGACCTTAAAAAGTATACGGTATATGTCAGAGCGGCAAAATATGCGGTGAAGAAAGAGGTTTTTTTTAATGCCATCAGCACCAAACCTCACAGTACTGAGAGCAACATGGAAACAGAATTCCCCTGCATGGCCTCATGTACTCAACTCATTTGAATGAAATCTGAGGTGTATTAGATAAACTGTTTTTTTTCTTGAATATGCATGGTCAGTGTTCTGAGACTGCACTGATGTGACTATCCACACTAATTGTTATACACGCATACCAGTGTTCAGTTAGGCACAATCTAATCACATGTTTGGCACCTCCCACGTTAACCCTTTGAGCGCTGAAATGAATTTATATATATATATATATATATTAAAAATTTAATTATCTTGTGCTATCTTGAGTTTGACATCTAACAGCATTGAGTAACAATAGCTGCATTTAGTGCTGAGGGTTAAAGGGTTAAATAGCAGAGCAGTACTTACTCGGATGAGTCGATGAAGTATATCCCCAGGGCTCCAATACTGAGGGCGAACACCAACACAACCTGCAGAGAGAGAGAAGAATCAGTAAGAGGGAACCTGGTTGTTTTTCTCACCAACCACTGACATCAATTCCTTCAACAGAGAATGAGGTGCATTAATATTCAAAATTTATGGGACTGTAATTTCAGCTCAATGTCACACACACTCAAATTAACTCAGTAAATCTTCAACCTTAAAAAAAAAAAATTGAGTTACAGTCCAAATACTTATGTACTGCACGCTACAAGTACCCAGTGTTCACTTCTAGCATGCATGTTTCAGCAATTGCAGACTGAAAACATTCACTAAAAAAAAAAAAAAAAAAAGTCTTCGTGATTTAAGCATTCAATATACTGTCATATATTAAGCCGGTTCCAAAGTCATTATTATCACAGACATCCTGCTCGTTCGCAATATTAAAAGGTCATTTTAAATGAAAGCATCGCAGCACAGTTAATCCTCTAAATTAATCATTAGAGGCGTTCGTTCACCAGTGAAGATACAGCTAGCTACGGTAACAGCTCATACGGTTTTCTGCCCGGACAGCCAATGGGGAGAATTATGGCCATCCAGTTCGACGAACGTTTTTTTAACTGAGCCTCATGAGAAATACTAACCTAAATAACCCTCTGACAGCACAAGGTTTCTCTGTCGATCTTAAATAGTTTAAATAGCTTCAGTGGAGTCGTTTGTTTAAGGAAATGGCAGACACAGACTCATTCACAGGCACAATGATCTTCAGCAGATAATTGGCTATTAGTTGCCTGTCAATTCCCTGATGCCTGCAGTGCTAGTTAATTGATTGGTCAAGCTTAAGCCATTTGTTAAAAGAAACAATCAGTGCACACACTGCCATGTCTTAAGCAAGACTAAAGGTCCTGGTGTCATTGCCTGTAAAGAGTATTTATTGAACGCATGCGTTTCAAGGGAAATTTTTTTTTTGGAGAGGATTGAAGATTTCAAATTGACACTCAGTATCACAACGCATCAAATCCAGGGTTATTATAGCACAAGGGAAAAAGACGAAAGGTCCCAGGAAAATAAACAAAGCCAAGAGTATGGTTAGCAATGCCAAAATGCTTCACAGCATCAAAGCATATTCTGATTATTATACCTGACATCTGTTTGACATGTTTTATTCATTAATCCAACACACAGGACAGAGCCATCGCCAACTAGACATGAGATGGAAAATCGCCTAAGGCACTTGGCTTAAAAAATAAAAACAGCAAATATTCATTAATAATGCAGGCATAATACATGCATAAACAAAACATTAATGCAAAATATTGAGTGCACACAGCCGTCCACATGTGGCAGGGGCAGCCTGGCGAGTTACCTGGTTAAAAGCTGGGGGAATTGCACATTAAAGAGTGTTGCAGATTGCTGTGACATCACACTCCCCAAAGATGTAACCCCTCCAATTAATATGGCTGCCCGGGCGAACGATAATTTCGCCTTTAGCTGCTCGGTAATGAATTAAACTAATAAGCAATTTGCGCAACTGAGAGGCCAGAGTGCAAGTCCCACCTCGGACATGGTAAACCTCTAACCTGCAATACAGGCATTAATGAACAACACAGATGTGTTAAGCAGTCATCTATAGAAAACTATACACATGTATAACAGCAGCATACAGCTGTTACCTACAGATCAGTCAACAATGCATGCAGTTTTTTGATGGCAGCAGTATACCATTAGCTTAAGATCAATAAACAATAAACACAGCAATAAATATACCTGTCATCCACAGATCAAAAGCAAAATGTTCCAATTCGCTACTAGAGTATAATAATTAATTGTTTTGATAGCTTTTTCTGGCTCTTTCAAACTTTCAGTCTAGGGGCAGCCAGCTGAATAGGAAATGTTGTGGGCGTTCACTGTCTAGAGTTTTGAGCCATAAAGCAAATTTAATGGCTTTTATTTGATCCATTCCTGCGCTGAAAAGGCTCAGAATTTGTACAGACCATCTCACTAGCCTGGTTTACAACCCCTGCCTCTATTTTTATAAGACATTCCAATGTCAGACTGCTGTATAAAAGATGAAGGTCGACTCAATAAATGATGCTATAAGCTCGTAGTATCGCCATTATAAACCTCAGTCACCTCCCAGATGAGAAACATTCACTGTCTATCAGTCTGGTGAACACAGCTGGTGCCACCATCAAACAAACGCATGGAATTCAAAAATATTCCGGGGTATTACAATATTTTTTCACCATGTGTTTGTAGATATCCACTGGCTGAAAGACAGGACAGTCCACTGCACGTCAGAGGTGTGAGCATGCATATCTCAGGCCCAAGACGTCAGTGCGTTTAGTGATTTCCTTTCAATTCAATCCTGGTTAAGGCCTTCAGTACAAGATGCAAGGATGTTTTAGCCAATCAATGACTTGACTGATCAGATGGTGCTGAGAGCACCATGTTAAGCTGCAAACTCAGAGGAGCTGGAGTTTAAGACCAGTGATCTACATTTACCCCAGAAATTGTTTGCGTCATTCATGTCAAGGCATGTTATTTGTCTTGTGACAACAGAAACACACTCATACAGGCACACACTGGCTTTAAGACACAGTAAGTCACTGCATTTCTGAGCTTCTCTGAAGTTTTGTTTTTTTTCTCCTGATGTTAAAAACATGACATGATGGAATGTCAAAACAACTGATCTGAATTGATCACACACAATAAGCCGTGAATATTGACCCTTAGAGCGCTAAATGCAGCAATGGTTGCTCAATGATGTAAGATCAGAATCAAAGCAGTTGAAAACCTATCATGTGGCGACTTGTTTAAAAGAGCTCCCGCAGGGTGATCAACTTTACATATTTTTTTTTTTATTTCAGCGCTCTAAGGGTTAAGGCACGCAATCCATCATGCAAATCAAAACAAAAGCATAATAATGAACAAGGTGGAAGTATCTACAACTTCAAGGCTAAAAATTAGTGGACTGAATATCAGGGCGCAGCACAGAACAGAGTTTTAATTGTGTAAGATCAGAACCTCTCCCACATTAAAGCTCTATGGTAATTACACTGAAGATGTTCAAAGTTGCTTCTAACAGGCCTTTAACAGTAAAAGCTCTACTTCAGTTCTCGCAATAATTCAATATACTGCTGTCAAGGCTAACAGCTCCACGGGCCAACAGTGAGATGTGCATTATCTGCAAGAACAAAGAACCGTTAGAACAAAGGCGAAAGCAGCCATGAGATGAGTGCAGTGAATTAAGCCCAGTGGCAGATTGGGGATGGTGTAAAATGGAGGCAGGACAGGCTTACAAAGACTATTCAGTGAGTGGGGCTGAGGACGGCCATTCCGTGTCAAACTTGGCTCTTACAGGAGACATGATGCAGGACTGAAAGAGCAACACTTCAGTTTGGGTTGACCATCTCGCTGACATGCTGGTCCCCCTTTAAATCAGTGTAAAAGCAGTCTTTCTTCAATCGAGATTAAAACGGAGACAGATGGTCTCATTCCCTGTGGTTTCTGCAGAACTGTTCCGAAATCCCAAGTTACAGGTTCAGCGAGAGATGTCCGGTCGTTCAAAAACTGCCATTTAAAAGTGAAAATGGAACTTCAGCCCTCGAGATTAATAGTTAAGAGACAAAGTTCCAACTTTTTAACTTGCGTGTCCAAACAGGCAAATGAGTAAGTTTCCGGCCTAAACCGATTTACAGACCAGCTCCCTTTACCAGCTCTGAGTCACTAAATACCAACTGTCTTCCTCACGGCTTTCACTGGAAAAAACCCACCAGGAATGAAACTCCATAATGAAATACTGCACTAACATGACCACAGTCGCCAGTTGAAAAGTGAATCACACTAATATTGAAAGTAAGCGCCAGTTAAGATTGGGAAAACTGACAAATAAGACGGGAGAGATAACAATAGAGAGGTACAGAAAAAGGCAAGCGATGGACAATACAGGTATTTTACAACAATTACTGATAAAAATGATCACCTGCAAAGTTACAGCGCTACAAGAAAAACCATACAGCGGTCAGCCACTGCACGGGCGCCAAACCACAAGAGAAATCATGGAAAAATAACTCCCTGCACAGGTGCTATGCCATGAGGAAAAAGAACTAAATAAACATTGCTCATCGTGCATGTACTGCACAAAGAGAACCATCGTACACAGAGTTCCCATTGCTCAGGTACTTCACAGAAGAGCGCCCCGCCCACCGCAACCAAGAAACATGGATGCCAATTGCATTGCGCCGTCTCAACACATTTATCTCAGACGGTTACTTGGTGTTGCCACCAATAATTGGCACCAGAAGGGCAGCCATAGCCCCCTGCAGCGGCACCCCAACACAATAAATAACCCTAAACACACAGTCATCACCAATATATGCCGACGTCGCGCCCGCATACAGCAGTTTGTTTTTCGGAAGCTCTGTTTTACGCGGCTGCGTCGCTCTGTTCAGTTATTACACAACAGAACAGTCACACAGAAGCAGGTTACGCACATGCATAATGCACGACCATCGGCCGATTATTTTCCCTGAGATGCTCACTGAGAACATTATTCTACGCAACGGCCTCGCTAACGAAAAAAACCCCCTGCATTTTTTATGTGGGAGGTACCTTTGTCTCAGGGGGACTTTCCACCCAGATAACATCATCGATTATAGCGAGACGACACAAACAGGGGCTTACGGACGGATCAAAAGTGAACTTTCATGCGATCACACCACTGTAATGGTCCTGCCTTCAGTGTGTTAATCCATTATTTGAATACAGCAGCATCTTAAGTCACTCAAAGTTTGGTCACACAAAGTTTGGTCTCGGGAGGGAAAGGTTAAAGGGGTGAAATTGAGAGATTTTAATTCCGTACCAGTATTCAACAAGGCAACATTGTCACCAATATCCCCCGCAACGGTAAGAATGGTCACGGGAGATTCCATATTCATACAAAAAAAAAAAAAAAACACAGAACAATGACATTATCCACTGAAACATATGCAGGGACATAATAAAATGAAGGAATAGTTGCCGAGAAAACTTGTCCCCATTGCAAATCCCATACATCAAGTCGACGAACAGAAACAAGGACCATAACTCCGTAAAAATAAACTTCTCAGAATCATTTGTCAAACTAATTCAATAGGATCATCTGTACTGGCCACCCACAAAATTTCATCCACGTTTCCGAGAAAACTTGTCCCCATTAAACACCCTTACACCAAGTTCTGAGTCAAGGGCCATAACTCCGTAAAAAAAATTTTCTCTGAATCAATTGTCAAACTCATTCAATAGGATCATTGGTACTGGCCACACACAAAATCTCACCCATGAAGGTGCAATAGTTGCCGAGAAAACTTGTCCCCATTGCAAATCCCATACACCAAGTCAATGAACAGAAACAAGGACCATAACTCCGTAAAAATAAATTTCTCGGAATCAACTGTCGAACTCATTCATTAGGATCATTAGTACTGGTCACCCACAAAATTTCATCCACGTAGGTGCAATAGTTGCCGAGAGAACTTGTCCCTATTGCAACACCCATACACTCAAGTCCACGAACAGAGTCAAGGGCCATAACTCTGTAAAAATGAATTTCTCGGAATCAATTGTCGAACTCATTCAGTAGGGGCATCAGTACTGGCCATATACAAAATTTCATTCACGTAGGAGGAATAGTTTCCAAGAAAACTTGTCCCCATTGAACCCGGACGGACGGACGGACAGAATGACAAACGAACAAGCTCCATTCCAATATCCCCCGATCCACTTCGTGGCGAGGGATAATTATCAGCTCATAACAATCAAGATAAGTTATGGGCCTACAACTGACAAACACTGAACAGGTGCCCCTATAAAATCGATTCAAAATAACAAAAAAAAAAAAAAAAAGTACTTTTTTCATTGCCATTGGAAATTAAGCTGCAATGACTGGGCAGACCATGTACAGATCAGCACTGACTGATCAAAAAGGTAACGGGGTCCTGGGCTGAAAAGCGAGCAGATGGGGGATTGTGTTGGGAATTTAGAGCGGAGTGGAAATCGGGATCTCGGAATTTATTAGAAAGGAAATCGAATGAGACATTCCTTCTGACCTCAAATGCATCAGTGCAACTTAATAGAGAGCAAAAAATGTTAGAAAATACAGTCATGCTATAACTATTTAAACACTGATGCAGCAGTGGTCACTTTAGCTCTGTATGCTAGCACAATGGATTTGAAATGAAACAATAATGCTTGGAAAGAAGACTTTAGCTTTGAGGGCTTTGCAAATAAATATTGTGTAAAACTTGTGGGAACTAACCCTTTGAGCGCTGAATAAATTTTCAAGGAATTAAAAATGTAATTATCCTGAGTTGTTGAAAACCTATCATGTGGCAACTTGTTTAAAAGAGCTCCCCTTCGGGAGCTCTTTTAAACAAGTTGCCACATGATAGGTTTTCAACAGCATTGATTTTGATATCTTACATATGGCGCTCTAAGGGTTAAGCCTATTTTTATACATAGCCCTCCAAAATTCAGGGTCTCAAAAGTAATTGGACAAACTAATAGCTTAAATTAAATTAAAATGCCATTTTAAATACTCGTTTGAAGACCCTATGCAGTCAATGAGTGAATGGAATTGGGGACACAGATATCACCAGATGCTGGTACTCTTCCCTGGTGATGCTCAGACAGGCCTCTGAATACCGTATTTACTGCAGCTGTCTTTGGTTCCTGCTCGTTCTCGGGATGTTCTGACTACAGAAATGGCAGGCTCATTTGGATTCAGGTCTGGTTACTGACTCAGCCATTACAGAAAATTCCACTTCCTTCTTTTTTGGTCATATTCATTATTTATTTCATCTGTCATAAATCAGCGATTTCCAAGTGGATCTGACTCAATATTCATGATTCCTTCAAAATTTTAAGGAATTTGCCTTCCAAAGCTTTTTTTCCCCAGAACTTTTTCACCACAAGGACACACACACACACACACACACACACACACACTCAATAATAGAAATTGACTGACTTATCCATGCATTAGCAATGATAACAGAAAGCTAAACTCACTGCAGCTCTGTAAGTAACATACACAAGTTTCTATGCAACACTGTCCACCTCATAAATGCAAAAGCGTGACGGTGAGTTGTATTAGCAAGCTTTACACTTGGGAATTGGCGAGAAATACATCACATTTATAAGCAAAGATGAATAAACTCAGACGGTAATCACTTTCAGTAAACTGTGTCCTAACAGAACTTAGGGGTAATGCCTTTTCTTGCCTGTATTTATTTATTTATTGATATCTTTCTCCTTGTATTTATACTTAAATATTAACTGCCATAACTTAACTTACCAGCCTATCAACGACCTACTTGTCTGTTTTACTGGATTGTGCTTGGCATGGATAGTGTTGCAACTGATGTTGTCTGTGTTTGTACCTTGTTGGATGAGGAAGTTACATACGAATTGCCCCTTGTGGGATCAATAAAGTTGTTTCTATTCTATTCTGTTCTATTCTATTCTAATCTATTCTAAAATCAAGCAACCCAGAGCGCAACCTCACCACAATATCCTCATTATATTTCTGACCCTTAAATAAGCTCTTGAAAAAGAGAAAGTGGCGAGAGATAACACTGATGTGCGTTTATTTTTTACACAGTTCAGTGCACTTCGGCGGGTGATGTAATTTTATGATGAAAGTGAAGTAAAAAAATCTGCCCTTGAAAGTCGTAAGCAGCTCGAGTTTAAACACCATAATTCTCCAGACACATTACTAAGGGACGAGAGAGGCCAAACTAATATTCAATAATTAAACTATCATCTTTCTCTTCTCTTTAATGTTACCCCTGCATGACTGCATTAATATAATAATAGACAGACAGGTAATAAAACAGTCACTGAAATGATATCCATGGGATGCCCGATGCAATAACAGATTTGGTATTGGTTTTCAATATTAATGTTTCATAATTAATGATTCATTCCAAGCACAATGGCAGCGCGTGTCAACAATTCAGTCCAATCAGTCTGGATGAGTTCTGCTACAAAAATCTTCGCATTGGATATCAATTTCGGCACAAATCAGTTTTGATGCTCAGCGCAAGTTGCTTTTCTTTGATCATGATGGAGTGAAAAGTCCACCAATCTTTTGCAGAGAATGAAAGGGCAGGAAAAGAATGGGTCATTCAACTGAAATGTCAAGATTGGGTTTCGACGGAGGCCAAAACGACGGCGGCGATAACCGAGGATCACTTTATCCAGGAGACGTGTGCGTAAGCTTGTAAGCAGGAATCAACAACAATATGACTGATCATCCACTAGAGCTGAAATCCGAAACCCGTCAGAATGTAATTTCATCCTCTCTGTTCCTCTCTCTCCCACCATATCTCTGCTGTGGCCATTATATTTCCCCACAGCCGTCCTCCAGGAGCGGCATTATTACATTTCCACTCGCAGCAAAAGTGAATGGGGCACCAAGAGCCAATGAAAGGCCACAGCTGCTTGAGTTTGTCAGCTGAAGTTCAGGAAGAGGAGCACTCGAGCTGAACTGAAAAGAAGCCCTTGTGAATGCAGACAGGTCTGGAGATCCGACACACAGAATCCAAAAATCTGACCACAGCTCACCTCCACATGACCCACATCTGGGCTTCGAGCGACAGCGCCGCCTCGAAGATGAACAATCGGAGACTTGTCACCCAATTTCCAAATAATCCGAGCTCAATTTTTCCTTCCGGTATCTTTTGTTATATATTTAACACAGTATAACTTTAAAACTTCAACAATACTTCAACAAGAGTTATAATAACTCACGGAACTTCAATATAAAAAGTTAAGAAATAACTTTTAACTTAATTTTATGCCATTGCCTGAAGCTTGAATTATTTTTCATATATCTTCTGGAAGTTAGAGAGCATCCAGAAACTTCTGTTGGATTTTTACACCTACAGCACACACACACACAAATATATATACTTTTAAAAAGAATGAGCGTGTGTGCAAATGCTTCGTAAATCTAACTGAAAACTTTCCCGAGGGATTTATTTATATCTATTTATCGATTTATTTATTTATTTTAAAAAAAGAGAAAACCTCCAGGATCTTGACAGTGGAGATACTCCATATTCTTAACTTAATTACTGCTTTATCACAAAATTGCTATGCAAGAGTAATTCACAACATCTACGCTCAGTCAGGTCCATAAATAGTGAGACAGTCATAGTGGTTTTAGGAATCCATCACAACAACTGAAAATTCCAGCTGAAACCAGTTGGTCAAGCTGATTTCCACTGCGTTTTGGACACTTAAAGCCAATCAACCAGCTGCCCAGCCAGCAAAGCTTTCTGATCTACCAGTCTGACCACCAGTTTACTCTACCAGTAAAACCAGCTGAACCAGTTCTGCCCAGCAAGAGACCAGCTTTGATCACTAGCCAACCAGCTACGACCAGCTATAAGTGCCTGAGAAACAGCTTTAACCTTCAAGAACCAGCGTGGAACCTCAGGTGGTCAATAGAGCAGAGGCAGTACATTAGAGATGAAACTGAATAATGCATGAAAGAAAATCAGCTCAAAGTGCACAATTTCTGCTATAACTTGAGGGCAGTTAAATTCATATTGGGTAAATGACAGTAGTAATTATAAATGGCTCCCTTTTTAAAGGACCAATGATAAACGGTCAACTGGCTGCATCAAAGTGAGTGTTATTCCCTCGTTATTTCATTTAGTATTTAACGCCTATCAGGTCCAGAGTTGTTTAACACTCCGATGTGGTTTGTGTGGCATTTGCATTTGGACTCTGTAGTTGCGATTTCTCAAAAATAAGCCTGAGGAAATGCAGCTGCCAGTGAAGTAAGTTATCTTCAAGCTGAAAAATCTATAAAACACAGAAATATTGGTCTCAGGTATGGCAAAATCAACTATTAGGTACGTTCTCAAAAAATGAAGGCACCAGTGAACTCAGGAACACCAAAAGGCCAGGAAGACTACAGATAGACGTAGCGGCCGACATGAGAATTATCTTCTTGGTGAAGGAAATCAGTTGGCCAGATCATTTGCACCCTCCAGGAAGAAGCCGTATCAGTGTCAAGGTGAAAAATCAAGAGAAGACTTCACCGGAGTAAACAAAGAGGGTTTACCACAAGATTGGCAAACCTGTTTGCAAAAAACAACTAGTTATTCTCAAAAAACATCGAATGGAAAGACACGACTGATGTCACTTTTCATCAGAGCGAATGGAAGAGCAGAGTATGGAGAGGGGAGGGAAATGCGCATGATTTGAAGCAAACTGTCTCATCAATGTAGTGTGGTCATGTTGGGGCATGTATGGCCGCGAGTGAAGCTGGTTCACTTGTATTCATTGAAGACATAACTGCAAACAAAATCAGCAGAATGAATTCTGAATTGTTTGAGGCTATATTATATGCTAAGATTCGACCAAATGCTTCAAAACTTACTGGACAGCTTTGATAGTGTAAATGGACAAAGACCAAAGCTCACCTTTAAACAACCAAAGACACGAAGGGAAAGAGGGTGGAACGTCTCACAATGGCCAAGAAAATCGCCTGTACTGAGCCCAACAGAGCATGCATTTCACTTGCCGAAGAGAGACTGAGGGCAAAATGCCCTGAGAATGAGCAGAAACAGAAAGCAGCAGCTGGAGAGGCTAAACCAAGCATCCGAAGGGAAGAAATCCAGCATCTGGTGATGTCGCAGGTTCTGACCTTTCATGCACTTATTGACTGCAAAGGATTTGCAACCAAGTATTAAAGATTACAATCTAATTTATGATTATGTTTGGTCTGTCAAAACTCAACCCATAAAATTTGGGGGATTGGATGTATCAAATGTTTTAATTCCCACAATATTCTCTGCTAAACCCTCAGAGCTGAATGCCCAGCCTGGGGTCGCCTTGTCTCAGGAACACGCAAACGTGTCAGCTGCCCTGAACATGACAGGAAGTGCGATAAAGCACCAGTAAAATACAGCCAGACATAAACCATGGTACCAATACTATAACTCCTGATCCATGCTTTTAATAATAACGATCACACTTAATTGTTTGCTTTTGTGTATTTCGTTTGGCCTCTATTGCAATGTTAATGAGGGCTTTCATTCAGCAGGAAATCTATAAAATGGTAAATTACACATCCAAGCTGCTGACTTATTAGTGTAATGCTGTCTATCCTCCGATTACTCAAATGGATTAAAAACTGAAATTTGCTGACATTTACCGTTCCCTCTGCAGCCATAAATTATTAACGGTACCTCATTAAGCATCACCCTTTGACAAGATAAAATCGGCCCTAAGACACCGAAGATGAGCGCTGTCATTTCTAATACCGTGCCTCAGCAGTGTTGAATCATTTTTAAATTTCCAAATATAGCAACACAAAAATCTGCCCAAATCCGAACACGCATTTCTGTAAGCAAGGAAATAAATTATGAATGGAATGAATGGCTGAAACAAGCTGGAAAAGCAAAGTTTCTTAACTAAAAAAATGATTTATGGAATACACAAAGATTGTGAGCTTTTCATCATCTGACCCAGATCATAAATCATTCACCATTTCATCAGTTTTAACAAAGGCAGTAATTTCACCCCTTCTGGTTAGAGACTACAGTGCTGAGTTGGGTCATGCAGCAGGAAAATGATCCAGCGAACCCCTGCAAGTCCACCTCTGAATGCTGCATAAGAAACAAGATACAGGTTTCAAAGTGGCCTGGTCAAAGTCCAAATTTGAATCCTACTGAGATGCTGTGGCAAGACTATAAACAAGCAGTTCATGCTCAAATGCCCTCCAGTGTGGCTGAATGAATACAATTCTGCTAAGAATGGGCCAAAATTCTTCCACTGTAATGGGAAAGACTCTTTGCCAGTTATCATAAACGTTTGATAGCAGTTGCTACCGCCAAGGGCGGCATAACTAGTAACTAGCTTTATGGGGACAATTATTTTTTAATTATGGATGATATCAGTTTTTTTTTTTTTTTAACATTTTTTTGGGGGATTTTCTCCTTTATTAGATAGACTTTCAGTAGAGAGAGACAGGAAAGTTTAGGGAGAAGAATGGGGGAAGAAGCAGCAAATGACCCGAGCTGGAATCAAACCCGGGTCGCTGCGGGAAGGACACAGCCTTTCTGGTGTGCACGCTCAGACCGATGAGCCACCGGGGTGCCCCTGGCTGATATCACTTTTGAATAACTCTTTCTGCTTTCACTTCTGCTTTCATTGCCAAACAAAAAGCACAGGATCTGGATTCTTATTTAATCTTTAATTTGAGTGAGAGAGAAAAAACACTACACTACCTTCATTCCCGATCCCAGCAAACGCAAGAGAAAAAGTATGCACAAAAAACTATGTAGAGCAAGGAAATTTGAGCAAAATAACACAAAAATAGAGAACTGATCAAATGACTCCACGTCCTTGTGAAACTTACAAAACCTTAATCACTCTGCTGAGCAAACTGGCCTCCACCAAAAGGCAACTTCCTACCCATCTCATTTCCCATGTTTAGATTTGACCCAAGTCAATTATGGGCAATGTAGGCCTGAATGCTGAGACATAACAGGAACTCACCTCAAGCAGGGACTCAAACCAGAAATGCCCTCTGCTTCCCGTCACAACATTGGCTAACAAAGTTGTGCAGGAACCAATCAAAGGTGTACACTGACTCAGGGGGCAGAACGGTGTGCCTCGCCAGACTCTGCAACATGGTTCTGACCATCAACCTGCAACCATCGCAATCAATCCATCTCATATCACGACATCTTTGGATCTCTCTCAGATATCACAAAATCTTTGACCATCGCCCTGCATGAGAAGCAATCTAACACTAGGCTTGACTCAAAACAGCTGACTCCTGAGCTTCGACAGACTGGAAGCATCACGGCTGCTGAACACATTACCATTTGTCTCACCTTTGCTTGCCTGCACCATCCGTGGAGAAAAGACGGATGCATAGACTTCAAAGCAAGTCCCCATGTGGTGGCTTTTGCCTGTTGGATATGAGAGGTGTGGTAACAGAACAGGAAACGCGATAGGAGACTGCCTGAGACACCAATCCCAACACTTCACCAAAGCAGGCAGCCCCACAGCCAATAGCAGCCATCTCTGTGGACGCCCCGCTTGCTGCTTTCGCACCGATAAACCTGTCACATGGAACAGCATTACAGAGATGCATCTCACCCCACGGACACAGAAATACTGAGCCAATTCCCAGCATCAACACTCATCGCACAGCCTATGATGTATTACTGTTGGGCAGCTGATCTCCTTCCCACGGTGACCCGATTTAAGATTTACACGCAGTCCAATGTTTGGGTTGAATCCGGAGATAAATTTCGGAGCTTACGCTGCTCATATACTGCATTCTAGCACATAGATCGGATTAATACCCGTCTTTCTTATTACACAAAAACACAATGCCAGCAATGGATTCAAAACAAAGTCGCAATGATGTTGGTGGTGATAACACACAAGGGTCATTCCGTGTCAACTCAACCAGAGCCGCCTACATCTAAATTTTGATCTTGATAAAACTTTGCACATTTCAAAAGATATGCATTGGCAATACTGAGGTCAAATATTTCAGCTCAGTTATTGCTAGTTTCTGAAATTTAGCCTATTTTAGGGGAGGGTGGTCAATTTTAACAAAATCACCTTAATTTTGGAGGGAGTTTGAGGACCACCGATATGGATTTTCAGAGCTGACACTCATAAAAGTTGCTGAACTCTTGGCTTAAGCTACTTTTCCTTAACTCAGTATATTTAGTTTACCTGTACTGTGGCCTGGAAAAAGCAAAAAACATCAATCATACTACTTTTTTCAAAAATAATGCATTATTATTCTGTGACTAATTAAGATAGAGCCCTGAGACTTGATATGCAAACTGTCTGTCAACTTTCTGAAGACCACAAAAAATATCAAAGTCACGATGTTGTATTAAATGTTTTAATGTCCATGGAAGTTGGCTTCAGAATGAAAAGTGTGTATTTTGGGTCATTATAGTGGGTACATATCTCAAAAAAGACACAAGTGATCAATGTCATATTGTTAGTGCTTGAAGGCATGGGTCTTGGGTTATATTAAATATTTAAAAACTGGAGATGTAAAACTCTTCCTTTAGACTGTACAGCATGCCAATCATATTAGGTGTCTAACTTAATTTTCGGGGCACCCTAGCCATGGTGTAAGTGAAAAGATGAATGTGACACATACACTTGTTCACCTCCACCAAGGAGGTGCATGTTTTCGCTGGCGTTGGTTGGTTTGTCTGTCTGTCTGTCTGTTAGCAGGATCTCTCAAAAATGGCCACATAGATTTTAACCAAACTTTGCACGATGTTAGAGTATCACGAGAGGAACAAGTGATTAAATTTTGGCATATCTAGGCCAAAGTACAGCTGAGATATAGGCCAAAGTTCAAATCAAGCTACGCTGGCAGAGATTTCAAGTCTTTCCAATGGGCTGGATTTCCAATCGGCCTGCTTTTGGGTTTTGCTGTCACCTGGCGGTGGAATGCAACAATACCCTATATCAGCCAACGAAAATAACTATTGCAGGGTTGCCTTGGCGTGGCGGAGGTGCTGTGCTCTGAGTGCTCTTGTTTCATAATGAAATAGGTACATAGGCATTGTTATGAGACATGTGGGTCACATTAAAAATATGTTGACATATAAAGAAACATAAGAATAATTACTGAATGATTGAAAACAGGTCATGAACAATCATTAATTTTAAGGGATTTTTTCAGCCTCCCCAGTTGCCAGTTCACGAGCTGCCACTGCTATCTATATATAGGGCCATGGGGCAGAAAAATCCAAAATTTCAGACGTGGGATTATCGGAGGTTTCAGTTTATATGTTGCTAAATATAGAAGTGGGGAATTCCAAAGTTCCATTTATGACCCTGGAAAGGTCTTTTGTATTAAAATCATTGGAAAATTCTTTTTACACAGTAATTATTACCATGGTTACACTGTCATCTTTTCAGAAAATATTTTTTTCCAGCTTCCCTTTATTACACTAAAATAAATCTGACAGCAGCACTGGTATATAATGACAATTCTTTTGTATGTCAAATACTGTGCTGGTAAGAGTAGATAATGATGCAACAGTGTGCTGCGAATGATACAGTGTGATCATTAAAAGTTATTGGTGTGCTCTTCAGTCACAAATTATGGTATCTAGGCTTAAACGAATGCTAAACCACTATTATGATGGGAGTGATGTAAAATCAAAAAGAACAGTTTTACATCTTCAGTTTTTTAATATGTTAGACCCAAGACCCATGCCTTTAAGCACTAATGACACAGATCCACTTGTGTCCCTTTTGAGATATATACCCACTATAATGACCCAAAATACGCACTTTTCATTCTGAAGCCGACTCCCAAGGTTATTAAAACATTTAATACAACCATTGTGACTGATATTTTTTGTGGTCTTCAGAAAGTTGACCGACAGTTTGCATACCAAGTCTCAGGGCTCTATCTTAATTAGTTACAGAATAATAAATGCATTAAATTTTGAAAAAATTTGTATGATTGGTATGTTTTGCTTTTTCCAGGCCACAGTACAGGTAAACTAAACACACTGAGTAAAGAAAAGTAGCTTAAGTCAAGAGTTCAGTAACTTTTCTGATGACAAAATGAGACTTATGGGTCTGTTTGCTCTGCAAATGCATATCTCAGGCCCTCAAACTTACTCCAAAATTATGGCGATTTTCTTAAAACTGACCCCCCTCTCTAAAAGAAACTAAATCTCAGGAACTGGCAATAATTGAACTTAATTATTTCACCATTTCACACCATATATAAATCTTCCACTGTGGGGAATATAATAAAAATTTATTTTTTGGTGGGGAAGTTCCTAAAATTTGGTTGATTTGACATGGAATGACCCACAAATGATTAAGCTGTATAAAAACTGAAACATTTCTGCATCAAAGTTACGAATGAAATAATACAATCTACAGAATTCTTTTCATAGAGATATGTGCAGTTGTTAAATTAAGATGCCAAAACTGAGAATGAAAAAATCCACTTAGCCGAACCAAGTTCTGTTTTAGAAACTCACTTTTCAGCCATGCTCGTGCAGTAACACATAGCATTCTTTTCTGCCAGTCAGAATTATAAAAACATACACCACACTCTTCTTCCAATAAGAATCTTAAACACATACAGTATGCTCTTCTGCAAATCAGAATCGCAATTACATACAACACGTTCTTCAGCCAGTCAGAGTGACCGCAACATAGAGCGTGCGCTTCTACCAATCAGAATCACAACAAAATGCTGCATTCTTTTTTGCCTATCAAAATAATTCAAACGGCATGCTTTTCAACTGACAAGAGTGACAATAATATACAGTATGCACATCCGCCAATCAGAATCACAAAACCATGCAGCGCGCTCTTCGGCCAATCAAAATCACAATTACAAACAGCAAATTTTGTTCCACCAATCAGAATCCAGAATACATTCCCAGCATAATATCAATGAAGCAGCATTACTTGAGAGGGCCAAAACAGGTAGGATTGCGACTGATACCGAGCAGTTTCCATATTTACAATCTCAGCTCTCTTTACGAGACACAACTCACTGCAGCCATTAATTCCCACCTTTACTAAAGCACGGCATTTACGACTAATCGAGTCACAGAAGCAGATCAGGAGTTATGCCACCTTTGCCATTTAATCTCCGCATGCCTTATATAAGAATAATTGCTCAAACACAGCTGCAGTGCTGCCCCATTCATTATGAGATATTTTTTAGATCCCTATCCCCAGTTTTAAACATCCTGCTGATTAAATTCCATTTGTAACCGCGATAACAGAGCATCAATGCACTGCCCATAGATTAAACATTTATAAGGACCTCACCTGGTATCATTACCTGGTATCACATTCTGATGCAGCGATGGGGGGGGCATCAGTTATCCATTAATGCGCACTCCTCTGCGCTGTCAGAGGAGACGGCCGGCTCGTAAATCTTCCCAGAAAGCAAAGCGCTTCGGCTCTCCACAAGGAAGCAAGATGGGATTCCGCCGGCTTGAAATGGAGACGACTGGCGGTCCTAATTGAGCCAGCTAATTGGCTAATAAAGCAGTAAGTGACCCTTTCCCTAATAGAGGGAGAAACAGTTACTTCCTGCAGCTGTTAACCTCCTGCGCTGTCATGCTTACGCAGAGCGGGACCCCGGCAGAGTCAAAGCTACCATCAGGGCTGGTGAATTATTCACAGCCTTCTCACCAGGAAGCCTCACCTCCCGGACCGCCAATGCGCCACCAATTACCTTCCAGGAAGAAGGAACAACAAACCCAATTTGCCTGAGAATTCAGATAACAAGTTCTTCACACAATGGACTGAGCATTGTAGTGAAATCAATAATCAGTAAAAAGTATTCCAGCACATTCTTCAGACACATGAAATGTTGAGATATTAGGAGCGCCATCCTTTCTCAAACCAGGTATTGAGATTTAGTCACGTTCTCTCCTTAATAGGAGAGAAGAACCTAGTGAGCCAATTCTAGAATCTTGTGGTCTGTAGGGGGCTTAAATGCTTTACATAATGTTATCCAACAAGGTTCCACAGACAATAGCACAGACTCTACCAACATATAGCCTGGCTGCAGACTATAAGCAGTAAAACTTTCAGTTTTCAACAAGACGTGGCCAGGATTCCATCAAAAGACTTATATGACATTTTACATCGGCTTTTCACGACAAATCCTGTCATAACATCACCATACTAATACAAATAATGGTGTTAACCATTTACATCCCAAGCACAATCAGATGTAACCCCATCCAAATGCCAAAGACAAAAGAAACCGGAATGAGAAGGATTCACGGTGAGAGGTCAACGGAAGTTGTTTGGGATTGTAAAATGGAATTGAAGGGTTGAGGAACCTTTTCCAATTTCTGTCACCTTTTCATGATCAGGGGTATGTTTTCCCTAAGCAAAAATGCTAACCTACATAGTTAGGACCACTGGCTGTATATGGTTGAACTATGTAAGTTGCTAACTATGCTTTTAGGAAACGTACCCCAGATCGTATTTACAGTTCAACTAAAAATGCATAAATCACTCCACACACACTAAAATACACTTACTAAAAGCACAGCTCACAATTACATTTTGCATTTGTAGTTCTCCATTTTGAAAATTGTCTTTTTTTGATCCATCCTCCCGGGCTAGACATCTGTCCGAACTACTCCAAGATAAATAATAAATAGAAGCTCAGTGAGGTTAAAAAGACCGCTCGTCTTTCTATCGCCTCGATTAGGGCCTCGGGGGGGGGATAACTAACCCAACAACCAGCTGCTTGTGATGGGATCACAGTGTCCTGAGCAGCGCTGAATAATGCATGCGCGCTCACAGGAAACGTAATGAAATTAAACAAAGCCAGAGCACCACAGTGTGATGCTGAAATCCTGAGATACCAGATGCATAGTTTTTACAGGAATGCTCCATTTCCAAAACTCTAGCACAGGCATAGTTAGCAGTTTCAACTGGAAAATGCGATACAAACCCTAAGCAAACCTTCCACAGAAGCACTTTTAAAGTGAGGCCCATAAACTTCTGAACAGTTAGTTTTTATTTTGCTTTTTGGCCTGGAGCTCGACTGAATTTAAATAAAAAAGAATAAATTGTTATATTAGAGACTGTTTGCCTTAATACGCAGGTATATACACATGAGCCATGCAGGAAATTTAGGCCTTTTTAAACAGCATCACTGGCCAAATACTTACATCTGTGCCATTTTTCAAACCCAGTGTACTTCACTATGTTCGTAATTACACAGCAGGTATCACAATTCATTTAACTCCCTCTTCCTCACTCCGACATATTACTGCCACAAATTAAAATGATGAGGGAGAGAACACGTCCAGTATTTAAAGGGCACTCGATAGAGGGCATCTCCCCGCCGGCAGCGTTGTTTTTTGGCCTTTTTTGCGATGTTGACCTTGACCTTGACCTCTGAAAATCTATTCTTAATATTGTCAATACAGTCTTCCCATAAAGTTTCAGCAAAATTGGTCCATGACTTTCCCATAATCCTCCTCACAAACTGACAGACAGACAGACCTATGTGGGTGAAAACATGACCTCCGTCTAACTCGTTGGCGGAGGCTAAAACAGAAAATACCACTCAGCAGGCGCTGTAGATGATTTGCGCAGATGGATTAAACTACACTCTCTAGCCACCCAGCAATAACTTCACTCTCTACACCACCCGCCACAGGTCAGTGCCTTGGTCAAGAGTTCAACAGAAGGGATTAATGATGCAAAGCCAAACCTCAAATCCAAATTTTTTAAGCTAGACAAAGCCCTAGGTGTCAAATAACCCCAGGTGCACATTCCAGTCGACAGACAGTAATAGTACCGCCATGTTTTACATGAGCTTCCTTCCCTAATTTTACCTCCTGGTCGAAGGGCTATTCTAATCAGAGCACTTGGCCAGGGGAGCATCGGAGCGCAAATGCAACCGTCGACGCGCACCCTTCTGCCCCTCAGCAATCCCTTACCCCTCCGCCAACACAACCACAGGCAGGGTTGGCAGGTTTCTTCCGAGGTGGTTTTTTCCGGCGGAAAAAACCTGGAAAAAACCAGGTTTTTTCCAGTTTTTCCACTAAAAGCCACCACCCGTCCCGGAAAAAACTAGTTTTTTCCAGAAGAAACCCAACCCTGACCACAGGGGCCCAACCCGGGGCCTGATCGAGAAGATGAGATAAGCCCTCGTTTGTGGCATCTGTTAACAGCAAGTTTGAGGATGGGACACCAAAAATAAGCCGGCTATAGAGAGAAATTAACATTTGGAGTATTTTTTGGGCCAATTCAAGCCTCAATAAGCTCAACAAAAGGCTAAAATCACCCAGTTGATTAAACATCTCCTGGTTTAGGCTCCCATCTAGCCATATGCCAAATTGAAGGGGACCGTCTAAGGCTCCACACAGGTCATACAAGAACATCAAGTCTTGATCTATGCCCCTAAAAATCTCTTAATCTCATAAACGGTTAGAAGTAGAACAGCCAGGTGCTATTCTAAACCCAAAGAGCGAGACCAAACTCAGTGAATCCCCTCAGTTCCATGATCACTACCGGACCTGAATCCCAATGCGGAGCCATAGCTGAGGTTCCTCCTGAGAACTTCAATTAATGCAGATGCATTAAGCTCCAGTCCGTGAGGGCCGTAGCGCCTACAGGTTTTTCAAATTTCCATTCCATCAGCAGTGAACTTAGGCCTGATTAACAAGGTGTGCAGAATCCTTCGCCTGTCGGTGACTGAAATTATACGCTAAGCGCGGTAACGAACTGTGGGGAAACAGATACATTTCTGCTTTTGAATACAGTGGAGAGACAGACAGATTTGTGTATCAGGCCACCTCACATAAATATATTAATGACTGCAGTTCCACCTTTGGGGATTTTCCACTAGTCCACGGGGGGAGGAGGGAGAGGGAGAGGGCGAGACCCCACGACCATTCGGGATTTGAATAATTCAATTCACAGTGCCAAACATTGAACAACCGCTTGCAACCAATAAGACAATTTTCTGCAACCAATCAGAGGTCAAAACAAATTTTGCACCAAATGTAATGCTATAAGCAGTGTTTCAACAAACATTTTTGCAGATTTTGTTTCCTTGCTGGCTCATGTAATAAATACTTTCCTGCTTTTTAATGCGAAGATCAGGTCTGCTTCTTTTGGACGACGATCATCATATTTGTTCCTGGTAAAACTTTGATTTACTAACAGAACCAAAAACCAGCACAAACAGCAACCCTCCAGGATGAGCTTGAGAGTGTTCATTAGAGAGTCTCCTCACCACCGTATGAGGGTTTTACCTCGAAAAGGGAGTTTTTTTCACGCTTTACTAGGGATTCAGGCTGGGCATCAGCCCTTCTGTTACAGTTATTTTCACTGTCCTGTAAAAAGCGCAACGCAAAAAAATTTAACTAAATGGTCTTATTCAGGACTGCCAAAGCGGGTAAAGGTGGCAGAAATTCAGGAAAGTGTAACTATAATTGCACAAGGACAGAGAAAGAAATATCAGGGCCCTGAGTTCCAGACAGCATCCCTGGTTTGGCGCAAACGGAGTCGTGGATGACAGCTTTGATGGTCCTCACTGAAAGTGATAGTCTTTAATTTTAAACAGGTGGACATCCACACCTGAAAACCCTCTTCATTTGTTTTATAGTGAAAGAGTGTCTACTTGAAATGCACCGAAAATACATGTTATTGCAAATACAAGGCATTTAGTAGTAAGATAAATTACCTAAATGAGACAAACTATCATAAAACGCAAAAGACTGACGGCTTCATTATTCCGGGAATAAAATAACAAGATATTTAATATGCTGTTTCATTGCATTCATATTCATGCCAGTGCAAAAGTTCAAGATCAGCACTTAAATCATATCAGAGGAAACATGCAGATTCCAATTAACTTTCTAGAAATCTCCCAGTGATCTCAGCCATCTACAAACTCTACTGTCACATACCAGCTAACCTCTTGAGGGTTTTAATTCACATTTCATGCAATGGCAGTTATTCTATGAACAGCCAAATTCTCATCAGCACTCTTCCAAAAATCATTCCAATAACCACCTAAAATGAGTTGGAATCCTTACTGTTAACAAAGATCGAAACAGAATATCATTTCCTGCCCTCCAGCAACAGCCACAGAAAAATTTAATCAGGAGCGCCACTACAGAATTTGTCTGACCCAGTTAACAGTTATTGAAAAGAGATGTAAATTTAGTATTGGTATTTTTGCTCCCAATAGGAAAATCTAATTCAAAGTCTGTGTTAGATTCTAATTCCACGCTACAATAATTACAAAATGTACATTAATCTGTAATGATCAGAACGGTTTTCCAAATTCTGATGCAATGTGAGGACGGAGTGTCACTGAGACTTCCACAAGGACACACCCCTATATAATACTGCCATATTATACTACACCCAAAAGTAACTCAGTATAATATTATTCTATGATATAACAAAGCCATACATTATCACACACTGATATAATATCGCCATATAATATAAGACTCCGATAAAACACAGCAGTATAATATTATACCATGATAATAACACTGTAATATGTTATCACACTCTGAACAGTTAAATAATATCACATCATGATATTACAACATGGGCAAACAATGCAATGCCCTTATGTAGCACAGCCACATATTATAGACAAACAAAACAGTGACATGCTCATGGAGAATGAGTCAATACATGATATTAGCACATGGTGTGGGGGGAGGCTCCCATTAGGACAATATCCAATTGCCATTCTGCATTTGTCAGTATATTAATGAGTCCAATATTTCCTGAGTGTTTTCACACACTTATTAGCAACTGCAATTATGACAATTTATCGGTAACAACAATGCATTACCCAATAGAATCTTTAAGCGACCTCAGCAAACCGCAGCATCGTCTCCTTAAGCATTTAAATTTGCATACAGTATAGCACCACATACTGATATGTACACGAGAAAGGCAACAATTAGGTCATTGGATAAATGGCCACATTTCCAGGGAAAACACCAGATTCACTCATGACATTCAAACTTCCTGGACCTAAGAGGCCTTGAAATGAGTTGTAAAGCAATATTAAAATCACATTTCAGAAAGCAATCAAGAGGAATAAGAGTATTGCACAAATGGGAGGATTACTTGTAGCATGATAACAAAGAAAATAGTCTCACTGCTGAATTCATTATGTCTACATAGGGCAGTTTCAATGAAATGAAAATGAAAGCGACAAGCTGGCATTTGAGTACTGTAAAAAAAGCAGATACTGTCCAAACTTTGGATTGATGAGCAAGATTAGGAACAACATATTCAGAGGTAATGCAGTCCAGTGGCGCCTAAAATGGACTCTTAAGGCTCCTCTACGGTCATTTCAATCCGTGCATGTAGACCAATCGGTGACAATTCCAAACCACAGAACTGCAGCGACGGAGACACAAGGCAAGATTTTAGACAACTTTTAACAAATCAACTTTGCCCATGTATGTTTTACATATCTCCTCATAAATAAATTTATCTGTGCAACATGTATGAATTAATGTACCCATAAAACACTAGAGGAGTAGGGGCCAATTGCATTCTGAGAATCTTATAAAATAAAAAGGTGAGAAACCGGCACTGACTCTTTATGAAATGAAGTCAAAAATCTGAGATTAGAATGCTCACTTTTGAAGACTGTAATGGCAATATAACCGTCACCACTGATAACTGAATTCATTTTGATAATAAGACAATATGCAATACACCACAAAATGCCTTTCAAACACATGCTTTAGAAAATATTGCCAATCCTGGAGCAGAAATCGCACCACACATTTTCGATCCGCGGCTCACGCGGTGAGTCCTGCCCTGCGAGTTTTTGGTGAGTAGCACCTCAAGGGACGTGGGAGGTGAAGAGAGCGGATTTTACCGGAAACCAGCCCTCGGAGAACAAACACAGCACTCTTATGTGCTCATTCCATGCTGCAAAGCTTCCCAGAAACAGCAGGTGGGTTTAAAAGCGCAATCGCAGTTTTTTTTTGTTTTTAAAACAATGCTTGGCTGGATTCCTTTCCCCGAAGAATCTAAAGTGAATGTCTTAATGACGCATTGGTACTGACTGAGGCACAGTGAGCAGAGCAGATGCCCCACGGCAAGAATGTTGTGGGTTCGAATCTGGCCTGGGGCCTTGCCATGTGGCTTTGGCATGTTCTCCCTCAGTACCCGTAACACGAGCACTTATAAGGTACCTCAAATGGCAGAGTTTCTGACCCAAGACACTCCAACCAGCAACAAATGATTTGCTCCTTGAGCAACAGTGGCTAGAGGTTTTTGTTCCCTTCGTCAAAAATTCCTGAGCTCCTTCAACCCTTTTTTCATTCTTCCATATAAATTTTGTCTGAATCACCCCCATTGCTGCAGTTCCACCCTGTTTGCACCAGGAATATACTGAGAATGGGTTGCATGCGCAAACGAACACAATGACATCACATCGGTATATAGATTAGCATTAGCATACATATTAGCATCTAGGGACAAACTGTGGGTATCACCTTACTTCCCTCTGTTGTTGCTAAATGTCAACTTCATTCCGGCAAATTTGATGCCAGTTTTCTGAAGTCATGTACTGTTCTAGATTTTAGCAACAAGCAGCTATAATTATAGACCACAACAGTGGGGAAAAAAGGCTATTTTGCCACCCAAACATTCATTATGCATTCAGAACTAGTAATTTGGAAATCATGTACGGCGCAGTACGAAAACACATTCACTGCCTGAATTAGGATTTGTGTCCCATGCTAATTCGCGCTAAATGAAAACGCAGACACTTAAATGACACCATTCTAATGAACACTTTCAGGGAACATCAAATATTAAAAAGAGACTGAACAGTAAATGAGAGAGCTGAGTTTCCAGCGGTGCGGCAGAAAGCAGATTGCGTTATAAGCATTATTTTAACAGTTGTGATCTCTTGGAAACACAGAGCACCAGGTTAGCATTATCCTGACAAAATCAGAGCAGCCAAATTCATTCATCAATCGCTCCGGCCATCTGGAGAAAGCCAGACTTGGCGAACTCCTCTGAGATACTCTGATGCAAGTTAGTCAGCATTCTTAGAAACGAGCCGTAGCCATTATTAAGACGTGAATCCATGCTACGTTGCTTTCCTCATATTTTCCTCGAGGGAGCGAGTTCATATGAATGAAGACAGAGTACTACACTGCCCACAATATACTATGAAAGCCCTGCAAACAGTAGAGGTTGCAGAAATCTAGAACAAGCATATGACACCGTGAACGAGACGCAAAATGACCAAACAAAAAAAAAAAAAATACAGTCAGATGGAAAAAACAAGCTGAAGTTTAGACTTTGTGAATAAAATACACACCTGGAACACCTTGCCATAGCTTTCATTATCTTCCTGTGAGTGTAACGCGCTACATTTTAAAATGATTGCAGTTTTGAATTGACAAAGCTAACGCCCTGATGTTGTGAAACCTGGCTTGCATGCATGTACAGTCTGATATCGCCATGTAAGTGTTGCTCCGGGATAACCAAAATAATGTTCATCCAGAGGTAACATTATAGTCCACCAACGAATAGTAGTTGTGCTAAGATGACGTCACAAAACCACCAAGGCTTTCCAAAAGCGCATCGCACGCGGCAAGCAAGGGCATCGTCCAGCTAGCAGCACTGAACAGCATCCCACTGGTGAGCAATTTAAGAGTGAGTGAGAGAGTGATCCTATAATTATACAGCTTTCATAAGAAAAAAAAAAAATATCTGAGGTTTCTTCATAACATGCATCACTGCTAGTCTCTCATCATCTGCATGAAAATCATACTTACATCAGCTAGCCAACATTAGACAACTAAAACGTACGACATTTCAAAGCGCAGAAAAAGTATCAGAGCTGTTATTCATTGGTCAACAATGTCATCACATCTGGTCAAACATTATTTTGTTGATTGTGGAACAACACTTACATGTTGATATCAGATTGTCCAGCATGTATGGTCTGATGATCTTTTGTGGTCACATATCGAGGTCATGAAGCCTCACATGGCTTCGAATGTGGCACGGTCCTATTCAAGTTGGATACTGTGACTGTAACCCTACCATATCCTCAATAATAAGTAAGCATTTTATTTCCATGCTGTTTCATCAGATTCTCGAGTCTGCACATTAAACATGATCTCAGGGGTAAAACATTTCTGAATCCATCTTAATTTTCTCCGGCTTCTCTAGACTTCCGTCCCTGAATCTCACCGCAGGACTTGCCATCTCGCTTCCTCAAAGTCACTGATGAGAGGAAGCAGAATCTCAGCCATCTGCTCTTACGCCAGTACAGCACAAAAAAACAGTTCCTAAACGAGAAGAAACACTTCACCTGAATGCTTTTAGTTTTCTCAACAAAAGAACTGCATCTGAGCAAGACAGAGAACTTTTTTAATGTTTCCAATTCTGGAGGCCCTGACCTTCATTCACACCTCAGGGTACATACAGGGACGCTTATTAGGCAGACCGAAACCAACGATCACTGCTTACGAGGCAGCCCTAAACAAACGATCCACACTTCTTATACTCAACAGTTCATTAACCCTTGTAGAGGTGTGTGGAACGCTTTTTTTCAAAAGTCCAAATCAGTTTTTGAGAAGCCCAACCACTGTTACAGGGAGTGTGATCATTCAAATCGGCATTAGGACGTTCAGTTAACAGCATTATGTACGACACTACCAATTTAAAGGTTAACTGTGTTGTCTGCAATGTGGTAAAAAGCCACTAGATGGCAGTATTGACATTTTTTTTGCAAGCAATCTAAAGCTAGGTTTGGGCATGCCCCGGGCATGCCTCAGAGGGGGCTGGAAAAGAGTATATAATGAGAAAAATCGAGAGAGTGGAGTAGTAGGAGAAATTGCAAGGAGAAATTGTGGAAGGATACATTTGACCAGACCTGTTCAAGACCTGTGAAGCTTTTTGTGGATTTTAGCCTGTGTTGGAGCATTTTCCTGTCCCAGGACATCGCAACATAGCAGCCCATCTCAATTACCAAGGGACTGTAACTACTTTTTTATTATTATTTCAATCTTGGTCAGTAGGGTAGAGTTGTAGATTAGTTCAAAGGGTTTTGTTTAATTAAATCTGTTGAAGTTGAAGAATTTTGTCTGTCATCCCTTGCTGTCCGTGACGCCATAACAAATTGGGGCCATAACATGTCTAACTCAATTTAGGAAGAAAGGATAACAGATAATCACATTAAATCAACATGCAAGGACGAGCCTACAGTGAAACTCACTTAAAACTTAACGGCCGTATTTTGAGACAAAGCTGGCAAGTAAACGCTTGTGTGAAACTAAGCAATATCACTTTTATATCGGAGCCATATTTATGTCTTATACCCACCGAGAAGCACCATGGTCATGTCATGCAGGTGGGAATTAACGAGGACGGCGATAAAGATGACTGCGATCACGAGTGATTTACTGGAATGACTTGCATTTTACAGGTCTGCTGACTAATGAACGCCCCCCCCCCCTGCGCCAGACACACGGGCACACAATCCAATACGAGGCGGGAATGGCAGGGCAGCATTACGCTTTGTGCCAAATGTTTATTTTAAAAGACTTGAAAAGGTTTTTTTTTCCAAGCTTGAGTCAGGCTATCGATGTCGTTTCCCCGGAGACCCAGGCATTTTGCCGCTTTAGTCATTTCCACACACCGCCGCGCGAACCGTGGGCAGCCGTCTCGCAAGCCTGACTGAAATTTGTCACCTACCATCACACTTTCATACGCAGGAGGGCTTTCCGCAGGGCGGCTGTTAAAGTAACAGCAGAGACTGAAACTGCCACCGACTCACAGATCAGAGGTGCCATTACGGCTCAGGAAACTTCTGGAAGCAGGTCTCTCGTCGTCATAATATCGCCAAGCAAAGGGGAGAAACCATTACCCAGGCGGGTAAGGTTCTGAATGGGGAGCTGAATGTTCGGGCTTTGAGCCTCAGTGTAAGAGAAGGGCGGTCACACTTTTTTAATATAGTATAGACATGTTTTAGATACGTAGTACCATTAATACCATTCATCAACCATATCGTGCCTTTCAAATGACATTTGAATCAATCATTCACTCCACCCACAAAATGTAAATACGATGGAGGACACTCCTTCCCTTGATATAACACACCTGTGTCCTATCTGCTATATAATGGATGTGGAGTAATTACGGTCCCTCAATACCCTGGAGATGATGTTGGTGATTAAATCATTGAATTATTACCGCATTGTGACAGAATGTGTGCCTGCTCTTCGTCACACCTGTATTTTCGCTGTGGTCAACACCTCTCAGACACTGGTGTGCTCTCCTACTCTCTCCCTCATCTCTGAAGCCCCACTTCAGCCAGAACAGTGTCAGTGCAGCTGCTGGGCCCTTGAGAAAGGCCCTTAACCCCACAATGCTCCAGGGGGGAACAGGCCTCTGCTCAGTCCAATCACCTGTCGTCACAAAGGATACAAATGTCTGCCAAATAACCATAATGAATATCAATGGGAGGAGAGTATGTGAGTGTCGCGCTGAAGCCATAGGACACGGAGGGGCGTGGATGTGTCTCGCGAATTTCGGTCGAGGTCTGATCCTCCAGCCAATCGAAATTCTCTTCTGAATAATTTCTTACTCATCTAGATCCTGTACCTTTTAGTATCCTGAACCCAGCAGGGAGTTTTTGTTTTTTTTTTTCCCTTTTAAAACTCAGGTGTACAACTAAATTTTGCCCAAATTTCCTTTCTGGTTCCTCTGTACAACAGTGTCTCTGATAAAATGTCTCTTAATTAATTTAATTTTAATTTATTGACTTAATACAGCGCCCTTAACATTAAAATGATCAAAAGCGCTCTTAAAAATGCCACCAATACAAGAGAGATGAACTGACAGGAGTCAACATAGCATATGAAGGAGAGCCAAGGCTCTCTTCTCAAATGTACACCCCTGACTTCCACCATTTAGAGGAGAAATAAACAGGAGCTTAACCCATCGACTCCAGGAGCAGTGTGACCCCCAGTGAGCTGAATGCTGTCAGTGTTAAAACGGTCTGAAGCTCACAGCAGCCAAGGTCAGCCTGCAGGTCTGGTAAATAAAATGCATTTGCAGCTTGGCCTGCATATAGCTGGTGAAGCACTAATGCACTGCGGTCGGTCGTAACGCAATTTTAGACTCCGTTAAAGGATAGGAAGCTCGCCCAAAGAGTACATCTGAGGCATTTAGCAGACATACACTTCTTTACATAGAATCGATTTATACAGCATATAAAATTTTAATTAATAACAACAATGTCCCACGGGAGAGTAGACCTGACAGACAGCAGGGGTGAGCCCCTTCTCCAACAATACCAGTGTAGCTACTGTAAGGGCTGATACACGTTCACTCACGAGCATCCACATAAACGCCATCACACTTCCAAGCACGCATGCTCACACACACGCACACACACACACCTACCTACATTTGTTTTCATGTTTTGTGGGGAAACTCCATAGACTTCCATTTATTCCCTAACCCCTTTCCCTGACCTTAATCCTCAACAGTACATACCTAACCCTAACACTGACCTTAAATTAAATCTAACCTTAACCCCTAACCCTAAAATAGCTACATTTTTTTGTGGGGACCTGAAAATGTCCCACAAGTACAAATAAATCTGGAATTCCATGTCTTGGGAAGGTAAGCAAGGTATACACGCACACGCACACACGCGCACACTCACACACACACACACACACACACACACACACAAGCATTCAATGACATGTGCATGCATGCACAAACACAAACTTAAGTCTGATTATGAGAGACGAAGAAAATGTCTGAAATCCTTCAACAAATGTTCAACCCTTGGAATCCTGCACAAACCCAGCTCTGCCAGAGCATCAGATGTGAAACTCAGCATGGCCTCCCAGTCAAGTGATCCTACAGAAAATCAACAGTGGTGAGCCAGCCAATGTGGCTAATTTTGACAACAAGCAAAATATATGCCGACATAATTGGATACGGAGCACAGCTAGCAGATGTTCTCCAACACGACTCCAGTGATAACCAATTAACTTAAAGATATGAGAATGGTGGAAACTTTTCACATGAGGTTTCGAAGAAACGACTGAGCAGATTTCCAGTCAAACTAAACGAAATCCACCGTGCTCATACTCAGGGGCTAAAAACACAAACAACTCCCTTCAGAGAAAAGCTTCAATAAAACGTAAACATTCGGCAGCCAGTATTCCTAAAAAGAAACACGAGCCAAGATTATGCAGCCAAATCTGTACAGCAGCATGTGGTCATTACAGAGCCAAAGCAAAAGGCCCTGCCCTCAATTTACACTGATGAATGAAGAAAAACTGATTTATTCATGTTTGAGCTGATGTGGCATACCTTGCGTTTTATTGGCCTATTACATGAGCACATTTCCAGAAACAAGAGAACAAGAAGATGCCTTTCAAATGAGGCCAGATGCAAGCATTTCAGCCATACAGTTGTCTGCAGTGAGCATTTAGTTTGGGAACATGAAAAGGAAAGAAGAGTCACCAGAAGATGATATATCCCCCCATCCACCGCAATCTCATCTCAGAAATCCCAAAATATCAAAAGGCACCAGTTTAGGACCTGATTAATACGGACAGCAAGTTTCGTTAAAAAATACTGAACGGTATTAGAGTTCTGCTCCGGAAAACAAAATGTCCATGGACGGACAGACGGATGGATGGGCGAACAGATGGATGGACAGAGTATCATACCGATAACTACATCCCACGCATTATACGCGGGGAGATGAAAAAACGAAAAACAGTGGGTTTAAAAGGATTAATGATCCATGAGTCAGCTCTTGCAAGGCATCGTATCTTCGTCCAAACTCAAATAAACTGATTTTGGGTTAAAATCGAGAACGAGGAGCTCATCACCAAGCTTAAATATGCAGTATCCGTACGCTTTCACTGATCAGTTTGTCTCAAGAGAGCAGTAGCTACTTTTTTACGACGCTGAAATGGTTGTTTTTCCCTTCAACGCTGAGCAGCTGCCCGCAGTACATCATGATGGTACATTTAACTGCTCACAACTACATCCGCAGACTGCAAATACACTGATCATGACACTGCGTCGGCTGCATCTGGGTCCTGTATCTCAAAGCATCTGGACTTCTGCAGTGGGTAAAACCAGGAATATTAACCCTCAGAGCACTAAATGCAGCCATTGTTGCTCAATGATGTAAGATATCAAAATCAAAGCTGTTGAAAACCTATCATGTGGCAACTTGTTTAAAAGAGCTCCCGCCTGGGAGCTCTTTTAAACAAGTTGCCACATGATGGGTTTTCAACAGCACAAGATAATTACATTTATATTTTTAAAAATTTTATCCCAGTGCTCTAAGGGTTAAGTACAAAAGAGCCGTTCTCCATTTCCCAGTTATTCTGCAATTATCCAGCTAACCCCGTAATCCAGCTCTGATGTCAGGGCTTCTGGTGCTTGTAACAGAAATCATTTTACTGTAACACACCGCACACCTTCCTAACTTGCATTACAGAGACCATTCATGGTTTTTTCGTCCTGTGGTCACGTCTTACCAGCGTTCATCTGCCCTACATAACAAATGTCAGGTTCACTCTCATCTACAGTGAAGGATTTGACTTCTCAAAGCTGTCAGCATTTGCCTTCAGTGAACTAGAGCGAAAGCAGAACAGCACCCACGAGACGCCACTCAAAAAATCAATATTTCTTGTCATTAATCAGTATTACCAGTCATGTGATGCACCATTTTCTGGTCGTTTCCTGGAATACAGATAAGATAAATTGCCAGGTACCATTAATTTGTCTAAATAGTGCCAATATGTCATATATTCTTTAGGTAATATTACATATGCAGCCATTGCCTGGACACAAATGGCATTTCTAGTAATTCTGTTACAACAACTTATTTGATTTTAAGACACTTTTTTGGATTTCTGCATTTTGTCACAGTTATTTTTTCAAATCACATAAAGCCTTCGTTGCAGATGGCTGCGTCCAAGAATTGGCCGTTTGGCTGCAAATCAATACTGAGGTGTGCAAGTCATTGATACCGCGGCAAACATTTCATTTCCAAGTGCGAGGAACTTCAGGGTTTCCAGGCCTGAGAATGGAGCAGCTACGCCCTGTTACTGTCACCTGTAAGTTTAACGAGAGGACAGGCAGTGTCGTAAACACAGACACTGAGGTGCACTGTCACATCCAATGGAAAAAAACTACGGCAGCATTATTTATTTTGCAACATTATGTGTAAGTTAAGGATAATGTGCAGAGTTAATGCCGTTTACATGCCAACTGTTTGATTTACTGACGCATTTACTGCCACTGAAGAACACGAACAACGAATAAACACACAGGATCAAAACAACCCATTTTATAGCACAGGCATAAACTACCGTATAAAATCTCTCCCCAAAGACACAGCTATTCCCGCTGGGAAAGTATAACTATACTGACACTGTGGAGTTTGTATTTGACCAAACCTGCAGCGAGCACCACAATTCACTAGACAGTTGTAGAATTTTGGTTCTGTTGGTTGAGTCAATCATTGGATCTGAATCCAATTGAACATGTATTTTACATGCTGGAGCGGAGATGAACTACAGGCCTGGCCCCATCACATATTTATTATATACCCAGTGTTTGGTGATGTCTATGCATCACAGACTTCAAGCAGTCATTGCATGCAAACTCAAAAGACGTGCAAAATGAAAATTACTACTTTATTCTACATCATGTTAAACTGTCCATTATTTTTTTGACATACGAAAAAATGGGTGGTTGGGGGACTGTGTTCTAAAGGTTCAGTCATGTCTAAATAGTTTATCCTACATGGGTGAAAACATCCTCGAGCTAAACCTGACTGTCTGCACTTCAATCTCATAGTCATTGTGTCCTTTCAAATTCAGACTGCTAGAGTACAGAACCACAATAAGGAATGTATCACTGTCCAATGATTTATGGTTCTCACAATGCATTCATACAGTACATACACAGAATCACCTTAGTGAGGATTTATTTCACCTGAGTTCATAGCAAATCACCTGGTAACGCCTGACTCTCACATTTAAATGACCTGCTGAACAACCGACACAGTGTCTCGCCACCGAATCTGCATGCGTTTACTTCTCGGATACAATTTCATGTTTGAAAAACTGCAGAGTTTGCAGTCTGTGTTTATGCAGCACATAAATTACCTTTAGACAAAAATACTAATTTCATTTTTCCATAACAAGCTCTCAAGAAAATATTTTAATTACCTAAGTAGGGTGGCTTGTTGATGGCGCACACAGCTGCAATTAACAAAGTGGGTTTGAATCAGCTGCAGAAATCTATCCTCCCACAGCTCCGGAAGCCGTTTCATTTTGCCGTTTTGTTCCCGTTTGTACTGATTATGGGGGTGATGATGTCGTCTTCTGTGGAGAATCTTATTCTTTGAGATACAAATACAGTGAACTCCATTAATGCTGGCACTCGGGATAAATATTAACAAAATCCTTTTGATATTCTATTCAAAATATGAACAAAAATATTACACAATTATTGACTTCAGTTATCGGCGAATCCAATGATTTATCCACCTAGGACAAGGGATATTCACCAAGGCACAGCCTCACAGAGGCACAGAGGCACAGCCTCACAGAGGCACAGCCTCGGTGAATATTACTTATCCAAGGTGAACAAATCATTGGATTCGCCGATAACTGAAGTCAATAACTGTTTTATTATATGGCCCCACTTGAAACTATAAAATAAGAGAAGGGCGACACCTCTAACGTAAAGCTCCTCACAGGTACGAAACGACACGAAATACAGACGCTGTCAGTAGCTCCTGCAGGGAAGCCTAATCTATTTTTAGCTCGAGGTCGTCGGATTGTTATAATCGCTCCTCGTTCACTTTCGCACGGTGAATATCACTGTTTACACAGTGATTGGCGGTGCTCGCCTCGACCGATTAGGAGAGAGTGAATCCTCACGTCATATAATAAAATCTTTCCTAGCAATACTGTATAATGATTGCTCTGTAAAAAATTATTTTGATCAAAAACCAGCTTGTCACAAAGATTGAATCCCCTGCGTTTAATATTTTGAGGAGCCTCGCTTTGCCTACAGAACAGCTCGCAGTCTTCTCCCAGTGTGTGGTGAAGGTTAAAAACATGGTAAGATATCTGAGAACACTCCAGCGTGCAGAAACTCTCCAGGTCCTTCTAATTCCGAGGTCTACGTTTCTATACTCTCCTCTACAGCTCGACCCACAGGTTTTCAGTGAGGCATGGGTCAGGGGTCTGGGACGGCCATGCCTAAACCTTGATTCCGTGGTCAGGGAACTATTTTGTGCTGATTCCATGCATGCTTTGGATCATTGCCCCATTTGAAGCCCCAACCACAGCCCAGTTTAAACTCTCTGGCAGAGACGGTCAGGTTTTCATTTATATCTGAATCTGTGATATGAGTCCGAACAAACTGTCCGGGACTTTTGAAGACCAACAGCCTGTAACAAAAATTCTGTTCCAAGCAGTAATCTGCTCTTTATTTACTAACTGGTCCATCAATGCAAAGTTTGAATCTCCAGTAAATTTTGTGATTAAAGTCAGTACAGAGCATTGGTCACAGCCAGTGCGATCACAAGGTTATGTCACACTGGACTGCTAAAGGATTCTTAAAATACCTCCATCCCATAAGGGGTGTATTGTTCATCATCCAATAGCACAGCGATGGACAAGATGGCTGTATTATGATGGTGTTCGTAAGAGTCTGCTCTAACAGACTAAACGAAATGAAATGTAACAGAACGCTGCATTGTAAATCCTCACGACTTTATTGACCTTGTCACACAGTGGCAATCTTACTCCCTTAGACGGATTCCAATATGCAATTTCTTGTCCAGGTAACATTTTCCACAAGAAATCAATGCAAGCCAATTCATTTTCAGTTATTATCCCATCACAGTGCAATGCCTTCGCAGCTCGCTGGAATAAGGACAATCTATTTGCCTCCCCTCAGTTATGATGGTCCGGGCTCATAAATGTGGGCTTTTTGCGGGGAAAATCAACTCTTTCAGAAATTACCTAAGAAGCTGCACAAGATTTCAATGGCGATGAGAGTTATCCAGTCAACCTGACTTCAGATGCGCAAACAGAATTACAGAACTGCTGTTTCTGATGGTCACTAAAGAGATCATTGCAGCTTCCGTTTAAGGAATGGCATGATATCTTTTTGCCAGCCTTTTTCCAGTTGTCTTGGCAAGCCTTGTTTTAATGAGAGTCTTGACTAAAATGGTTTATTAAATATTCAGGTCAAAAAGAAAAATCACCTCAATTAATAAACCCAGAGCAATATTAGCACAGAGCTGGAGGAAGCACTTCTCATTCCTCATTTATCCGTTTCATGTAATGGCCTTTCTCACCCAGAAGAACGAGCACAGCGCGGCCATTTCGGCTCTGCGTCACGAACACTGTTCTAATCAAGTTTTACGAGATGAGGGGGTTAATGGTGTATCCAGGACAAATGAATGAGAGTCACAGGTCGGGGGGGGAGGGGTTACGTAATTACTGACAGCTCATGCACAGTGAAATGGAGAGGAAAAATTAGTGCGGTATTATATGCAAACTTCAATCTGTCCCAGAAGAGCATTCACTCCAGCCATGACCTCCCCATTACCGACAGGCCAAGGAGAGAGCTCTCTATGTCAAGCTGAATCGAGTGAAATCATCCCAGTACAGCTGGTTCATGCCACGGTCAAGGCGCGACCGTGATTCACGATTTTGCTGGAGCCTTCTTATCACGAATTATGCTACAGCAACCCCTGTTTAACAGGCAAGTAACATTTCACTGCGATACACATCCATGAACTGTCCTGGGTGTACTCATCTGATGTAGCCCCACCCACTGCACCCATTTCTGTTTACGATTTGACAAAAAGTCAGTTCGGGCGAACACAAAGACGCCATCGTTAACGGCTATCTTGCTGAGCGAAATTAACCTGAAATGAAATGTTAAGACAACCACTCCCACCACACGATGTACAAAACTTCTCATTACGATTTTTTTTAAGAATCACCGTTAAACTTAACAAGCTAGCAGCGAAAAATAGATGACTCAGCGGCGTCTTGTTTACCACCACTGGACTACTCTGATCTGAGTCGCGCGCTGAAACACAAGTTCATTCACAAAATAGCCAGCTGCCTGACGTCCCTGATTTTGCGGTGAATCAGGTCAAAACTCACAATTCACCAAATGCATGCTGGGATACGCTCCAGCAGCTCACATGACTCTGAACAGGAACAGGAAGGTGAGATAATGGATGTGTGGACCGATGGACGCATCAATGCAACACTGCACTGAACAGACATACAGCTTTGCAGATCACAAATGCATCTGTTGCCAGAACAGGCCATTCATCAACATCATTTACATACAGGTCAAGGAGCACCCAACAGTCCCTAACCTTTGACCCCGCAAGGGTCTCAGATTCCATTAAATGACCCTTAAAAATATTTGTGTTTAATTAACCATTTTCTAGAACGGACTGTAAAGCAGGTTGTGCTGAACGGCATGATAGTTCCTTCACAAATGAAGTTATTCAAGCTGTTACAGGTTACATAGCTATTCAGAAGACACTGAACTTTACCCATCTAATTTTTACTAATTGTACATCGTTAATCCTTCCTAAGGATAAAATTAGTCAAATATACACTTTTTGAACTCATTTAATATATAAAACTGCAGCCGGTAAAAGGCATGGGTTCAGCTCAGTTTCACGAAGAAGTTTGGAGGTTCATAAGTATGCGAAGCACTTGATTGAAGCCACAGAAAATCAAATAACTGTGTAGAAAGACAATTTATTGCAAAACAGTGTACTTCAGAGTCTTCTCTCATGCAAATACTCGCTCGTTAACCGGGTAAAAAGGAAAACGCTAATGTCTGACATGGAAGAGATGCTATCCCAGTGGAGAAACTGTACAAGTCTTAGCCAGGCAGCTGCTGCCAGGTAAACACTTTTCGAACCCACTGCCATCGCAAACCAGGCCCATTTTCTCATAAAACTAGGAGAGCTGAGAACTGCAATCATCTTCACGCTGCACCACGGAGTCCAATATCAATCTCAAGCTGTGTCCTCAATTCTGTACAGGCACA
This sequence comes from Gymnothorax javanicus, assembly GCA_029692085.1. Lineage (NCBI taxonomy): Eukaryota > Metazoa > Chordata > Actinopteri > Anguilliformes > Muraenidae > Gymnothorax > Gymnothorax javanicus. Next base: position 51,264,280 of record CM056208.1, on the reverse strand, counting down.
CAGCGGCAGTCACCCAGCGTGGGATCAAGCGAGCGGATTTAATTGAAAAAACAAAAATAAATAAATAAAACCAACCAACTTCTCAACATAAATAAAACCATTTTCTTTTTAGTGCCAGTCAAAAATATTTGTAAATTGTTTTTCTCGGTATTGGGCAATTGGGAACATTTTCTTCGCCCACTGATATCAGACAAAACAAGTCTGTTTTTACCGAGGAGGATGAAGTGCTTAATAAGGAATAAACAACCATTTCGGCTCTGCCAATTTAGATTACCATCTATTGTTTCGAGCCGTCGGCTTTGCTCATGTTAGCAATTCATTTCAGTCACTGAATCATGTCTTCGCCGGGCTCCAGTTGGCAACTGCAGCGGTTGTGATAACTTCACTGACAGCAGCAGATTAACTAAATCGGAGGGAGGGCTCCCTAAAATTTATAACCAATTATCCGCAGAGGAATTCTCCAATCAGTGTGTCAGTTTTTGGATTAAGGAGAAGCCCAAGAATTGGAGGGTATGAGAGAATTACAAAGCCGAGGGGCAGAGAGAGCTCAGCTCTGCAGCGAGGATCAGCGCAGTGTTACAGGGTCTGATGTCACTGCAGAACCTTGAACAAATTGCCACAAACTAGGCAGAAATAAACCTAGGCAAACGTGGCAGCATTTAAGCGCTCAAACTCTGAAACCATCGACTAATCAGACGCAGAAAAACAATCCACCTCAAACAGCACTGGTCTCAAAAATGCCAGCACATCCAGTCATCTGCAAAACAACCGTCATTAAGAGAAATTTCATTGTAACTCAATTTTATTTGTTTAGTGCTTTTTATTTACCGCCAGACAAAAGCTCAAAAGGGGGATTATGTCGTGGTGCAGTCCGTCTATCTGTCCGCCCATCTATCCGTATCGGAGGGCCCTTGGCTGATGAAATCAACTCCTACAGTTTTCATGGGGCGTCCCTGAATCTTCACACATATGCAGCAGATAGATCGATGATGCGCATATCGCAGGCGCAGCCCTGGCGAGGGATGTTGCACTCCCAGAGCATTCTTGTCACAACTGAGATTACCCCACAGTCCTTAACACAGCACAGGGCCCAAACCCCCAGGTATAAGGCCAAAGGAGACAGTGGCAAGGATAAACTTCTTAGCAGGAAGAAACCTTGGGTAGAACCCAGCTCCAAAATAGGGGAACCCAAATGGCTGAAGTTAGCCCTGGAGAAATGAGGAGAGAAGGGGAGGGAGAGGACAGGAGAATTGAGAGGACAGACAGGGAGATGGGAGAGGGGAAACAGGAACAACATTTCACAGGGGTCGGGAGAAAGCGAGTCCAGCAGAACCATCCATTGCACTGTATGGCATAAAAAACATGCTAACAGAACACAGCTTACAAGGCTAAAAAATACAAAATGAGGTACTGCGCAGGCCAGGGCAAGAGTCTGGGTTCGGCTGGGACAAAAGGGGCCGAGGGCAACAATGGTTTAGTCTGAGTCCCGGGTCACATGGGGCTCGGAGCAGAGTGATTCTGTACGCTGTGCATCAAGCCACTTCTGCGTGATGCTGATGACTAAATAAGGTCTTCATCGAGGGCACAAATCAGATGCCACACACAGAGCTACTTTCTAGCAGTCAGCACTTAACGCCGCAAACGCATTAACCCTTTATTGGACTTCACCCCGTGGGCGGGACGCTGGGCATAATTGCATTTTTACACCATCAAATATTGTGCTGCATTGGAGAACTACATATCAATTGAAAGTGTGAGAGCACAGCATTCTAATGTCGCAAGCCATTTTATGATGCAAATAAGACCGTAAAAATGTTAAATTATGTCGAACCGGTCATAATTACCCTAAACCTGACTATGCAGTCCCATTTGTGAAGCATTGGAATCAATGTTCTTATCACGGTAGCGGTCCAGAGATAAAAACCTGTTATAGTTTTTAATCCACGAAACAGGCAAACTTGGACAAATGTCACTCAATCGACTTTGACATAGAGACAGTAGCAGCGTGTCTCTGTGAATTTCACTATAATTAGCTTTTCTACTCAAGATGTAGGGCTATAGATTGTACAGTAGCCCTTCAGGAACAAAATAGGTGCTTCCACTGGCTATTATGTGCTGATGTAACGGTGTATTAGGTGCTATAGCCCATCAGCCCTCACTCCGATACATCAGTCTGGAATTCCCAAAAGACGGATGCGTATGGCAGCCAAGGGATTGATTTTTATGACGATTAATATTTTTTTAATGATTTCTGACAAGGTGTTTTGTCAATGAAGCAGAAAAGTTTTGAAAGTGACATTATTACGCATTTACTATTACAAAACGGTGCCAGGAATCAGAAGAGTTTACTGTGGTGAAAATTCAGCAACAGATGGAGAATAAGACACGAAAGAAGCAAGTATTAAAACTATTGAAACTCCGAACATGACTGGGAACACAGAAATTTGGAGAGTCCAAAATTTTTTGTTAAAACACACATGGACATTACAAAATCCATATAATAATCATTTTTTGTGACAGTATGATAATATTTAAACCATCAGTTGTATAGGCTTCTAGCTATCGTTTTTCCTGGCTGATGAGGCTTGGTTACAGAGCGGCGCGGCCAGAAGAAAACAGAATCTTTTTTCTTGCGGACGAGAACTTATATTTCCATTGTTGTTACTCAATTTGGGTAATGTTCTCAGTAATTCTGACAATATGAAAGCAATCTACTGAGTGTCACCTTTCAGGAGACACCACAATTACGCCAGCGGTCAAAGTGACTCATGAACAAAAAGCTCTTTACTTTGGCTGGAAATTAGCACAAAAAAGGGCCAGTATGCTAATGATAAAATAAACTGTGCGAATGCTGCGGTAAATTGCACAACGGATATTAAAGAAACGTTACAGGCATCCAAAGCACAGCCTAGTCCCCAGTGCGGAGCCCGATCCCGCTTCATTAGCAGTCCAGGGCGATTCCCACTCAGCCCTGTCCACAGTCAGCGCAGGGCAGCTCATTTACTGGAGAGGTGCGTTTCCCTGTGCTGTCAGCACTGCGCAGTCAGGGAGAGCGCCGGTGTAATGGGGCAGCCGAGGTGAGTGAACCCCCAATCCCACTCCTCTCAGGTAACCCACACCCCTCCGTTACCATGGCAGCCGTCCTCCGTGAGATCACTGACTCACCCATGAAAAACCCAGCTCACACCAGGGTCACGTCCAATCAGGACACAGTTCGCATCAGGTAAAGGAACAGGAAACTGTGACACGTGGTGCTGTCCATAAGTATTAGGACAGGGACACTGTAGCATGAATAGCTACACCCAAAATTAATGCTAACTGTCCCCATCCTGATCAGCGATTCACTGTTTGCAAATTCAATGTTAGAGAACAAAAAAAGAAAACAAAAAATGTTCCCAGTGTCTGAATACTTACTAGAAACCAAATTCTGACATATTTTTTATTTTGCACTAACATAGAATTAACAGAAATATTAGCAGTCACTGGTTTTCGGTAATGATCCTCCAATAAACTTAGATTACCTCTGCCTAAATAGGTCAGAAGCTCCTTAACACCTTGTCTCAATTTACTGATCCGATGCCGATCCTCTCCCTCTCTCTTATCCCGGTCATTGAACATTTGAAGACAATGGACTTGTCTGGCACACCAATCATCAGACGTATAACGATACAGGAAGTCAACAGAGTTTCTTTGAAAACCAGGCAACTCTGAAAGTAAAGGAGGTAATAACGTAACGGACCATAGTGATGAACTGTAAGCTTTAGTACAGCCTGTGGTCTCAGCAGCTATATTAACCCTTAGAGTGATGAAAAAATTTTGAAGGAATTGAAAAATGAAATTATCCTGAGCTGTTGAAAACCTATCATGTGGCAACTTGTTTAAAAGAGCTCCCCTGCGGGAACTCTTTTAAACAAGTTGCCACATGGTAGGTTTTCAACAGCGTGTGATTTTGATATCTTACGTCATTGGGAAACTATAGTTGCCTGTAGCGTACTAAGGTTAACATTGTGGAACCAAAAGCAGAAAGACAGCGCAAGATAACGGCCTCACTATCAGGTTCTGAGGCATTACTTTCCCCTGGAGGCTGAACGAGAGCCCAGCCAGCGCCGCTGCAGGTAATACTGACCCATCTCACAAAGCCCCAGATTTTAATTTTTTTTTTAAACGCAAGTCTCAATGGATATCTTGTTTGCAAATGTAGTTCATCTTGAACTGAAAAAGCTGAAGTCAAATATCATTGGTTTTGGAAATTATACACATATAATCGCACTGACATTACATTGTAAATATGATTACCTCGCAGTCTGCTTACAGAAGATACAAATGCCTCCATCCCCATCATCGTCATCATTTAAATATCAATAATTTTGGATATCAAAACCAGAGGTGGAGCCGAAATCTAACCTCATAGTGCATGGAAATTACGCCTAAAGCATCAGCTGTGTAGATTTCCCATCGTCACTGACCCTCAGGTAGAAATTACCTCCAGCTACAACTCGTAGCAGACAGGCCTACGCACTAATCCCCAGGCGATCGGGCCGATAGGACCTCGATCATGTCCCACGAGCTGCTGCTCATTCGATCACTCCCTGGCAGCGCGGCGAGAAATGCCACCTCAGGCCCAAACGCTGCCATGTTTCACCCGAGAACACGTGGAGTTCACGTTCGCGCCTGTCACTCACTCCCCGGGCTGACTTTCCACAGCCTCAGCGGAGGCCAACTGGGGCTTTCAGAGCAAGAACAAGGGGGAAAAAAAGCCTTTTCCCAGAATGCAATAGGGGGTCAAAATCTATGGGCTGGAGTTCCAGTGCCCCCGTCACAGGCTTCTAAATCAGAGGCGCTGCCGTAATAGCGGTTCTATAAATGGCCGAAACGCAAGTTAGCGCGTTAGCAACACGCAGTGGCAGTCGCACCCTCCCTTGGCTATGCGTATTAATAATGCAACGCTCGGTGGTATGCCTCATACTTCAGCCATTTATCGTCCGTACATTTAACTGCAGCTACGCTGAACACAGGACGGCTCTCGACAACCGCTTCTGCACCAGAGGAATTCGACCAAAATACAGCGCGATCTATTTTGACAGGGTCACCATTTCTGGCTCTGAGGTCCCCAGCATTAGCTCTGAGAAGAACGGGAATGAAGTTAAAGTGGAGTCTGTCAGACGTAATTTGCGAGTATTTATAGCCACGTTGTACGAAGCATAAGCGCACTGGACTAAACCTTTTTTATACCAGGTCACGGTCGCTCGATACTTACAGATTACATTGTATATCAGAGAAAAATAGGGTGATCAAGGTCCTCACTGCTCTATTAATTCATTAATCTCCTAGTCTGGCTATTAATATATTTTTTCCCATACCAGTCTTTTGGCACAATGTTGATCCTCGCTCCTGACACCGTGCAGGTTTACAGATGATACAGAGTCACACATTATAATTAGCTGCATTAATACCGAGAAGCAGTTACAGCAAACCTGCAGTTTTATCATTTATTATTGCAGCTATTAAACAGAAACAGAGAGATTAATCTCCTTTTCAGAGCAGCACAATACACCGCGGTCGCCACTGGCCTGCTCCTCAGGGCTTGCGCTCACTTGTTAAAAGTTCTATGTGAACATAACTGAATAGAATTGAATAAATCTCAGCCTTTCTGAAATGGAAGGCCTCAGCTGTTCACCGATTTGCTCAGCCATTAGAGAGGGTGGGCAGTGCTGTGTCACCCAATCATTCTAAGGCCAGCATCAACGTAAACGATGAATCTAATTCTGTCCTACGAGAGAGGATTCAGAAAGAGGTGATTTCCTTTGGATCATTAAGAGTATTCTGCGGTCAGCCCATTCATCTGGACATCGTGCTCACAGAAAATCCATCTTATACCAGCCTCAGGTGAACGAGCTGGATGAAGCGTTTTTGACAGTTATAGCTTATGTATAGTCAGGCAATCCACCAATCAGAGTTAAAGACTTCATCAGCTTTGACCAGTTCTGCCCATCTACTGACCCGCCACTAAGGGGACATAGGGCCCTATCTTGCGCCAGAGTCCCTAAACCCGTTATTTGGGGATTTCGCATTGCGTAAGAGGCGTTCCCCCGCGAAAGTTGCTATCTTGCACACCTGCCTATATCCCTAAAACACCAGCGCTACCCGTTACATTATGCATAGGCGTGGTTTGGGCGTTACGCCAGTTAAACCAATCAGTATGCCAGGTGCCACTGCCTTTTCGGAGCAGGCTGCGCTATCCCAAATCCTCAAAACCGAAACCCGTGATGGAGAGAGGAAGGTCGCCACGTTTCTCCGTTGACGAAGTTAAATTGCCCGTGCATGAGGTCAAATCCAGTCACGGGAGGATCTGTTTTTGTTAAGTTAATCATGAATTGTATTATTATTAATTATTATTATTATTATTATTATTTGACATTGACATATTGTTCAATGTTTGGTTTGTAGTAAAAAATAAATAAATCAAGCCTACCCCTTTTGTGATGGAAACTTCAAAAAAAAAAAAAAAAAAAAAAAAGCGTTTCACCATGCACTTCCAACTCCCTCTCCGTCTGAAATGAAGCATAGAACAAAATCCCATTTTAGAAAAAATAAAATTAGGTATATGCACTGGCACTCAGCGACGTAACTCCCCCCCCCAGCGAGAGCGGCATTTCAGAACTCTTCAGCGAATGAAGGTAATTCTGGTGACAAGTACGTGGTTTCGTCCGTTTACATTTTCCAATCGGACAGCTGTCTATTTTTTTTTTTTTACAGCAAGTTGCGCAACCGCGCTGCAAAAACTGGTGTACATACTTGTCGCCGAAATTACCTTCATTCGCAAGAGAGTTCTGAAATGCCGCTCTCGCAGGAAAAAATTTCCGTTGCTGAGTGCTAATACATAGGGCTCTTGTGAAAGCCCAAATGCGGGTAGCGCGTGGTTTTAGGACCCGCTATACGCTTTCCCTAAAGTGTGTGGTCAAGATAGCAATTTTAGGGAAAGCGCATAAACACGCCCACGGGCACACCTCCAGGCGCAAATAAAGGAGTCGGCATAATGCATAGCGGGTAGTGTGGTCGCAAGATATCGTTTAGGGATAGTGGAAGCTGCTAAATGCGTAATTCACGGGTTGCGGGTAGTGGCAACGGGTAAGGCAGGGTGAAAGATAGAGCCCTAAATGTTCAAAACACACATTAAACTTTAAAAACGGCCAAAAATCCCAGCTGGTCTTTGCTGGAATGGGACATGCAGTGGGATGTGACTGGGTACGTGTGCCCCAGTGACATGTTCAGAAAAAGCTTCATATTACGGTCAGTAGAAGCATATAACAATAATTTTCACAATGCCTTCTAAAGCAGTCATACACACACATGCAACATACACCTGTTTTTTCTCTCCCACCACCGGTAACATGTAATGAAGCTGAAGTGAAGATGACCTTCATCAGTTCTGTGACACACCCAAGGAAAGGGATCCCATCCGGTGCTCCGCAGGGAGAAATTTCTCATTCCAACAAGTACTTTCACATTCTAGTTCTACATTTCCAGCTAAAAGGTTTTTAGCATATTTTTGCCACCATTTGCAAAATATGATGTAAATATTGCCAGAGAGGAGAGCCAGTTCGGATCATTTCCAGTTTTGCGAAGAGGAAAGAATTTCACTTGCAACTCGAAATAAGCTTTTTTTTAAACTTTTATACCCTGAATAGAAAATATCTCATGACAAAGCAGAGCCACAATAAGACCATTTTTTCAGCCACACTGAGCGGCACTTTGATGAATCCTGTAGCCCAGTAACCCAGGGTGAGGCTTTAGCCAATGATGTCATCACCCCTGGTGTGGCGGAGAAACTCATTTCTGCCATTTCTTATCGCCCTGACTGACAACATCGGCTCTCAGTCAAACCAGGAGCCCAGACAAGAGAGAACCCAGGACTCTAATGCGCTCAGGTAAACTGCCGTTGCTATGGCAACTGGCCAGTCTCAGAACGCAGAGGTATACCCTGCCATTTTTAAACAGCAGAAGAGTCTGATGGGGGAGGGGTGGAGTCTGAACACAAACACGCATGCACGCATATACACTTCCACACACACAGACACACACACACACACACACACACACACACATCTACACAAACACGCGCACATAAATGCACATCTACACATGCACACACAGACTTACCAAAAAAAACACAAATACATGAACATATGTATACAAACACACACAAATACAAACAAATAAACACACATATGCATACACAGTTCATGTGCAGACATACCAGTCTGCACAAATATGCATGGTGCACACACATATTGACCATACACTGCGCATACACAACCAGGCACATTTATGCACCCACACAATAAACACTCAAACGCACAAGCGCATTATACAAACACGCCCAAACGCACTACCCGCACAAGTGATGATGACCTCCGGAAAAAGATGCACACTAAACGCTGCACATTCACATGATATGATCACACATGGACATAAAAAACAGTAAACAAGACAGAAAAGTACACAGGCACACACAAACGATGCAGGCAGCACCAACGATCAAACATCGCAGGAGCACTGAGCGCAGAAACCACACATCCCTCATAATGAGGCCGGTGAGTATTTCTCATGTTTTAAAGACAAAAGACTCTCAGCATAGTATGGACTCAAATACTGAAGTATTCTGAAGCATTATAATGAGGGAATCGATTTACACGGCGGAGGAGGGTGACATGAATACAATGAAAATTCAGCAACAAAAAATACACGTTTTATTTCCTAAGTTTACAAAAAAAAAAAATAAATAACAGCGGTGACAGCTACAAAGTACACACTGCTTAATGATGACTCGCATATAAGAAGAATTATCAGGGATGCATACTGTTTGTATCCTGTGCTAAGCAAAGAAACACCACACAGCACAGAAAATTCAACCAACCAATCGCACGGCATCTCCACACCTCACCGCGCACCATTCACAGGTTGGCATGATAAGAAGCTAAATTAGCCCTCCATTCATAATTAAACACTTGCTTATTCAGAATTTATTAAACACTGAAATTTAAGCACAAGATCATGCTAAATAGCTTTTTAATCGGCGGCTAATTCTTCAAAAATACTGTGATGGATTGCCCGATGTGATTAGTAATTTTCTGAAAGGCAGTTCTATATGGGAGAATAAATGACAGTTAGAAAGGCAGAGGGCCTGAATTCTGAGTTACCGTTTTTTATTAACGTTGTGAACGACACACCCAGGACAGCGAGGAGCGAGAGAGACTGGGCCGTAGAGAGGAGGAGGTGGAGTTTACGGGCCGCGGGTGGGTTGCAAAGCATCGACCGCTGATTTATGATCGTGATAAAGTGGGTCCTGTCGGAGCCGTAGTTTTTACGGGGAGACGCATTCTGGGTGCGGGGGGGGTGCGGGGGTCCAGGCGAAGTATTCCCACTCACTCAATTACACGGCGCTCTGCCGTGACTCGTAAACACAAACTGTGAGCCGAACCGCAGCCTCTTACAGGAGAACTCCTGTCGAAGGGTTCTGTGTCGCGGCGTTTCATCACTTTAACGTCCTTTAACCCTTAGAGCGCTGAAATAAATATTCAAGAAACTATAAATTAAATTATCTTGTGCTGTTGAAAACCTATCGTGTGTCGACTTGTTTAAAAGAGCTCCCGCAAGGGCGCTCTTTTAAACAAGTCGCCACACGATAGGTTTTCAACAGCTTTGAATTTGATATCTTACATCATTGTATTTGGCGCTCTAAGGGTTAACAGCATGCTAGGGAGCGCTCAGTCATGCGTGGGGCCACTCCTTTATATGCCGGCTTTGGTTACAGTCAGTCTCCCGATTACCTGAAAAGATCTTCCCCTGAAATTTTCTTTTTCGCCTCAGTGCAGGTTGGCCACTCTGAAGTCTTAGCTCTCCACTGATGGAAGAGTGTTCATTATAAGATCTCCGCTGACAGCATGGACCTCCCAGACCACTTATTTTACACAGTTAATTTTTCCGATATTTCAAAAGAAAATGTGGCTGCAGGAGCCTTCAACAGAAATTCAAAATACCTCATTAAGTACAATTAGCAGTTATGTTTCAGTGTTGAACAGTAGAGTTTGGAGAAAAAAGAGCTTAAAAATTAATCCTTCCAACCATTATCTAAGTCACTATTTCCTCACTGCGGTCATGGGGGAGCTGGAGTCTATCCCAGCTGACTATTTTTTTTTTTTTTTTTAATTTGGCATCTCCAATCCCACCCGAATCTGGAATGCCCAGTTGGTGAACTATGAACAAGGCTTGCTCGTATGCGACCCCTTGTTGCCAATTCAGGAGAGTGTAGACAGTTTGCGGCTCTCCTCCGAAGCACGCGCCTGTCAGTCGCTGCTTCTTTACACTCATTGACTGAACCCTCGCAAGTTCAGAACAAGGGCGGAGGATACCCGAACATGAACAGGCTTAGAATCTTCCTGACGAGCGCCCGTCTGGCTAACAGGAGGCGCTTGAGCAATGAACAACGGAACCATGTTATATTACCCTTCCCGGCAGACCCTTCCCAATTTGCATCCCTGTAGTGCAATGGCCAATGGCCAATGCGCTACGCAGAAAAAACTGCCGACCACTGCCGGTTGGTACGAGCGGGGCTCGACCCCGCGTTGTGATAGTCACTTCTGCTTCACAGTGCGATGCTTTAACCGAGTGAGCTAACCGGCAGCTCTATCCCAGCTGACTCTGGGCGAAAGGCAGGAATACACCCTGGACAGCTCGCCAATCCATCGCAGGCCGCACACACCACTCACACACACACTCATACCTGTGGCCAATTTAGAGTCTCTGATTCGCCTGACATACATGTATTTGGGCTGCTGGAGGAAAGCCAAGTGCCTGTGTTAACCCACACACACACACACACACACACACACACACACACAGGGAGAACAAGCAAACTCCACACAGAAAGGCCCCAGGCCAGACATGAGCCCACGACCTTCTTCCTGTGCGTCAGCAGTGCCCCAACAATTCATTTTGTGACATCACAAAACATCCTAAACTGTGACCCACAAGCAGATGACCTCATATCACTCCTCCAGTAGCCAGTGATTCACTTCCCTTCCTTCCTGAGCTCTTTATTATTGCAAACACCAAAATCCCCCATCACCTCATTTCATTTCAAAATTGATTTTCGCCGTTTATGAGTCATAAAAAGACCTCAAGTGAACCGATGTGCTGTTTGCAAAGCACTAATGGTTTTGACTTATGGGCCCAGAGAAAATTGAGAATAAAAATATAAAGGCACCAAACAGATCAACAGAAGAATACCAGATTTATGAGGAAATGACCATTATTAAAAATAAAATCCAGGCACGTTCCCACAGCAAAGATCAGTAGTGGGCAAGCAGGGCTGCTTCTGGGTTCTGTAATTTTTTTAAATAAATTTGACTAATTCTTGAATCACTGCTTATTTCACCATTAGGGTGATTTAGCCATTTTACTGTATTCTATGCCACCAAACAAAAAAATAGGGAAAACCAGTGCACACAGATTTAGTCCAAAAAAGGAACTGCCCCGACTTCAATAGATGGATTCACTAAATATGGGTAGCCTGCTATGCTAATTGCGGCAATAACATAATAATCTGTTGCAACGTCCAATCTGATCATGGTGCATTTAGTTAAATGGGTGGGGGGGAAGGGCAGTATTGTGTTTGTCTGTAAGACACTTTTTTCTAGTCGTACTATGTTCTGATCAAAAGCAATCACCCCCTCAGCTATTGGCATCACGGCCGTCAGTATAGTTTCACAACACTACCGACTGCTTCATGCTAGCAAGGCGTAACTCTTGCAACCCGATGCGCCTGCGACTTTGATGCTATCGACTTGTTTTGGCTTCAGTCGATGGCCCACAATAGCCGACCCACGGGAGATGCGCTCGAGCATGCTTTTGTAATCGCATTCGCTGGAACATAATCGCCATCATCGTATATCACGCAGCCGCAGTTATTAAATCACAGCAGATGCACTTTCTGTTTAGACAGGAGTCAACTTTGCTCTGACCGAGGCGCTGGACTCCGAGAATACCCTCCACCTCAATCCCGAGCTCGCCCAGTAAAGTAGATGGAGTGTCAGCTCGGACAGTTTAATCAATGCTCATTCCATTAAACGAATTTAAGCTTTCGTACCTACAATAAATATCTCACTCCTGCACGTCATGAAACATCTCTGAGACATATTTGATTTTACATCACAATGTTTTTTTATGTTTTATTGCGATTTGCGCATCAAGACACAGTAGGCATTTCTGGGCCGTTTTCCAAGCGGTTTTAGAGGTGGATTGTGGGTAACAGTGGAAAAGCTGACGGCGAAATCCCAGACAACCACAGAGATCTCAGGGCACTGCTGATCGGGGGGGGGTCCCTGGCATGCATTTACTAAATATAGTAACTGTGGCCACCTATAGTACCTCTGGTCATGAACGACGTATGCGGCCAGCGAGCACTCAGAGTGCAATAATACAAGCAGGCAGCTGTTACTCTATGGTTTTCAGCAGGTCCTGGCATGTTACAGGACACAGATCATACTGCTGGCATTTCACCCTCCTGTTACCTGGGAGTCAAGTGTCAACACTGTCCAGCCAATCAGGAGCACTAATTATTCATTAAATGAGTTAATGACCGGAGAGAAAAAGAAACAAGGACTGGATTATAGATTCAAGGGCCAGATTTGCAGATCCCTGCCATGGCAGGATAGCCCTCAATGCACATCTCTACCCCCTGACTGCAGCAATGTCCAACAGTACCTAAATAGGACCTGTGCCGGCGCGGACTTTTTTATAGCCCAGCGGTAACACACGTGATGCTACTAATCAGGGTCTTGATTGAGGACCCCCCAGCACTTAATTAATATTGGCTGAAAACACGTAGCCTGGCCCCACACTAAGGGTTCTCATATTGAATGAACGTGACTGACTTGCGGTGAGTGGTTGCGGGGAAGGGGGGGAATCTCTCGAAAATCAAGACCTAAGTTTCAGAATCCAAATCAGGGACACAGAGATAGAATATCACAATCTCCAGCGGTCATCAGAGGTCCTCATAGTTTCCAGTCATGTGACTACTGAGTACCCCTGGAGAGCAAAATGCCGTTTCAACATAGCGGTTAATACTTAGACATTCCACAGAGCACCACTCAATCCGGTCATTTTTTCATCTGTTTCAACCCACCTCTCTTAATCACCTCTCGAAAGAAGAACAACAATATGTTCACAAACTCCAGGTTATAGGCACTGGTAACCCATATGTAGCACCAGAGACTCTGTACAGCACCTGTCACAGGAGGCCAATTTCATTCATTGAAAAAAATGAAACATTAACCTAACCTAACCCCGTTAGTCCCTACCATTACTTCAGCTCCTTTTTAGCGATGTTCACATTTATCCTGGAGAATTATTCCCCTGACACAGCCGCCAGGATGAAAGCACACAAATGTACGGATATTTATATGTATTTTCGATCCAGTTGGTCAATAATGCCGTCATCTGGGAGGTGAAAGACAAGAAAGTCTTGAGTGCTAGCTAGCTAATTAAGTGAGTGCCAGTTAGCAGGCTAGCTGCCTAACATTGATCATGTTGGTCAACAGATCGCAGTAAACAGCCTTTATATGATGGTCATGTTTGCAAAAATCCACAATCGCCTCCTCTTTATGTTTACTTTCTCGGACAGGATTCTGCAAAAGCACGACCCAGGCTTGTCTTCTAATCAGTAACTGCATCTGACCGAAAGACAAGTTAACTAATCGGCATTTTGGCAAAATACTACTGTAAGAACGACCGTCAGGTAGCAGAGGAATCCTCCTTTTGCCGTCCAGGTGGGCATTCCCATTAAGACTGTGACAATACATTGACAACTATGAATTGTAGCTTATTAAGCCCCAGGAGTCAAAAGAGGCAATTTCTCCACTGTAGTCCACTCAAAATTATTTTGGGCCCCGTAGCTCCCCTTAAAGAGCGTGCGGAAGCACTCACCAGAACTCTGCCGGTCAGCGTCTGAGCAGAGATCATCACCCCGGCCCAGTCTTTCACGGACGTCATCCAGCCCACCTCGCTGACCGGCGCCTCCTCTTTGTCCCCGGGGCCTTTGGCCGGCCCATCTGGCTGGTTATTGGCCGGATTATTGACCTTCTGCACCTCCTGAAACACAAGAGAGGGAAGACGGAGTCAGGTGAGCTTTACATCTCAACAGAGAATCAAACAAAACAAATATTTTGGTGTCATATTTATGTCTAATCTCTCTCCTTCTCCTCTTCTACTGTTTTTTGCTCAATAAAGCCGAAATATTTCCAGTCGGTGAGACCAATAGACTCGTTTCAAGATGTCCCAATAGGGTAATAAACCTTTATTGTCCGAAAAACGCCAAACAAAAAACAATTTTCTACCCGAGAGGGGGCAAACGTTTCACAGCATGATTTAAATGGTTGCTAAGACACTTTTTTTGCAGGGCATTCTCTCCACAATAAGGGAATACCAGCAGCCTCAAATAAACCCTAAATAATGTTAATTAGGACACATGGTCGCTCCTCACCATCGCAACATGACCAAAACCTACCACCTGAGCCACTACCTCAAAATGATCACCCAACTCTGGCTACTTTCATTAACGTGTTCGTCACCTAAACCCACACATGGAACCAGCCAGTGGACGGGCCTCCCCCATTTAGTCTGGTTCTGTCCAAGGATTTTTCCTGTCTACTGTTGCATTGGGCCAGCTCTACAGGGGTTAAGGCACTTTCTCAAGTGAAGGAGAACATTTTGATTTGATTTAAGAACAACAAGAGCAGTTAAATCCATCTATAGTCAGCTGGTGCAATCAAGGGCAGATGGTAAACATTAAGGTGGCCGGAATCAGAACCCAGATAATCAGATCTGGACAAACCTTTAAAGGCCCTCTCGACTGAAATCAGGGAGCAAGACGTTCACGACCGACATTACCGAGGTTAGAGAGCCTCTGTCAGATTAGACACTCGACCAAATCTTGCAGCATCAGTACAAGGAGGTGAATCCTCAACCCCTTAAGCCTTAAGGGTTTTCACTTATGTTTCCCCTTAAGTAGGTTCAAAGACAGAAAAAGCATTTTTTTATATTGCAGGACAATGTCACACACATATTCTGTATCTGCTGGTTGCAGCGCTTCACTGAAACATCATCACACTTATATTGAGAGAAATATGCAAAACCAGGATGTCATGGTTTTATGGCCACAGCATTACAGCAAATGGAAAACATCTAGATCTTGTACATCATTTTATACACATTTCCCTGTAATTCAACAGGACATATTTTGGGATCACTGGAAACCTTGAGATTTCCACTAAAATTTAAAATAGGCCTAAAGTTCCACAGGTTTGAACACATCAACTGTATCTGACGGACCCATATATGGGACCATAGGTTTTACTGGCTTCATGGAAACACTGCATCTTAAACCATAAGCCTTCCCTGATTCGATGCTACTGCTTAGAAGCTATTGGCTATGGCCCAGAAAGTTGCAAATTTCACTGCTCATAGTCACCCTGGAACTCCAAGGCTCGAGGTAAAGAGGTGGACCCCCGGTACAAGGGCGTTAGTGGAGTAAGACAGTGATGTCACAACCAAGACCCATCCCGTCCTCGAACAGACCAGAGCAGATGGTCCTCAGCAGCAGAGTGGGAGGTGGTGAAAAGAACAAATGGACAAAGTTTGCCTCAGAAAAAAAAAAAAAAAAAAAAAAAAAAAAACATGTCCTTGCACTGAATACCAAACAAAACAATTCAAGCTTTTTTGCATTTTTTTCATATGCCTAACAAGTTCTAACAAGTTAGAAAGTGGAGATGCATAAGTGCTGTGCAAAAATTTCACCTAACTGTATTTTAGGTGCTATAAAGGGACCGAACCCACAGGGGGAATGAAATACAAATTTGTGAACAGGCTGCGGATGAGTCAGGCAGTTTAAACAGGGACAATAAGTGGAAATAAATTCACATTTGTCTCCAACTTTGAATAACACTTAAACACAAAAAGTGAAACATTTTCTTCACGGACAGGCTTGGCAGGCTGCACAGTCATTACAACTTAATCAAACAGAGTTAATGAAGAAAAATGCTCACATTTTTTACACTGCATTCAATTAGCAGATGCACTTATCCAGTGTGATTCACAAAACCAGAAAAAACCAGAGGCGAACACAGCTATCATTTACTGAGAAAAAAAGAAGTGTTTTTCCCCAACAAGGCACAGAAGACCCATTACAACTACCAAAGGATATTCAAACTCTACCAGCATCAGTGTAAACCTTAAGAAACTGGCTCTCAGACCACTGGAAGACTAATGCAGTCACTGCCCAATCAGAGTGCGCCAGGTCAGAAGGGGCTGATAGCTTGGCCTCTGCTATTGGTGTTTGCGGCTTTCTTAAGAAGCGCTCAAACAAACGACTTCACGCTCGGCACTGCACTTCCTTGGGTCAGTAATACGTCTGGGAAAGTGTGAAGTCGACTGGATGAATAGTTGTTGAGAAAATTAAAGGACAAACACACATACATACTAACAATGACTTCTTCCATTTTAGATGCAATAAAACAGTTAATGTTAAATGCTTTTGAATTGGACATTTTTACCAACGGTTTAAAAACAAACCAATACAATGTTGCGTTTGTTATTAAAAACACAATTCCTGATTGGATTGGTGGTTCAGTGTTTACAGTATTATTTTGAGAGTATTTTCTGCTGAGGTGAGCAGTAAAGTCTGTCGATTTGCTGTAAGATCTGAACACAAAACAATCTCACTCAAGTCCCAGCTGAATGTTTTTGTTCTTGAGACAAAATAACTGAAGAACTGTGGAAACCTTGATTTGATTACACAATCCGACTCTCAAAACGCAGGTCCCAAGCTACAATTAAATGTTCTTACAAGGTAACTGGAATGTTTGTCAATGTCATAACATTGTAGCTAAAGGGACGCAATACTGCAAAAACATTTTCTGTTCGCAAGGGCACAATGCTTCACTTTACAGGATGACAAAATGTAACGAGTTGAAAACTGTATTTGACCTCAATATACCGTATCACGGCTTTGGAGACATTAAGCCCCACTGCCTGTAAACAGGAGTCTGTTCCAAAAAGCAGAATTCCTCAGTTAGCTAGATAACTACAGAGTAAAACCTGAAATCCTCGCAAATGAGCAGTTACAGGGCTAAATCAGCAAATCTGCTTTGTAGAACACGATCTCAGTTTAAGCATATTAGCTATTTTTTTGCTGCAATACGAGCTACCTGCTATCATTACCGAGCCCGCAGTGCAGGAATGCTAACACAACAACTAGCCTTCAAGCCTCAAAATATTTCACCGAGCGGCGTCAACACCAGCAGTCCAACACAACTTTCAGAGAATTGTAGTTATTTCATTCAGCGGATTTAATGCAGAATCAGAGTCACCCAGTAGGTAAACCCGCTTGATTACTCCTTATTCATCCAAACACTTGGCTTTGCTGGCAGGAAACCTACCAACGAACAGTAGAGATGCATTTCGTAAAAGCATATCATATAGATTTCTTTGAAATCACAAATTAAACATTTCAATTCTGCTCAACTGTCTCCCTTCAGCAATGTTTCCCCATACTTCTTGAGACCAGTTTGGATATGCTGAAGGCATACATTACTGCAGTTGTCAAAAGCTAAAATTTGCCTGCTTTTAATCTCTTCAAAACAACATACAAAATTCAGGGTGGTTGCTTCACTCTTAGCTAAATTCAGTAAAAAGACCAATGACATAATTTTTGCATTTTTTTATATCCAATTTTCATTCTAATCAAAGCTATGTAATGGGCAGCAACTGAGTCCTAATATGGTAGCTAAATGAGGTACACACCACTTCTGTAATGTTGCAACAGCAGACAGAAACAAAGATATCAACTGTCCATAGAGAAATTCCAGGCCTACTTTAAACCAGTAAAAACTATTAATAACCGCATATAACATTAGGTTAAAAACAGCTATCGGCTTAAAGATAAGACCATGTCCGATCCGGTTTCTCCCCCCTGGTTCATCAATAGCTTTTCACCTCTGCATGGTCCCACCAGCGTCAATCCCAGAATGCCGAGGGAAGGCAGCACTGCTCGCTCAGGACGATGAGGTCGCAGGGGAGAGGGATTTGGTTGGATGGGGGGGCAGATCTTCAGATACACAGAGGCAGCTGCTGTCCAAGGGAAGGTGGGGGGGGTTAAGGGAATCCCTGACAGTGGCCGTCTCATGCAGGTCACCCATCTCAGGGTCACAGCGACATCACCGGCTCTGCCCAAAGATGGAGAGCAGAGCCCAAACTCTCCCGTAACACGCGTGACCTGACCACCCATCCCGACAGTGCAGTGAGTTTATACCTCAGCCAGAGGTGAACAAAAAAAAAAAAAAAAAACACTATAATTTACTCAGTTCCAAAATCAAACTCCCAAACAAGCGGTGCCAAGCGCAACATATCCCACCAAAGGGAGATGGTTTAGTGCTTTGGGTATCAAAACCCCTGACATTAGAACCTTACAGCTAACGTCCCTAATGATTTCACACCATAGTGTAGCATATGGTCGAAAGCGAAATTGAAAACTGCACATTTTGAACGCAGATGGATACAGATCAAAGTTTTCATGAAAAAAATTATCTTCGGTTATTCAGTGACCTTGACCTTCACCCAATTAGGACCAAAATTTAATCACGTGATCCTAGGACTATCATAAACCTTTCTGGGAAGTTGTTTCATGAGTGAACCATTTTTTCACTAGGTCTGCCAACCAACAAAAACACTCCACTGAGAGCAGTATCTCCTCCCTTTTCAGGCGGGTAAAAATGCATCTATAAATGTTTGAGGTACACGTGGTTATAGTGCGTTAAAAACTGTCCCAAGATGGAGCATAATCACCCCCCAAAATGATTCAGACTTAAAAAATGTGCCATTTTGGAACTGTGCCAATCATCACAGCCAGCATGTGTAGAAACAGGTGCCGTCGCTGGTAATTCGGTTGACAGTTAAAGGCAGGGCTGCAGTGACTCTTCGTTGGGTATTGGATATGCGCATAATTTATTTACAATCACTTCTCAGCAAAAGCTGCAAGCCAAAGCCCAGAATGTAATCATTCATATTTTAATTATATGCATCTGCATACACGTGTATAACCCACACCCATTGCAATGTTAGCCCAAGGCACCAGCAACTGAGTCTGAGGTCAACTGTGCTTTTCTCCTGTACTGCTTTAAGCCAATAAGATGCCAACTGTAAGTTCAGTAATCCGGCCAACATAAAAAAACAAGAGGACTTTGTATTTCCCTGCTACCACGGAGTCCCCTTTCGAACCCAGTCAAGCTCAAGGCCAGTCACAGACACACACAAACTTTCATTCATCTGGGTAAAATAGTTCCTGAGAACCAGACATACGGATGAGCTCTATTGCAATATCGCTCGCTCCGCTTTCTGGCATGGGCTAAAAAAACCTCCAGAAGTCAGTGTCTCTGTCTGTTTTGCAAGTCCCCTGACCTGAACCTTCTAGGGTTACACCACTAATCTCCGGAAGTACAAACAACACCCCTGTGAAGCTGGACAGGGATCAAAAATGGCAAAAAGCATCCAAAGTGTCGTTCGTCTCACATAAACTGGCCTGAGCCAATTCAAATCAAATGCAAACACTAAGATAATATTAAAAACTGAGCAACTGAGCATTCGGTTCAATTACACTTGCCCTCCTGGGTTTGTCTGCACTAGCTCAGCCACTGTTCGCCCCTGAGCGAAATTTGTAGACAAAAAACTGGTGAAACATATTTCCATATGCAAAGGAATTTATGGAATGCTAAGCAGAAGAGGAGCCATGGTCGTCGGTCGGACGCATATTACTGGTACGGCCTCTCGTTGACCTTTGAGTTTGATTGATGGCCACTCACTCTCCCTGTTGCCCTTTGATAACTGTCATTCCCCAGGGAATCCTGGGTGTCGAACATAGAACTTTCCGGTAATATAAACAGAGAGGCGTCAAACTCCAGACCTGGATGACCATACAGTCGGAGGGCTTTCATGGTCAGTCCAAACAGAGCCCATTAAATGTCTTCAGAACCATCTTAATGAACCCTTCAGCCAAATGAAATTAATTACTTCAGCGTCAACACACCAAAAAAATCAGCAATCAACGACGCCCCTCGGGATCAGAGAGTTGACACCTTTGCAGGGGTTTTAGGGCTGTAACCATCCATGAGCCACATAATTCAGATTCTACGTCGAGCTTTTTTTTTTTTTTTTCACCCGAAAAGGACATCTGCATTATGCAGTCGTCAAAGGATAAGAGGAGCATTTTCAACGAGAAAATTCACTCTTCTGCAGTCGTAGGTGTATCCCCATGAGGCACTTCACTTCATGGTACTCATATCAGTAAACAATAATCATGACAATATTAAACAAACCACGAGGTTACTAGTCATGGACTGCACAAGCGGAGTCCTTTCTATCCTCAGTAAGAACCGTATGTTACTCCCACATACAGCAGCAGCACCATCTTACAGCATTACGGGCCGAGGCCCAGGAACTTTATTGGGCCCAGAATTTTTCTGCCAAGGAAACATAAAAAAACAAATGACTTAGTCACAAAGATGACTCAATGTGGTGAAACTTGGGCAGTCTTAGGGATAGGTCCAGCTGCACTCAGAGATGAAGGTTTAGCTCTGGAACTCTCACCTGAGTGATAACTGGTGAAAGTGATTACTACTGAACTTTCCAGGTTTGATCCTTTCTCGAAAGACAGTGCTTACACCGTGTTTGAAAGAAATCACTCCGCATGTGTGATCTGTACACAGATTATGAGACTGTAGCCTTAACTGTTAAAGTATGAATTAACCCTGAGAGCGCTAAATACAAATTGTGTTGCTCAATAATGTAAGATATCAAATTCAAAGCGGTTGAAAACTCATAAGTCAACTTGTTTACAAGAGCTCCCGCAGGGGAGCTCTTGTAAGTAAGTTGCCACATGATAAGTTTTCAACAGCACAAGATAATTTAATTTGCAATTTTTTGAAAATCTATTTCAGTGCTCTAAGGGTTAATATTATTAATAGTGACCAATTTTTTTCAGAATCACTAGGTTCTCTCTTCTTACTGTAATTTGCCATGACGCAAAACATGTCCAGCGACTCCATTCCTGAACAGCCGCTGCTTGTCCAATCATGTCCATTAATGTTTAGAGAGAGACGACAGAGTTCCGACTAGCTGTACTACTGCAGTGGCAAACTCTACCTGTTCCTGCAAGTTCAGCATTTAGGCATTTAAACTGGACTGAGAGCAAGAATCAGACAGACAGTCTCACTGCCCTCCCAAGCCTTTTATAACAGGAGAATAAAGCACCTGGCCCAGTGCAGTTTTTGGCTGTATGTTTGCACAACACAAAATGTCAGGCAAATTCCCAGCATACGACACAAAACAAACATGTCTGACCATCTCAAAATAGAATCACAATGAGCCGCGATCTCTGTCTGGGCCGAGAGGATTTTCCGGTAAATTGGATTACAGTCTATAATTGTGGCGTTTTGCCATTTCAAACAACAATTGCAGGGAGGCATTTATTATGGCTCTTTATAGTCAACTTTCTGCAGTCAGTAAGCCTGCAGTCTAGATCATGCAACAATCGTGCCCGCAGAATGAGCAGCACAGAGGCACCACTGTTTGCTCGAGTGCGTTTCCTGACCTTCAGGTAATGTCCAGCCCCCATCTCTCCAGCTACATCCAAGACTGGCCTAAGACCAGCCACGTGCAGAAATGCTAATTCTTAAGCTCAATGCACAAGAGATGGATTAAATTTCCTGCAAATTGGATGTTCCACTTCAAAGAAATTCTGGTGCCCAGCCACCAAGCATGAGCCAAGAGCCCTGACTGAAGTAAATCTCAAACAGAGAGCTGTACTCACGGCCACACTGTACTGGACTCACTCAGGGCAGAACATTAACCAGGGTCACGAACATCAATCTAGCAAGACAATGATCAAATGAAGTCTAAATTTTCTTTACATAGACCACATTATGAGTCTTTCGAAAGCACCGAATATTATATTTTCACATTGTTCCGTAACATTTTCTGTTGCGCTAACCAAAATATCTACATTCTTTTTATCTCTGAATATTACGGCAAACTACCTTGCAGGATTTGAAGCCATGAAATCCTGCATTCATTTCACGACTTTAATTAAAGAGGCACTTTGAAAAGGCTTCTATTTTCAAAGTACTGACTCAATTAAAGCCATATCCATCAAGGATTTTATGTGGGTGCAGGCCTCGATAAAAAGGAAGTGAGATCAGGACACACGGCAGGTTTCCACGGCAGCGATTCGGGTCGTCTGCATCCAGTAACTCAGAGATGACTAAGGTAGGCATCAGAGACCAAAAGATTCATTCATTTGATTTTTTTTTTAATTGCTGAAAAATCCAGAAAAGATCAGCTTGGATTCTAAGAATTTCTAAGCCGCTTTCTTTATGCCTCATATTGGCTTTTCGTAATTCTTAGCTGGTTGGTCACTGGTCTGGGTCTGCGCCCAGCCAAAGGTGGCCAACCTAAGGGTGTACACAGAGGCTTCGCAAATCACGGCCCTGAAGGGCCAAGAACTGCCAGTTTTCCAGCCTCCCTTTATCTGGGAGTCAATTGCAGAAACAGTCTGGCCAGTCAGTAGCACAAATTGTTCAATTACCTGCCTGGAACAAAAGAAAACCAGGGCTGGATTTGGATTTGAGGAGCTCTGGTGCAGTGTAAGCTGGTGGATGAACTAGTGAATTCGCTGACCAAGAAATACTGAGCTGGTGGGAAAAGCATCAAAAAGACTCAGTATAAACTAGTTTAGGCTAAAATTCTTAGCAGAAAACCCAGACTACAAATTCAGGCACTTGTTTGCCAGTCAGTAAGACAGTTTTGTATGAACAGTTGATCCCAAGGACAAGAGTTTCCGAGGGATCTAAAACCCCCCCCACCTTCTTCCCCTCCCTACCATCCCCATGGCAACAGAAACCTTGAATCACATCTATCCAAAACTGAGCGAATGGAACGGGCTCTTGCTGAAAGATCTCAACACAATAAAATCCAAAAAACACACAGAAAGCTTAATGCTACCGGGTAATCATTCTACTGTGCATTCTGCAGTAAAGAAGTCAAAATTTAAATTGCTGATATGATCGTAAAGGGTCACAGACTACAGGCAGTCATTAAATGCGAAGGATTTGCAATCAAGCAAAATATATAATGACCAATTCATTTTGCGCCAACAAGATTGGGGGCCATCTATAAATTGGCAATAATTCCAGCAGTGATTATACAACATGTACATAAAAGCCACCAAATTAATCATTTCATTTCAAATCCCCTGTTCTGGAGTACGGAGCTTTACAGATTAAAATTTAAGTCATGATCTTCAAAACTTTCTTAACGAGTTCTGTGAAAGTATCCATTGTAAGGGGCCGAGGACAGGCGACCATGATAATAACAACAGCAAAGGTCACATGACTGGCTTCGCTGCAGCTGTTCCACTGCCCTGACTTCACTCGCATCACAGGGGGATAACTCTATTCTGGGGCCACTTTTATTTTTAACCTCAACCGCAGGGACAAGGAAATCTGTCAATGGGACAAACGTGGCCTCGCTTTCAACTGGTCAGTAAATCAATGTCAGCGGAGTTGGCTAATGTTTCACGTCTGACTTTGGGTCGGACCAAAAGCAGGAGATGCTTTAGGGTCTTTGGTCATACAAGATGCAGGACTTTCTGATTGGTAGGAATGGAAAGAAATAGAAATAATGTTTTCATGATGTCATCTGATTGATGCAAAACAAGAGCACCACCTGTGAAAAAAACAATGAATAATCTTTATTGATGGGTGGTATAAAATGCACCAATCACCATCAGCGTTGCATGGCAACCAACATCTGGATTCAGATAGATTTTTCTGAGTCAGGAAAATGTTTGCACATCACAAGAGGGTGCAATGTACAGTGAATATTGAAATACGAAAAAAAAAAAAACAGGAATGTATTGCATCCAAATAAAAAACAGAATAATGCAACACCAAAAATAAATTACATTTACAGTAAAGAGTGCATTTGGAAAACCACTTTACAGTAAATGCTTTTCATTTTTTGCATGTAGTTTTCATTTAGATGCAATACATAAAAGAACTTTATTCCAAACTGTCATGCTATAAAGCTACAAATGAAAAGAAAATAAAATACAGCACAGGGAGTGACTCTAAACCTACTTCTGCTGACACAAGATTGTATAAAAATGCACTGTGTGTGTCTCCCTGTATTGGCTTGTTTGTGTGCGCAAATAATCTCAGTATCTGGAGAAAGGGACACACACGCTCATACAAGCCACATCAGTTTCATTACCACTGTGATAAATGTGCCTGGAAAGAGAAGTGGCGTTTTCAAGGCTCCAGGCTAGCACATAACTTCAGTTCGTGAGCTCTCACATCACAGTTCTGGGTGTTTTCGAGGTTTGACAGAGACGGAAAAATAAAGGTCGATAAATAAGCTTTATTATTTCCAGAAACATCTTGTTAGACTTTGAGTGATTACAGAAGAATTTTGTTTAAGGTAGCAGCTGAGAAACGGCAGCTGAAAACTGGAAACCTCCAGCATCTTCAAACATCTCTCATCCAAACCCAAAATCTAGACACATAAAAATCAAGTATATCCAGCAAATCAGAGAGATTATAGTCAACTTCCCTCTCATTAACTTTCTAAGCTTCGTAGTCATCGAAGTTCAAGCCATAAGAGTAATTTTAAATAAATTACATTTAATCCAAGTACTCTTTAGCCCTTAGAGAGCTACAGGCAACTACAGTGGCCCAATGATGCAAGATATCAAAATCAGATGCTGCTGAAAACCTCTAGCAGGGGAGCTCTTTTAAGCAAGTTGCCACATGATAGACTTTCAACAGCTCACGATAATTACATTTTTAACTCCTTGAAAATGTATTCAGCGCTCTAAGGGTTGAAGCGAAAGAGCAATAACTGTGTTAGCACAGCTCCATAACCTTTATAAAGGCAAGGAGAAAAGTCACAATATCTGCAGCAAACACCAGACCGCCCTTCTATGCTATTAACACCCATGCTAAAAACAGCAGACCGTTAAGCTACTGTCACAGTGCCCACATACATCTAAAATATCGCACTATATATTATTGCAACCTACCACACGTCAGCAACACACGTTGGTTGTAATCACCACTGAGTTCACAAGGAACCCAAACACCAATCCTCAAGAAAATTAGCCAAATTAACCCTTAGAGCGCTGACTACATTTTCAAGGAATTAAAAAAGTAATTATGCTGAACTGTTGAAAATCTATCATGTGATAGGTTTTCAACAGCGTGTGATTTTCATATCTTACATCATTGGGCAACTATAGTTATCTATAGCGCTTAAAGGGTTAATCTGTTTTAAAAAAAATTGCTACACAATTTCAATATGACATGCAAAGCCATCAAGTCTGAAAACCTGCAGATATGTGACAGGGATTGAACCTAACAGTCACATTATTTAATAGCATAGAGAAAGAAGTGAAAATTATAAGTGCTTTTAAATAGTACGAAGGATATGAAAGAGTGAACACAACAACTCTTAAGTCACTTTCCTTTTCTAAAAAAATATTGAAGGTGATGGGTTTGTGTTTTTAAGTTTTGAGCATGTTATTAACGCACAAATTTAGTGTATGTATTCGCACATCCAGACTCTGGGTCACACGGCTGTTCTGAGGATGTGTACGTATAGATCCTGGGGCGCTCCACGGCTGCAATAAGGAGGCATATAAACTTCCTCAGTGGGGAAGGGGTCAACGAGCAATGAAAGAGCAGGCAGACTTCAGAAAAGCCAGAAGGAGCCCTGAACTTCACTGGAACATCCAAACCAGACTGGACTCTCCACAGCTGAACAGAGAGCACGTGTAGGAGAAAATGATGTGAACTAAAACATTATAACTTTTGGGATCATTTTAAGTGAACTCATCTCCATAAGGCCAATGCAACACTGACACAAAAACTGCACCAGCCACCCTAAAATGATACACCTGATGATGTCAATTCATGTAAGATCCTGAGACAATCTTGCTTTTTCAGCAAATGTCATGACTGTAATATCTGCCTTAACATTTGGCAAATAAGTCTTGACACTTTTGTCATGCGACATAAGCTGACGTCCTTTACTTTGTCATGTGACAGCAGCAATGTCATGTGTCAGTGTTAAGTAAGCTTTATGTCAACGGGTTCAAATGAACCGCTACATAACCGGTGAGCGACACTACAACACCGACAGGCCTTGAGGTGACATCACCTGACGCAGAGAGGGGATCTTGGGCAAAGATCTTTTTCAGGTAACATGAAAGGCCTCGAGAGAGAGAGACAATCAAGGTTGAGGAAAGGTTACCTATCTCCAAAATCACATTAGCTTTCACCGCGTCTCAGCGCGAGCGACTATTTTCAGTGCCGCTAGTCTGAAGAGGATTAGGTGGGTCGGAAAGGAATCAGTGACAACGTCAATGTCAAAGTCACAGCCCTAGCAGACAAGCCAAAGGTTTATCTTCACTGAGCAGCCAGGTGCTAAAGAACGAGAAAAATCAGGAAGTCACAGATGTTACTGCTCGTTCCACAGATCTGGCATACCAGGGATATTCATGGTAAGGTCAATACATGCATCATCATGAAATTAGAAAAATATAATCAAATTTCCATAATTAACAGCAAAATCTGTAATTAGTATACTTTTCTGGCATCTGTAAAACTTGAAGAATAACAATATGTATCGCTACTGCTTCCAACAGCATGGTTTTGTTGAATGCTCAATTCTGATTGGTCAATAAGAGCTCATTTCAAACGACTGACCACTATTTTGCAGGTAGTTATTGGTCCACATTTTCTAAAGTCAAGCAGATAAGGCAGACTGTGCTCTGTGGCACATGGTCTGAACTATCATTCCAATACGGCATCATACTAACAGAATGTCAGCCATGTTCCCAAAAAAAGAGCTGAGCAAAAAACAAAATTAAAAATATGCAAATGGGTTTGTTTGGTCAGCATCAAGAACTTAACCTTTAGAGTACTGAAATAAATTGTTTAAAAATATAAATTTAATTATCCTGTGCTATTGAAAACCTACCATGTGGCAACTTGTATAAAAGAGCTCCCCTGCGGAGATTTGATTCTGATATCTTACATCATTGAGTGACAATAGCTGCATTTAGTGCTCTAAGGGTTAATTGTGAGGGCATTAAATTAAAATTACTGAATAACAATCATCATTCGTGTGAATTAAAAAGAACACAAAGCAAAGGTGGAAAATCTATTGCACATCTGCAGCTCTGTGGTCATAACCCCATTATGACAGACTGACGGTTTTGCACCTTGATTGATTTTAAACTGAACCGCAGACTGCACTTAATTTCCTGAAAGCTTTCACATCGATGAGACACGAGAGATATTCGAGCGACCCAGACAGCCCTGATTTGAGTGGGGCCTGGGGTACACTGCCTTTGTCACGAAGATGAATCGAACACACTGTC
This sequence comes from Gymnothorax javanicus, assembly GCA_029692085.1. NCBI lineage: Eukaryota > Metazoa > Chordata > Actinopteri > Anguilliformes > Muraenidae > Gymnothorax > Gymnothorax javanicus. Next base: position 51,236,733 of record CM056208.1, on the reverse strand, counting down.
AAGGTGTTCAGAAAACTGAGGCAAGGAGGTGCAAACAAAAAAGGATGTTTTTGTTGGAAGTACCACAGATGCAGCATTCTGTCATAATATGCAGTTTAACTGTGGGATGACGACATAGGACGTACAAGGGCAGCCCCTCCACTACACAGAAAACTCTTTAAAACATTTTTAAAATGTCTGCTCCAGCAAACGACCCAAAGAGAGATGAGGACCGTTGCTCTTCTGAGGTACAAGGGGACAGCTGTGTCAACTCCACTGCCATCGGCCCATGCAAGTTACTCACAAAATGGCCATTGATGCCAATTTTAAGCCCCAGTAGTTTCTGCTAAATATAACCTCCTCGACTCACAGCATTGTTAGCGCCACAAAGAGGCGACTCTCTAACCCGCGGCTCAGTGGGTTTGTTGTGAGGGTTTTTTAAAGGAGTAACACTTAACGGGCAAAATAAGAGGGCACTGTAGGCCTCCAGACAAGGATGTCTTTATGAAAACCTCTCTCCTGGAATAACGGAGGCCGGAGGGCGAGGCACAAGCAATAACTGTACGCCCGGCGCATTACAGTCACCGAGCCTGGGTTAGCACAAGAGGCAGATGTGACTGTTCGCTGGTTTTTGCCGCTTTAAACTGGAATTTCTCTAGAGAGGAGGGTAGAGGGCAGTAGCTCACAGCTAACATGGCAGGGTCCAGCTCTGCGCGGAGTTACAGGGCCGGTACGATTCCCACCCCAATTACTGTGTGAATTTTCATAAGGAGCTACATCAGGCCAACCAAAGATAATGGCTAGGCTGTCACAAAAATTGGTCAGATGTCTACCTTTTTCAAACAACCAGCAACACATCATTGAAAACTCATTTGGCTCATCTCTGGGTTTGTTACAGGCCGTGCAATTTTTTTGAGTTTGGCTCTGGTGAAAATGTAACAATTTTAAAGTACTGTGGTGTGAAGTTTTATAGAAATGTGACATGTTTTCAATTTTGTGGTGCTGGTTATTTGAAAAGAGGTATACATCTGACCAACTTTTGTGACAGCCTGGCCGTTTTCTTTGGTAGGCCCGTGCATGTACATTTACCTCCGGCAGTCCAAAGACGCACGCTAGGCTGATGAGAGATCCGAATTGGCCCATGGCTATGAGCCAAGTGGTATGAGTGTGTGAGCGAATAGCATCTGCCTTGTGATGGATCAATTACCTGTCCGGGATGTTTCCCTGCCTCTCGTCCAATTCATGCTGAAGCACACTTTAGTAACCCCCCCCGTCCCAGCCCTGGACAGGAATCAACAGTCAGATAATGGATGAATGCAGAATCAGTTGCAGGAATACGTCTGTTTGAGGCCATTTCTTTTTCTATTTTTTTCAAACGCTGCATTGTTTTGTCTGGGTCATTCTCGCAATTAACTGCAGCTGCATGAAATTTCAAACTCAAACATCAACCTTCAACTCAATTCATTTTTCAAAAAGGATGCAACCAGAAAGAGATATTATAACCATTGCGCGGACTGCTTTTGCTCAATCCACAATTCAAAAGTTTGGGGGCAGAGTTCCTGTAATTAGCTGTCAAATTAAAAAAAATATATGGATGGAGTTTTTATTTAGTTCACGTTTCACAGTGAACCAATATTAGTCATTGGACGTGAATATGATCCTTTTGTCCTTTCAGACATACAACACAAGGAATATACACGGCTGTCCTAGACTGGACATCCATTAAATATGATCCACTCCACGCCTCCCACATACAGGGGTCGTAATGGGACGAATGGTGAGGAATGGAAACCATGATTTAGTCGGTACTCAATTACACATTACTGTACCAACACGTAGCCTTGAACACAGACTGGAAAGAAAGAACACAGTTTGTAACCAGAGAATCCTTTCTGCCAAAAGATCTGCAGTATGACTCATGTTAGAAAACTAGTCATCTTTATGCAGCGTGTCTGTGGTTGAGTGGGTTTCGCCGCACCTAAGCCCTCGCATACCGCCGTTATGATTCGTCTGCAGGACTCACCGTCGCGGCATCCAGGCCGGTCACGCACACGCAGAGAGGTTTTTAAAAGAAAAGACACATCTCACAGAGAGAAGCTCCACTTAAATCGCTATCAATATCATCAATTCTCCGGCTTAGCGTTAGAGTAAGGGGAATAAATCTCTCACAGCGGATAATGATATTCACGGTGCGGCGCGAAATCTCACTCACCGGCCCGGAGGTAGATCTGAAAGACTCGAGAATTAATTCTGGGCTCTGGAATGGTTCTTCACATTGAAGAATATTTAAATGCAAATTCAAAGTGCTTGGATCTCAGCCAGCTGCTGCTGTGATCTCAGAGACAGTGTCACATATCTGAGTTGGTACAGTGCCGCAGTGGTTAGTCCCGTTACCTCACTACAGCAGGGTTCCGGGTTTGAGCACTGGCCGGCTCGGACCTCCGCAGGGAGTTTGCATGATCTCCCTGTCTACGCCTCTGGGGACCCTGGTTTCCCCCACCGGCTGAGGTGGGCAATGAATGCCGCACCTGTCCCAGGCTTTCACTCAAACCTCTGGCCTTTAATTGCTAAATGAGCTTAATTAGCTAAGCCAGTTAAGAAATCTTACATTTCAGCAGCAGTTGTTGAACTGCTCACCACTTACCACCAAAGACTGCTCTTGCGTCCAACAAAGACACCTTTTAATTTTGATTACTCTAAAAGCAAACTCCCATGTTTGTGAGCACAGTCAATTAGAACGTTTAGTCATCGTGATTGGTGGAAACAAAACCCTGCATTCACACCAGGCCTCCAAGACCAGAATTGCACACTTCTACTCTATAGAAACACTCCTACCAGTGTCCCTGACCAAGGCTCTGGCTTTAGAAAGACATGCTCTATAGGAACACTCCTACCAGTGTCCCTGACCAAGGCTCTGGCTTTAGAAAGACATGCTCTATAGGAACACTCCTACCACTGTCCCTGACCAAGGCTCCAGCTTTAGAAAGACATGCTCAATAGGAACACTCCTACCAGTGTCCTGACCGAAAGACATGCTCTATAGGAACACTCCTACCAGTGTCCCTGACCAAGGCTCTGGCTTTAGAAAGACATGCTCTATAGGAACACTCCTACCAATGTCCCTGACCGAGGCTCTGGCTTTAGAAAGACATGCTCTATAGGAACACTCCTACCTGTGTCCCTGACCGAGGCTCCGGCTTTAGAAAGACATGCTCAATAGGAACACTCCTACCAGTGTCCCTGACCGAAAGATATGCTCTATAGGAACACTCCTACCAGTGTCCCTGACCAAGGCTCTGGCTTTAGAAAGACATGCTCTATAGGAAAACTCCTACCAGTGTCCCTGACCAAGGCTCTGGCTTTAGAGAGACATGCTCTATAGGAACACTCCTACCAGTGTCCCTGACCGAGGCTCTGGCTTTAGAAAGACATGCTCTATAGGAACACTCCTACCAGTGTCCCTGACCGAGGCTCCGGCTTTAGAAAGACATGCTCAATAGGAACACTCCTACCAGTGTCCCTGACCTAAAGACATGCTCTATAGGAACACCTACCAGTGTCCCTGACCAAGGCTCTGGCTTTAGAGAGACATGCTCTATAGGTCCTACCAGTGTCCCTGACTAAGGCTCTGGCTTTAGAGAGACATAGTCTGTAGGAGCACTCCTACCAGTGTCCCTGACCGAGGCTCTCACATTCGAAAGACATGTACTCTATAGGAACACTCCTACCTGTGTCCCTGACCAAGCCTCCGGCTTTAGAAAGACATGCTCAATAGGAACACTCCTACCAGTGTCCCTGACCGAAAGACATGCTCTATAGGAACACTCCTACCAGTGTCCCTGACCAAGGCTCTGGCTTTAGAGAGACATGCTCTATAGGAACACTCCTACCAGTGTCCCTGACCGAGGCTCTGGCTTTAGAAAGACATGCTCTATAGGAACACTCCTACCAGTGTCCCTAACCAAGGCTCTGGCTTTAGAAAGACACGCTCTATAGGAATACTCCTACCAGTGTCCCTGACCGAAAGACATGCTCTATAGGAACACTCCTACCTGTGTCCCTGTCCAAAGCTCTGGCTTTAGAAAGACATGCTCTATAGGAACACTCCTACCAGTGTCCCTGACCAAGGCTCTGGCTTTAGAAAGACATGCTCTATAGGAATACTCCTACCACTGTCCCTGACCGAGGCTCTGGCTTTAGAAAGACATGCTCTATAGGAATACTCCTACCAGTGTCCCTGACCGAAAGACATGCTCTATAGCTCTGGGAACACTCTATAGGAACACTCCTACCAGTGTCCCCTACCAAGGCTCTGGCTTTGTGTCCCTGACCAAGGCTCTGGCTTTAGAAAGACATGCTCTATAGGAACACTCCTACCAGTGTCCCTGACCAAGGCTCTGGCTTTAGAAAGACATGCTCTATAGGAACACTCCTACCAGTGTCCCTGACCAAGGCTTTGGCTTTAGAAAGACATGCTCTATAGGAATACTCCTACCAGTGTCCCTGACCGAAAGACATGCTCTATAGGAACACTCCTACCTGTGTCCCCTGACCAAAGCTCTGGCTTTAGAAAGACATGCTCTATAGAAACACTCCTACCAGTGTCCCTGACCAAGGCTCTGGCTTTAGAAAGGCCTATAGGAACATGCTCTATCCTACCTGTGTCCCTGACCAAAGCTCTGGCTTTAGAAAGACATGCTCTATAGGAACACTCCTACCAGTGTCCCTGACCAAGGCTCTGGCTTTAGAAAGACATGCTCTATAGGAATACTGTGTCCCTACCACTGTCCCCCTGACCTGAGGCTCTGGCATTTAGAAAAGACATGCTCTATAGGAATACTCCTACCAGTGTCCCTGAGAAAGACATGCTCTATAGGAACACTCCTACCAGTGTCCCTCACCAAGGCTCTGGCTTTAGAAAGACATGCTCTATAGGAATACTCCTACCACTGTCCCTGACCGAGGCTCTGGCTTTAGAAAGACATGCTCTATAGGAATACTCCTACCAGTGTCCCTGACCGAAAGACATGCTCTATAGGAACACTCCTACCTGTGTCCCTGACCAAAGCTCTGGCTTTAGAAAGACATGCTCTATAGGAACACTCCTACCAGTGTCCCTGACCAAGGCTCTGGCTTTAGAAAGACATGCTCTATAGGAACACTCCTACCAGTGTCCCTGACCAAGGCTCTGGCTTTAGAAAGACATGCTCTATAGGAATACTCCTACCAGTGTCCCTGACCGAAAGACATGCTCTATAGGAACACTCCTACCAGTGTCCCTGACCGAGGCTCTGGCTTTAGAAAGACATGCTCTATAGGAACACTCCTACCTGTGTCCCTGACCGAGGCTCCGGCTTTAGAAAGACATGCTCAATAGGAACACTCCTACCAGTGTCCCTGACCGAAGACATGCTCTATAGGAACACTCCTACCAGTGTCCCTGACCAAGGCTCTGGCTTTAGAGAGACATGCTCTATAGGAACACTCCTACCAGTGTCCCTGACCGAGGCTCTGGCTTTAGAAAGACATGCTCTATAGGAACACTCCTACCAGTGTCCCTAACCAAGGCTCTGGCTTTAGAAAGACACGCCTATAGGAATACTCCTACCAGTGTCCCTGACCGAAAGACATGCTCTATAGGAACACTCCTACCTGTGTCCCTGTCCAAAGCTCTGGCTTTAGAAAGACATGCTCTATAGGAACACTCCTACCAGTGTCCCTGACCAAGGCTCTGGCTTTAGAAAGACATGCTCTATAGGAATACTCCTACCACTGTCCCTGACCGAGGCTCTGGCTTTAGAAAGACATGCTCTATAGGAATACTCCTACCAGTGTCCCTGACCGAAAAGACATGCTCTATAGGAACACTCCTACCTGTGTCCCTGACCAAAGCTCTGGCTTTAGAAAGACATGCTCTATAGAACACTCCTACCAGTGTCCCTGACCAAGGCTCTGGCTTTAGAAAGACATGCTCTATAGGAATACTCCTACCAGTGTCCCTGACCGAGGCTCTGGCTTTAGAAAGACATGCTCTATAGGAATACTCCTACCAGTGTCCCTGACCGAAAGACATGCTCTATAGGAACACTCTACCAGTGTCCCTCACCAAGGCTCTGGCTTTAGAAAGACATGCTCTATAGGAATACTCCTACCACTGTCCCTGACCGAGGCTCTGGCTTTAGAAAGACATGCTCTATCGGAATACTCCTACCAGTGTCCCTGACCGAAAGACATGCTCTATAGGAACACTCCTACCTGTGTCCCTGACCAAAGCTCTGGCTTTAGAAAGACATGCTCTATAGGAACACTCCTACCAGTGTCCCTGACCAAGGCTCTGGCTTTAGAAAGACATGCTCTATAGGAACACTCCTACCAGTGTCCCTGACCGAGGCTCTGGCTTTAGAAAGACATGCTCTATAGGAATACTCCTACCAGTGTCCCTGACCGAAAGACATGCTCTATAGGAACACTCCTACCAGTGTCCCTGACCGAGGCTCTGGCTTTAGAAAGACATGCTCTATAGGAACACTCCTACCTGTGTCCCTGACCGAGGCTCCGGCTTTAGAAAGACATGCTCAATAGGAACACTCCTACCAGTGTCCCTGACCGAAAGACATGCTCTATAGGAACACTCCTACCAGTGTCCCTGACCAAGGCTCTGGCTTTAGAGAGACATGCTCTATAGAACACTCCTACCAGTGTCCCTGACCGAGGCTCTGGCTTTAGAAAGACATGCTCTATAGGAACACTCCTACCAGTGTCCCTAACCAAGGCTCTGGCTTTAGAAAGACACGCTCTATAGGAATACTCCTACCAGTGTCCCTGACCGAAAGACATGCTCTATAGGAACACTCCTACCTGTGTCCCTGTCCAAAGCTCTGGCTTTAGAAAGACATGCTCTATAGGAACACTCCTACCAGTGTCCCTGACCAAGGCTCTGGCTTTAGAAAGACATGCTCTATAGGAATACTCCTACCACTGTCCCTGACCGCGGCTCTGGCTTTAGAAAGACATGCTCTATAGGAATACTCCTACCAGTGTCCCTGACCGAAAGACATGCTCTATAGGAACACTCCTACCTGTGTCCCTGACCAAAGCTCTGGCTTTAGAAAGACATGCTCTATAGGAACACTCCTACCAGTGTCCCTGACCAAGGCTCTGGCTTTAGAAAGACATGCTCTATAGGAACACTCCTACCAGTGTCCCTGACCAAGGCTCTGGCTTTAGAAAGACATGCTCTATAGGAATACTCCTACCAGTGTCCCTGACCGAAAGACATGCTCTATAGGAACACTCCTACCTGTGTCCCTGACCAAAGCTCTGGCTTTAGAAAGACATGCTCTATAGAAACACTCCTACCAGTGTCCCTGACCAAGGCTCTGGCTTTAGAAAGACACGCTCTATAGGAATACTCCTACCAGTGTCCCTGACCGAAAGACATGCTCTATAGGAACACTCCTACCTGTGTCCCTGACCAAAGCTCTGGCTTTAGAAAGACATGCTCTATAGGAACACTCCTACCAGTGTCCCTGACCAAGGCTCTGGCTTTAGAAAGACATGCTCTATAGGAATACTCCTACCAGTGTCCCTGACCGAGGCTCTGGCTTTAGAAAGACATGCTCTATAGGAATACTCCTACCAGTGTCCCTGACCGAAAGACATGCTCTATAGGAACACTCCTACCAGTGTCCCTCACCAAGGCTCTGGCTTTAGAAAGACATGCTCTATAGGAATACTCCTACCACTGTCCCTGACCGAGGCTCTGGCTTTAGAAAGACATGCTCTATAGGAATACTCCTACCAGTGTCCCTGACCGAAAGACATGCTCTATAGGAACACTCCTACCTGTGTCCCTGACCAAGGCTCTGGCTTTAGAAAGACATGCTCTATAGGAACACTCCTACCAGTGTCCCTGACCAAGGCTCTGGCTTTAGAAAGACATGCTCTATAGGAACACTCCTACCAGTGTCCCTGACCAAGGCTCTGGCTTTAGAAAGACATGCTCTATAGGAATACTCCTACCAGTGTCCCTGACCGAAAGACATGCTCTATAGGAACACTCCTACCTGTGTCCCTGACCAAAGCTCTGGCTTTAGAAAGACATGCTCTATAGAAACACTCCTACCAGTGTCCCTGACCAAGGCTCTGGCTTTAGAAAGACACGCTCTATAGGAATACTCCTACCAGTGTCCCTGACCGAAAGACATGCTCTATAGGAACACTCCTACCTGTGTCCCTGACCAAAGCTCTGGCTTTAGAAAGACATGCTCTATAGGAACACTCCTACCAGTGTCCCTGACCAAGGCTCTGGCTTTAGAAAGACATGCTCTATAGGAATACTCCTACCAGTGTCCCTGACCGAGGCTCTGGCTTTAGAAAGACATGCTCTATAGGAATACTCCTACCAGTGTCCCTGACCGAAAGACATGCTCTATAGGAACACTCCTACCTGTGTCCCTGACCAAAGCTCTGGCTTTAGAAAGACATGCTCTATAGGAACACTCCTACCAGTGTCCCTGACCAAGGCTCTGGCTTTAGAAAGACATGCTCTATAGGAACACTCCTACCAGTGTCCCTGACCAAGGCTCTGGCTTTAGAAAGACATGCTCTATAGGAATACTCCTACCAGTGTCCCTGACCGAGGCTCTGGCTTTAGAAAGACATGCTCTATAGGAATACTCCTACCAGTGTCCCTGACCGAAAGACATGCTCTATAGGAACACTCCTACCTGTGTCCCTGACCAAAGCTCTGGCTTTAGAAAGACATGCTCTATAGGAACACTCCTACCAGTGTCCCTGACCAAGGCTCTGGCTTTAGAAAGACATGCTCTATAGGAACACTCCTACCAGTGTCTCTGACCAAGGCTCTGGCTTTAGAACTGGAGTTGGTCCCCGGGCACTGCTCTGTGGCTGCCCACTGCTCCTAACTATGGGATGGGCTCAATGCAGAGGACAAACTACCCCATGGGTTCTAATAAATTATTTCACCAACATAAACTCAACCAACTGATTTACAGAGGAACAAGACAAGGTTAAAACCAAGTATATGGCTGGACCGTTTATGGTCGATGTACAACTCACTCACTCTCACTCACTCTCACTCACTCTCACTCACTCTCACTCACTCACTCACTCACTCACTCACTCATCACTCACTCACTCACTCTCACTCACTCTCACTCACTCACTCAAATGTGGGGCCAGACTGTGCCAGTTAAGCCAAAAACAGAAGCCATGATAGAGATACCAGTAGACATCAACAGAAACAAACAGAAGGAGGGGTTTCTGGGAGAATTAAAGTGCGATTCGCCATCAATGTCTTCTGCTCTGCCACAGACTGCCCCCGATTCCACATCCCAGTGTGCTCGGTTCAGTGTTAACGCTGCTGAAAACTCATTAAGAAACATGGAGGCGATTCTGACTGAAAGCTCTCGCCCATGAGCTTGTTTGATTCCTCTCCCAGCGGCCATGTAAATGAAGTCTAATCGTATGCACATCACGCGGAGCTGGGCCCTGATGAAGGTCAGAGACAGAATCAGCTCCTTCAGAGGGAAACCGCAGTCAGGTCAGAAATCCTCAGAAATATATGCGTACAGTATTCATAATTTCCTCAGAAGTGGAGCGGAAATGTCAGAGGGCAGCATTGCAATTATTTTTCTCCCTGGAGAAGTGAAGTGTAATTTGCCAAATCCCTGGTAACTACCAACATGTGTTTCTGAGGTCTGCGCCTCGTGTTCTGGCTGAAAAGCAAAGCAGTTCGGAAAAATAAAAGAAAAACTAGCCAGAACAAATTGCAGGTCTTGAGCTATTTTTCCACAGGATATGCAAGAATCTACTGCGACTGGCCACAGCCAACCCACAGCGATGCAAAAAAGGGAAAAATTTTCTATTGCATTTTTCAACTGGACAGTCGGTTGCCCATAGGTCCACGTGTATTCCCAGACGGTCTAAAGCAATCACTCCCAAAATCGAAAGGCTCTGTGACCTTACCACACACAAGGCTCGTGCCAAATATGCAACTAAACCAGGAAGAACTGTGACCTGTCGAGCATTCACAAGAAATCTCTACAAACAGAGGTGTAACAATAACGGATCCACAGTATTCCCGACTCGTCGTCCAGGGATACAATAACTGAACAACGCAGAACAGGTAAGCTTGCACTCGTTTTCCCCTACATTTGCACTACACGCAAGTGCCATCGCGACCACATCTGCTATCTGGCAGTGGAAGCCGTTCTCCTGAGCATATTTAAACATACAGACACATTATGCTATAGCTTCAAGTACCTGTGATCTGAAGAGCAGCGATCTACAAAAAGACGTCGGCTCAACTTCAGTGCCATCACTGCTACCCTCTGTCAGGGCTCTGCCATTGGCCAAACAGAAGAGGAAGGTCCACAGATAATTGACTTTGGTTATTTTTATTTAAACTACTTGTCATTACTACTTGACGAAAATACGTTAGTCGGTTCAGTAAGTACATTTGTTTTAACAACCATATATCTGGCAGTGATAGTCTTCGTTTTATGTCATCCAGTCCAAAAGTGTCTCGGCTAGAAGCCTATACATTTGTGTGATCCTATCATCAAGGCTAATGTCAAGGTCATCAAAAACTTCAAAAACACATTTTTTAGTCGATAAATTTGCTTCTATTCAGGCTAGAGACTTCAAACTAACACCATTCATCAAGTCAATGTGGTCCCTGCTGTTATGGGTTGCGATGATGTCACTCTGACACAATGTGAAAATGACGTCAATAAATGATGTCCATTTGCGACTTTTTCAAAAAAAAATTTTTAAGTCCTTGGTCCAGGAGCTCACATTCAAAATTTGAGCCAAATCGGTCAAATAATTTTGACGTAATTCACGTTTTTTCTAACATAAATTTGGGAAATTCTAAAAATTGCCTTATCTTCTAACATATTGTGCTTGATTTGTTATGAAATACAATATCCTGAGGTTATGTGTACAAATATAAGCTCAAAATATTGACTCGTGTGTAAATATTCAGATCTCCAAGGTCAAGGTCACACAAATGGTAAAAAAAAAAAACACTTTGGTTAATAACGTCATTGAACTGGGTGGAACTTTGGCAAGTCATCGTTCTATGAACGATCTTTCATTCAGAGGACATTAATAAAGCATTTTATTTATTGCATTATTTAGTACAATATTAAAAAGAGTTTAACGCAACAGATTTGGGTCCGCATTGACTTCAGCTCATGGAAAATTTGAAAGATAGTTTCCAAACAGTTGTTACCAAATTCCAAACATTATCTTGTTGTTTTGGCCATCATAAACATCTGACGTGCCCTTCTACCATTTACTTGGCAAAAAAAACTCTTTTATATGATTTAACTTTACTAAAAAAAAATAAAACACTCAATACATTGCACAAGACATCTTGGCTATATTCCTGGTACCAGCCTTTAATTCCCATCAAAAAGAATTTTTGACAGGAAAATATAATTAGCATGAGGTATAGATATGTTTTAAAAAAAAAAAAAAAAAAAAAAACCCTGGAAAGATTAGAAGGCTCTAGACCAGCCCCTGGAGGAAACCGTTAATTGACAGAGAGCAGCTTTGCACAGAGAGACGTAATAACCCAGCATGAGCGATTAGGGCCTGTTAACTACAACCGAGCCACAGAGCTAATGGCTGTGGAAATGGTTATCATTCACCACAAATGAAAGCACCGCTTGTTTCAAGTGACTGCCTGTTGCTCGTTTGAAATTTGAGGAAATTTCACTCAAAGAGAAGCTAATGTACCTCCCTTCCAAAAGCAATGAATCTGACTCAGTCAAAATGGCGGTATATACTCACAACAGTGCAGCTTAGGGACCGACTGAGGAGTGATTAGACAGAAGGGAAGGGAGTTATTACAGTCCAAAGGGTGCAGTAAAGAAAATTTGGTCAAACGCAATAACAAGGCGGCAGAGACAGATTCAAGGACAGGAAGACTGACAGAGGGTGCGGGACTGGGACAGTGAAATCTGACCCTCAAATCCAAATCCGGCCCAGCTTTTCTCTGCTACCGAGTAACTAACCAAATATTCACCCAACTGCCAACAGCTTGCAGTCCTCAAAGAAAATTATTCGAGGAATGAGGAACCAAGTTAAGGATATCAGAGAAAAATCTCCTTAACGTGGAGGAATTTGGAAAGGCCGATGCTTCACAGCCTTAGGTTGCGAGAAACAATATCAGAAAAAGTACCGACTTGCAACAGAAGAAGAGCAGGATACCGGGAAAGCAACAAAACTTAAAGAGTGAAAATCTCATTTGTCGGGGGTCCACGGTAGACAGCTTTGGCACAAACAGAAACAGGGCCAAGAGAGGAAGGCAGAATGGCGCTATTGACAGTTACCTTTAATTGGCTCCTCGCTGCGCTCAAAGCCCCAGTGATTAATGACCTCAGCCATAAATGCCGTCTCAAAACCCTCTCCATATCCATTTTTTAAAATGCCACAGTGCAAAGATAAATTGCTTCAGGCTATACGTGCTGTCTTTGTCCAATTAATTCTTGAAAATTGACCCCATAAATCAAAATATGAAATTGATTGAAAGGGATCTTCAAATCAACAAAATAATAACAATTTGTAGTCCAGTCCGCCGATGCCATTGTCGGTGTGTTGTGCTTGTGGGCGTGCAGTTGGCAGAACGAACGAAAACTCAAAAACTAATGTAATGCATGACAGACAAGTGAACTTTTCGATTTCATTATTTACCGAGGACGATGCGAGAGCCGAGTGTTGACAGGCCTTTGCGAGCTGTCAATGAGTGCGTCTACCAAAAAAGAAACAACTAAAATTCATATGTATAAAGCTGACTGACTATTTTGCAATTGTTTCGATTAAAAGTGTCCAATTCATGAAGCACAACAATAGCGTACAACTTCACTGCCAATTCGAAATTCAGAGGGCCTTTGATTACTAGCTACATAATATGGCACATTTATACAACAACAATCAACTGAGAATGTTTATTCTGAAACAGATGCTGCTGCTTGTAGAAATGTCAAATCAAGGTATGAAGGAGGCAATTACACCAAAACCTGTTTCACAAGAAAAGAAATCAATGATACAATAAATAGTTTGAAATATTGAAAATGTATAAATGAAACAAAACACATTTTAAACAGGTGCACACGCTACACACCCTATCCTCCCACCTCACACACAAAGGCCAGACAAACACACACACACACACACACACAGATTCAACTCCTGCGTCAGATAAGGCCTCACTGGGCTGCCCTGCATTAAAGCGGCGGTGAGTATTTTGTCCGTTGGGCCCTGGGGGGGAATTTTAAGATGGAGGAGCCCTCCGGCAGACACACCTGGGCCTGTTCTCTTACAGCGCCTTTAACGCTGACGCGAGGCATTCCCCGACAGCTTCTGCACATCCTGCAGAAACTTCCCGCGGAAGAGACCCTGCGCTAATGACGGGAACCACAGAATTCCTCTCTCACACCTGCACGAGCGCCAGGAGCCCGGAAATCCACAGGCCCGGCTGCCCGGAGACAGCAGGCTGTTGAGCGCAGGGAGGTATAACGGCATTTTAAAGGGTTTGATACCAGGACTTCCTGCTGCTCAGGTAGTGCAGGCGTGACTCCTCCACTGATGCATCTTGGGTAAAGTTTTTTTTTTTTTTATATGACAAATTTTACATTTACATTTAATAACTGATGTCATGTCTCCCTCCCCCACACTGGTGCGGAGAGGCAAGAGCACATCAGCACAGGCTTTAATAAACTGGAACTGCAGCAAATCCGAGATAGAAACAAACGATCATTTTCAAAACATTATAATGATTAGACTCAACAGTGATCCCTACACATTACCAAAACATCCGGGGTCGAAGGACATTGAAATGTGGCCTGAAACTGCTTTTCATGTTTCTGATTTTGAAGCCAGGGAAAAACTAGCCTGAAGCCACACAAAAGCTTGGATAATTGGTCCTCCTTTAAAGTGAGATTTGCTGGTGAAATATAAGTCTCAAGCTGTAAGAATGATATACTGTGGACTGATTTGTAAAATGTATGTTTGCTTTAACTTTTATCAGAAAACTGCTAGCTAACGTCAGCAGTCTGCTAAAAGGCTGGATTTTCTTGACATATCTGTGTCTGCAGACTATAGCACAAGAGCTCATTCCCATTTTAAAAGAAATCCTCTAATTAATAATCTAAACAGCTTGTGTATCTAGCATGACTGTGAATATGCTTAGCATTCTCTTGCCACTCGTTGGGTGCGATGCTTGCGATGGCTGCCGCGGTGACCTCATGGGCACATCGTACACAGAGAGGACAGGAGGAATCAATCCGACTTGGTGAAAAATATTCACACAAAAATTAAAATGGGCAGGAACAGTTCATCAGTAAGTCTGACTTCAATCTAAACTTCCAATCATCAAAGCTGCAGCCGGACTACCCTTCTACAGCAGTGTTCCAGAACTCCATTACCCACAATTACCAGTGCTGATTGTAACACCAGCGCAACTAGGTCCAGTACATTCCAGTCAAATATTTATGATTTTACAGTGTAAAGGGTTGGTTGAGCATTTAGCTAACTGAGAATTTGAGAGAGTCGGGCTACAGGATGTCACAAGCAGTGCTGGAACCTGGCGCAGCAGGATAGGCTTGTGGTTGGGTGCTGGAGTGGAAACCATAGAGTTGCATCTGGAAAGATTAAGTTAGGAAGACCTCAGCTGTTGGGCCCTTGAGCAAGGCCCTAAACCCCCAAAACTGCTCCAGGGGCTTTAGGCCTGTTTCTCTTTGCCCCCCCCACTTGGAACTGTTAGCCTGGTTAAATAAAGGTTAAAAAAAACAAACTCTGGAAAACATGATTAACAGCCTGCCATGGTCAGTGTGGAGCAGAAATTTTGTTTTAAAAAATACGTTAAAAATCACAATACTCGCGGGTGCACTATCGGCCTGCAATCACAGTTCCATTTCTCCACAGAAGCCCATTACGCCTGAGAAAACATTAATCTGTGAGACCGAATGAGACACGATCGTGGCCTAAAGGGAGAAACGAATGCCTTTTTTAAAGATACGTCCCCAGCACAGCACTCGCTGCGCGCATGTTCGACCCGGCGGTGCTAGATGAGGCTGTCCCTTCATTACTAGTGAAGCCCGAGTCGCCGAACGCGTCCGCCGTGATCGATGAGCGTTTCGCAGGAAACGTGCACCAGCTCCGATTTCCTATTTCGATAAAAACGGAATGAGTCGCGCCTCTGGGACTGCGCTCGCAAACCTGCATTCTTCCCCGCCTATCATTTCATTCGCACAGTCCGCGGGTCTGACCGCACCAGACTTTAAATTCAGTCACATCATTTATCGCCCACTCTCTCGTAGCGCCTGCACTTCCCTGCAAGGAAATACTGACCCTCCCCCGCAGAAAAATCCACCTAAAACCAGCCCATACTGGTCAAGCTGATATGTAACGCGTTTTAAAGCAGTATAGCTGCGACAGCGGCTCAGTATCTGAGCTTCCTGTGGTCAACTACAAGGCTAAATTTACCTGCTTAACCTGACACAGAGAACCTAAGACCAGTAACAGACCAGCAAAAGGTGAGAATGACAAGAGATAAGAGCAAAAAAACATTCAACCGAGTCTCAAGTGATCTCAGCTAGATTATTTAACAGTCTCCTCTAGTTTTCAACAACATTATTCTCAAACATCAAATTGGCTTTACCCTTGACATACAAACACCACGGACTGAACCCAACAGTAATAAAACACACAACAGGAACTTACAAAGTTCCATGTTTCTACTACAGAGTGGAACAGATCAATACAAGGACATGATCTCCCAATACTACAGTGGAAAGCCTTCTCTACTTATAACATACTCCGGATGCAGGTCATACGACAACTGAGAGCCGGACTCAAACCTCAAAACTGGGACGGTTTTCAAGTTGAATGATGGTAATTGATATTAGTTTCTGTTCACATTTGCTTCAGTTCTCAAATTGGCTCAAAATCTACCCTATATCTGAGCGGAGGACGAGCTCATATTTGCAAATGAAATTCTTCAAGAAGCAGCCTACATTTCAAACAAATCTGAAAGGACAAGACTATGCAGCAAAATTCTCCTCAGTGGTGCATAGAGCGTAAAAGTCAAAGTATTCAGCAGTTTCTCTCCAATATTTTACCTACAGCCTGGAAACAAACCTTCCTGAAAGCGTGCCCAACATTTTGTGAAAGCGTATGAAAGCTATAGAATGAACAAAATCCAAAAATAAATGAATCAACACAACTGAGGCTTGCGAGAAAGAAGTAAAATTATGGGTGTGTAATGGTAGATGGACTCAGCCTCCCTAACGCACCTTTTAAAATGATTTTACAGCACAGAAATTCATATGGAGAGACACACTACACAATCACACACACTGTAAGCTCTCTTGCTGACAACTGTCTGTATAAAGAAATGCAACTGAACTTCGGCAGAATATCCCATCTGTGACCAAAAGTGACCAGATGCAACTGTTAGTCCCCATGAAACTCGTGAATAACCATGGTAACTCAGGGGATCTTTGAGTCATAAAGTAACCCTGTCAAAGCTGAGTATGCTCAGTGGATGCTAATAGGTTTGGAGAGATTCTTCGAGTGAAAGCAGACGGCTCGCAAAATCCAGTCACTAGTGTAGCCACACTTATCTCAGCACCAAACCACAGAGAGCGACTGAAAGCAAAATATGCTTTGAAAAGTAATACAGTTGCGTTCGGTAATGGGGAGACCGATGGGGGACAACAATGTTTGCTTTCAATCGCTTCCAGGAGGATGGCTGCCATGGGTCGACATAACGGCACACGAACAAATGTCTCAAAGTTAGTGCCAGCAGAAAATACGTTCAAAAAACTAAAATATAGTCCAAGTCGGACCTTACGAAAAGAATTCATTTTTGCCAAAAAACAGTGTGGGGATGGCTATAAGAAACTGCAATATAAACAGGCCATTTACACCAATGACAAACATGAAAAACTGCATATACGTCCGTTTCACTGCAGTGTTTCTTTAAGTTCTGTCCACTCATGGCAGAATAGTAGCACAAGCATTATAATCAAGTCAACCATTATCACCAAAAAAGCATGGAAATAATGGAGAATTGAAAAAAAAAAAAAAAAAAATCAAGATAATTGCACCTTTAGAGCGGCAGGTGGGGCATCGATTTTCACCACAAAAATTCTGCTGCATCCTTCCAGAGGTCACTACATCCACAGAGTGTCTAGTCTCTCCCGTAAGAACTTAGTGTGGTGGGTTTTAGAGACGCGTAGAGTTAAAGGGTAACTACAGCATCGGTGGCATCAGCAGCCGGCAGCTGTACGGAAAATACAGGAACAGCACGATCACCATTTTTTTCCCTGCATTATTAGTCGGATGGTTCCTTGAAAAGGAAATGCGTTTATCAATTCCAATAAAACAGGCTTGTTATATTTATGAGTGAGAAACCAGGATTTACACAGAAAAATAACGGTAGCACATCGAGTCAGGGAAGCCTCGGGGAGCCTTGAGCGGCGTGTGAACAGAAAATAGGACAACAAAAGAGGGAAACACTTTTATAGACCCAGATTACATGAACATTAACCACATAAATACAAAACTACAGAACAAGAGTTGATGCTTATTCCTTGAAAGGAAGAGTATCAATCGTGATGCAGTTTTTGTTACCCCTTCAAGACAGTTTAACCTCATAAAATCTACAGAGTAATGTATGAGTCCATAAAATGCAGCTGCTGTATTTAAACCTGTGGAATTTAGGCCTATTTTCAATTCCAATGGAGATCCCACGGTTTCCATCAATCCCAAATATGTCCAACTGAATTGCAGGGAAATGTGTATAAAATGATGGACAAGATTGACATAAGTTCCATTTGATGTAATCCTGTGACCATAAAAACATGGCGTCCTGGGTTTGAATATTTCTCTCAATGTAAATGTGATGTAGCGTCAGTGAAGCACTGCAATCAGCAGATACAGAGTATGGTCGTGACATTGTCCTACGATATGAAAAATGCCTTTTCTGATTTTGAACCTACTTAAAGAAAAACTTAAGTGAAAAAAATGAGAGTTTAAGGGGTTAAATACAGCAATAGGAAATCCTCTGATTAAATGAACACCATTTTACACAGTTTTAGAGCAGCCAGCTGACTTAAATTCTATCTAGGATCACCTGCTGTTTCTGAGGATAGCAAAATCTGACACAGAGCTTTCACCTCAGGCGAAAGAAGCAGTTTCTCCCCGATCTGAAGTTTAAAGACAGAGATGAAAAGCTACAGAGGAGCAGTTAGGTAGCAGCTCAGAGAGGCATATTCTGAACTGTAAGAAAATGGCCGAATATAAACAGTTTGGTATCAGTGTAAATCCAAGGCTTAGGAGAATGAGATTAGTTTCTTCAACAGTGTTACCCTTAACACTCCGACGGCCCGCATACGGGCCCATCAGGGAAGTTAAAAACAAGAACAGATTTCATTTTACCTTGAGTACGTCCTTTATAGGCATTTTAAGAAAAAGTTACCAGAGTGGTAAGGGGTTAAGATTAAGATTAAGATATACTGTATTGAACCCCGTGGGGTAATTTGTCCTCTGCATTTGACCCAACCAATAGTTAGGAGCAGCGGGCAGCCACAGAGCAGCGCCCGGGGACCAACTCCACTTTGCGCTGTATCTGATAAGTGAGTTAATATTAACAGACGCGTGATGCCATCTCACATCACTTTTGAGACTGAGGAGGGAGTGTTTTTTAGTTTTAACTCCTTAATTCCCATTCCCCTTAATACAGCCAAACTGTTCAGTTCAGCACAGCGACCTGCTCCCATTCACTCAGAAGGAAGACGTCACAGCACAAGAGTCCTCCAACTCGTGACAACTAGCCCTCGCTTAGAAAACGAATTACAGTGACGTTGAGTTAACAACATCAGTCTTACATCAGTCGCTTCCAGTTAGACAATTGCTGATTCAAACACAACAAGAGTTAATCATTATCTCTCGACACTGTGTGTTCCAAGGCATTAAACTGTATGTAACTGACACAGGTTTTGTACACAGAAATTATTGTAAACAAACATCGTGATCCATTCTATACACTATGCAGTCAACATGGATGCATATAAACTCAGACTGTTCCTTTACTCTGTCCATAAATGATAAGCAACAGAATTTTCAGTTCAGTTCCATTTCAGAGTCAAACTCCATTTTTATTCGGAGAATAAAGGGCGGATCGGTGCAGAACTCCCTGTCTCTCGTGTCCTTCGCCGAATATGAATCTACATTCTTTTCAACTCATTGACCTTTTGAAAATGATCCACAGAGTGTCTCTATAGAGCTTAAACCCAGATGCCAGGGTCTGTGCGAATGCATTAAACACAAGAAGGACCTCAAATGAGCTTTCTCCACTATATTCAATACTGGGCTCACATAAATTACCCTCCCATCAAGAGACCAGCTGAAAGAGATTGAGATACAGAGGTTCTCTGTGTTTATACCAGCCCAGCCTCGCAACCCTGGGCATCACCAGGCCTATTTTTGAGGTGCATTAGACCTGCAAACTGCCCTTTAACCCTCAAAATAATTTACATTAACCCTTAGAGCGCTAAATGCAGCTATTGTTGCTCAATGATACAAGATATCAAAATCAAAGCTGTTGAAAACATATCATGCGGCGACTTGTTCAAAAGAGCTCCTGCTGGGGAGCTCTTTTGAACAAGACGCCACATGATAGGTTTTCAACAGCACAAGATAATTAAATTAATACATTTTTTAAAATTTATTTCAGCGCTCTAAGGGTTTAAGGTCTACAGTAAATCATCAAAAGCTGAGGGCGAGCTCGGCAGCACGAATCCCCCTCGTATGAGCTAATCCATAAATCTCGGGTGACGCCCCAGCTTGTGATCAAGGTTTCACTTCGGTTTCATCACACAGGGAAATTTCACAGAGCCATAAACACGGATCGAGATGCCAGAGTCGAACAGGACACTTCAAATCCCCCAATTTGGCGACTGCCCAGAGGTCCAAAACAAATTACGCCGGATCGATCATGTGGCAGTGCAGATTTTATGGGAGACACCAGGCTGCTCCTGGTCAGACAGAAAAAAAAAAAAACGCACCGTTTCCAGAGAAACGATGCAAGGACGCTCACCAACCGCTCAATCACGCGGCCTAAACGGTGCATTTTAATACCAGGACACTCAGCCTGATGGTTATGAAAAACACAAGAGAAACCAACGCAGTTCTCGTGTGCAATCCTCACCTCATCCACCAATCAGAACACCAGCACTCTGACAAATGAGTTTCCTGACCAAGAAGAGGGCTGTATTTCGTTGCTTGGCAACATAGACCTGGCTCCCTGACTTGCTGTGTGTGTGTGTGTGTGTGTGTGTGTGCGCGCGCGCGCGCGCTCATGCGCGCGTGCCAGTGCCATAGTGCGTGAGATTTTGGGAAAGAAAAATCAAGACCAACATGAGGAAATCCCTGGCAGAGTAACAGGCGCGATCTGCTCATTATTCATCATAAGTCCCGAAGGAACGAGCAGATATTATGCACAACACCTGGCAATAAAAAACAAATTTCATCCCTTCTTCCCGAAACAGTGGAATCGAGCAAAAACCAAATAAACGCCAGAACTATCTAATCCTGCTCGGCAGTGTCACGGTCATGTAAGCAAACTGCCTCCCTCCCTCTGAAATGATGAGTGAAGCTGCATTGCATTTATATCGGAGTTTATCGCTTCCGTTCTGGGCCTCATACCTAACAACCGATACCCTCCCTCTGTGGATGATGCAATACGTCACTCGGCAGGGATGTCAGGTTCAGCAGCCCGTAGCTTCAAGGAAATTAAGCACCACTCAGATGAGGCATGAGAAGGCTTACAATAATATTAAACAATGCCTGTACAAACATTTTCAGGCCAGGGGTGTGTGTGTGTTTGTCAGACGTGTGCGAGCATGAAGTGAGCATTTCTGTACGTGGTAGTAAATTTGTTTAATTTGACCTTTATTCAACCAGGAACATGATTCAGCTTGGAATCTCTTTTGCAAGAGATTTCATTTGCTTGCATGGATGTGAGACTGTGCATGTTGAGCTAGTCCGTTAGTGTGTGTGTGTGTTTGCAGTGTGCACGCATTTGATTTGAAAATTACTTCTCAAGCTTTTCTCACACCAGCGAGGCGATTGATGTCCTGCAAACGCACAAATGAATCCCCCACTGACTCGCCAGCAGAACAGAGAACATTTTGTTCCATCAAATTCTCCTCGAATGCGACACCTCGGCTGGAGAGAAACTGTTGAGTTTAACGGTGGATGGAGAAGAGATTCCTCTTAATGAAATGCAATGTAAAGCAGGAGAATGTCAAGTCCTTGGGTCTTCAGGGGTGGTTAATTGAGCTGAATCACCGCCCCAGGTGTTCAGTACATTTCAAGAAGAGTGAAGCCGCTGTGTAAACAGGAAATACCGAAATGGATGCCACAGGCACTGGGATTAAGCTCATGGGCAGAGCTGCCGGACCCCGTTTCTGGAGATCTACCATCCTGTCAGGTATTACTCTAATCCAAACAAAGCACACCTCAGCCAACAAGCAAAGCTCCTGCTGAGCAGCTAATTAGTAAAGCCAGAAGTGGCCAAATGGGGATTGAAATTAACCCTTAGAGCGCTAAATACAACTATTGTTACTCAGTGACATAAGATATGAAAATCCTCAGCAGGAGCTCTTTTAAAAAAGGCACCACATGACAGGTTTTCAACAGCACAAGATAATAAAATTTATATATATATATATATATATATATATATATATATATATTTATTTATTTTTTTATTTTTTATTTTTTATTTATTTCAGCTCTCTCAGGGTTACCTGTAGTGTGGAAGATCTCCAGAAACATCGTCCCAGGCAGCCCATGTCTGAAGAACTGCATCTTTACACAGACCACTCCTGGGCTTACGATGGTCCTCTGCCAAACAGTGTGATGTACAGTTGGTCACAGCGTCACCCGGGGATGGAAGGATTTCAGGCAAAGGAATTTGATTTTTGAATACAGCTAAAGATACGCAACAACAGTTGGTCTATTTGGATGCCAGCTAAGATCATCCGAGTAAAAGTGGTGCCTGGCTTTATGAACTATGATGAACTATGTTTGCCTGCCTGCACATAACCCAGAGATATAGCAAAGGTTCCTGACAATGAGGCCAGCTAAAAACAGCCAGCAAAAATAAAATGTTTATCAGACAGGCACTAGACCACACAAACTTAATGCTTATTTCTCGCTCAAGTTTATCGTACGAAGGTTCTCAACAAAACACAATCTAAGCTCACTTATGTCTGACTTAGGTTCATGTGACAGGAACAGGAGAAACACAAAAATGTAAAAATTAACTTGGACCTAATTTTTAGGTAAAAATTGCCCCATTAACAAAGATTTAAAACTCACTTATGTTTGACTTAAGTTTACAAGACAAGCACAGGAGGACAACAAAACTTTAAAGCTTAATTCTGACTTATGTTCATGTTACAAAGGTCCTCATTACCAAACACACTTAAAACACACTTAGGTCTGACTCATGTTTGGGATACAAGCTTGAGTTATGCCTTAGTAGACTCGTGACTACACAAATTTAAAACGTAATTTGGATACAGAGGCAAGGCCAAAGCAGACATGTAATAATTGCTTACATCTGACAGACCTAGAGAGGAATCTCCATTCAAAACTATATTCAGCCTTGGACTAAAGCTAATGTTTGAAATTAAATGTTTGATTCTGTATACAGTTCAACCCTCTGCAATTTCACTGCCAAAATTAGTACCTATTTTTTCTTCAGTTCACACCATACTGCAGCCATCAGGAAAATAACTTGGCTGCCAAAATTAAAGCAAGAACCTATAAAGGGAAGTTCACAGCATTAGCCTGGAATAACAGGAGGCGACAGCGAACAGAAGCCCGACACACAGAGCCACACAGAAGCCTCATTACAGTCACTGCCCATACAGAGCTACTGAACTAAACGTACAATTACAAGTCCAACACTCCAAGGAAACGGTGAGTCAGACTTTCGCTGGAATTTTGAGAAGCCAAAGTGTACAGTTTTGACACGTATAACCTTTAGAATGAACAAGAGGCTGACAAGTAGTAAGTGAAAAAGAGCACTCATCCGTGATTCAATTTAAAATGCTACAGACAAAAAAAAAAAAAAAAAAGACTGTCAGTCATTCTTTCAAACTATCTCGGTCTTGCTTTCAGAGCAAGGATACGTCAAAAACTCATATTAAAACATCAGACCACTGCAATTTATGTCAAACTTAGAATTTGGGGATTGCAGGGCAGCCTAAAGGTTGGTTGTTTGATGGCAAACTGTAGAGTAGCTGTTTCAAGGGCCTCGGGGAGGGGGGGCCGAGATTCTGATTTGCATCAGGAAAGATGACAGAGGCTAGACAGACAAAAATGAAACTCGGAACGCCATACTTTCCCTTTAAATCACTCTTTCAGTGTTTCATAAACACAGAATAACTCTAGAATACAGAATTTTCACTGAGAATTGCCCATTAAAAATTCATTTAATACTGCATTATCTCTTTCTGTGAATCCAGCCCATTGTCCAACAATTAAATGTATTATTTGTAGAAATGATGAAGAGGAATGATTAATGTTTTCCTTCTATTATTTTCTGAAATCGTAATAGCTTTAACTTCGGGACGGAATGCAATGCAATACTGTTACTCTATATGTTCCTTTATTCTGATCATAAATCACACAGACAAAACCCCATAAAAATTAGTGCATTTATTTGCTCTATCAGCCAACGCTGTTATTTTCTACGTATACACTAACATGGATGCATATAAACCCAAACCGTACTTTAACTCCGTCCATAAATCTACGATGCGTCAGCAGTCAGTCAAAAAAATCAACACAGTTATGTTGCACTCCTCGCCGACCTATTACTCCAGGCACATAAATCAAGAGTGACACATTACACAGCGCATAAATTTGAAATTAAATGGAGCTGTTGTTTTCAAAGAATGCCGACCCATAACCTCCAGGCTGATAAGCCTGTAAATGAAATCCGCCCTATTTTGTCACGGTGCAAAATAAAAGTGACGTTCGGGCGCTGGATTGAAGTGCTTTCATTGTGGAGCAGGGCAGGTGTCATTCATTTAAAAAGTAATAAAGCCCCAAGCTCCCATGTTTGAACGGGAACATCCATCTCCGCATGTGAAGGTCAGGAACTTTATTTGGCTGCCGAGCACTAAATCCACCTTCGCTCACCTGCAGGATTTCATGTTCATTTCCACTTTCATTACATCTCGGACAGGAAAATATGGACCGGAAGTCCTGACATAATGGTTATATATACAACACCTGTCAGAGGAACAAAGAAAAAACCTGAAGGTTTTATGTTATATTTAGGTATTGAAGAGATGCATCATTAACCGCTGTGACTGACTTTTTCACCTATGTTTTAACTTATGTTAGATTCAGCTTTAAAAAAGCATTTGTTTCATATCGCAGGATAATGTCACATACATTTCCAGTATCTGCTGGTTGCAGCGCTTCACTAAACTTACATCGCACTTTTTATTGAGAGAAATAGTTGTACAAACTCAGGATGCCGCAGCATTACAACAAGTGGAAAATATCAAGATCTCGTACATCATATTACATGCATTTCCTTGTAATTCAGCAGGACGTGTTCGGGATTGTTTGAAACCTTGGGACTCTCCACTAGAATTTTGAAGAGGCCTGAAGTTCCACAGGTTTGAATCCAGCAGCTGCATTTGACAGACCCATATATGCATCCGTAGGTTTTATGGGGTAATAATGCACTTTGCTTTCATGGAGACGAACACTAACAGTGTCCTGACAGTATTCTGAAAGCTAAATTGGGTGCCGTGAGTGAAACATTAGTCTCAGATCTGCGTATTCCGGGCTCGTTTGGAAACATAAATTACCGGCGCTCATCAGCAGTCAGCTCTTGAAACACCGCCATGGTTAATCTGCAGTCTCTCTCCACCTCATCTGTGTTTACTATTTACAGTCACGTGACCCTCCTCCATCTTCCTGTTCCTGTCTGATGGCCTCCAGGAGCCCATGGCAGAGGAGTCAATGCTAACCTACCTCATGTCCTCTTTGCTCAGTGTTAATGTGAATTGACTATACTGGCATGTCCTGCTGATGATCACGGTATTCCAATATTTTCCTTTATCACCTATGTGAAGGAGGTTACGTGACCCGTCGTTTTTACGCCTGGATAAACAAAGCTTAGGAAGGTGTGTTGTGATGAGACTCGAGCGTCGCTCGCTAATTAATCAATCAATCGATCGATCAATTGGCCGTTAGCACGACCACGGGCAGCAAGATTCACAAACAGCTTATCCAGGAGTTAACGATTCTGTCACTTTGATTGTTCATTAGATGGTTAGTTAGCAGGATTACGCCAAAAAAAGACAAGAATGGATTAGCATGAAAAATTTTACCAGAGGTGGATCTTGGCCTAACTTAGATTTTAGATTTTGGGAGTGATCTGGATCCAGATCTGAATCTAAGAATTTTTGGCAGAAATTTTCACCATCGCAAGATAGGGCTCACTCTTGGTGGAGGTTTGCAATCTCTGATCGATCTTGTTCTGTACATTTTACTCTTGTGTTATGTGTGAAAGGATACAAGTTCTTCGGTTAAAGTGAACATCTCAGATAAAGTGAACAGGGTACGATGGCATATTCTGTTAATGTGAACATGGCATTCCTTAATGCAAAGTCTGTTGTTTGGTGATAATGTTGTTCATGTGTTCTGTGTTAATCTGAACAGGCTATAACAGGTCTATCTCTAGATATGAATATGGTAATCTGACTTCTTAAGAAATGTGAACAAGCTAAGCAAGCATGTTTTGTCAATGTGAATGTGATTCAAGGATACTTGGGAAACATGAACATGCTATTCTCACATCAAGCTAATCTGTGTCCTGCGTGAACAGACAAGCTAGTTTGCGGTAAAATGGCTGGTATGATCTGATAATGGAAACATGCAGTACAGGCTGTTATGAGCTGACATGAACAAGCTATTTTAGACCTTACTGTTAATACAAACATGTAATTACAGTAGTCTGCTGCGGTAGCACAAACTATTCTGGTATTTTTCTGCGAATGCAAACATTATGCTGGTGTTTAGCAGTACAGTGAACACATTGTCCAGGAATATTCTGTCAATGAATATGATAATCGTACAACATGTTTAACATCAAAATTAACACACTACTCTAGCATTTTGATTTTGCATTCCTCAGGGATCCAGTTCTGTGTTTTTAAAACTTCCATCTCAGCCTTACTAAGTATTACTGATAAATCCGTGTTTAAAATGCTCAGTAATTTGCCATTATTCCACACCAATGTACACGTTATTTTTTTTCGGAACCACGTTCACTGGCACATGCAATCTGAGGCTGCCTCATTCAAGAGAACCAGACACACTTATCATCAATTTTTTTTAAAATCAATTAAGTGAATATGGGCTATAAAATAGATGAGATGTATTCCTATCTACACCCTGAAGATATCAATCATTACCGAACATGCCGCTATGCTGAAATCTGAAAAGGTAGTTTCTTGTTTTTGACCACAAACCACGGAGTGTAGCAGCTATTGTAAAGCCAGTAAGCAACAAATGCCAAAGTTCTGAATTCTCTTACATATTACAGACACAATGAAATCCGCACAAAGCTGCAGCAGCACCAAAAACCAAAAAAAACTGAATAACTATGAATCAAGCCCTTTCCAAAATTCATTTCAGTACGGATGCCGAGCTAATCTCAAAATATTTATTTACTGTTATAACACCAATCTTCATAATAGAAAGAATAAATTCCCTATGCTGCAGACAAACCTGTTCCCAGACTTTTCGATTTTTGGGCTTATATTATTTTTGTTCCCGGGTGTCAGTTATTATTTGGTCTAATTCTGTTTCCGTTACATATTTGTTTATGAGTCTCAGTGATAAACAGATCTGAAACTGCTGCTGAGGGTGGAACACAAAACTCCATGGAGTTGATGGACGTGTCTCAGCAAAAGAGGTTTAAAAAAAAACTTCCACCATCACTTCCTGATTTAAGAACTTGAGCTGTTCCAACACGTTAGCTTCGCTTCCTGAAAGAAACAGGAGAAGAAGAATCTGTGATGACACCAACTTTAAAGAAATCTGGACGTTTGTCATGCAGGGCGGGCACAGCACGAGGTATATGTGGGAAATGTGGCTTCAGAGAAATTCAGGTGAGCAAACGATGCGTGTTCTGCAATGCGAAAGAGTACTTCTGAAGGGTCAGTAGTCCAGTTGTCCATACGTGTGCATTCTTCTCTCACCCCCAGGCAAGTAAGGACTTGAGCACATATACAGCTCGAATATATGGCTCAAAAAACATCCCACACGGTATTGCCAAGCACTCAATACGCTAACTCTTACTATCAGTCAATTCTGGCTGACAACAGAGATGAGATGCAAGCAATTATGCAAATATATACATTCAGCAGTAATGTAATCTGAAGTAGTTCGCTACTGCCTGCATAAGCTACATGAGTCAAGCAGCAGAACTTATGCAGAGCAATTTCCACTAAACTGATCACCTTTTATCCAATAGTCAGTTCAGTTTAGAGTAAAGTGGAGGTATATTGCGAATGAAAAATGCAAAAATATTGTGGAAAAGTACAGGAAGAGGATTGCATGCAAGTGTGGACGCTGCTTTAACAGAAGGAGAGCTGCACCACCCCTTGACCAGGACACACCTGCCACAGTTCAGACTACACAGAATACTGTGTGTTTACTGGTGTATTTCCTCAAGCACTGGGAAACACTGGACTCTGTTTTGTGTAAATGGTGGTCACTGTGTCCGAGAGGGTGGGTGTGGAGCAGAATTTTTTTCATGACTAATGAGGCAAAAGCGATGTCCAGCCTGAGATAAACCGAAACCTCCATGGACTGTGGCTAAGATAAAACCCACAGTGGTGCTGTACAGAGCCATCAACACTATTTACAAATGCATATGCAAAAATGTGCGATCCATCCAACCACATACATGAATACATAAATAATGCAAGGCCAAGGTATCTGTATCCACAATCTGAATGACAAATCAGCTCTTCGATGGCTGAATTATTAATGTGGGACTCCACTTGTAGCACTTCTCGCATTTCCTGAATTAAATTCTTTATCTCTCCAATACACAAACAGGCAGACAGAAGCAAACACAAAGTTCAAGGCTGGTCACTTATACA
The DNA here is from genome assembly GCA_029692085.1 of Gymnothorax javanicus. Lineage (NCBI taxonomy): Eukaryota > Metazoa > Chordata > Actinopteri > Anguilliformes > Muraenidae > Gymnothorax > Gymnothorax javanicus. Next base: position 51,208,504 of record CM056208.1, on the reverse strand, counting down.
TCACTACAGTTCATTCTATTCTTTAAATCCTGACAAAGCAAACTAAATAATGGCTTCCCTAATGCAGACAAATTTTGTGTGGACAATTTAACTTGTTGCCTTGTAGTGATCACGTCATGTCGCCTGTATATTTATATTTACATTGTACTCCTGGCATGATTAAGCACGTATCAATAAAATTAATCTTCATATCACACAAATTCTCCAATCATGCTAAAGACCATAAATACCTGTAGTTAGGCGTGTTGGTTCTACTTGTCCGATATACTGCTGTTGCTGTTCATAATACTACTAAAGGCAGGCCGAGGTCATTCATCCCAACAAACTTTGAAGTGGACCTATGAATCCTTCAGTCTTTCCTCACAACTCTTATCATTATGATTAATTTAGTGGCTCTTCTTTGAGCCTTTTCCAAATCCGTTATTTTTTTCTTGTAGTACGATCCCCAGGACTGCAAGCAAAAATCCAAGTATGATCTGACAAAGGTATTATAGTGAATAAGTATATCCTCCTTTAACTCATAATCAATACTTTTACACATATATACCAGCCCCTCATTGGCCTTCTATATTGCTACAGCACAGTAGCCAGAAGCTGAAGGGCTTCTGTCAACAATCATGCCCAGGTGTTTCTCAATTAGAAAGAATTCCAATTTGAACCACACACAAAATAATCCTGTCTGATGCTTTAATTTTCCCACAAGTCCCTGTTGTTGCTGTGCTTCGTACATTTGTTAGTTCTATTATCCATTGTAATCAATCTTCAAGCAGGCAGAGTTTTGCCAAACAGGCCTAGCAAATTTGAAACAACAGATTGCATTCAGGTAGTGGCAGAGCTGGTATTTATCTCATGCAACACAAGCTGCTCCAGCTCTCGATGCCCGTTCCTCCTCAAACGATGTGTCTTAGACTTATTAAAGAGATTGCAAAACTTTTTTGTTTATGAATATCTGCATACCTCTCACCCTTATGGCTTCCCTATGCGCTGTGATAGCTTGCCTAGACACACCCTCATCCCTGCGTGGATCTGTGACATACAGCAGTCATAGCATTACATGGAGAATCATTTACATTACTGTGAAGAAGACGGATTGCAATGATGCCAACAATTCATTCCGTTCCAAATTGTACAAGCTATAAAAAGGCCAAAGTAAGAAGTGTAATTTTTCACTCTTTACCTGCAATTACAGTATGATCGGTAGAATGGCAAAAAGCCACTGCAAATATGACAAATAAAGTAGAACTGCTAGCAAATGAGTATTCAAATGTAAGAGATTGCCAGAAGCATTTTCATCTTGAGGATTATGAAAGAGATTTCCAATCAGAGTTACTGGGTCATCCTCCAAAACAAATTCTGAAAGCCACAGCCATACTGTCCATTTTTCCATCGTATTAACCAACAAATTAACATTATCCAAGATTTACTTTCACCCTCAAAACCCCCACTGGAGAAAATGTGATGACCAACAGAGTCACAGGTGTATAAGATGGCTAGCCGGGTAACGTTAGAGATTTTCTTACGTCAGTACAATGATCACAAAATGGCGTGCCAGTGAAATTTTCCAATTGCTAGCTAGCTCCAGCTAACTCACATTACAGTCGTAAACGAACGTAAACATTACTTGACAGGAATGAAGCCAACAGTTAGCCAACTGTTATACTGCCAAAATATCCAGCAAAATTTTCTGCTTGCTTGCTTGCTCCAGCTCCCACAAATGCAAGCTAACAAAAATATTTTTTAGGTACCTGGTCGAAAAGCAACTTTATAGAAGGCAGGATATCTAGCTAACTTTCTGTAAAGTGTGTCCTTGTCCACAACATCCTCTAGACTCTTATTTTGGGGTGGCTTTTCTGCAGTTGGAAAAGTAGTTCATTTGCAATACTAGCAAAGACAACAAAGCAGTTTCATTTTTGAGTGGCATCTAGAGAGGACGCCTGGCTAAACAGAGGCGGTGACTACAAATCCCAGCTGAAAGAGTTCTGTTCTTCCATATCTCCAACTAAGTCATTTCAAGTCAAATGACAGCACTGGAGGGGGAAGTAACACAAATTTTGCTGCTGATTGCCAGAGATTAAGAAAATGAAACTACATGCGTTTTTCACACTACATCCCCAGCTCAAATAGATAAAGATAAGATAGCAAATCGGCAAAGTTTCCCATAGGCGGCCTTACCTATGTTTCAACCGTTTCATTTGAAACGGGCCCCGCCCTCCAGCTAGCCCCCAGCTGCCAGGCGAGAATTAAAACCCTATACGTTGACTGTATGAAAACATGCAGAGGCGCACAGCCAGGAAAGGCAAACCGGGAAAATATTTGAGTCCCCCGAAAGAGGAAAATGTTTGGGATCCCCAACGGCCACTTAAATTGGCACATTTTGCAATGACTTATAAAAACCCCATTAAGCCTTCTATGAAGGCATTGTAGCGCACCCCTGGCCGGTGTCCCCCGGCCGGTGTCTCAAAATCCCCCTAGACAGGGCCCCTTCTGAGTTGCGGCGAATGTGCAGAATATACGGTTCGCGGTGGTCATAGTTACGGGTTTCTCCAGCAAATTACGATAGTTGCATGGACACTGAGCTGGAAAAGAAGTGTAGTAATTATTCATCGTCTACAAACGATGGCAGCAAAAGAGCAATGGTAGCTGATGCTCTGGGAATTTCGGAAATACAGTCGTTACTTTAGCCAATGTTGCTAGCGCCTCGGACTTATCAGTTGGCATGTGAACAAATAAAAAAGTAATTTGCTTGCTGCATTCCGGGGGTATTTAATATTGTATATAACAATGAGCTTTGATGTGTACATTTTATAGCATTATTTATCAATTGTTTGCGTTTTTTACACATTAAATTATCCACTAACATTATGGAAATGTCTGGATTCGGGCCAGGTCATGGTCTGGTAACTTCCGGAACCGACCCAGTCAGAATAGTTTCTGATTGGTAAAATGCGATGATAATTCGCAAAATTTAAGTTGCAACATTAAAGAACTCTTCTGCTCTCCTTTTATTGGTGTCTGATGAGTATTTGACGGAAATGAGGCACCTTGAAAACGAACGTAGGCTATGCTTCCAAGTTCCAAGAAATTATGGCTCTTAGGTAACTTCTGGCTACTCTATACCCAAGGAGTTTCGGGACATAACCCAACCAAAGCCAACGAGAGGCGAGTTTTCTGGGACAAGTCGGAGTTCAAGCATCTCCACACAGAAACAGTGGGCGGAAAATAACCGGTGCGGACCTGTTCGATTTTCGCCTATGTGTTATCAGCGCATAACATTAACGTCACACACAGTGCTGCGTTTTAATATAACGTTAGCTACAAGTACTTTGAGCGAAAAAAACATGCTCCTTAATTCATATGGCATCGCAATTGAATTAAAACATTAAAACAGTGAACAAGCTGAAAACGTATTGATGGTTTTATATTCATCTTCATGGCTATGGCAAGGCCAGCCTCATTCTCTGACAAAGCAGAGGGATACTGCGTCACCCAGTGTTGCCTCATGTTTATAGCTATTCAAATTTGAATTCAGATCTGGCAATAAGAGTCACCGAATGCTTCTAAACCTAGTCTACTCAAGCGACATTAAATTATGTTGATGGGATTTCGAAGTTTGAATTACTTCCAAATTTTACCATATCATTATCCCAGTGATTATGTTGCAGAGCTATCCCGTAACTCCGTCCCCTCGTAAGAAAACAAAGAATAAGGGCTCTTTGCGGCGTTTGTATTTAAACCTTTGATCATTTTAGGTGGCAACTTTTTTAAAATTTCTAATTCAGCGACGCATAAAGTCCACGAAGACGTCCGCAGTTTGTAATGCAACTAGCTTGTTGGGGTGAGTTACACATTTCAGTTTTTGAGAAATTTATCACATTTACACATGCATATATTTTATTGCCAATATTTTAATAAATCATCACAAATAAACATCAAGTTTCATCCAGAAATGTTGAAATTTCACTAAATAGGCTAAGGGGCGAGCTTTCATTCAGCAAAATTATGAAGTTCTTATGTTTTATAGGGCCCCACATTTGCTTTTGAAACGGGCCCCCAGATGCTTAAGGCTGCCACTGCCTTTAAACGCATGCTATGTTCTTAGCAGAATATTATAAAGTACATGTGACAATAAATGCAGGCATCTGTAAAGACTTTTTTGTACACTGATGTAACATTAAGAAAAACAACCCAAAAAACATTTCTTCAAAGGCTTAAAGGGATCACCATCATAGAGTTAATATGAAGCCACCTATTGAAATACGGCACTGAATGCTGCACATTTTCTTCCAAAAGGTATGCAGTCCTCTCAAGTGAAAAAGCAGCCGTTTAAAAAAAGCCTTGAATTAAGGAAATTAAGGAAAGTGACTCCCAGCAGAAACAAGGAACTACTCATTGCCAGGAGAAAAATACCATTTTCGAAAGAGGTATTTTTCCACTGGCTGTAAAACTGGGTGAGTCTGGACTAAGTCAGCGCTGGGGTTATACATTGTGCTCAGTTCATTGCAGCATCAACACAGAGCAACAGTCTGGTAAATTAGACAATGCTAACTCTGTTGCATAATATGGACCTCGCTTCAGAACATCTGAAGACTAATATAATCAAACTTGTATTCCAATCACATGATTATGAATATAATGTATGCAGTATGAACCACTTAAATCACTGCAACTGCTCATTATACAAACCCTTGCCCAAAGTGGTCTCAAAGTGAGTAATAGCGGTATTTAATGCGCAAGCAAAATTACAAGGCAGAAACACTAGCCACAGGCTATTCGGGTTCCTTATCGGCCTATTAATCCATCACAGTGTAAATTTTTTGTCATTAAAAACAACCATAAACCCTTTGATGTATGACTGAAAAGTGCTTACAGGGCAGTACGATTTGTCGCATCAGACTGAATTTTTCATAAACAAAAAGAAAAAAAAATGACTGAGCATAATTGATATCACAAACTAGCCAAGTGTAGACTGAAATAATAACCGTCTCATACACAGTGTAAAGTAGAGATATTCAGAGCTGTGGTGTTACAGCGGCAAACTCCGAGGGCTTCAGCAGCAGCTTTACACATAATTAATCCATTAAAGAAAGTACTCGCAGTTAATTAAGCTCTGTTTGTGTCTGTCTGGGCTCTGAAATGGCTTCTGGTTTAAAGAGCGAGTGTATTCAGAGGCTGAAAGCCCAGGGCTCGTGAAGAGGAAGTTCCTGTCACATCCTGTTTCCTTCACCCACCAGCACAGCAGCTCATCTCACTAATTGGTTCCACCTTCTAACTGAAGAGTCGCACTAATGAGCAGATCCAGGTGGTTATAACAAAGTACTGGGGAGAAGTTCTACTTTCTGAACCTGGATCTTTCACCTCCGAACATCTCAACTAGTGTCCACCTTCTCTCAATTCTCTCCTCAGTTCACTGAGCTGAAGGCACAGTCGATTTTCCTGCTGAGGTCTGTCATACGCTTCAGCTCCTCTGGTGTGTTTGGACCCAAAACAGGATATCCTGAAGTGACCCAGGACCAGCGACAGGGTCAAACATTAAGTACAACTAGAATGTGTTTTTCTCGTAAAAACGTACTTCCCCCCCCCCCTTCCCTGCCTAACCCAGCAGACGGACGGACGGGCGGACAGACAGACAGACAGACAGACACGCACACACACCAAAAGGCACCACTGCATGCCCTGAGTAGTAAGTATGCAAAGTTTCGTTAAGATCATGCAAACGGTGTAGGAGTTGTGCTCCGGACAAATATTGATCACATCCGGACAGACGGACGGACAGACAGACTGGCACATAGCAAAAGGCACCACTTCAGGACCTGAGTCGTAAGTGTGCAAAGTTTCGTAAAGATCATGCAAACGGTTTTGGAGTGACGCTCTGGCAACAAAGTGGGAATGCAAACGCGAACGGGAACTGAGCCTAAAACAATACGTCTCTCCTCTCCCTCCGGGGAGGAGACATGATGACTGAAAATCAGTAAACCAATGCTCCTCAAATCTGGACCTCAAATCTAAATCCAGCCCTGGTTTTCCCTCCTTCTGAGCACTTAAGTGAACAGTTATTGCCACGGATTGGCCAGATTGTCTTCACACCTGACAGCCAGGTAAAGGGAGGATGGAAAAATTCTCGACCCTGGGGAGCCCTGCAGTAAACCATACTTAAAGTCAGCCATTTTCCATTTCATAGAGAGAAATCACTGACTCAAAAAAGCAGGACAATTAAGGACATTTAAAAGTGATTGCAGGATGAGATAAGATAGCTTTCCTAAATTCGTTAATGCAGTAAACCTCATTTATTTATATTTCATTTTACTCTCAGACTCTGAATAAGGAGCCAGCAAAGGGCCTTTTTGAAAATTATTTCAGTCACTTTTTTGTATCGTTTCTAAAGGTTTTAAGAGGGTCGTTAAAAATAACCTCCACCAGCACAATGCAACTTCTGCAATTTAAAAATCTTCATCACACAAGCGGAGATCTGAGGGCTGGGAAATTTCAGAGCCTGTCAAAAAAACAACAGAAGGGATGAGACACAGTGACTAATACGAGACGCAAGACCACCACTGAGAATGTGGGGGAGTGGCGATGCTATAAATAAATACATAAAATACTTCCCGTCAAAGAAGCGTAATTTCCAATGCTTGATTGATGAGTGACATTTCCACCGCTGGGAATGAGCACGAGATTCGCTCCAGAGAGCTCAGTCTTAATACGGCGTAAATATGTGCCGTGCAAAACTGTAAACTACAAATCCGACCCACATCCATAGTCCACGTGTGTTCACAAATTAGATGCCATTTTCAAATTCTTTAAATGCATTTTTACTTTTGTTTAAGGTTAATAGCAGAGGATTCCAATTCTGTGCGGATACAACTGGCCACATTTACTGCATTTATGATGCTCACTTTTGGAGAAACTCGGCCCCGGAGACACAAGACAATCTAAACAACACAACCTTCAACCTCCGAGCTGACGGCACAGGAGTGACTTTCGGACTGAAAAATAACGCAGCCGAGGAGTCATGAGCGGATGCACTAGACTACATTTTTCTTTTTTTTTGTTTCCATGAAACTCAGCTCCAGACCTCCCATAAACCCTTCATTTCATATATTACCAACAGCTACAGTGAAATAACAACAATCATAAAAAGGAATGTATAGGCACTACATTAATTGCTACATTTATAAGCAAGAACAACAACACAATGAATCATGCAATCTTGCTTTCATTCCATGACATATGAAATTGAAAATAATTGAACGTAATTCTTCAAACCATGTTTTTGTATGATAGCCAGCAACTTGAAGCATAGTTTCTCTGCGTGTGATCGGCATGCATCAGCTTTCCGGAAACCCAAACAAACCTTATTGCCAATTCCTAAAATTTTATTGTCTAGATTAGCAAAGAAAATTAAACTATAACAACCACATAGTAGGAGGTCCTTATCCTCCTTATGTGGTGATGCAATTTATGAATAGTTAAAGACAGAGAAAAAGAGCCATTTTCAAATGATGCTTGATGTGGTTGAAGTAAAAGAGGACATAAATCATTACAAAACATCGTAGAGAATTCGAATATGAGGCCTAGGGCCTTACTTATAGTGAGGGAGAGAATGGCCTCATGTATATCTGTAAGACCTACTGGCTTTTCCTGACTCATTTTTCTCTTTCTCTGTAAAACAAGGCAGGTTAACACCATTAAGAAAGTCATCCATTTCCTTGAGTATCTCAGCAGAGTCTGATTTATCAAAATTCTCATAAAATGCCACAAAGATAGCATCTATCTAATCTGGTTCAGTGGTTATTGAGCCATCTGGTAATTTAATAATATTATATTATTTTTCATCATTTTCTCCATTAGTCTTGCAGTTTGAAACTTTCCTGCTTTTTCCCCACTTTCATAAAAGTTTAACTTTGGTCTATTCAAGTTATATTCTGTTTTTGATCTGATAATTTCATTACATTTTATTATTAGTTGACACAGAAGGACTCATGATTCGTTATTAATTTCATTACACAGAAAATTCTGTAGTGACTTTATTTTAGTCAATAACTCACACTCTTCTGCTTGTAATTTTGATTAATACCCCTCTAAGACAGCATTTTGAAGTCTATCATTTAAGTGGGTCATTTGATATGGAGCCCAAATTTAACAAAAATATGAATAAATTCAGTCATTTGCTTTTTAATTCCTGAATCTTCAGACAGGGAGGTGTTAACCTTCCAGTGTTTGAAATATGCAGTGCTTAGTGGCACACTGAAGTCAGTCTGGGTCGGGCCATGATCTCAGATGACTATCGCATTTATCAGGCATTGTGTGGTGTTTATTAAAATTTCCTGAGAAAGTATGAAGTCAATTCTTGAATAGGTTAAATGCCTATGAGAATAGATGCTTTTATCCATGATGGCAGGATGAAGGATTTAGTATTCTCAATATACGCAAAGGATTGAAGGTCAGTATTGCCTTCATGAAAGTAAAACCTGCCTTTTTCGGTCGAGTTTTCCTTCTGCTTTTATCAATTTTGGGGTTCAGGGACAAATTGAAATCCCCTCCCAAGAATAGCTGAATGACAGTAATCAGATAATTTATTCCCAGTTTAGCTGAAAATGGTAGGGTTGGATGATCTTCATTGGAAGCATATTGTATAATTGCAAAGTTGATGTTATTTGACCTCAAGAATTAATTAATGAGAAAAAACCTTCCCAATTTCTCTCTAAAATACCATGCATTTAAAAGTTTAACTTCTACTTAGATAATATTACAACACCAGACACTAAAGCACAAATGTAATAACTGTATCAAACTTAAATTATGTGAAATCCGTGTAAAAATACAAACAGACCCACATTCCCTCATTCAGTACACGTTAGGTAGCATTGGCTGAGACTGCAGGAAAGCCCTCCTGTCACAGTAACAGGGACTGTGCCCGACAGCCAGGGCAAACCCTGGGCGGATGTGAGAGGCAGGACGCCTCTGATGCTGCTCAAAGATAACCCCCATCCCAGAATGCACGGCGTGAATAAAGCAGTGATTTGAGGGAGCAAGCAGGCAAAGAATGATGTTAAGCTTCGGTGTCATAGGTATCAGACCATGCCCTTATACGAGTACTGCCCCCTGGTGGACAGGAGGTCATGCACTAAATAGGCTATGGCTTCCAGTTAAAGGCTTGCTTTAGATTTGCAATGTATTTCTCTTTTCCATTCTTTAATCCATATCAATGTATGACCAAACACCTGATGAGCAACCAGATAACAGACATCAAAACCACAGAAAGAACAGAAGATGGAAACATGTCCTGTAGACACTGCTGCAAACTCCAAGAAGGCAGACAACAGCAACATTAGATCAGTAAGCAGTAGTAAGGGACACTTTATGTAGAACAGCTTACAGTACATTAGACAAAGCAAGGACCACTTTCCTCAGGACAATAACAGAGGAAGGGCCTCGCTCAACAGCCAAAAAGCTGCACTGATCCAGCTGTGGCCACACTGGGACTTGAACCAGCACACTTCTGAGTCCCAGTGAAATACCCCTGAGCCACAGACCACCTACACAGGCCTGATCTCACCACCCTGCTGCAGCGGCCGATCCCTGTCAAGCCCTGATAACAGCAGGGCCACCTCTGATACGCACGCGAGCTCAGCTCCCACAGGTGTGTGTTACCATTAATGCTCAGGCGCGGATGTGAAACCGATAGCTCTGAGAATGATCCGCCTGTTTCCGACAGGTCACTTCAGGCAAACCCCAAGCATACCGTCTGCACGGTACACCGGTCATGTATTTTTACCGTAAAACCTCAGCTTAATCTTCCAGATGAGCCTCAATTCAAAAACAGAGTATGCTTGATCAGTGAGTACTTGGCCAGAGAACCCAATTTTAAAGAGCTGTAATTCCTACACAGCTCCCTCCATATGACTGTACAGTTAATGCCATCTGCACAGACAGCCTGCGCTTCAATATTTTCATCCATATGGAGAGAAGCATGTTTGAAATAAAGCCCTTTAAAACTGCCACCCTCACTTAGACTGCACAGGAGCTGTTCTCTGCCAACTGCCATTTTATTCACAGCTAATAATGACACAATGGGATAACAGTTCACCGGTGTTCCCCCCCCCCAACTGAGAACCTACCTCATACAGATAACTTTGCACAGAAAACCTGGCTCAATCCCATACGTACATCTACAGAGGCTTATACAAATGGCACAATCAGCAAGACAGAATCTATAAGCCCAAAGCTCTAGGGACTGAGTTCACCAGATAAACATTTGCTGTCTTTTGTAAATGTGTCACAGTTAGCAGGCTGGCGTTTCGCTTTGTACTGCATCTCTTCACTGTAAACTATAAACATCCCTCAGAGACGCTGATGGGAATGAAGCAGAGAGGATTTTCCTTCCTCTCAATCCTGCGCCAACATGTCAACACATAAGACAGAGCGCCGACAGAACAGCTGACATCCTGTCAATCAACAGACAACTTACAGAACACATCTCCACTGATGATTCCCCATGGGAGACTTCAAGGCTTTTTCAGGGCCTACTGTAAAGTGGACTTAAAAGCATATGTTCCACAAATAGATATACATCAAAAACAATTTGGGAGTAGATGTGAAAATGAGGGTTTTCAGTATGAACACTGCGGTTTTGCACGTCAAAGTCAGAGAATAGACCAGGTCATGCGTCATGCTACAGACTGCACTGGTCTGCATTCAGGTACACACACTAAGGCCTGCGAGTATTTCACAGTGACTTATGGGCTATATTCCCTCCGAGGGTCACATGACATGACTGTTCTCAAGAACTCCTTGCTTTGATGGTATTTTTATCCAGACCAAGTGAAACTTTAACAGCTCTTTAAAACTGTGCTGCTATCCACAGTTCCAGCCCCACTGTGTAACATCATTGTACAGATGTCATTACAGAAACGCTGGGGATGTTACCATTACTCAACCATGTCCAGAGCAGATTTGATTGCTTTCCTCAGCTTCGCATTTCTTACCAGTAAAAAAATATTGCGGTTTTCGCGATGCCACTGGAGAGCTGTAAGCTACCTTCTCCTGCTTTAACCTTCTCCTGTAAGTGTTTTGACCTTTGACCCCGGCTCCTCACTGGAGCCCTTCAGAACGTTTCTGCGGTTTCCATTTCGAGACCTCCGACAGGCGGCTCCTAAATGAGGAAACAGGCAACCCCCACAGGGCCAGGAACCGAATATCCAGCGGCTTATGTTGTTTCCCACGTGTTCTGGGTCAAAGCCTTGAAGGATTTTTGAAGGAAAGCGAGCTGGAGCCAGCATTTATTTTCAGTCGCCGTTTTAAGCTTGGGAATGTGTTGGGCTTTCCTGGGGGGGGGGGTTTAGCTGAAATCAGAACTGGTGATGCTTCAGTCACATGACTGCTGGCTTTACACACTTTCACTATCAGCGATAGTCAGTCCCAATTAACCCCAAGAGCACGTGCTTTCTAATTTTACAGAACTATGCTAAAGTCGAAGGCTCAATTAAAACCATTCCGCCAGGCAAAGACGCTTCAAAAAAATCATGAAATTAGAGGTTCCTAATTTTTGCAAAATGCACTATAAAGAGCTGTAAACTGCTGAAAACTAAATCAAATCAGCATGTGGCATAACTATCCACTGCTTGAAAACTAGGTGCACTGCCCTGTAGTTCTGCAGTTTTATAAGATAATATTGTGATTTGTTGTTCCAAGCATATCAGAGAATGAGCCACAGTCCTGCAGAATAACGGTCTCACTTGCTTCGGTCTCCTCAGATAATCCCATACAGCCATACAGACGATGTTCAGATCGGGACTCTGTCAAGTCCATGTTATCTGGTGTGTTCGACCCTCAGGTTTAAAGGGTTAATGACATGCAAATAAAATTATTTAAGCAATTATTTGTAAATTGATATTTTGCATCTGAAATGTGCTTTTCACCCACAGGAAGACTTCCTGTATATGGAAAACAAGAGGAAAAAAAAAAAAAAAAATCTGAGGCCACTCAGGCCAGGTTTCGATGTAAAAACATCCCAGATGCCCAAGACTTCTGGACAGCACTGTATACTGAATGGGGGGCATTAACTTTGTCAGCAGTCTGGCCCTTGAACGACAAGGGGAGGAGTTACTGTAATATATGCAAAACAGCTGACCAATTCAATCCCCGCCTCCCTGGGCAAAGTACTGGCCAATTACACGCTGTCCCTGGAGACTGCTGGGACTGAAGCCTGCCATTCACAACAATTAGTGCGGAAATAGTGTGGAAATGGGTCTGTGGCCATCAGCTCAACTAAACTCTGCAACCGCAGTCCCTGACTGATGCACGACGCACCACAAATCACCTCTTTATTTCAGTGGCATTTTGTAACTTCTTAAGATGGCCACCGTCATGCCCCAAAAATATGACTCAATCATAGTCATCCCGCAGAGGCAAAACAGCATGTGCAGTGCAATCAGACACGGGACAGGAGGCACTGGAACATTACAGACTTCTGCCGCAAACTCCCTCACTGTCAACACTGGCTCAAGCCCTTGATTGACAAGGGGAGGAGTTAATACACAGGAGGACTAATAACTTTAAAAAAACATTACACGCTGTTTAGCCATTGCTTGCGCATTTTTACAAAGCTCACATATACAGTACTTTTCGCAATAAAAGCAGTCTGTCAATCTGTTATTCATCATACCCCAATAAAGTAATTATCTCCGACAAGCACGCGGACAAAAGCAATGACCCAACCATGACCTGACAGTAATCTGCTTCATCTGAAAAGACTCTGTGAATCGTGACTCAGAGCTGAATATTATGTTTTCATTGTTCCAGCAAAAACATTCGCCAGTGCTTTAAAACAGACTGAATTTGGATCCAGGCTTTTAATATCACTAACCAAGGAAATATTCTCCAAAACACATGCAACACTCATGCACTGCTGTTCAGAATGCCAAAATGTATAAAAAAAAAAAAAATTAAACAAAGGAAAATCTCTCACAATGAGTCATATGGACATATTTTTGCATAAATTTCTATAAGCGCTTTAAACTCAGTTATGGGTATTTCGGGTTCAACAGAAGGATAATTAGCCAATTTTTTCCTGATGTGTCTCTTCGCACTCTGCCCAGCATATAATACACGCAGCCACAAAGGGCTGCCTTAACCCTTAGAGTGCTGAAATAATTTAAAAAAAATATATAAATTTAATTGTGCAGTTGAAAACCTAGCATGTGGCATCTTGTTTAAAAGAGCTCCCCTGCGGCCACGTGATAGGTTTTCAACAGCTTTGATTAATGTGCATTTAGCGCTCTGAGGGTTAATGCCTCTTCTTCTGTGTTTTAAATGGGGGAAAAATACACATTAATGGGATTTAATGACCTTGTTTTCATTAGGAGGACAAAGTAATATCATGCAGTGAAATCCCTTAGTCAGAGAGCAGCATAAAGATAAGATATAATGAATAAAACTACAGAAAGCACTGCTAATAATGAGAGCGCAGCGTTCGCAAACACAGCAAATCTCAATCACAAAAGGGGTTTTCATCTAGGAGAGCAGTGAGGCACATATAAAATAAAATTAGGACTGTCAATGAAAAGGCGTGTAAATAATTGCAGCTTCATGCAACAGAAGCCAAGTCTAATTTTACTATGGGACTTCATGCAGCACTCGACACTGACTGTCATTCTCATGAAAAATGAACACTTGTTAAAAAACAATTACGTGCGATGAAGCAATGCAGCAAATGCTAAGCTCGTTTCCAGCTTCATTAGCACACCAATGCAATCTGGTAAAGCATTTATATTAATTTGTCAACACAATATGCAGTTATGATACTTGTTATTTAAACTGGCATTTATGTGTTTAATGTCCCATATTATACATTTTTTTTAACTCAAGTCATTATATTCTTGTACAGCCAAAAGGAGGGTTTATTAACTTTTTAGCAAAAAGCCTATTTGGGTGATTCTCACGAAATTGTACGTTGTCATGTCTGTAAGCATTTGATAGACTAAACTACTAAAACAATCATACTTTTGTATTATATATCAAACTATGGTATGTACTAATTGTAGGACTACTGTTATCTTTGCTTTTGATGGATTACTTTATATTTTATGACAACATTTCAACCGTAAAAGTTCACTACTGTAACGTATCCGGGCTTTTATTTTTTTACCTTAAACCCAAAATAGTTTTGAAGATAATTATTTTATGTTCTGTGGAAAAGTAACTTTTATAGAGCCGAACTGTTGGTGAAAATATTTCTGCCGAGTCATGCTAGCTATGCCAATTATTGCTAGCAACATGGGACTGCCATTCATTACCGTAATGCTCTGCCTTCATTACCGTAACATATACAAGGCTGTTACGGTAATGAAATGAAGTGTTACGGTAATTTATTATATATGTATAATCAGGGCTCCAAATTTTGTGGTTGGTTTTTGTGACGGGGCGCAGAGCTACCGTCACGGTAGCAATGCACTACCTACATTTCACGTGCAGAGTTCGAGTGCAAATGTTGCCTGTGTTTGTTTGTCTACCGTGTTCACGTAGTCTGTTAAAGGTCATACTGTCTCAAAACCATTTCTGTTAACCACGCCACTCATCATCCACCTCCGTTATGATCCGGTAGTTGTTTCGTTTCTGCACAGTTTACAATCAAAACTACAGTGATTTTGCTAGCCTCTTAAAACCATCATCATTTCAAACACTTGCTGTTTAGAACCTTTACCATTCATAATCTATTCGGTTATAATAATCACACCACACAATGTCTTGTCTCATCAATGCTCCGTTTATTTAAGTTAAAATTATTTAATTATCATCATAGCAAATGTCATGTCTTATCGGCGTCTCGTCTCCTATGTTGCGTGAAAGAGCGACCGGCACTTCCGCCTAGTTTAAATTCTATGCTGCTTCCGGGCAGCCGGAAGTGACATAATGTGTAATGAAAAATATTTTTCTGCTGTTTTTACATAACTTAGCTATACCAAAGCAAGTTAGCAATGTGCCAAATATGTTTTCAGATTTTTCTAGCCATGTAGAAATTAATATTTTTGCTGTTTACTTTTTTAATGTGTAGCCCTCCTAGAACATCCCTGTCAGCTTATGAATGGGTGGTATGGCCCAATTTGCAGGGCGTGTTCTAGGCCTACTTTGCTATGGCAGCTTCATTCTCAAGGGGAGCTGGTGGTGAGCAGACATGCTGTCTAGGGTCCAGTCATTGTTTAGTGACTATTTGGTCAGTTTAATGGCCTACCTGTTTATTGAAGTTTAAGCTTTAAGCTAATGTTTTGACTATGACGTCATTTTTTTTTCCTTTTTGAAAAGTTGTTTTTTTCTGTTATTTTTATTTCTTTGATTGCTTTAATGCCTAAATAGGCCTTAATTGGGTCTACACCGTGTCCCAAAAGTTCATGCACCCCAATGGGCAACATGTCTGTCTCCAAAATGGGTTGCACCTGGTCAGCCAGGTGTTGTGAGGTTATTTAATTAGTTCATCTGTTTGCGAGAGGCCTATACATTTCTTGGTTGACCAAGGAGCATGTCACTGAGAGAACCTTTTTGGTAGTGCTGCCACGATGGCCAAACAAAAACCTGGAAAGGCTGCTCTTTCAGAGCCTCAGGTCCGTGCTGAAGCCATTGCCTTGCGCAGGGCAGGGACAGCTTGCAGGGAGGAGCTCAGGACCTCGGCAGAAGCATACGATGGGTGAAGAAGTGGTGGCAGAGACACCAGAGTTGTGACTCCCTTGAAGACGAGCCCCGTGCAGGAGCCCCTCAGTCCTGAGTTCCAGGGCCAAGGACCTCATCTGAAAGGCCAAGGGAAAGAGACACCAATCCTGCCACAGACTTAGTCAAAGACTGAAGAATCTTGGGGAAGCAGTTTCTAAGAGTACCATCCATCATTTTCTGACTGAGAAACTGGGTCTGAGAGCATACAGGAGACAGCGGATTCCTCGCCTTACCAAACTGCGAAAGGAGAAGCGGCTGGCTTTACAAAGAAGTATGCCACAATCACCCCAAGAGGAAAACTGGGCTTTCTCTGAGTGCCCACTCCACTTACTTCCAACTCCCAACAGCCAAAATGACCGCATCTACACTGACGATCAAAAGAAAGTGCCACCTTCTGAGCAAGTCAAGTTCAGCGCCCATTGCAAGGTCTGGGGGGCGATGTCATCTTTAGGGCTGTTGGAGTTGCATGTTGTACCCCAGGGCACCTCCATCAATGCTGAGTATTATGTCAAGAACATTCTCCAGCCAGAGCTACTTCCCATACTCACCAGAAAAAAGAAATCGGGCCCCATCACTGCTAGGAAGATGTTCAACAGGCGTGCAGAAATGGTTTTCTTGCAAGATGGTGCCCCCGCACATACTGCTCGTTCAACTCAGCAGTGGTGTTCTAAGCAGCTTCCTGGCTTTCTGCGCAAAGAGGAATGGCCACCCAACTCCCCGGACCTCAACCTGATTGAGAACTCCTGGGGTATCCTGAACAGTCGGGCCTTCCACAGCCCACCCCCTACCACCATGAAGCAGCTCAGTGCGAGGGCTGTGCGGGAGTGGGGCAACTTTGAGCCTTTCGTTCTAAACAACTTAGTGCATTCTATGGCCCACAGGCTGAGGGCAGTAATTAAGATGCAGAAGGGATACAATGGCTTTTGAATAAATGCATTCTGGTGAATATTCACAATCGGAGTTTACTTTTTCTGTGGTGCATGAACTTTTGGGACACGGTGTAAATAAAAGAAAAAGCCCATCTTCTCAACCTAATCCCGCTTCCTCCTGAGTGCTTCCATCTTGCTTAGGCCGCTTGCATCACATCTACCTTTTAACAGTTTTCTAGGGGTTATACTGTAGGGGTTGGTTGGTACTAAGTGTTGTTTGGTTTACCAGGGGTTGGTTAGTACTAGGAGTAGTAGTAGACAGAAAAGGAGATTAACTATATTGACTAGAGTAAGCAAAGTTGATGTATGAATGCCATGTGAGGTCATTACCGTAACAAAGCTTTTCAGTACTGTAACAGCTTTTCATTACCGTAGCACTTGCTGTATATGTAAATATTTGGATGGGAATGAGTGATAACTTCAAATTTTATTTTTGCACAGGAAGTATTTGTCTAGTCTTTTCAGATTACTAAATTGGCATTTTTCATTTATTTGTAAAATTTACACTACAGGAAAAATTTAGTATAAAACGTAATTTTGTTATGGTAATGAACATAATAACTAAAGTTATTATATCAATAAACATTTTTCTGAATGTTTACACTATGTGGCTATTCTGAAATATGAATAGAACATACATGAAAAAAATAAAAGGTCTACCTATCATACATATTCAGTTATCATCAATTGAAAATGTGTGACGGTAATGAACTTATTCGGCCAATGACTCAATAAAACATTCTGAAAATGTATTAAAAAACATGTATTGATCTCTCATTTTAATTGAGCCAGTAAATTGAGACCCTGCTTGCTACTAATGAGAGAAAAAACTAGCAAAATTGACCAAAAATTGTTTTTGCAAAAGTCAGGACAGTTTCGTGAGAATCATCCATTTCATTATTTATAGGCAATTCACTGTCCGTAATTCTCCTCTCTCTGAGGAACAGAATTAAGTGTCCCTGCTATGATGATGATAAGCTGCACTCTGATTGGACAGTGAACTGAGCAAAACACAAAAACACAACTTAAGCGCTATGTAGCAGTGATGGGATTCTGAGGTTGTGTAAGGCTGTGGGCGGGAGCAGGGCCCACCGACAGGGCTGTTAGGTGTGCACTATACACAGCAGGTGTATTTGTGATGTAGAAAACAGCAGGAATTTCAAACAGTGCATTTTAAATGCTGGAATAGAGAAGATGGGGTCATGCAGCAGGCAGGTCTGTTAGATACAGTGGAGAGATCCATGCGGGTGGTGCAGATTGGGAAACAGCATTTTCCATACGAAGCTGTGCAGTTGATTGAATCACAGTGTTTTGAGCAAAATTAGAATAATTACCCCCATTAAGCCGCCAGCAGCCCATGACTTTACTTCTCCCAAATCGCACCTGATGTGGACTTCAAAAGCAGCAGCCAATCATGCCATGTGAAATTTGCAGCTTCAATCAGATTTTAGCAAATAATTATCCCTATGCTTTTCCTGTGTACTCTGCCTGAAAAACTATCAAACATGCATTGGCAAACTAATTAAAATCAATATGTAGCCTATAATTGTGAAGATGTGGTAATGATAAGCCTAGCTAGGCGACGATGTGAGACTGTATGAATTCAAATAAATCTGACTAAAAAGAAAAAAAAATCTTCCTCTGAATTTCATCTCCTATTGTAGCTTTTTTAACAGATTTTGAAAGATCAAAAAATAAGAGTCTCATTTTAGGCTGGCCCTTCATTTATTTTAAATAGTATAAAAACATCCAAAAACACGGGAAGACATTTTGTTAAGCCAAGCAAAAATAAATTACATTCTCACTCTGCACAAAGTGGCTGAAAGTACCAAAAACCTACCAAACACTTTCACACAAATCTGTGCCATTTCATGAGTATTTTAACCCTTTGAATGCTGAAATAAATTTTTTTTAAATATAAATCTAATTATCTTGTGCTGTTGAAGACCTATCATGTGGCTATTTGTTTAAAAGAGCTCCCCTGCGGGAGCTCTTTTAAACAAGTCGCCACATGATAGGATTTAAACAGCTTTGATTTTGATATCTTACATCATTGAGCAACAGCAGCTGCATTTAGCGCTCTAAGGGTTAATTTCTAAATGCTACCATCAATACTGCTATCTAAATAAGTAAATAATTTCTTAATAATTACAAGTTAATGTATTGTTCTTGATTATTCAGTAGTGTATTTATTAGTTTCGATACTTAGATTATTAATTAGGTGATCTCAAACAGAACAGGTTGAGAGCAATATTGCATGGAAACCTGAGAGGCTATTATACTTCTGACGGCATGCTGGGGGAAATCCCACAATGCAGGTGTCACCTCGAGAGAGAGTTGGGGTTGAAGAGGTTAAAATGGGGGGGCAGATTTTCACACTCCTTTTTTCGATGCAGCAGAAAACTTCTTCCTTTTGAAGGAAACTCCAGATGAGACTTTAAAAATTAAATTAAAAAGTTCTCTGCCGTGATGTATAAGCGTGGAAACTAGCAGAGACAGTTAAGCCGTGGTAAGAATACAGAATGGAACATCAAAATGGATTCCTGCATAATTCAGCCACTCATAGACATCACATTAAACTGTCCTATCCCAGCAGTCTGCATGGGCTTAATTCAAAGAGACTACAGCCTGCTAATGTGAGCAGAGTAACAGAGTAAATATTTTACCCCAAATGCAGAGTATTAGGAAAAGTGCACAGGAGGTAATGAAAGACTGAGGGCCATTTCGAGGAACACTCCACACAAGGAGACCTCACCTGAAATCATGGCCTGTGGGCCCATTCCAAATCATCGCTAACCCCCTCGGCCTCGCTGAAGCGTGACAGATCCCGTCTCCGCGAGGCTGTTGGTGTGACCTCGCCATAGACGGTAGCACTAGCAGTTAAACCGCACACAGGAAAGGTGTGATGTCAGCAGTGTGAAGACGGCACACAGAGGCTACCCCACTGTGTCTCTACTTATGATCTCAGAAGCAAAAATATCGTAGCAAACCCTGACGAATCAGTTCCACTGCTGAGGGTGCGTTTTACAAGAGGCAGACCTGCCCCATAATCTCAAACCTCTAACAGACTTTGATTTAATTTTCTCAAAATGTTGCTTCAGCAAATCAATCACCAGAAAACAACTGAGGGGGCAACAGTTTTAAATTCATTACTGAAACAGAGCCAGGTAAATCTGACGTTTCTAACATTCTGTACGCACGTTTCTCAGAAACACAGTGTTATGTCAGCAAACACGGAGCACATATGACTCCAGTTGAACAAAACACACTGCATCCAGCTGACACAGAGTCCAATGCATCACAGCGATTGAGGGAGACGTGCTAGCCAGCACTGCGCTCATGAGCGTTAGCGGGCGAATTCAGCACACTTGCTGCTGAGCTGTCCGTGGTCCTGAACACAGAAGCAGCAGGCAATCGCTAAAGCAGAAATCCAGTGGTGGCTGTGAGTCTCCCCTACTGCAGCAAGGAAAACCCGCTGTACCCACGAAACAATGCCAACAGGGCGCTATTCTATCAGACAAGCTTGTGTTCATGTCCACATCTAAACACAGTGTGTCAAAACAGTCCGAATAAGCTAAACACACACCCCAGTGCTCTACTGCCTTTTTCCACAGTGAACAACACAATCCAATGGAAATAGTCATCTCTTTTAATTCCTACTCGCCAAACGTACTGAAAAAGCTTAATAATTAATTAAGTCGTTGTGACGACTGATTCATTATCTAATTGAAAGAAAACATGGCGCAGACAGAGTGAGATCAGAAAGCTTTTCACTACAGCAGGACGAGACTGGAGGCGAAGTATATGGCAGGAATTCAGGCAGGAAAAGGTCAAAGGTTGAATTTTGAGCTCCACAATGAGCAGGATACATTTGAGGTTGCAGGGCGATAAAGAGTAAACAACGCCAGGGTTTATAGTTTATGGCGTAATATCGACAGAACATGTTTTAAAAGGAAAACAAAGAAATAAGATTATTCAGGGTACCTGCCTTATTGAGCAACTGACAAATAAACCAGCCTCTCTACAGCCCCATTAAAGAAGAAAGTGTTATAGCCCAGCCTGATTTTTCAGCCAAAATATGCTCCACTGTAAACATAAACATCAGTTCCCTGTTCAACTGTGTATTCACAATACTTCACACGAGCCTCATCAACAGAGCTCCAAGTAACAAGGTTACCCATTATAACACATCACTGCTCATTTAAACAGAAGGAAAGGAGACTCGATAGCATCCCACACAAAAGAGCAGTTCAGAGAGGCGTAGTTTGGCGTCGTGTGTTTGATAAACACTCCGCTGAAAACTGAACCTCCGTGGAACAGAGAGACCCCAGCTCTGCTCCTAAGAGCAGGATTTATTCTGACAAATTAAAATGGCTCCAGCACCACATTTCTCTCCATGTTGCCAAATCTCACTCATCAGTCCCCATTATCCGAGCGCGTGGGCTGCCGCCCATAATGAAATGTGGAAATAAAAATATCGAGTGGGCCGTTACGAGGAGTGAAAACGACGGCGAATCTACTCCGCATTTTTCACCGCCGTGCCGCATTCAATCAACATTCGTCTTCGATGTTGGCTCGCCACCAAACAACCGTGGGTTTTTCCCTCCGTCAGGAAAACTCACAAGTTCAGCGATCGCCATAATTGAATCACCTTGCTGTGATCTTGAAGACTTGGATAATGTCCATGGTATTCTGTGCAGAAGTTAAGGGCAAATCTTTGTTCAACCTTTTTAAATGAAATGGTGTTTGTAATGCCTTTCCAACTCTAGGCCCATATTCCAGAATTCCAGTGGTTTCAAACAGCAGTAGAGATTGTTACCAATATTATAAACAACGAGTGCTGTCTTAAAGCATGCGGACAGTGAAACTGTATTTATTAAACTGGGGTGGGGTGGGGGGGTGTGCAGAAATTCTACACAGGTCACATGACATGGGTGAAAACACCAGCAAATTAAAGACAACAGTCCCAAAAGCTGGAAAAGACAACCAAAAAATAGTTAAATTGTGTCACTGTGTAAACATTTACTGACCCAGTGTGTGATTCCAAGCCTCAAATCTTTAATCTTGGTGATTTTCACCATCCTCGTATATGCACTCTCACATTTTCAATAATTATTCCAGGCTGGTTTTTCTCCCTCTCTGGACAGCGAATGGCTGACGTGTCTGTATTGGCCGAGGGCAGGGCAGCAGTCCCATTGGCTGGTGCGTGGGAGAGGTTGCACACAGGCCTGCTCTCTCCCCTGCGGAGCTCGCTGCTCACAGCCAGCCATGGCTGCTCATTATTCTGCAGTCCAACAGCTACACAACAAAATCACTGCATTAGACAAGTGCACTTCCTGCGAGGAGACACCACTTCCTGTGCTCCTGGGGGGTTAGGCCATGCTCTACACTGAAAAAAACCTATGGACTCGCCCTCACCCTCCGTGGACAATGCGATCACAGAGTACACACCGACTGGGGGAGCTAACGTGTACAGACCACATCAGACCATGACTGCTTTTACACACTGGAATACAGCTGTCAGATACTAGACAAAAAGACCCAATCTACACTGCAACAGAACCTAAACAGACTAGACTAAATGGTCCAATCTACTCTGGAACAAAGCCTTGGCAGATAATAAACAAAATCTATCCTAATCTACACTGGAACAGAACCTTAACAGATAGAAAAAAATACACACCGAATCAGAGCCACATCACCGTGCATGCCCTTCACACAAACATCGCCACCCAATTTGTAAATAATAAATGGCACAATACCTCGTGAACAAAGCGGAGTGAGTTCACTAAAATGTGCTCTCAACCGATATAGAGATCACCTGTTCAGATCCAGGGCCAACCGATCACCAGGAGAAAACAGAAATGCTATTATGCAGCCAGCATGTTCAGCCACACCAACACACCCCAACGGAGCTCAACCACCAGCCAATACGCACGACCCACAGGACAGGATTACAATCATGAGGATAACGTCTCACACTCGCAACTGGAGCTGGTTTTATAACTGTGTGCTAAAGATAGGCCGAGAGGTCCCTGACTGGGTTTAGCACAGGTCATTTAACACACATCATATCTGCTGAGTTTTTATGGATTCGGTGAGCAGAGAGACTGAGGGAGATGGGAGATAAAATGTTTCTCATATTAGAGGCTCGTTCGCTCGGCGAATGCATGTTTAATGGAGAGCAGGACGGTACAGACGGGGAACAGGAAGAGGATTCACCCAGCCGAAACCGCCAGGGAGACCGTGAAGGTCACGCAAACGCCCCCCCATCCTGCCGGCGGCCATTTTCCCTGTCGGGCTTTTATTCCCCAGCTGCACGGATGAGAGCATCTTGTCTTCCCCGCGTCACGAGTGACGGTTCAGCCGCTCCCCCGCGGCCCCGGAGGGATGACCTTGAGCAGAGCGAACAGTGACGTCCCACGGGAGCGCGGCAGAGGAATCGTGCCGATGTCTTCATCATCCGACGCAGGACTGAACCATTCTCTCCCCCCCAAAATCCTGACAACCTGCTTCTCCCTGATGATTTCTTCTTGTTTAATCTCACCATCAACTTCGATTTAAGACACAGAACACACGCCTGATCAGAATTCGAAATAATGACAAGGTTCACCGACATGCCATCAACCATCCACAGTCAAAACCACCCACAAAGAAAGGAGTTATACTTGGCAGGTCCTGCAATCTGAAGACTACCTCTCACACGTTCTCAACTAAACAATTCCAATTAAGTAAAACTAAAAGAAGCAATCAGAAAAACGAGGATCACTTCCATAAGATTCCAATTCAGGCTCCAATTAATAATAAGTTTTGACCGCAAATGCAGCATCAAAAAAAGCATTTGAAATGGTTGTTGTGCACAGAAACAACCCCCCCACCCCATCCCAGCCCCAAACCTGAGGCCTGCTACATGCAGAGACAGTCCCACAGGGAAAAAACCAGAAACAGTGTTACATTACGTTAGAAAATGTCGCCAAACAAACCGTGAGTCGACAGAGCTGAGCATCATTGTTCCATTCACACCATCGATTCCCAACCCTCTCCTGCAGGACCATCATTCAGATCCAGGCACTCGTGTCCCACCTGAAGTTCACCTGACGTCACTCATCGCACCCATGGTTAGTGTTATCAGGAGTGCATGAGGAGGGGTCAGGGTGTTGTTATGTATGAGTGTTTTATGTAAAGCACTGTATATCATTTGTAAATGGAGATCTGTTACATACTATTTGTGCTGCCTTACTGGTCAGCTATTTGTTTATTTTGTTAATCATTTAGCACCCTCTGGTGGTAAGTCTGTAGCAAAACATGATCTGATGCAATACCACTTGTTTGTGATGAAATAGACTAGTGCTTTCTAGAGGTTTCTGGCACCTTCTTGCCTGGAGGGGGCCGGATTACTCAGGAATCCTGTAGATCTTTCCTGAATGTTCCTAGTCTATATAAATGCTGTGATTTTGGTCAGTTACAGAGAGTTTTTGTTTTGGCATCAGAGTTACATAGTGGCATTAGAGTGTTATTATAAGATTGCACAGTGAATTATTTATAGAAATTTTTGGACCTAATCAGTGAAGAATAAATTTGTTTAAGTTGTCATTGCTGGTTTTCTTTGTTGTGATTTTCAAGTCATAACAGTGCGGCAGGTGGTCCCAGAGGGGAGGGTAGAGACACACGGGGTCTTTCAGAGGAAAGAAAATATCCAGGGAATACTAGAGATACCTCACAGAAATAAACCAACAGCCTAATTTCCCCTGAAAACATAAATTAACATTTGACATTTATATTCAAACGTCATGTATCACATTATGTAGCTGTACAGGCAATTTGAATTATGAACTTAGACTGAGATCAATTAATAAAGGTTTATTAAGAACACAATTTAAAAATGACACAAATGAGAGCTGCACTATATTTGTGCCCATTTTATGCACCATTTTTTCAGCAGATGAAACCCCTCACAGACAGCGAGAATATTTTATTTTGAAGCCAGTACATTTTACCTGGTTATTATAAAGCAGCTTTTCACTCAACCAGTGTGCTTAGCACATAGCGGTAATTTCCCTGAAGTATCAGTCAATACGCCCACCCACAGTTACCCAGAAATACTCACATTAGCATCAGGCTTCATGTCATTAAACGACCATATCAAAATTGCTTTGAGCAGGTAACAGTACAGTCGCATTTGTAGCATAAAACTAAAAAAATATGTAAAATATGTATCACACAGTTAGTTTGCTTGGACACAGAGACCAACAATTACTGCCAGAGAACATTCTGGAAGCAACAATTACCTCCGTTAGGAGTAACACAGACCAGGGTAAAAGATCTTGTATATCAGAATAGGGAAGCTTTACAATTAGTTAGCACATGCTAAAAACTGAGACAGTGATCTGCTTTCCAATTGAGTAGAGCGAGTAGGGGCCAACCCCTCCTGCAGCCATGCAGGGTTGGGGACCTTGCTTGAGGCCCTGACAGCTGCACAGATCTAACCTTTTTTGCACTGGGGTTCAAACTATCAGCCAACAGTTAAAACATCACAGCCATCATTTTAAACAGTCTGGCACTAACTGTGAGAAATATATATGGTCAGAGAAGATTCAGATAGTATCTACCTCAGTCAGGAACAACACGTACCTGATAAGCACCTCCACACCAGAAGGGGGCGCAGTACGTGTGGAGTAAGAGCATATCACCAATCAAGGATGGAGCTCAGAATTATTTGCCAGAGGAAAAATGTGTGTTTGTGTGCAAACACAGACACCGTAAGGAGCTCCCAAGAGCTGCTTGGTAATGCTCTCCCTGTTATTCGCCCTTAGCTCCTGCACCAACGCCGCTAACTGCCAGCTTAGAAATACAACACAGCACAACTAGAAATTGTTTTTTTGCCTTAAAAACAAATGTCTCCCCCCACCCTAACCCAGCAGCCCCCATTGATGTTCACAGACATTTAGGAAGAAACTAGAAAAGTTAATGACCACAAAATAGCAAAAGGCACATCTGCACGACCTGATGCAAATGTGTGCAAATTTTCATGGAAATATATCTAACGGTTTCTGAGTTATGGCCCAGAAATGGTGGCAACATCAACGCGGACGTGCCCGCACACGGGAAACCGGACAAAAAGGGGCACATAAATACGCAGAATATGTAAAATAACATGACATTCCTACGATAGCTATGAGCATCTCTAAATGTCCAGCTCTGGGTGAGCTATGGAATAACATCCTCCCACAAGCCTAGGCCTGTGATATAAAGAAACCGATAGCGGAGGGAGGACCGCATCGTAGAGCAGAGCTCCAGTCCCAGATCGCTGCCGGTGTTTCCGACAGGGATAATCAAATCATGCTCCTCTAGGGCAGAGGCCTGCTGGTCTTCCCCACTCTGTTTACCTGGGACTCATGCATGAGTGCCGTCCAGCCAACAGAAGCACTTCCCAGGCAGGAAATAAAGATTCAGATCTGAGGGCAGGATTCGATGATGCCTGATCATGTGGGGGGGTGAGGATGGGCCAATACTAGCTCCTATCTGGCTGTAAGACAGGCCACAACAGAACCTGTACACTGCCCCCCCAATCACACACACTCTCCCAGCTGAAATCTCACACAAGAGGTTTCCGTGGCAATATTGTGCTATTTTTTACAGAGCCGTGATGAGCTGAGAGGTGACACTGCGATGGTGACATGCTTCCACTGTCATTACCTGTTGGGCAGAGCCGACTCAGTCATGCTTAAAGGACCAGGTGAGCAGAGCGTTAAACATGAAAACCGGACTCAGCTGGCTGTGTATTACCTGAAGCCAGTGTTTAACATGGTTCACCAGTTTGCATTAATACCATAGAATTCCTGACCATAACTGGTGATAATTGAAGTACCATAGAACAAGACCCATTTCTGCAGTGTGAGCTGGTCCTCCGACTCTTCATCTAAAGCAGAGTGTACGCCAGGAGCTGGGCGGAGCTCTGGGGTACCAACATCAAGCGTGCCATGAGAAAAACAATATTTAAAAAATATTTTTTTTAAAAAACCAACCAATGCTCAAAAAGCCAAAATAAATAAATGCCATTAAACTGCATATAATTTATTCAAAACACGACATTAAGTCACATGAACCTCAGCACATCGCACACTTATGACATAAGCATACCATAGAGATTCTGTAAATTTGAGCCAAGGAAGGAAAATACTCCTCAAAAGACTCAATAGTATAAAAATATATAAGACGAGGAAAACCTGGGAGGAACAATTATTTGGACCGTCAGAAGCATCTAAGACAACACATTACAGAATTTCAGCAATGTTAGAAAAGAGAAATATTAAAATGTTATAATATATATAATATCAAATATTAAACTACAGTTTTATAGTGAAATGTTACATACTGCAGGGGTTTCCTGTAACAAATTATAAGATGGATTCAACCACTGTAAGCGATTGATGAAGAGCTAGAAAGCAGGCGTCCCGTTTCTGATTTATTTCAGACTGATTGTCTTAATTTCAGCAACCGCTGAGTTTTACAACCTTCTTGTTTCTGTTTTCTGGTCCAATAGTCTGCTGTTGAGAATAAATACTGAATTGAGGCCTTGGTAGGTGAAAAAAGAAACAACATCTCTGTATGACAGAAGATAGTAAAGTTAACTTTTTAAAAATGCCAATGTGCTGTCGTATTTGGGCCACAGACTCCACTAAAGGGCTGCTGTCATGCAAACAATTCAGCAGTTTGCTCAGATATACAAGATCAACAAAAGCATCAAATTTATGGGATTCTGTGTAATTTATTATTCTCTTTCAGAAATTCCCAAGCTAAATGGAGCGCTTCAGGTGAAATACCTTTTATATTGACCACAATCAAGGATATTTTTTTTTTTTTTTTTTAAAGTGAGCACTCTAAAATTGCACAAAAAAAGGACACCATGAAAGCATTGGAGATATCGGGCTTGAAGGTACTCTGTAGAATTACTATCCAGCACACCACCCAAAAACATTTAAAAACGGCAAGAAAATACACCCACACATCCAATACTAAATATAAAGATGAAAACTTTTGGGTAATTTAAAAAGCTCTAATTGATCTTTCATACCTTCATTAAAACATATTCTGGAAACATGTCTTAAAGGGGAATTCCGGTGTGAAATTGACTTGGGGTGTATTGAAACATGATAACGAGTATTAACATTTGTCTATTACCCCACCTCCATACGCACCCAACATTTCGAAATACAGGGCTTTTTAGCCAAAGCTCCCAACAGGCTTACAATGGTAGTGAATGGGGCATAGCGTTGCCATGCAAAGAAATCGCTATTTTTACATCATTAACAAGGCTCAAAGTAGCTCCACACTTCATTGGTAGAATTCTGAGGGCCCCGACATTTAAAACGAGGCACTGAGAACTTTGAAAATGCACAGGTAGTTTATTAAAAAAGACTGTTTATGCAGACAGTACCTTGAGGTAGTTTCCCGTCGCCGCCATCTTGAAAGTCACGATAAGTCGATAGACAAGCACGAACGAATTAATTTTGCAATCTGTTCCCCTATCCTACCTATTCGTTCGTGCTTGTTAATGATGTAAAAATAGCGATTTCTTTGCATGGCAAAGCTATGCCCCATTCACTACCATTGTAAGCCTGTTGGGAACGTCGGCTAAAAAGCCCTGTATTTCAAAATGTTGGGTGCGTACGGAGGTGCGGTATTCGAAAAAAAGTTAGTACTCGTTATCATGTTTCAATACACCCCAAGTCGATTTCACACCGGAGTTCCCCTTTAAGGCACAACTACCAACCGGCCTCCTCTTTGAAAAAGCCATTACAGAGAGTGGTGAAGGGGCACTAACCGCTCTGGGGGGTCACATGACCAGGCTCGACAGCTGACTTGGGGGGGTTAGCATACAAGCCTCGGTGTATTGCGATGACCCCTAAGTCCACTTCAGGACTGTTGCCAAGCACGAGGGAAAACACTGGGGCACAACAAACCCCCCCATTCCCCCCCCCCCATCCCACGGGGCGCACATGTGCTCCTGCATTACAGAGAAACTCATCACTGAGGGCTGCCGCACTGATTCAGCCACATGCCCATCCATCACTCACACTGATGTTTAACACTGAGCAGATGGTCTTCAGCAATGTCTTTTTTCTTAATTCTAAAGGCTGTTTTATGCTTGTAGGACGTGTTGACACGTCTTATGAAGAGTTTCGGACCGCTCGGCGATTTTATGCTTAAACGAAGAGTAGGACGACCTCTGGCGCAAACGGTCACCTCCATGATAATCATACATTTACTGCTTAATAACCAGCCAATATTTCTCCGAACACTGCTTTATTGACTTTCTACATACATGACCACCGATCCATCCAGCCAATGAAATGTAAGCCAACCAACAACAGTGTCTGCAACATCACCAATATTTGATGAATACAAGACACTGTCTCTCCAACATTAGACCACAGGCCACAGATACACGTCTCACAATATAAAACGACCTTAAGCCACTGCTGTTAGTTACCAACAGCCATTGCGACATTTTTCACAATGTTCAAAACAGGTCTACGTAGCCTCGTGTTTCCAAAAATATTAAACACCAGTTGCAGAAACACAGCAAAATTCATTTCTGGGAAACATCATGATGAATGTTTGCCATTTCTCTAAAAGCTGAATATCATCATTTCCCAAACAGGAAGTGAGGCCTTGACACATCCGAGGGCAGGCTATATCTGGTAAATATGACTGTGACGGGTCCTGACAAGTTTGCTGAATTAATTACAGATCAGTACCTGCCCAATGACTCAGTAGTGCATCGATTTATATACAACAGTAACAGCATTCGGGGAAAAAAATGAATTGCTAAATTCTGTTTGGCAAAAACTTCATAGCTGAATTCTGGTGCCAGTATTTACATCGTGTTCTACCCTTGAACTTAAGTTTCCAAACCAAGTGATTAAACAGTGAAGCTAGCATAGTTAGCCACAGAAAGGCTCCATTCGTGTGCTTTTCTGTTCTCGTTCACTCCTTTAGTGCCCATCTCATTGCTTATCCACTCTCATTCAGTAACACTACGCCCAGACATATATTTCTGCTCCTCTCCACCCATCTGTTTGCAATTCTGTCCATATTTAGTTCTACTAAGCCCACCTCAGCACATTTCCGTTCTCATCTAGTCCCTCTATGCCCATCTGTTTACATTCATAATCTCTTTAACTTTCTCAACTTTCTTCCAGTCCACCATCCTGACTGAATTTCTGTTCATGTTCACTCATTCAACTCTCCAGTCACAGTCATCCCATTCCTGCCACTGAGTATATCTTCAAATGACTCTCCGAAATTCAAAAGAAGCCCTGGAAAGGCTCTGCCAGAAACAGTGTCCCTCTAAAGTCAGAGTCGGACCCCAACTCGCCATCGCTGGCTCAGTCCTCCACTCCATCCATAAACATCAACAACAAGGAGCCCACAGCAGAGCAACCAGACAGGACACGAACCAGATGAGTGGCCACAGGCTACCAACCAGCTTTGAGAGACAGCATTCCAGCTGTGCAACAATGGGACCAGTCAAAAGTAAGAAGTTGCTGGCTTCCTGTGGTGGTCTGTGGCCAGTAAGCAGTAAAATAGTCACAGTCTCTCCTGTAGTGCTGTGTGTGGTCTTTAGGCTGTAAAACAGTCGCAGGCTCTCCTGTAGTTCTGAGGTCTACATGGTCTCTGGGTCACCAGTAGTACACTACGGCCCAAAGGATGTCAAACAGCCACTGGCTCTGCTGCAGTACTGTGTAACAGGAGGGCGTAATAATCACTGACTGCACTGTATTTCTATGTGGCCTGTAGGGAGTCAAACAGTCTATAGTTCTCCTGTAGTACCGTGTGGCCTGTAAGGAATAAAGTAGTCAATCGCCCTCTCGCAGGGCCGTGAAGGTGACAATACCGTTATCAAAAAGACCAGAATCAGCAGAGAGGGCTGGCAGCAGAGATTAAAGGGAGATTTGGTAGAATCTGAGAGGCAATACTCGTCCTGAGGCTGGACAAACACGGGGAGAAACAGCAGGAACCATTCCAGGCCATCAAAATCTCATTAAGTACGACAAACACATCACTGTGGAGAGAGAGAGAGAGAGCGCAAGAGAGGGAGCGAGAGAGAAGAAAGGAAAGAGAGAGGGAGAGGGCGGGATGGAGAGTGTGAGGGAGAGAGAGAGAGGGAGAGTGAGGGAGAGAGTGACAGGGAGCCACAACACAGCCGAGACACAGAGCACCCGCCCCCTCCACAGTGAGGAAACGCTGGGCAGACGCAGACTGTAATTAATACACACTCTGACACAAACATGTATTACGCAGCACCAGTGCTCAGCTCACACAATGGCAACAACAGAAATAGCTGCCCACTTACTCCACAACAAACTCGCCCCAGTGATCCAATCAATCGCTTTATGTGGCTGTACCACGGCAAACAAAAATATCCCATAATAATATTCTCCGTACACAGTGAGCTCCTGAAGTATTTGGTCAGTGATGCAATTTTATAGAGCTGCTATTCCAACACTTCACTTACTAAAGATGCAAACAGCCCCAAATTAAATCTGACCGTCTGAATTTGTGTTCCAAATATTTCAGGACGTCACTGTATCTGGATCTGATCCGTGCTTTTCAACAATGGGACTTCAGCAGGGCTTTACTGAGGTAACTACTCAGTGTGTGCATGAATGTAAGAGAGTGAGTACGCTTAAATATGTGTGAGTGTGTGTGTGTGCGTGTGTGTGTGCGCGCAGGTATGTGAGTGTATGTGGAGAGGACAGGAACACAAACCCCGCAGTCCCCCCCTCTCTCCCCAGTCCCAGGGCTCTGTACTAGGGCTCTGGTTTCTCCAACACAGCCTGTGGGACTCCGCTCATCCAGCACCTGCCCCGGGTTTGGGTTTCAGGGCCTCAATCGGGCCGAACACCCCAGCGGATCCACCTGCCCGACCCACAGAGCCCAGATTTCAGGCCCGTGCCTCCTGTGGGCCGGGTTGCACAGGACTTACAGAACCGCCTCCTTCACTCTCCCAAAAGAAACACTGGAGCATCAACTTCATAGTGCTCAGTGTTACATACCCCCTCACCTGCCTTAAAATTAGGTCAAAATCAGAGCTGTGACCTTGACATGAAATAGGCTTCTGGAGACGCCCAATATGTATAACCCATTTAAATTAGAGGGCTGTCCCTATGATGGTTCAGCTGCAGAGCGGTAACAAGCGATGGGAAGACACACAGACAGACAGACGGTCAGACAGACAGTCAGAAGGCAGAGAGGATGACAGTAGCCCATAGACATGAATCACCGAGGGGGTAATAATGCACGAACACACACACTGTAGAAGAAAATATGCCGGACGTCAGCTGTAGAGCAAAAAAAAAAAAAAAAAAAAAAAAAAAAAGATTTTAATCATTGCTCCAAGGGCAAATAAAAATAAAGTTTTTGTTGTTTTATTTAAGATCTTTTTAATGGCACCAATGGACTAAAATTTGAACTTGAAATTAGTCCAAGCTATTTCTCCTAGCCAACTGCAGATTCTTTCTTCAATTTCTGATGACTCTGATAGGATTCTAATCACCATCATGAGCCTCCGGCTCCGTTTCATCAACCTGTATCTCTGCCTAATTTTGAGATGTTAGCACCTAAACAGCAAGAGCACCACAACACGCCAGGGATCCGACACACAGGTAAAGGGGTGATGGAGTGAGCTGATAACTGCATTTAAAACCGGTATCTTCATTCTAATTACCATAATGTAGCAAAACTACAAATTTAGCTGATTTCGGTAACAATGATAATGGTGACTCCGATTCAGCAAGAGATTTGGCAGCTTGTGCAGTTTGTCCTGCTCATTGGACAGATTCAGATAAAGTTGAGTTGAATAAATCTTTATTATCTGTTTGTTCACCCTGCCATTTCCTCTGGAATCCACAACGATGATTTTTTAATATCATCAATGAGGTATTTGGGTCAAAATATCTTGTGATGATAATTTTTGGCTCTGCCAGCTGTAGGGGAGGGTAAAGATGGCACCGTGTCAAGCCGGAGAACACGAGCCTAAACACACCTACCACACACACAATGGGTGTGTCCCCTCTCTCTAACAACGAATGGCACGGTGTGGGCGTCGACAGCGACTCAGTGCCACAGTGTCAGGTTTCACTTGGGCAACTGACTTTAGTATGCGGCTCACTGGCACAGCCAATTAAAACGTAATGAAGAATGTGGCTGCAGAAACCTGATTAAGAGCCCA
The DNA here is from genome assembly GCA_029692085.1 of Gymnothorax javanicus. Taxonomy (NCBI): domain Eukaryota; kingdom Metazoa; phylum Chordata; class Actinopteri; order Anguilliformes; family Muraenidae; genus Gymnothorax; species Gymnothorax javanicus. The sequence continues at coordinate 51,175,636 of CM056208.1, read as the reverse complement.
GGTCTGAATAAATAACTAGCCGAAACTGGTGAGGACTGCAAATATAGGCAAATAAAGACCCAAACACCAGGCTCTCAAACCTCGATCCCGGCGGATCTGCGGCGTATGCTGGCTTTTGGACCAACTAATGCAATCCCTGAGTGGTTATGAGTTCTCTGCATGGACTGAAAACTGATCTCAATGGCAGCTACAGGTTGTCTTTCTGAAAGATGTCCAAAACAGAGTGATTTCGATCGAGCAAGACCAATAGCAGATAAACATGGTTGCTTACAAGTAAACACATGTCCGGGAGCCAATGATAAAGGGTTTTACCCGATGGCTATCTACGCCATCCATTTGCAAGTCTTTCTCTGCAATGCCATGAAGGAAAAGACCAAAATGCCTATATATTTATATTGCGCTACAGGCCTCAAAGCTTCCTTTCAGACTTGTGTGTCCCAGATGCAAGCAGCAGTATCACTAGAAATGAGTTTTATAAATTATGATCCAATTCACAACACAGCAGTTCACAGTTTCTCTATCAAAGCAGCAGATGATGGTCATTTTTAATAAGCCATCACTGTCACCACAGCAACCGACTGACATTGACAGCAATGTTCGTGAAACCAAATATTTTTGTAAGAGTGAAATTGATGCCAGGACCTGAAACTAAATCATAATTTTGAGTAAATGGGCAAACGCAGGTTGAATGATGGTCAGTTGCTATTACTTTGGGCACAAGCGGGTTTATTTTCATTGACTGAACATAAATGATTAATGAAATTAATTACTGAGCTTCATTAGGCATAGACTGTTGCTCATTTAATGGGGGGGTCAGAATGGCTCAGAGAGTGTGATTGGCCAGCCATTTCCAAGGACCTGATGTCCCACAAATAATTACCTAGTAGGGCAGAATGTCTTATGAGCACTAGTCTATCCACAAAGCGTATGAAATAGTAGTAATAATATATTCTTCATTGATTGTTCACTGCCAGTATACTTCTACAGGACGTACACCTAGGATAATATTCATTGATTTAAGGCCAGGGAGCGCGAGGAGAAAGATATACCCAATTATCTATAGCTGTGGTACACCGGTACCGCCGCAGATGAAGACAAGATTCAGTCCCAGAAACTCGACACCCAGGAAAGAACCCACCTTTCCAAAGAGCAACAACTAGACATAATCAACATACTCATTTACATTCTAAAAAAGGTCCCAACGGCTAATACAGAAGTGAGATTTTTAGCCATGATAATTTCTGATCTGATCTGCAGTTTCACGACAAATTTTCCCCAAACACTTCGGAGTCCCAAAACCTTTCCAGGCAACGCTGAAAATACCTGTCATGAAGCGCAATCTGCGTGACTGCAGGAATAAGGGGAGAGCTATAAGCATTGGGCAGTATTAATCTCTGAATATAACGTGGCCATCACTTTCATCATTCTGATTAAATCCTTATCCACATTCCGGGACAATTCCACAGACATTCTACGGAAGCATCGACTCTGCATTCAACAATTTATCAGGTTTCAGAGACAAGAAAACAATAATCATTGTAGCGAAAATGAAATTATATGCTGATGTGACGGTCAAAATTGGTGAACTTTGGAGAAGCACTTCGCGTGATCACATGGTGGCACAGGCGCAAAGGCACTGCCTTCCAAGAGGGGAAATGAAATTGACACAAGACACTGAATAGAAACGAGCGCTTCAATCAAATGAATATCATCGCCTTGTTCCATTGCAGTTAACAAGCCTACTCGTTATGTAACCCATAAATATAAAAGATTTGGGCGTAAAACAGGTAACCGTGGAAATACATATTGCCACCAAAAATATCCATTTATTATAGCCTGTGCCAGCTGTTGGAATGACTGACACAATGTGCTTTCTAAGCAAACTCATTTTCATGCCTTAGCTATTGGCACAGATGCCCTTAAAATGAAGACTAAATCGTATTCAGCAAGTTTTCCACCGCTTTGAAGAGGTCAATCCGCAGCAACTGCTCATGGTGAGATAATCAGGACAAAGTGAAACAAACGCTTTTTCCATCTCTTATGAAAACACGCCATATATCAGGGATTTAAATTTCACCGCAGGTATAACTGCAGAATATAAGCACCGCACACAACTCCCCCGTCGGACCCAAGACAGAATGCGCGCAGCAGGATGGCTTACCTTGTTTTTGATGTTGCAGTGGCAGCACACCGTCCACAGGTATTTGAGGGTCCTCCACAGGAGAATGATGAAGAGGCCCCCAAAAAACGTAACCATTGAGGAGGCAAGAAATGCCCACCACATGCGCTGGCCATTTTTATCACATGGCACGTCCGGCGAAAACGGGATGATCACATGCATCTTGGAAATGTATACAGAGTCCGGATTGATATTAGGCCTATTGATATTAGAACTCATTATAGTGCTGCTGATGCCGTACGAAACGTTGCCATCTGCCTCAGCTAGCATCCGAAAGCCTTGGAGAGCTCTAGCCCGCGTTCCCAGCCCCAACCATCAGCCATATTGCTTAGAAAATCCCCACTCCCCGCAATTAAATTATTTTTCCCCGGTTTCCTTCGACAAAGGGCGATTTCCAGTCATCAGCCGCACAGGGGAGCCGGCAGGCTTCGACGCTCAAACAGCGAGTCTGTGTCCCTCTGCAAAACACATTTGAAATCCACGTTAATGACGGCGGTGCGCTCTCATTTTGAGATTTTCTTCCAAACCTTCCGGGACAGTTCCATCCTGTCGATATGCTCAGTTCACCACGGTCGTCTCAGAAGCTTTGGTAACTGCAGCTTATTGCCAGATCTTCGATGCGAAGGCAAAATGGACCGCATTAATTGTGAATATCTTGAGTTAGGGACCCAGTCGCTCAGCGGTGGTCCATCGATTTCCCTCTCCCTCAAACGCCAGAGTCGATAATCTTATGGAGCTTCGGGGTGGAAGAATATGTATGTATTTTTCATTCGATCACCATCACTGGAGAAAATGATCATTTTAATTGGAGTTTCCTGCTTTTATTCCGCGAGCAGCGCCTGGTATTTAGTCGATGTCGACGTCCCCATTTACTCCGCTTCTGCCTCTTCACAGACGCCAGCTGGTAGGGGCTGTCACGCAGATCTGCTGGAGAGACGGCCAGGGAAATGTACAGGTAGGAAGGCGGAGCCAGGCTACAGAATGATAGAGACAGGCAGAGAGCTCCGACAGCCTACGACATGGACGCGCATTTCAACTAGCTGTCGATGTGCCCGCGTAGCGTTTTCTTGCATAATTGTTTCAGCAAAGATGACGCACAGGACCAACACTTATTCTGTCAAGTGTGTACTCTTGTTCCTATATTTACCTACCTACTAGAGAGGGTCTAGGACCAATCCGTCATCTAAGTGTAATAATGTGGCCACACGCGCCCCACTTTCGGCGGCCTTTTTCGTTACTAAATTGTCGCTCATTTTGATACATTTGTTTGTTTACCCGTCAGCCCTTTGCCATTAATTTGAAAACATAATGGCGGTTCCTTCTCCGACATTCTAATGTGCCTTTATGTTTATTTATACCTCTGCAGCTGAAACATTTTTCAGCGTTCCTCGGTCAGAGATGATGCCCGAAAAAATAGACTATTTGGAACCTGTTGTGCACTCCCTGCACGACTTTAAAAAAAACGAATTTCACATTCTTCATATTACAGACGGGAGTCGTATTAAAGTGGAAATTTATATAAAATACCCAGTAAATGCAAAGCAGGCTACTAGAGAGGCTGCAAGCGTTGTACAGGCTAACCCATACAGACACAGTAAACAAAACTGTGCCTGGCCTTTTTGGTCACATTGTTACAAATCGTAAAACGTACGTCGTAAGAAAACGAGGGCCGTCAGACGGGCACTCAATGTCATGAGGCAATGTCATTGCCATGTTCATGCAGCAGAACCGTTTGGTATCCCTCTGCTTCAGAAGCTAAGGCGGTTTCAATATATGCTATAAAAAGATCAGTCATTCATTAAAACGAAAGGACATGTCAGCGTGTCTAGATGAAAACATGCGCTGCGTGCCGTTTTAGAGTATTTTCCAGATTTATAGGCTGTCGAGGAGAGAAGGCTGCATTGAAATGAGAGCAGTCAGGAGGCATACACATGGACACTACACCAGTTCATTAAATACGCTTTCGTGGCAGAACATAAAATTATATAAAAATTTTCATCCTCCGGGCATCATGTTGCTATGTCGGATAATAATGGTGGAATAACAAAAAAACTGAAATGTCCAACCATCCCAGATAAATAATCACTGTCATTATTCAGGTTATTCAAAGCTCTGGAATGCAATATCACACCAAGTTCATGGAGATCTAGCGAGACGTTAAATGAAGCTACTGGCCCCCCGCCACCGCAAATCTACTTTTCAGTCAGTTTTAAATTTAATTCTTAATATCAATCAAGATTATTAAAGGAATGCCAAATTGACAAAGAAACCTCGAACTCCCCCTTCTGGATTTTATTTTTATGACATGCTCCGTTAAGCCGTCCGTCCAGTCACTTGGCCAAATCCGTTTTTGTCGTGTCTTGCAAAGATTTGAATCATCACGCCTTGTATTGAATAGCAATGATGATTATTATTCGCTGAACATATACATAAATTGTCATAAATTCCGTTCAATATAGCACAATTTTGCTTCCATTTTCCCCACAGTGTTTATTTAAATTGGTCCAAAAATTTACATGATGCCCAATGGAACATTTACGTCCTTTAAATGTGTGCCTTCATTAAAAGATTATTCAGGTCCTCGAATCTGGAATGTCCAATTCTGATTTGGACGGTCCCATCACTGGAACTACTACCCCTCCCGTTCAAACGAGAGCAACCTCCTGTCCTGTACTGCTTGAGATATACAACTCCAAATCAGAAAATGTTGGGATTTGTCAGAAATTATAATTGAAAGCAGCAATTTTAAAATCATCTTTGACTTAAACATTGAAGATAATATAATTGCACATTAGTTGACAGCTCACCACAGATTTTATTGATTTTTCAAAATAATCCACATTACAACTTTGATTCTTTCAACATATTTCAAAAAAAAATTGGGAGTGCAATGTATTTACCATTAATAATATTGCCATTCTTTTTCACTTTGCTTAATAAACATTTTGGGACAGAAATTAAAGTGATCAATGTTTCATCTGAAATTTTGCCCCATTCTTCCTGCAATCAAGTCTTAAGGTGTGCGACAGTACATCTTTGTTGTCACATTATGCGTTTCAAAATGCTCCACACATTCTCTACTGGGGTGAAGTCGCGACTGCAGGCAGGGCAGTCCAGCACCCGCACTCTCCTCTTATGCAGCCATGCATTTGTAATGCGTGCAGAATGTGATTTGCATTGTCTTGTTGAAATATGTCTGGGCATCCCGGTACAAGACGTCATCTTGAAGGCAGCATACGCTGCTCCAATATTTCAGCATTAATCGTGCCCTCGCAGTATTGCAAGGTACCCTTCAAAAGAGCACAAACAACTCCATACCATGACAGAGCATGACTTTGGGACTTCTTGCTTGTAATGGTCTGCATGGTCATTTCCTTTGGTCCAGAACACAAGGCATCCATTTTTTTTTCCAAAAATAGACTTGAATATTGATTCCTTTGACCACAATATATGTCTTCACTGTGTAACGGTCCATCATAGATGCCTCTGAGTCCATATAAGTCAATGGCATTACTGGGCATTTAAAATAAGGTTTCCTTTTTGCACAGAAATGTTTTAACAAGCATTTGTGAATGTAACTATGTATTTTATTACTTGATAATGGTTTTCCAAAAAGATCATAAGCCCATATGGTTATATTACATATAGATATGACTGTTCTTAATGCAGTGCCATAGTAGACTTGAGGTCTTGGGTATTCAGCTATGACTTGTGCCCAAGCACTTCATGCACAGAAATTCCTCCAAATTCACTGAATATGTTAATTATGTAATGCTCCGTAGAGATTAAAATATCCAAATCCCTTCCAATCATTCTTTGAGCAACATTGTTTTTAAACCTTTCAATGATTTTCACACTCTTCCATTTGCAAATTGGAAATCCTCTGCCCATCTTTGCTCTTGAAGGACTAGGCCTTTCCTGGATGCTGCTACTGTACCAAATCATGATTCCAATCACATCAGCTGCTTCAAATCACATCATCATTCAATATTTGAAGAGTTTGTTTCCAAAACGCAATATATCCATTTTACTCATTTTGAGTAAATCAACTTTTTCTATGTTGGCGCCTAATGCATTTTATAGAGAAACACAAACTTTGACCATGAAAAAATACACTCTATAGTATGAATTTCAAAAAATGAAAATTTGCACCATGTGTAAGAAGCACAGGGCTAGTGCTTCATGGTATTATCTCAATTTTTGTAATTTTGGCACTTATTGCGTTTTGGAACCAAACTCTTCATTTATACCTCATTATGAGTCCTAAATTCATTGCCCCCGTCCAAACATTTTTTGGAATGCGTGGAAGGCCTGAACGACGGGAATTAATGTATGTTTACAAGCAGAACAAGAATGAAATATGCAGATCCCCCGCCACAGTTATGGCGTTCTGGCCTGGAAATGAAATGCAACAAGGGGACCGACGGAAGTATAAAAAGGCACATCAACACTACGAGATGTATCTACGCATTAAGTTCGTGGAAAAATGTTCAACGGTTTACTAGTTCTGGCCCAAAAAATTACTGTGACAGACGGACACACGAACAGATGCACAGACACGTGGAAGGACAACACTCGCTCCTATCCCTCTTCCAGCTCACGGTGGGAGATAACTGAGCTGACTGTAGTCCAGACAGTAAGGATCTTGTCTTCTTACTGACTGCAATGAAATATTTAATATTTTGACTCAAATACCTTCCTGTTTTTCTGTGCATTTTCCTAACTTTACCAACCATTTCTAATTTGAGGTTGCATTTTAACAAGGTAGGGATTGTTTTTGAATCACTTCAGTGGTTGTGGAATGCTTATTTGCCGTATGGAGGCACAGTCTGAGGCGGTTATGAATGCCATTAAGAATTAATGTTGCATAATCAGGGCTCCTCATCTGTAGTACCCACAGTGTTTTCATTTTGGTGCATTATATTGAAAACCATTAACTGATTACAAGCTTCCAGCCAATCGGTGATGACGCAATTACTGAATACACGGCCTCTGGACCTAATCAGTGAAACAAATCCATTTATACATGGCAAAGAATGTAAAAGCAAGCAAAGCTAAGGCAGGCCAAAATGAAACTGCGCAAAAATAAGTTTTACAGAAACTGATAAAAGTGGACCTAGACAATTGCAATTTTGAACAGACTGCCTGTACAAAACTCAACGTAGTTTAAAGCTAAGCTTAAACTTTATGTCCAATAGTCCAGGCCAAAATGATAAAGAACTTCAATGCATGTTTTCAACCACTGGTGGAACTGTTGGATAAATTGGTGGTAATAAAAGCCTGCACTGAGTCTGTCCGTAATGACCGTTGTGTTAGAGTCTACAGGAGACCAGGGTGTCTTCACTGTAGAGCAGAAAGCGGTCATGGTGTCATTCACAGAGGGAAACAGAATCCTGGGTTAATCGTTTTCTGAGAAACCCCAGACAGCTGACAGGTGACCGGCACGTCGGACTGTGGAGGTCTCGGTTTCTGCCGCAGCATTGGAAAAGCACTGCATTGCTGAGGGAGGAAACAGCTTAACGCGAGATCGCCCGGGCATGATAATCCTCTCGCTGCCTCCCCGGAACAGTCACCGCGAAGAAGGACCTTTAAGGCAAACCAATGGAAATAATGCATGTAAACAGTGCGTGCGTGCATGTGTGGTGTGTGTGTGGTGTATGCGTGCACGCATACACCACGCACACACCACACGTGCACGCGTGCACACACACATGCACACAGAGGCACAACCTCATCAAAGTGTCTAACCCATTGATGTGCGACACCACAAATGTGAGATGTGAATGTTCTTCATTGGATAATCTCACAACGACCAAACAATCGCTGCTGCAAAGAAAAAGAACCAAAAGCAGAGGAGTTCCAGAAATCTCCTTTTTTTTTGTGAAAACACATTCCATAAAATTTACCCTTCAAAGCAGTAACCTCGGTTAGACCTTTGGTCTCCAGCACCAAACTCTAGGCAGCCCAACAAAGACGGCACACAATCATTCCTCTAATGTTTGCTCAAGTGCAGATGAGTCCTGAGCAGATGCCCCGAAACGGACGCTTCTAAAAATTAGGCCAAGCGCTGTGCAACTTCAACTCAGTGTGAGAGCAAGACACACCCGGGGACATTCGTTCAGTAGCATCACATGAGCCCTGAAGGTCAACAATGGCCAATGACAGGCCTGTCAATCTTCTGGAAAACCTCACCCCCACCCCAACCAACCAAGGAGTGTTCTGTGCCTCTGTGACATCACAGCACCAATCACCTGACTCCTTCAGACTCGTTCATCTGACGATAGCGACTTTCAGCAGTGATGTTTGGAGGGACGGCTAACATCTGACAAAACATTCCAAGGGGTTTCCATAGTTGTGGAAATCAAATATCACCATGTAGCATTTAAAATGAGCTAATTCACGAGGAAACAATTGTGAGGCGTTAAACCCCACAAACATGGAGGATCCAGCAAGATGTACATGCCACGTTGAAAGCAATGTACAGCACTGTACACAAAATTAAGCCAAGCTCGCAAGATTGTACTCTATCAGAGAACTCAAAGGACACAAGTTTAGACCAAGCTATGTCTCATGAAATATTAACATTAATTGTAAAGCAGAATGCTAGTGTCAAAGATCTTCCAAGCTAGTCTGAAAGCTAAGCTAGTAATGTAGTTGATTATGGAAGAAAATGCAACTAAATGAATGGTCATCACATGAATATTATCATTGCATTGCATAATAGCCATACAAATAAATGTCACAACTACCCAAACAAATGTCATATCTGCTTCCTAATTATGCTCTGGATAGCATCTCGGACCCCAGGGTAATGTTATACAAAACAAGTTTTTTCAAGATCTCATTTTCATCAGAATATTTTCTTGACAGCCGTGCCATTACTCATCACCCATTACAAAATATGACTCATTTAATCTGAGACCGAAATATTCGACAAACTCACACCGACTGCCATTCATACCAGAATACTCATTCATTTGCATAATGTTATAGCTCTCCAGCTGGGCCCTCGATGACATCATCTGTAATGTCACACATTGGTACCCTTCCTTTCAGGAAGGAAATAGTTTTCAACAGATTTCCAGTTTTTGGGCTCTCAGGAATGCAACTCAGCCTGTGAGGACCTGGACAGTGATACTGCCCAAAATTGGCTGCAATTTATACATGGTTCAGTGGATAAATGTAAAAAAACTATACATTAAAAAGCAAACAGTCTCTGCTTTAAGGGACCCATATGGAAAATACTCTTTCCCAGTCCAGTCCACCCGCACAAAGGTCTCCTCTGGATCTTACAGCTCGGTTTAGCGATTAGACCCCTCCTTCACCACTGAAACGGTTAAAATTCCTGCCGTTTTCTATGTCACTAACGGACATGCTCTGCATAGTTCACACCTACCAGCTCTCAGTGCAAACCAGGAGTATTCAGCATCATCTGATCCTGCGGCTCTGACAGCGCTGAGTGCATCAGGCCTGTTAATGCGGGTTCATCCACGCAGGAATGAGAAATAAAACATTTTTCCAAGGGTAAAACACCACAGCACATTCAACAAAACATTTCAGCAGTTCTAGAAATTAACCTCACTTTCTTAAATTAGGATCTAAATGATTTCCATTTGCCAGTCAATACTTCTAAAATGTACCACACTTGATAAATTACCAATTTGCCGAATAGCGCATTAATACCGCATTAAGTTGAATGAATTAGTTTAACTGATTATAGTTAGTGAGTGTGGCTACTACTAATGTAACTTGGCTTTAAAGGGGCAAATGATCCATTGATAGAAATTAGACACAGCTCATGGAGTTAAAATTGAATTCCCATGTTGTAATTACAGCTGGAATGAAAAACAGCATGAGTCCGCAGCACTGATTCTGAAGCCTGCTGGGCTATTTACGGAGCCACATTAATAATTTAAGCACATTCATATCTTAAGAAAATATTTGGAAGCAGTATGAACCAAAGCATACAATATGGTTTGTGGCACTGCACTTGTATTATTGTACCACGAGAAAATTGAGTTATAGAACATTCTAGTTATTGCCTGAAGCAGGACCACAGTTATAATCCAAATGTATATGACTTTATGAGTACCTTACGATACTAACGCTGAATCTAACTGCATTTCCCTCAATCAAATTCAAATAGGCCGACCAATTTTAGCAAAAGTGCCTCGATTTCCCGAAAAAAATGATTATGAGCCTGTACATCTAAAACAGGGCTGTAAAGAACTAATTCATAGAAGGTTCCGCAATGCAGTTAACAAACGAAATGGTTTAACTTCAGTACAAAGCTCTCATATTTACAACCACTTCACTACACCTGAAATTATTTTATCAGTTGCAGTTCAATTTATCGAACTGCAAGCTTGGAGCAGGTAGCTGAATTATTGCACCCAACAAAGATAGAAAATTGCCGACATTAAATTGGGCAGCTGTCGCCACTTTAAGATCATTTAATAACCGAGTGGAGAAGTGGTTCAAATTACACAAAAATTAAAATAATGTTTCCCCTAAATTATTGTAAACGGCACAGAAAGGTCTCTGAACTGCAGTCATTATTCCGAAGGAATTGAATCCGCAACCATTTAGTAGATAATACGAAACCCTTTAAATGGAATCCATATATTGCAGCACAGATATATCTGCCCTGTGGGTTACAGGGAGCTAGGAGAGAATAATTACATTAGATTAGTAACAGAGATGGGCTATATGAGCAATCCTCCCTGCTCTGCACGCTAACTCGGTGATCAGTATTTAATAGCACAACCACCAGTAATACATCTAACCATTGACAACAGACCCAAGCAGGTAATGTACATCAGTCTGACCTCCACTTCAGCATTACCTACTTGTGTAATCTGTACACCATCCAGTCACCCAACAATGGAGTCAAATAGTTGACCGACATGCCACAAAAATGAGGACATACTGTCTGTACAATTCATTTCAACTCTGACAGCATGAATGTAAACTATGCAATGAACTGAAATGACCATGAGCTTCCAAAGAGCAGCCAGCATTAAGCTTAATGCAAACATTCTGGCTAAACCCCTTGTGTTGTGTACACCCATAATCTGATGCCAGATACGAGCAGCCTGAGCAAATGGACGCAGCAGAGCATCACAGGTCCTTCGGTGAATTAAGGCCAGTGAACAATACAGGGGGATGAGGGTGGATGCATTTCCACAGAATACGCACCTGTGCAGGAGCCTTTCAAACAAGGCAGGTAAAGGGAAGACCGCAGATATTCAAGCAGTGGTGCACCGTAAGTGTAATGCAATTGCTATGTTTTTCACAAGTTATGGAGGCAACTATGCTATAATTAAACCAGGCAGCCTATTTTAACCTTATCATCAAACTAAGGAATCGGTGTGTATGCGTGTCCTTTGCATATCTCGAGAGTCGTTAATCTGATCAACTTCAAACTTGGTGGATGTGTTGCTGATGACCCAAGGAAGTGTAGTGTTGAGTTTGAAGTTGTTTGGTTGAGTGGTTCTCAAGAAGTCAAGAAAGCTGCAAGTAGCAATACCGCTCAAGCCACAGCTGAAAGAGCACAGCACTAGTTTTAATTAATCTCTCGATTGCTTTTCTTTTTTAATGCAATGGCTGTGTCCAAAATCACTCACTACTCACTACATAGTGCACTATATAGTGGTTTCGCCATTTTGTAGCGCTGTCTGAATTGTTTGTGAGAATTATTTTCCCCTATATAGGAACTCATTACCTCCCACAATCCACCGCGAAATGTAGTGAACATCCGATGGTCACTAACCCAGCAATACGTCCCATCATGCATTGCACACAAACCGAAGAATAATTAATTGTGCAACAGCAATGATGCCATAAACAGCGCCGACAAACGAGCCGGGTAGTGTCTGAAAGCGTTTCTTCCTTCTGCCCATAAGCTCACTATATAGTCACCTACATATGAGTCCCCTTTATAGTGTGTAGGGAATAGTGAATGAGAGTGATTTCGGACACAGCCGATGCTATTTTTTCCTCAACACAGTGTGCTTGACCTTTAAAAACTCCCTGACCCCTCATCACCGCATCTTCCAGAAACAGGATTATTTTGGTGGCGACTTTCAAGTCAAAAATACAAGCCACGAGGCCAACACAAGGCATTATAAACATGATTTCAGATTCATAACCAGAAATCACAGGATATTGCGGCTTATGATGAATGAAAAACAAACGTCATGTCAAAAAGTAACAACACAAAAATTTTCCCATTGTAAAATAGTAAATGTACATCGTAACACTGAAATTGCATGTTATACATATACTGTGATGACAAGCTAAAGGAGATGAGTGTCTTGTTTATGAAAGCAGTTTGTTGGAAGTGTGACCAACACTAAGTTCACAAATTCATCTATTAGAGAACTTCAAAACAATGCTAAAGCTATAGCCCCCAGGAATCACTGCCCTGTTTATAACCCCAGACTGGTGCTGTCCGGCCCGATTCCAGCACTGACATACCAGTCTTAATAAGCACCCTTATTCCCAAAGCCTGTGACGGAAACTGCGAGGGAATATGATGATTTGCTTCCTCAAGGATACAATCCTCTCAGAAGCTGAATTAATTTCAAGTCTTGGAGTTCTCTATGGTAATGGGAGTGGCCTGGTGGAATAGAGGCTAGGGAAGTGAACTCTTTAGCAGAACAGTGTACCCTACAGGGCTGCGAATAATCTTGCCATGGATTAAGAAATACTGATAGGTCATCCATAATCTTATGCACTTTTATAATGACTGGCGCATTTGCATACCGAAAGCCTCACAAATATAAAATGAGACAAACGACTGCATAAAAATTTTGGTCAAGTTTGTTCACTAAATGTCCTACATAAGAGTAACAAGCCTGCTAATGGAGAACAATAACTGGTAACATGATCAGGTAAGAAAACAGTTTACCGCCTGTCATGGAGTCCATCTCCTGGAGCTCTTCCAAGGAGAGTGAAATGCATGTTGGGCAATCGGAGTCGATCATGTGACCAGCTCCCATCGCGCCTCTCCCGTTTCACTGACCTACACTGGCAATGAAAGCAAATTAAATCACGACACTTCATTCCAACAGTAAATAAATTAAGGGCGCAGGGTAACGCGAGCATTTGCGAACAGCTGTCCTTTGCAGTTAGCCTTTTATTGACATTTACTCCCCGGAAAATGGAATCTCATGAAAATCAACAATGTTTAAAGTATATAACATCTGGACAGGGGCCAGAAATGCGGGCTTTCACCTATAAAGCTTGACAGTCTGCAGGCAGGAATCCAATTAAGATCATGCCAGTGCTGTGTAAATTGCAAAGAAACGGTCCGTGTCAACTGGAGATCACAAAACACGAGTGGCACTTTAAGGCTGTATTTCATTGCTGTTATTTTCCAGGCTTTAAGAGGCACAAGTTCTGCTGTTATTTTTTTTTTTTTTTTTTTTTGGTCATTACACTGAACCTCATTGATCAACAGTCAGTCAATTAAAGAGTTAACCAACCTAGTTTCTGGGGTCATTACAAATTATGGTTTCTAATCTTCAGACGGGAGAAAAACAGTAGACTCCACGGCTTTACAAGACTAGGAATGATGAACACGGTTTTCTCCCAAAAATCAGCTGGTAGGAAATTTTCGCCAATGAACGAAGCATGGGGTTAATCTGACAATACACGCCACATTTGTAGATTTATTTTCCTGTGTCATGCTTGAAACACAAAGTGAAAATGTATCGCACATATTACCTGGGGTTTAATATCCTCATAAATCAGGGGTTGAACTACCTCAAACCCAACCTTCAATGTGTAACGCACCGCTCATTGCCCTTTGGGCTGCAGAAAATAATCAGATTAAAGGTCCCCTATTATGCCACCACGTGCACAGCTAATTAGCCATTATGAGCCAGTTCAAAATTTCCCTTCCTGACATCACAAGGGGGAGTGACCACCCAGAATAATGAAATCTGATCGACTGCCTGGCTGAACTTGATCAATTCTTCTTGCCTCTGGTTGGTTACTTCCCCATGTGATGTCAAGAGGGGAAAGATTTTGAAATGTAATAACTAATTGGCTGTGCACCTGGTGACATAATAGGGGACCTTTAAATAATGTGCACAATTTTCCACAGACGCACATGAAACAGGAACGACTGTTCAGAGAGTGCGGAGAAAATACTAACTGAAGATGGGAAAGGGGAGAATGATTGGCAGCTTGGTGCGCCCGTGTGAAAGATCTCAATCGAATGTGTACAGCCATCAAAGGTCAGCAAGGCCTGTGAGAAATTTGGCGGAACGTGATATTCTGGAAGGTTATAGACCAGGCAGGTAGCTGTGTTCCAGACCAGAGGTCACCAACCCTGTTCCCGGAGATCTACCATCCTGTAGGTTTCACTCCAACCCTGACAAAGCACACCTCACTCAACAACCTGAGGCTGTGTTTGAATAGTTTTTTTTTTTTTCTTAAGAAAGTTCCTAAATCCTGGAAAAAGACCTGGAAGCATTTATATGGCAACCAGGATAAGCGTGTGTGAACTCTAGAAAATATTAAGGAGAAGAGCTTCCAAACTGATCTCCTTTAGAGTAGGGTACACTAAACCATCCTTTACGAAAGGAAAAGAGATAACGTTGCCCCACAACTCCTTGCAGACGACCATCCATTCGGCTAATAAAGAAAGCAAATGAACAGGACAGGTAAGAGGCACATGATCACCTTGCCGAGTAAGTGCATTCAGATTCTCCTATTAACGCGGTTGTCTGCCTAGGCCCTTATGAATTCTCCTTTACACCTTTCCTTGACCGCATGACATTTCCCTTCGAGGTTAAAGAAAAGTGGTAAGGAATTAGACAATAGCATGTCATTTTTTGAATATTCGAAAGCAGCCATGGATCTCTTGGAGCTTGTAATTAATAGAATCAAGGTGTGCCAAATTAGGGCCAGAGTGAAAATCTAAAGGATGTTAGACCACCAGAATTAGGGTTAGAGACCACTGTTCTACACCATTCTCAGCGACAAAATGGCGTTACAGTGGACTGTCCCGTTTAAATGTCAGTAGCAGTCTGTGGCAAAACCAAGCCATCCATCCTCTCAGCAGGCCCACTCAGACTAGAAAAGACTTCCTCAGCTCTCAGAAGAGCAGGATAAAAGGACTCTTAGAAAGGCCCAGGTACACCCGATTGAGTTCAGACAAATGTGAAAAGTTCATAAGGGTCAGTCAATCCTGAGTCTGACAGCCCAGCCAACACAGCATTGTTCCAACATTTATCACTGCAATGTGTTGGGTGTGTGCACACGTAAATTATGTTGGGCGTATCCACTCGTAAACATACATACATACAAACCTCAGACAGAATACAGGCTCAGCGCAGTGGTGAAGGTTTAGCATTCAGTTGCTTCTGGCCAGCGTTAGCATTGGTGACTAACAGACATCACTGAGGGGTGGTGTGGCTAAGCTAAAAGGCTATATGCTTGTTTGTTAAAAGCCGACCGCCACAGCTAACTGCGAGGGTTTTTCAAACTTGATCCAGAGGACCCGATGTCCTTCCGGGTTTAAAAATACGTTCACCCTCTGAGCAATAATGAGTCTTTATCATAAATAACTGATGATTCTCAATTAGAACAATAAACATGCAGCATAATGATATAATGCCCTAAAGCTCACATCCAGAACAAAAAAATTGAAAAAATTCACAAGCCAAATTCAGGCCCAAGAACCTTTAATCACAAAATCAAACGCATTTATTTTCAAATGCATCACCAACCACTTTCACTCAAAATATTTGCTGAGAAAAACCAGTATATTTACTGGTCATGAAATGTAAAAGTAGAAAAAAAGTAGAAAAAAAAACTCATTTGAATTGGAGCAAACCGGGTGTGGTTATGCTCCCGGATCACTCATGAAAAGTAGCCTATATTAAACACAGACTTCACATTCATAAAATAATAAAAACTCAGGACTTGTTCGCCATACAGGACAAACCAGAACTTTACCAACCCACCCTACACTTTCCATCCACGGCTCCACAAAAGTTTAAGTCTGAGGCAATCTACTTTTCAGAATCGGAGGCCTGCTGCATTTCGAAAGTAAATCGTGCCGATGACAAAACTGAAGCATAAAAATGTTTGGTGCGGCTCCTGACAAACTACTACACATGTATAACTACGACCTCACAAATATTTACAAAAGCTTAGACAACAGATCAAAAGTTCAGGTAAACAAGTATGTGGTGACTGCTACCATGGAATTTGGCAGCTGTTAATTATCAGAGACAACAAGCCCTGTCTTGCGGAATTAATCACAAAAACATTGCCCTCTTGTCAGCTGATAAAAATGTTATTTTAAATAAAACATAATTTGACGTTTTTAACATTTAACATGGCGAGGCACATATTTCACACAAGAGCTCAGTATCGGCGGAGGCGCGTGGCCGAACTGATGCAAAATCACAACTGCAGAACTAAAAATATTACATCGATCTTCCCTTGGCTACACCACCAGTGCATTCGGTAGTGCGTCCAGCAGGACAGAGTTTATTCAATAGTCAAAATTACCGTCCAGGCAGATAGTGCATGTCCGTTTCCGTACTCGTTTGGACGTCAGTCGTTTTTTTAATGCGGGCCTATAGTCAGGTGCGGCGCTTTACGGCCTTGTATTTCTCCGATTTGGGGTTTCCATCCATTGCTTAAGGCTTTTACTGGTTGAAACTGGTGTGAGCAGTGCGTGGAACAGTCGCAGCGGAGATATATTTCGGTATACATATATATTTTTAAATAGCCTATCCATTTTTTGCTCCCCCCATCTTCAGTGAATTTATTTAAGTTTTCGCTTTTATTTCTGGCTATGGTTGGCCTGCTCATAATCAAAATTAATCTGCCTCTACTTTTCTGTTAGCCAGTAAATTGCACATTTCAGGCGCTGAATGAACTTATTCCAGCTTGGTTTTCGGCACTGGCATCCAGTCATACTTGCTTCAGTTGCCCAGCAAAATTACATTAACACCTGTTGTCAAGACATCCTGGCTTTTTGTTCAGTTTTTCGACGTACCGAACAGCCTATCTTCTTAATCATTTTTCTATTTGAGGTTTAAAGGCAGTTGGTATCCATGGAAATTGCATTGTGGTTTATTTCCCCTGCTTGATGTCCAATTCTTCTGAAACTGTAAACTTTGTACAAGGAAAGTCCATTTTCCTCCTAGAACAGATGAATGTCTTATGGCTTCCCACATCGGGTTCAAACACTCGGAGTAAATTAGAGTCTGTAATGCGAAATGCATGTCTTTGGTTAGAGCGATCTCAAGTACCTGGCGCAAACCCCCGAGAACACGTGACCTCTGCACGCACACAGAGGCTGTAGTCAACGGCTGCGTTCGGAATGTACACTCACCCACTATATAGGGCACTATGAAGTGAATGTTCTGCATTGAAAACAATATAAAGAGAGTGAGCGAGCGAGTGGACAAGTGCGCATTCCGAACGCAGCCAAACTTCCAGCCGTGGGGCAACATTGCTGTTCACCTGAGGACAAATATTATTTAACCCTTAGAGCGCTAAATGCCGCTATTGTTGCTAAGTGATGTGCGATATCAAAATCAAAGCTATTGAAAACCGATCATGTGGCGACTTGTGAGGATTTAATAGGGAATTGGGAAGGGTGACCCTAAATCCAGGGGTGTATTGGTCCCCAGAGATGTGGGTATACTCAATTAGGTACGTGGAGAGATCAACAAGGAGAAATTGGGTATAACCTGTGTATTTCAATGACTTTTTGGCAGATAGGTGATCACACAATAAACCAGATGTGGGCAACAAGGGCCGTATCTGTCCCTGGTTTTCACACCAATTTCTGGCCTTTAATTAGTTAATTATTTTAATTAGCCAAACTAAATATGAAATCTGACTATTCTGCTGCATTTGTTTAAATTATCACGAATGACCACCAAAGACTGGTCTTGTCTCCGAGCATGAAACATTTTTTTAAATCTATGCTCAGATCTGTCTTTGTGCATACAACCAATTAGCTCAATTAGTCAGGGTAATTGATAGAAGTAAAAACCTGCATACACACCAGCCCTCCAGGATTGGAACTGCCCACCCCTGCTGTAAACTGACAGAAAAAGAAATGGGTATTTCTATGTAGCTGTGTATACCCTCAACAACACCACTGGCCAAATCCTATTCTTTCACTATAATGTTGTCTCTTCCACAGAGACTGTCTCTGTACTGTCGGCAAACACGGAAGAAGAATTGACTGACCCCCCCAGGAGGGTTTGTGTCTATACTGACGGCAGACACAAAAATGTGTCTCTTCCACAGAGACTGTCTCTGTACTGTCAGCAGACACAAGAAATCACTTACCCACCAGGACACAGAGGGTTTGTTACGATCTTCAATTTTTGTCATCCTTCCTTCCTTGCCCTTGACCCAGAAATCACTTAAACTCTGCCATCATTAAAGCAGATTCCAATCTGTCCAATCAGTTTGGAGATGGGAATTAGGAGTTTCAAAAATAAATTGATCAAGGGAACCCAAGACTGTTCCTGGCAAGAAAATGACCAGGGGGTAAAGAAAGGGATTAATTCCTCTGCTTTCACATCTGCCGAGAAACGCTAAACCTTCTTCCTCAAATAGCCCACGCAAATATCTGCACATTAAGAATTAAAAGATATGAAGTGGATTGAGGCAATGATGGCAGGGTATGGATTAACCAAAACATACGGCAACCGCAGCAATCCGTACACGAAGGGATTCCCGTTGGCTTGACCCAAGTTGCAGCTCGAGACGGCTCAGTGATTCAATGCTTTCGCACAGAGCTGCAAAACGTAGAATCAGCACTATTCTGCATGGCGCAGTCTCAAGATGTCAAACAACGCATTCAAAGTCACCTTCACGGATGAAAAGCCAGCAGACTTGTGGCAGTTCCGTTGCAAAGCTCCACAATCCACCACTGATTTGTTATTCGTCACAATTCCGTTGATCTGAGGGAGAGGAATTAGGTCAGCACTAGAGGGTTAAAACATGCCGGGCACTTTGAGAGCTATTAAAATGAAAACATGCTGATAATGAATTATGAGGCCGCAAGGCAGGCACAAAGGATTAATATATGCGAGCTGGGGTTTCCGCAACCTTCAGTGAATGTATGGAACAAAGCAATGTTTACACTTCAAATGGCTGCATCAAAGATTGATCGGTTTAATATTATACAACTGTGCAACTTCACATTTTTTTAACTTCATAATTTTATCACTCGACTTCTTTTCCCCTTTCATATTTAATGTGACTATACTGAGGCCTGTTAGTATTTATAAAGTGGCAGTTTTACTGGGATACAGTTATACAGGGTTCTCAACATGATTGTCAATACGTGAAACTGCATGATTTACTAATACCACCATTTTTTAAAGGACCCATATTTGGGAAAATACTTTTTCCCAGTTCAGCCCACCCATACTCCATTGTGTTCAAAACCACAGAAAATGTTGATTCGAAGACCCCCCAGTTTAGCTGTCAGAGCCCCCCCTCTTCCACTTCAATGTTTGAAACATGTGGTTTGAAGTTCCTGATGTTTCTGCTGTATATTTCATGCCTGTGCCCTGCTCGCTCCTACAGTCTTGCTCCACCCCCCACATAAAGTTCTGTTCCCCGGCCAATCAGAGCACAGCTCCTTATCATAGAGGGGATGACCACTCAATCAGCCCTTTCTTCAGAAGAGAGTGAGTGCTGGACAGCAAATCGCATAGAAATCATGGATTTTTATGGTGTGCAGTTCTACAATTTTTATAAACATTCCTGTTGGACGTTCAAGAGCATAACCTGAAAAAAATGGCACTAAATGGGACCTGTAACTGACCACATTTTATCACCAATCTCCAGCCTGCATTTGAGATCCTTTCAGGTACACAGAGTGCTATTTTTCAGTGGATACATCGATAGAGAGAGCAAAGCAGGTTCTGATCGCAGATCCTGTAGATCCATTTTTGCCACCAAATATGGGTATATATTTCCCAAGAAGAGAGACACCATCTGTCAGTACTCCAAATATTCATAAAAATGCAAAGTTCAACCTGCATTTTAGCCAACATAGTCCCAAGCTCCCCATCCAATCAGCTACAATGACAAACAGGAAACTGCCCCACTACTAAGCATTGCACATTAACCACAAAGGGTCACGCCCTGGATTTTTGATTGAGTTTAGGGACATAAGGGTCAGGATTTCAGGGCTAATTACACACTTCATCTAAATAAAGGGTGAACACCACACAATAATATGTAGGCCGATCGTGTAGCTGGGTCAAGACTCACAGCGTTAAGTTTGTTTCTAACATTTTGTGATCCAGTCAGGAAAGTCACTAAGATATCAGCATTAAGCCAACGCTATCTAGGTCACCTACTCAGACTGCTAGCGCTATAAAGCTGGACATTTAACACTGCTCCTTGTAAGACTGCTGCCATAAAAATGCCCCCAGCTCGTTCTCTACAATCTGCGTGACATCATTTCTGGGTTCATGATGCGTTGAAATTAATTTTTTTCTTAACCTTCATTTAACCCAAGGAAAGATCCATTGAGACCATTTTCTATTTTTTTAAGGCTGCCTTGGGAGAGATGCCAGATAAACCAATCACAAGTGAGGAGAGACAGAGAGAAACAGGGCTAAAGACCCTGGAGCAGTTTTGGGGTTAAGGGCCTTGTTCAAGGGCCCAACAGCTGAGTTCTTCCCAACTTCATTCCTCCAGATCAGGTCACAATCCCAAACCCCACTGAGGGCTCGAGCCTCAAACCAATAAGTCTTTGGTTACTGATCAAACAACCTCCCGCCCTCGGGATTCTGTGTGCGCAATATGACCTCAGCGTGAATCCACAGGCTATGAGATCCGTTCCCATCCCACGGCGCAACACTGCCATGCTGTTGATGAACAGCCAGAATTCAAAGTGAAACTTTTCAGCCGTGAGTTCTCAACCTCATCTAGGAAGGCCCAGCATGGATGGAGGCTTGCATTCCAGCCAAGCAGATAAACACCTGATTTACCGAATCCACCTCAGTGTTCCAACCGAAGAAGGCTCCCTGATTCCAACTGGTATCCTGTCCATACTGGCTCACTGAGCAGGAAGCCTGTTCGAATCAGCGAGCCTTCTTAAAACAGAACTCAGAATTGCACTTTTATTAGTAACTTCTGGTGTGTAAGTGCTTGGTTGGAATGAAAGCCTGCACCGACTCCAGTCCTTTCTGGATAAGGTTAGAACCCCTGCTTAAAGCATTGCTGAGACAGGAATCCTACAGTAGCCATTTACAAAAAAAATTTCTGGTTTTTCTCCCTCCCTTCAGCACAACCTTCAAATATTCCACTTTTTAGGTGAGTTGTATATGCCCATTTCCCATTCGGAATGGCCCGTCTTCTTGTAATATGTTGCAAACTATGCATTTGTTTTGATCACCACAGTTTGGTGTCACGGGAACAGGCCAAAACTGATACGTGTTGCACAGAATTGGAATCCTGAAGGTTCCAATTCTGTTTTGATGCATTGAGTGCCTATACTTGACATAGAGGCAATTGAGCCATTTATAAAAGCGAGGGGAAAGCACGTTTTATATCAGTGGACACCGTCATGCATTCAACCGTTGTGTCCCCTGAGATTTATGTGTACTGTGGGAATGAGTATTCTGCTCGCAGGCCTCTACCCACAATCCCCAGTGCCGATCGCTCTTCCCCCATTAAGCACGTCTCAGATGACCCGATTCCCATCGCGGTGATTCCAGGTCCATGTCGTTTATCCACAGCGGTGAGTCACCCTCTGTAAAGATATGGCTTTGAGAGATGTGGTTCTCTGTGGCAGCAGCATGTTGAGAAACGGTAGCTTGATATGTCATAGTTTTAGACGCAACCACTATAGGGCTTTGTCAGTCCACCAACCCGTTTAGAAATATCCCATCATCACTGACATAACTTGGGTCATTCCTCTCTCTAGAAAGTCAAATCCAGGCACTGTCAAACCAACACCTGATTTTTACCAAACACAAAGAATTCACACTAACAAAAGACTTTTATAGCTTTAATTATACAAATGAAAACATGCAGCTGGAATTTTAAGCCCAGGAGATTCTGGTATAACACCGAAGCGCTTGAGAATGGCGTCTCACATCAAAGCAATTTGTTGAAACTCCCTACATTTTCACAGAGGTACATAATATCTACCTTTACTGACAGTATAATGCTCTTGCTTGAATTCAGTGATCATAAAGACAGGCTCACCTTTGTAGCTCAGGGGAGGGGAGTGTGTATCACAATTTTTGGGCTGTAAAGAATTCACAAGAATTTCAACACGTAAAACTACATTTTGGAAATACAACATATATTTATAAAATTCCTGAATATTTCTGTGAAACGTTGTCACAATGACCACTGGTGAGTTTTACCATGAAACAGCTGGTGTATGAACGGCATGCTTAGGTACAACTACAACCCCAATTCCGAAATAGTTGGGACGAAGTGTAAATTGTGAATAAAATCAAAATGCAATGACTTTCAGGTCACATGAGCCAATATATTAATTACAATAGAACATTGATAACATTTCAAATGTTGAAACTGAGACATTTTACATTTTTTTCCACAAAATGAGCTTATTTCAAATTTTCTGGCTGCAACAGGTCTCAAAAAAGTTGGGACACAGGCAAAAAAGAGCTGAAAAAGCAATTAATATATGAGAGAATCAGCTGAAAGAACATTTAGCAAGTAATTAAGTTAACTGGTATCAGGTGTGTAACATGATTGGCTATAAAGGGATGTCTTAGAGAGGCTGAGTCTCTCAGAAGTAAAGATGGCCAGAGGCTCTCCAACCTGTGAAGGCTTTTGTAAAAAAATTGTGGAATACTTTAAAAACAATGTTCCTCAACGTCAAATTGCAAAGGCTTTGAAGGTCTCATCATCGACAGTGCATAACATCATCAAAAGATTCAGAGAAATTGGAAAAATCTCTGTGTGTAAGGTACAAGGCTGAAAACCTTTACTGGATGCCTGTGATCTTCTGGCCCTCAGACACCACTGCATCACTCACCAGCATGATTCTGTCATTGACATTACTAAACGGGCCCAGGAATACTTCAAGAAACCACTGCCTGTAAACACAGTCCGCCATGCCATCCACAGGTGCCACCTAAAACTCTCATGCAAAAAGGAAGCCATTGTTGAGCATGATCCAGAAGCGCTGCCATGTTCTGTGGGCCAAAGCTCATTTAAAATGGACTGTAGCAAAGTGGCAAAGTGTCCCGTGGTCAGATGAGTCCAAATTTGACATTCTTGTTGAAAATCATGGGCGTCGTGTCCTCCGGGCTAAAGAGGAGAAAGACTACCCCTCCTGTTATCAGCATTCAGTTCAAAAGCCAGCATCTCTGATGGTATGGGGATGCATTAGTGCATATGGTGTGGGACACTTGCATGTTGTAAAAAGCACCATGAATGCTGAAAGGTATATAAAGGTTTTAGAGCAGCATACGCTCCCCTCCGGGCGACATCTATTCCAGGGAAGGCCTTGTGTATTTCAGCAGGACAATGCAAAACCACATACTGCAGCTATTACAACAGTATAGCTTCGTAGTAGAAGAGTCCGTGTGCTGAACTGGCCTGCCTGCAGTCCTGATCTTTCACCGATTGAGAACATTTGTAACATAATTTAACGAAAAGTCTGTCAAAGGAGACCCAAAACTCTCCAGCAGCTGGAAGTTTGTATTAAACAAGAGTGGGATCAAATTCCAATAGCTAAACTCAAGAAACTTGTTTCCTCAATGCCCAGGCGCCTCCACTCTGTGTTAAAAAGAAGAGGGGATGCTACACCATGGTAAACAGGCCCCTGTCCCAACTTTTTTGAGACCTGTAGCAGCCATCAAATTTGAAATGAGCTCATTTTGTGGAGAAAACTGTAAAATTTCTTAGTTTCAACGTTTGCTATGTTATCTCTGTTCCACTGTGAATAAAATACTGGCTGGTGTGATCTGAAAGTCATTGCATTTTGATTTTATTCACAATTTACACTTTGTCCCAAACTATTTCGGAATTGGGGTAGCATTTTTAGAATTAGTTTTCATAAATTCTATTATTACATCGAGGCTACCGGCGACTGTACGTCGTTTAACCAGCTAGAGGTCTTTGTGCAGTAAGCTGGCCTGCCGGTAGTAATGCGTGTTTGCAGGATCTGTTCGAGACCCTCGACTCCTCGTGCAGTGAAGCAGAAAATGTCCTCCTGTGCTGGCTCGCGGGCAACGCCCCCAGCGCTCATTCACATGAATTATTAGGCTATGCGTCATGCGCGCTTTCCTTCTGTTCATAATTTATAATGACCCCTCATGTGAAAAACTATCAACACAATACGCGCATGGTATCTGTAAGAACAAAAGGCGGTGAAGTTATATTCATTTATGATAATACATTTGCTCATGAAAAGTGTTAATTTTCAGAATCAATATGACCAAAAGAATTTTTTTTTTTTTGTTTGACCGAGGAAACAAGGGTTGTGCTGGGCGTCAGAAAAAAAATAAGCTCAGACTAGGAATTACCTTGGAATTCCATGGTACATCTTTGCTGACGTGTAATTTGTGTGAATGTCAACATAACCATCATTTCCAGCATCAGGCGAAAAAGTTTCGCCAAAAAACGTGGTATTCTTTTCCAGCAGGTGCTTTGATTCCTTCTTGCTGTGAGGTGAGCGTGCTATTCACTCAACCACGGCGCGCCAATTTGTCTATAAATGTGCTCAGGCGAGGACAGAAACGCCACACAACACTGAAGGAGCCGTGTCAATACTGCGCGTTATTGAAGGAGGTCGGTCATCATCGTCGTGTTTCAGTGAAAGAAAATGTTCAATTTACCGACTACACTACCGTTCAGATCACTTGTGCGATTTCTCAAACGTCTACGGGCAATTCATGTAACAGACCGGCAGTGACAGCTAAGCCCATGTACACCAGCAGGCGGAGCTAAAGACCTCCGGCCAATCCAATGTCCCACTCAGCCAATGAGGAAATACCGTCAAGGTCAACAGATTCATAGCGCTGGACGGTGGAAAACGGAAGCCAAAGCGACCTACTCATGAAATATAAAACATCCTTGAACCTACTGCTAACAGCTCTGTCGGGTCACGGATTATAGGTTAACGTACACTGCCAAGGGTGTCGCTGGGACAGTATAATTTGTGTCTAGGAGTGAGAAAGCCACCGAGGATCACAGGCAGACCTTTTCGTAGATTTGCGCACGAGCTAATCGAGAAGCGCCTCGGTCTGATTCCCCAATGCGCGATCTCGGTCTCCCTCACAAGCTATTGCACCGCGACCTGTCCTGCAGGCATCGCACTCTCACCTGAGGAAATATCAGGACACGTGGCGCTGAACATGAAACGCAATCAAACCGCATTAAACGCAAGTGACCTTGAGCTATATATTACGCGGCATCTATGACATGTCATCTCACAAAATACGATTGACAATATGGTTAAATGGGAAATAATTTATTGCATTGCCAGGGTTAAAAATGATGTTATACATGAATAGACACATTTTTAATCTTAAAGGAATGAGGTTTTCGTAATTATAATATCATTAGTATCATTACAATTCAATCTCCAATGTCTCCAAAGTCATTCTTGCAAAAAAACCTTAATGATCCAAATTATCAGTCATTAAGCAATCGTTAATTCTCTAAGTAGTCACTTGAAATGAATGCCAACTAGCGAACGGGAATTAGTACTGCTTTTCTCGTCCAAAAAAAAAGAGACCTAAAATTTTGATTTTTTTTTTTTTTTTTGAAGTTTTAACCAGCATTTGCTGATGAAACTATGCATCAAAGTACTCGACAAAAGTTTACCGAAGAAATCCTGAGCTCGTGGTTATATTACTTATTGATGATGGATGCAGTGCCGTGCAGGTCACAGGTTTTCAGCATAGGTTTGTGGCCTTGCCCATTACGCACTGAAATTCCTCCAGATCCCTTGTACTTTTCAGTTATGTAGTGCGCCATGAATGAAGTATCCAAATCCCTTCCCATCCTTCTTTGAGGGAAATAATTTTTCAACCTTTTAATGATTTTCTCAAATGAGTGGGGAAATTGGCTATCCTCAGTGCATCCTTGCAAGTAAAGGATGAGGACTTTCCTGGATGCTGCTTTAGTGCCAATTCGTGATTACAATGACCTTAACCTGCTGGCATCTGCTGCTCCAAATCACATCATTCAAATTTGATTTTACCTCATTAGTAGTCCTAAATTGCCTCCCAACTCAGCTTTTTTTGGAATGTGCGGTAGGCCAGAATGATAGGAATGGAAGTATATTCACAAACAGCATGAAACTGACCAGACAAAACATCAAATATCTTGCCTTCATACTGTCTGCTATGAAATACAAGTCAAAGTAAATTTAGGAATCACAGCTATCAATTTTTACGTGCATTTCCCGGACCACTCCAACCTCTTCCTCGTTGGGCTTGAACAAGCTCCAACAGCTATGCAATTTTAATAACACATTACTAGTTACGCAACATCTACGTGAAATATTCTCAAGGGGAGCAAACGGGGTTGAATCCATATAGCGACGTTACGGTGACCTCTAGTGGAAGTATAGGTTAGTATCACCATCAGCAGCATAGTTTCTTTATAGGGAAATATGAGCGCCTTGAAGGTTTAATCTGACTTCAATTAGTCAGATTAGAGTTTTATCTAAACGAAAAACCTGGCTCAGGCCACAGAGGAGTGCGGTAGCCAAATAAGGATGGAGATAAATGCACGTGCTAATTAGGATATCAGCGACACACACACAGATTACCGAAATGTATAAGCAATAAGGATGGTACCAGAGTGTTTCGCGGTGGGAAATATTGAAGAGTTCAGATGCAAAACCCAGTAAGGCCACCTGACCTCTTTTGTTGCAAAATGAAGATTTTTACCTGGTGTTAAATGCGGTGTCAGGTGTCAGCTGAAGTTGCTGAAGGATTTTACTATGGAATTTCAAGGGTTTCGCCAAAACTTGATTTTATTATTGGCACACACACACTGAAAGCTTGTCAAAATCACATTTAACTCAATTTTCATATAAATGGTGTTTACAGGGTTTTGCGCCTGAAGTCTTCCTCAGTACCTGACACTTGAGATTAACTTGTAAGGGCAACACACCCCTGCCAGCACTGAGCTCCTGCATCAGCGGCCGAGGATGAAGATCATCATCCTCTTCCCCCCGGCCTCATCGCTTCCCTCCGTCAGTCTATACCAGCTCTCACATGTACACCCATCCTTAATGCACCGAGAGATTCAAATACCAGCAGCAGAATACACTGCCATATTTTCTAGCCTTAAGCAATTGTGCCCAGTGAAGTTCTCTTAGTTGTACTTGCACGCGTACACACACATACACACACACACTCTTATCCAGTGTGTCACACACAAGTCAGGTGAGGGTACCAGCCTTACGCCTGACAGGCTGCTCTCCCTGAGGACTCCCGCACCTCCTGCTACACAGTGTCCCCATCCCAGGCCTTTCCCCTGCAGAAACAGTCACTGCCTGCGCACATTACCGAACGCATTTTAATTTGGCTGTCTGAATACATCTCTTTTTCACACTTTATGAACACTGAAAACACCCATCAGGATTAATTATATCCCCGAAATACGAGTTTCGGGGATAACATGGTTTCGCCCCACCCGCCGCATCCGCAAATTTTAGCCATTACCGCGATAACTCACAAAATACTTTACATTGGCTTCTCATTTTTAGCATATGGGTAGATATGGTAGAGTGGATGAACTGATTAGATTTTGGGCAAGTATGCACTCCTAGGTTTGCCACCAGGTGGCGCTATATATTGAAAAAATCAGTTTTTTAACCATATCTCTGGAACAATGAAAGCACCAGAGGTGCTGATGCCTCGGTGTGTATTGCTTAGCCACTACTGATGTACAATAGTTGTACAGTAACATAAAAGCAAGCTTGAATACATAAACAGTCAATAGAGTGCGGTCCTTGTGCCAAAATCATGTGGGTGTGGCTTAACATTATGTACACAAAACGTGTATACTGAAACATGAAGTGCTACAAAAAATCAAAATTCTGGCACATTTAAAATCAAGAGAACAGTGTTTGTCACTCGTTGGCATTGTTACTTTAGCTTGGATGCACACGCTGTCGCAGTTATGATGGTAACAGACAGACAAACAAACAAATACACAGACTGAGTACCGTATGCTCGCTGTGCGCATGCGCACACCGAGGCATAATTACTTACACAGACCTCAGATTTGCTTCATATTGTAGGTCTAGTGAAGGGGAATCTAATAAAGGGGGCTTCGAGGATTGCGGAATTTCGGGTATATACCCCCTTGCTGTCGGCCGCCGACAGCGTAGGCCTAGTTATGTCTAAGGGAGATCTGACGGTGGCTTAAACGAGTACTATTGAGCACTGGAGCGGTTTAGAAAGTCTTCCCAGCTCCACCAGCACTCGCCATTATAATACCGCCCATCCATTATCCAACCCCCGATCCATGATCAAACCAGCAGGCGAGAGGTGGGAACAAACCCTCTCCAGGTCACCAATCCATCGCAGGATCACACACCATGCAGTTACACACACACACACACACACACGCACACGCACACGCAACACACACACATATACACGCCCATGGACAATTTGATTCATCAGAGAGTCCCCCATCAGTTCTCTGGACAGACGCCCACAGGAACACGAGGAGAACACGCGGAGTCCAGAAGTCCACAAAAAGGCCCCAGGCCGGATACAGCCCCACAACCTTCTGACTCATCCCACCTCAGCGCCGCCCCTATTATATTAAATTACGGATAAATGGGCATTTTGATCACCACAAGGATCTTTAAAAACAAAGGATCCACTTTATTTCACCGCAGAACAGGTCGCCCAAGCTGACAAATGTCCTTATGAGCAACAAATCGGAGCTGCACACAGAGGCAATGTCAACTCAAAAATACCATATTCTTCATGACACTCAATTACAAGACAGTGAATGATTCATCAGACAATGCATCATAATTAGGACTCCTGAATTTTATTTGCATTAAAGTACATATTTCTGCAGTAATAGGATTTATTTTGTAAAGCAAAAGATAAAAATAATTTATTTTGCACAATAGCTGAACTCTAAGGAAGTAATAGGATTTAAATCAAAATCAATAATTGTCTTGGCATATATCCACTGACGAAATTACAATTACATAGGTTGTATTAGACAATATAAAATCTAAGTACATTTTGTAAATATCCCAGTGGGGTACTGTAAAAGAATTTCAGTATAAAAACCATATTTCTGATATTGGCACGGGCTAATATATGGATGTAATGAAACATAGTATAGAAAATATTTACCTCAAACTCAGACACTGAAAAGACTCTTTCAAACATGTCACTGACCAACATCCAGCATATCTGACGCTGTGTATGAAAAAACGTAACATACTTTATGTAAACTCACATGACTATAAACCAGAGCTGCGAATATTATAAGATATGGCATAGATATGTAAAATAGTGCAAGCAGCCAAAAAAAACATGCAATATTACAAGGTGCTGCCGAATAACCAGTGAACCAGTATGCATAGTAAGCACAGAGAGATCTGTGGGAGATACTGCAGAGTGTGTATCCAGGCATACTAAAACAGGGACAAAACAGTCAAGAACTGAGCTCTTATCACGGATTACGCTGATAACTAACGATGCAACAGATGCCGATTGGTGGATCTCACTACTTCCTGGCGAACACCACACAAAGAGCCCTGAGGCATTACCAGAAAGTTCCCAGCAATGATTGTCAGTGTTCTTTGATTGTTTTTTCACCAACGAACTCCATGATTGGTTGACCTCCTGCCTGTTATCTTTAGGGTTGTAAAGAGTGTGGGAATTTCCAACTGATTGAGGGGAAATTGTCCATTGGAAGTTAAGATGGGGAACTATTCACACATTTTACCAAAATTCAAGAAATAGAGCTGGATCATAATGGTGAACAATTTGAAAAACCCACATAAAATTAATCAAGATACTGTGGCATGTTCTGATTGAAATATTCTCATTTCACTGAAATATTAAACCTTGCCATCACAGACAATAAATAATTTAAAATTCATTTTGTTGAATAGAATAATCCAGATCTTGAGTTTTTATTACTTCTTTTTGCAAGATGTCAGCTCATGATAAAGCCAAAGTTATAATTTATATATTAAGGCCATGTGACTTGTAAATGACCCTTTGCACAAATAACCCAAAACAATATAAACATATCCCTGTTAGTCGTCATAAATTCCTCTTTAATCCCCATGGAAAGTTTTTGCCCCTGAATATTCCAGAAATTGTGCAACCCCAATAGTGCAGGAGGCCAGGAGCCGCACCGACTGTCGTCGTCTCTATTTTAGTTTCCTGGAGGCGTCAGCTCGTCCCTCTAGTCGTTCCCACCGCAGAGCTTCAGCAGCAGCTTTCTGTAGTCTCCCGATGTGTCGCCCTGCCACAGGAAACACACGAGCAGCACAGTCAGTCTCCAGAGGTACGGAGCGCGTCACCACGAGAGGAATCAAGAGACTACATTACCCATCATGCATCACTCATCAGACTACTTTAGTTACCCTGACTTACCTTTCACCTTCAATTCATTTCCTCCCAGATTCTGACATTTTAATCATCTCAAATTTCCTGTCCCATTATGGCCAGTTCATCTAAAGCCAAACTAAGCCCATCCACCCAAAATCAGGGCTGTGACCCAGACTGCCTCCGATTTCTACTGATTATTCAGGAAACATTTCTTTCAGGCCACCAGTGACCAGACGCACGAGCGCATGAGGCCTGCGGTTTTCATAAAACAGGGTGGCATCACACACCCAAATTATGCCAAATCCTGCACTACATTTTTTAAAAAAAAACAAGAATCAAAAAGTAATTTAGAGTGGCATTTTGCTTATTTTCTGTGTGCCAAATTAACAAATTCAGTCACTGGTTCAGAGAAATGAAAATAAAAATGTAATTTTGTACATTATTGCAAAGGTAACGAAAAGTTAAAAACTGCATTTGGAGCTTTCTACAGGTCAGAGGTCTCCAAAGGAAGGGAGGTGCTTACCTGGATATCCGTGTACAGAGACTTCCTGTAGTTCTTTACGTACTCCTGACGGATGTCCAGCATGTCCACCTCGGAGCGCGACACCATGATGCGGATCAGGGTGCGATCTTTGGTTCCTGCCCCCTGTAACACAGAGTAGTGCAGTTAGCTCAGATACATAATGCACAGTATAGTGGGGTTACCTCAGCTAGTTAACATGCGGAGTGGTGCAGCGAACTCAGCTAACTTGCTAGTGAAGCGAGGAGAGGTGTGGTTTACCCAAGACACCTGTAGAAAGCAACTGTGACAACACTCCCTGATGACATAAGACTCTAATTCACAATGACATCATTACCTCTAGGAGCAGACTTAGCTGAACGGTAACGTTAGCCGAATAGATTTTTTTGGGGGGGGGTTCATGATCGAAATCCCACCATAGACTGAAGCTAACATCCAACATCAAAGCAGAAAGGAGTCCTTAAATTGTAACAAGGAACTTCTCATCTTTTTCTTTCTTTAGAATAAAGATTGCATTTCTCACCTGACCATTTACTTATTACAATCACATTCACAATCAATCTGACACGTCCTATACTGCATCAGCGCCCAAGCTGATCTGGAGAACTCATGTCACATGATGCAATATCTCATAATCTTTATCGCCATAGCAAAAACTTGTATTCACAGACACTGCAAAGATCCTCGATGAAAGAGCGTCACTATCTAAGCAGAGGACCCCAGGTCCCTGAAGAGAAACAGAAAGTCCCAGATGTGAGGATCATATTTATAACTTCAGAAATACCCTTATGAATTAGTCATCACTCGTTTCCTATAATTATCATCACCTTCATTCATGTTACTGTCTCTTTTATCACCAAAATGTATGATGCAACTACCCAAGAGACTGTGGATGAACTTTTCAGAAATGAAACCACCCAAATAAAATCCTCAGCCCCACAGGTTCTGTTAACCAAAGAAGCGGTTATTATATGGCAATAATTACAAAAAGAAGTTGACATCTATACCCCTCTCCCCCACAGAATCCCGTTTTCAAACCAAATAAAGGTCAAGACTGGCAAATTCACAAATAAAATTTCTGTCATCTGGGTAAACTAGTTTCTGAAAAGACTTGTCCGTCTTCCAGACGGATGTATGAGCTCAAATGTGATAAACTCCACTCCACTTCATAGCAGAGGATAACAATCACCACCATCAGGTTATAAAAGAGGAGCTCAAGGGCAGAGCCTGAAGAGGAAGGGAACCAATCATAAGATGACCGTGCGCATTGTAATGAGAGTGGGCGGGGCATTGGGTTCTTACCTTCATGGATTTGTACAGCCTCTCCGCGAAGTAGGCCGGCGTGTTCTTAATGCACTTCACTGTAAAACACAACACAGGGGATCAGTCAGCAGATGAGAGGGTTTACTGTACCTCAGAGCTGCCCGACCCGCTCTAGGACATCTACCGTCCGGTGGGCTTTCAGCGTTAATCCTGACAAACCGCACCTCACTCAACAGCTAGAGATCTCTGCGCACTGCAAATGAGTGATCAGGGCCACCAAACCAGGGCCAGAGTGAAATCCTGCAGGACAGTAGATCTCCACAACCAGGGTTGGGCAGCTCAGCCCTAATGCCTTCACTGTATAAAGTCATCCAGTGTAACTGCACAGCAATCAGAGTCAGGCAGAGGGCCTGAAATAGCGAATTCGGCCACACGCGGTGGTCTGGGGCAGATGAGACACACTGAAGGTGTGAGACACACACACACACACACACTGAAATAAGAGACAACAGGATGTCCATGCACAAAGGAAACAGGAAGTGACACAATACAGTCTGACCTGTACAATACGGTCTGTCTGTGCAACACAACTGAACTCTTACCAAGTTTTGCCAGAGCAGCTAGAATTTTTTTAAGCAAAGCCGAGATGGGTGTTTTGGCGCAGGGCTTTGCTGAAACAAAAGAGTAAAGCTTCACCAATATCTTCCTGCAAAGCATTTTTTCCCCTTCAATGGAGACATTAACACCATAAAACCTACAGACTTATATACGAGTCCATCAAATGTGTCAAACCTGTGGAACCCAAAGATGTCCTGCTGAATTACGGGGAAATGTGCGTAAAATGATGCACAAGACCTGAATACTTTCTTTCTAATGTAATGCTGTGGCCCTAAAAACATGGCGTCCCGAGTTTGAACATTTCTCTCAGTATGAGTGTGATGTAGCGTCAGTGAAGCGCTGCAACCAGCAGATACAGAATATGTGTGTGACACTGTCCAAAAAAAATACTTTTTCTGACTTTGAAACAACTGTGAAAAGTTAGAGTGTAAGAGGTTAATATCTGTATGCTAATGCAACAATGAGTCACACTGATAAAGCCTTATGAAACCTGGGTCGCGCACCACAGCTACATTATTAATCCAGGGGGGACACTAGGAATCATCATTCAAATGACAAGTCAGAGTCAGGACTACATGCAATGATCAATGTATTTTCAGTAATATGAGAAAAAAAAAGTTTTTTTTTTTTTTCTCTATTAACATTATGTACTATAATGCAGACATAATACAGCTGTAACAAAAAACATAAACGCCAAGTCAGATGCATTTGATGCGTGTGTGTGTGTGTGTGTGTGTGTGTGTGTGTGTGTGTGTGTGTGTGTGTGTGTGTGTGTAGACAGGTGACACAGTGCTGTGTAAACAGTAAAAATGCGTGAACGCAGACAAAAGGAGAGGTGGGGGAGGGGCGGATGAGCACCAGGCACAGCAAACACAATGAAGCAGAGCGAGTGAGGAGTCAAGTGTAAAACACACACACACACACACACACACACGCACAATGCTCTCTAATAAAAACACACTAACATTACCGTTAGCTCAAGCGCTGGCAGCGCAGCAGGGACGGAGCAAAAGGAAATATAAAGTCAAACAATTACAGGAGGAGCAGCCTTATATAGCACTGCAGGCCGGTTTCTCTCTCTCTCTCTCTCTCTCAAGCAGGCACACACGCACACGCACACGCAGGCACGCACACGCACACGCAGGCACGCACACGCACACGAAGCTGAGGCTTGACAGAACTATATTACCCATTCAATACTCACTATAGTCCAAATTAAGGTTAACCTGTGTCAACAAGTGATGCACCTCAGACATGGAGCAGTACTGCTCCCACACACTCACTGCAGATGCAGGCCCTCGATGTGTGTTTTCCACTGTTAGTTTGAAAGGAACACTGACCCAAGTGTATCTGCATGAGTTAGTGCATCTCTGCACACATGCGTGCATGTGTTTGTGCAAGTGTATTTGTGCATGCGTTTGTGTGCGTCTGTGTGTGCGCACTCACCGACAGCCAGCATGCCGCTCTCCAGGTCTCCCGACATCTCTCTGGAGATGCTCTTCTCGATGTCACGGCCGCACATCTGCTGGTACTCATTGAACACTGCGCACAGAGATGACATCACAAAGCCCAGTCAATCAAACTCCTGCCCTGCCAGGACCAGCAGCAGGCTTCTGCCACTAAAATCCTATCACCAAACACCGCGCATAGAGATGACATCACACAAGCCTGCTATCAATCAAAAGGAAGCACAATGTTTGATAATAAATTAAAACCACTGTTCAGTCTCCCATCCATATTTATACACACAAGCTCTTGTAAAAATTCCAATGTGTGGCAAATACAATTTTTCTGAGCGACACAAAGATGAGCAAATTAGCTGTTCCGTCTTCCAACAACCAATGGCATATGAAAAACCTTTTAGCGCACACAAAACCAGTAACATAATGATAATTGGTGCAAAGTGAACAACATGACCAATCAGAGATGATGCTTTGTCTGAGGAATGCTAATGCTAACGAAATAGAACAGCAGAAGTAAATGTAAAATGAATAGCAGTGCGCTCTCAGGTTCTAACCGGCTCTCAGGTGAGGCTTGCTGCGGGCGCACAGGATGGCGTTGAACTTTGACTCGTCCGTCCCCAGCTTCTTCTCCCCGGCAGCGTACAGAGCCTGTCCCATAGAAACAGTACAGGTGTGGTTATAGCCGCGCGGCTATCGCTAATCTTTCAAAAGAAAGACACACTGGCCTACAGGCCTTTCAGGGTGGCAAAAAACAAAATGGAGGTAGGTTGGAATCTCAAACAAAGCAAAACTTTTGAAAAATTAAAGTTTGGGTAGAGGGCCTTATAAATTTGACAGCGATGTCCAAAAAGTATTCTTTTAAGGTCACTCTCTATTTTTTTTAACCTCTGAACACCAGGTTACTCAATAACCAACAATCAGACCACCAGTTAGCAAGATCTTCGACTAAGGCTGGTTTTACATGCAAAATGAAAATTTCAACAAGTGTTTCAGCCCAGGGTTCAGAGCTCAATTCAGTGAGCCGAAATCCCTTCGCATGTCAGTGCATGTTTTTGAGCGCTGGCTCGCCAAGCAATGCCATCCAACAGTGAAATCCTACTCAATATCAAGTACAAACCATAAAGGCAGGGTCATTTGATGCACAATTCAAACAAAACAGGAGAGTGTCTCAGGATCTACAGGATTTCTCTACTAGATCAATCAGCCTGTCTTGCTGCTCCGCCGTTAGTTTTAAGGCTGTTTTCTAATAATGCACTTTAAGTAATTTTGGATGGAGTGTAGTCTGAGTTTAGCTCCAGCAGTTGGGCAGGCTATGGCGGCAATAATGCCCCTGGAATCCTCCAGATGATGTAACATCATCTCCATGGTGACCAGGTCCTCACACAGATACCAGTCCGCCCGAGAAAAAGCCGTACGGAGTCAACTTTTTCCAGCATCCTGAATCCTCGTGTAGGGATAAGTGTATATGAAAAAATGTACCATAGTTAAACATCAAATCGGTACCCACACAAGCCACCGAAACGCACAAGTTTTAGTGTACACGGAAAGGGATCCTTTATCTTTTCAGTGACTATATATTTCAGTTCTCACATCTGAGGAGTTCCTGCCTGGTACAGTTTGTTCTGGCCTCGTTGTACATCAATAAAGGCCGTCAAATTTCCCAAATTGTTTACTTAAACCACAGTTCTAACACAGTGGATTAAAGCCTTGATATCAGCGAACTGCATAACCCCGGCAACTGAACTGCACCGGGTTTGAAGTCTTCTTCTTCAGTTTCATACTGAATATAAACAGATGCTGACCGACACACGCAGGGGCGACCATCACATAACCACACCCACCCTTCCCAAGCTACGGCCCTCGGCTGTAACATTACCCTTCCCCTTTGGCAGTAACATTCTCACTGCACATGACATTTTAGTAAAAATACATAATATTGCATTGATACATCACCTGAGCGTCCTGTTTGGCCAAAGAGATGTCCACATTCGGCCTCTCGTCTCGGTTACCCTGAGGAAACATCGTGAGCACGTTAGCACTGACAGCGCGGGTAACTAGCGCATTTACTTCCCATCTGTGAGTGAGAGCAGTGTGCTTCTATCATTACAATAAGGACACAATCTACAGGAAATTATCCGCTAATCAAAAATTTAATGAGCCAGATGAGCCTTTCATGAACCACAGAACAGAACTAGAAAGAAAACTGAAGCACTCAGGACAATGAAACTCAGCAGTCAGTCAGGACAGGATTAGAAACCTTCGCCTGTTAGGCAAACGCTTTGGTACACCGGCGACTGTGGCACTGAATCCCGGATCCACCGCTGCAGGTGTGGGGGGTGCGGGGTGCGGGGTGTGGGGTGCGGGGTGGGGGCAGGGTATGGTTAATGATTAAGGAATGACTGCTGCATTATTTGTATTGTTGCATTTCATGCTGGAAAAGAGTCTGCCAAAAGCCCATGACACAATATAATGGGACTAAACCTGTATCGTAAGGTTTGATTCTCAATTCAGACAAAGCCATGAGCGAGGCGTTTAAACTGAGTGAACTCTTTACACAATGGAGTCGGTAAGTAGGTGAACAGGGAGAGTACATAAGTATTTGGACAGGGAGATCACTTCTGATTTAAATTTAAAAGAACACGCAAAATGACTTGCAAAAATGTAAATGAGATCAATATAGACACTGAAATCATAAATAATAAAAAGCTCATTTCCTACTCAGTACTGCCGTTTTGGACAATAAACCTGGGCGACACAGAGGGCAGAGGTTCACCTCTAACCACAGATCTCAGCCAATAACAGACAGAAACTGAAACCGGATCCTGGTCTGAGGTGAAGCTCTGTATTGTTGTGGTTTATATCCTTCCTGTCTGAAAGCACATTATTTCCTGTGCTGTGCAGAGGTATTTTCTCCAGCCCAGCGGAGTCAGGAGGGAACGAGTGTGTGTGTTCGTGTGTGTGTGTGTGTGTGTGTGCGTGTGCTCGCGCGCACGAGAGTGGGAGTGTGTGTGTGCGCGCCTGAGTGTCTGTAGGTGTGTGTGTGCGTGTGTGTGCGCAAGAGTGGGAGTGTGTGTGCACACATGAGCGTCTGTAGGTGTGTGTGTGTGTGCGCACATGAGTGTCTGTACGTGCGTGTGTGTGCAAGAGTGGGAGGGTCTGTTTGTGCAAATGAGCGTGTGAACATTTCAGCAAATGCAAACATGGTGTGTGGGTGTGGAGCGATAAAGTGTGAGAGAGAGATACAGAGGCACAGAATGTGAAGGTGAGAGAGAGAGAAAGAGAGAGAGACAGAGTGAGAGAAAGAGAGAGGGAGAAATGATGATCTAACCTGAGCGAGCGACACTAAGAGTCTGCGGAAGTGGCCTGAGGTGTCGCTGGCGATCGCATCCTCCAGTTTCTTCTTGTGCTCTGAAATAAAACACAACACCGTCGCACTCGGGGGAAAGCACTGACTTCAGAACATAGCATACGCACACACGCGAACACAAGACTACAACACAAACACTACAACAAGCATGACTCACAGACGTGTTGGTAATTAAACCACATCATTTGGAGAATAAAGCAGGATGTGAATCTACAGGGCAGAGTCCTCTATACATCATCACCACTGGGGTTCGGAATATTACGTCCCCCTACGGTTCTCTGCACTGCTGTTCCTTCAAATACACTCTGTTGCTCTGGACAGCATCATTTGCTAAATGACACTCTAATGTAATGGGACTGCGGGTAGAGCATCTGCAGAGTCATGAACATCTCTGTTCCGTCGACTGTCGGGGCTCTTTACTCCTGCTAACCGCAGTCTCCAAACAGGAAGCACATCATACAATAGCCATTTCCATAACAGAGCACTACAACCAGATCTAAAGATTGCACTGTCTGGTTCTCAAAGAAACATCAATAGAGGCCAGCTATGTTTAGCCTAGCCGCCACTGCTCCCCTTCACTCTCTAGGCTAGGCTAAGCTAGCTTGCTTCTGACATTTCCTTTCACCAAAATCAGCTGCAAAGAATTCAGTGCCAAACAGGCCCTGTATGCTTTCAGTATGTGGTAAATTCAGATGGGAGAGTTTTGAATGGAGATACATGGAGGGCTGGCTATGGGGAGGCCATAATTACACAAAAAAATAAACAAAACAGGGTGGCGAGAAGAGTCAATTCAGTTTACTAAGGTCCCACCAGTGAAGTGCTGTCGCTATCCTGCGGAGAACTCAGAGCTTCTGCCTCTGCTTAGGGATTCCACACTGACTACTCACAACATGTAAAATTACTTCCTGATTTCATGATATCTATGCCAAATTTACCTTTACCCTGCTCCTATTTATTTAATTTCTGCCTGACAGAATGTAACACATAATACTGTGTAGTTAAACGTCTGTAAATACCGGATGATTATATTTAATGATCCAAACGAAAGTGGCAGGGTATCTCAAAGGTAGAGAAACTCTTTTAAATGTTTTTTACGATGTTGGCAGTACGTTAAGCCAATGTAGAATCATTGCCACAATGCAGCAACAACATTGTGAGAACATCTGGTGGAGAGAGGAGGGACTGTGACTGCGTTCGGTAGGGACACTGCCTCTCCATCCACAGAGAAGCACGGTAGGTGGCATTTTAAAATCTAGGTCCCGAATCCAAATGCAGCTCTGGCTTTCTTCCCTGTTGCACAGGAAGTGCTGCTGATTGGCCAGACTGGGCCAAAACCCCTCCCACCTGGGCCCAGTCTGGCCAATCAGCAGCAGTTATTGTTCACTAGGAAAGAAAGCCAGAGCTGGATTCTGTTTGAACCTCTGATAACAGTCAGAAAATCCTATTGGATAACAACAACTAAGGTGACCACACCCACCTGCTTTGTAGACATCGTTGATTTGTCGGATTTCTGCGTTTGAGCGGGACGCCAGGATCTCGATCAGGCAGGCTTCATCAGTCCCAGCGCCCTGAGGGGCACAGAGGAGCGAAACGCTTTAGGGAAACAGCACAAAATGACCGACACGCGCGCACGTCTCCATGGAAACCTACACAGAGAATTATACACACCCACATGAGCACGTGACCACACCCACACCAGGTCATGTGCTTCAACTCTTACATACGCCACGCCTCATTCTTTTTGTATAAATGGTAACCTCGGGGAAACAAAACACAATACCCTCTTTAAAATTTTGGCTTGCTTAAAAAAAAGACATAGGAAACAAAGTCATTAAGCAGGTTTTTTTGCCTCCAAAATGTCAATTATTTGACCCCAGGTGTATGTAAGGGTTAAAATGCATTTTTGATTATTGCGCATCCTCGTTATGAGATGACAAATTCTCTCATCTCATTTCCAAATTTCTGTCAATTTCCCCCCTTTATCCAAACTGC
This sequence comes from Gymnothorax javanicus, assembly GCA_029692085.1. NCBI lineage: Eukaryota > Metazoa > Chordata > Actinopteri > Anguilliformes > Muraenidae > Gymnothorax > Gymnothorax javanicus. The sequence continues at coordinate 51,135,675 of CM056208.1, read as the reverse complement.
TATCCATCAAATCAGTTATTTCGCCAACGCTTTTTAATCCAGAGTGACGTACAGGTGGTTAGAGTGAGTCTCTCTACAGTAATGTGGGGTCAGGACCTTCACACACTGATCCTTTTGTGGCTACACTGGGACCTGAGCCAAGACCCATCTGACAGCCGGCCGAACCCCAGAATCAGCGATGTTTAAGACACTCGCCGGCCTGTAAGAGAAGCCACACCCACAGTATAATCCTACACTAATCACAGATAAGCCCACCTTGATGGCATCGTGAAGCTCGGAGGCGTCCAACTGCGCTGGAGTCTTCATCATCGCCAGCACCAGCCGCTCAAAGTTTCCAGAAAGTTCCGACTTCAGGTCTTTTATCAAATCCTAATTAGAAAAGGGCCTGTGAATTCACAAGCCTCACGCACAATTACTTTTCTTAAAAATACCCTCGGCTTAAAACATTTTAGGCCAGTTAAAACAAACACCGGTCAAGCGGAGTCCTAAACCAAATTCATTTTTTTATTAAGCCAAGAATCTCTTATTCAAAATTTAATTTAATCTTTGACTAGGCGTAATCTCTACTTAATCCTTAGAGCGCTGAATAAATTTTCCAAGGAAGTAAAAATGTAATTATCCTGAAAATACCCCTGCGGGAGCCCTTTTAAACAAGTTGACACATGACAGGTTTTCAACAACATCTGATTTTGATATCTTACATCAGTGGTTCCCAACCCAGTCCTCAAGGACCCCTGTCCGGCAGGTTTTTGTTGCTGCTTTACTTTTGCACACACTATCCATTTAAGCCCCAATGCACCTTCATGCACACCCTGTTCAGGTAGATCTTTTTCAACCAATCAGCATGAAGCCCTTAAATGGATCAGGTGCGAAAGAGTAGAGCTGGAGCAAAAACCTGCAGGGCAGGGGGTCCTTGAGGACTGGGTTGGGAACCACTGTCTTAGATCATTGGGCAAATATAGTTGCCTACAGCGCTCTAAGGGTTAACAAACTGGCCCATTGACTCCTCTCTCCTGCAGTTACCATGGGCAGAGCCAATAACCGAAGATAATGGGAGTTGTCGCAACACAGAGAAAACAGCCTCTGTAATAACATAAGCAAAACAGCTTTCAGACAAAACCAGCCAACCAGAAAAGGGCAAGGTCCTCGAATCGCTACCCCAGACAAGAAGCCCATAAAACAGCCACCATAAACACAACTGTTTAAGTTCAGAATTACTGAATCTTTTGCTTGGGAATGCAACTAAAGCCCTTATTCACCAAGGTAGCATTAAACTGATCAAAAAGTACAGCAAAGACATTGATAATACTGAAAATACTCAGAGTTTGACACGATTGTAGAAGTGATAGATTCGATTTGCTTTAACTTATGAAATTTTAAAAAAGGTATAAACTTCTCAGCAGCACCAAACTTGACCATTAGTGTAAACGTGAATACAAACAAACAAGAGTTTGATCACCCAGCTTTATAGTCAGGCAAGTTCTTACTGCTTTGAGCGGAAATTTAAGGGGTGACAGTTTTCAGCCTGTGTGTGGTTGGCAGCCCTATACATTTGTGGTTAGCATGTGACAAACTCTGCTTCAGACATTTGATTGGTCGATACCTTTCCGTAGGCCGTTTTGAAGGTCACCAGCAGAGGCACACGCTGTTTGCAGCTGCGACTTCCCAACAGATCGATGATGGCCTGCTCATCAGTGCCTGTGCAGACAAGAGCACATCCCACAATGCAGTTCATTATTTTAATATGTGCAAAAAGAACACAATACCAAGCGCAAACCCAAGTACACTGCATACAGGAAAGGCAAGAACAGTATCACACACTTCATAAGTGAGATGCAGGTCAGTAAAACTGTAAAACCCAAATGCAGCGTTGGCTTTCTTCCCTATTGCATGGTAAGTGCTGCTGATTGGCCAGACCGGGCCAAAACCCCTCCCATGTGGGAAGGGTTTTGCCCAAATCTGGCCAATCAGAAGCAATTATTGTTCAGTAGGAAATCAGTTAACCCCTTGCAAAGTGATGGAATCATTAGTCCCTTCACTCAGTTTGTATAAGTAGCACTGAAAGCGCATCAGTTTGGGTATTTGCATCCATAACTGCATCATAATGAAATTACAGCCCTTATAAAACCATCCAAATAGCTGAAAACTGCACTGTATACTGCTACAACCAGCACCAGCAGCTACGCCCTTAAATAGATCTGCAGCACACGGCTCTACAGGTGGGGCTTTACCCCACCGAACACAGCAGAGCTGCGGTATTTTTAGCCCGACACGGAAACGCCCACTGAAACACGAGACTGTCGACTGCGCCGGTTTTGTAAAACTGGACAGAGTGCAGAGCGCTGATGCTCACCGAATCCCTTCATGGCTTTACGCAGGACCTCCACGTCCTTCAGCGGGTCGGCTCCGGGGAAGTCCTTGATGGTCCCCCTGAAGCCCTTCTGAAGAAACAACCAGCCAACATGGCAAAGTCTCATTAGGATTAAACACAGGCAAACGTGAACACTGGCTAATATTCTGGCCACATTAGCAAATGTATTTGCCATCAGTTTTATGCCCCACACATGCTCAACCTTTAAACTGATGCTTCTTTCCACTGCACCAGCAAGGCAAAAACGTAACGCGTTGCTGAATACCCCCCGGCCTGTGCACATCTATGGGTCACAGAGTTACCACACCAAAATTGACAAAGCTGCCATTAATAGTTACTGAGTACTGGGCTGGACAAGATTTCCGCGATGAAGGTCACAGCGCTAAGGTCAAAGGTCAAATCCAGCAAAAAACATGACGGTGCACATCTATGGGTCATAGTGAGTTACCATAACAAATTTGGTGAAGCTGCGACAATTAGTTGCTGAGTACTGACCCGGACAAAGTCATGGACAGATGACAGACAGACAGACACGCAGGTGACGACAACACCCCTCTGGCCAAAAGTTGGCCGAGGGGTAAAAAACCATGTTACTGCCTGTGGATATCTTTAATGCAAGAAACTTACGTTCTCTTGCGTTATACACACTGTAAACTAAACCAAAATAAACCAAATAACATTTATTATAATACAGCGATTATTATAAATGGAAAGTTCTCTTGTATAATCATTTACTAGGAAACTGTCATTTAATTACAGTAATTTTCTCTTCAGAATCAAATGCAGTATTCCCTGAATGCAATGCACAGCTAATCAAAATGAAGCCATATTAAAATGGTCGTGTGCAGATACAGGGGAAGGATTAGGTTCGGACACCTGAAACAGCAGGTCTGTGGGGGGAAACTCCACACGAATACAGGATACAATCCCACAGTCGACACCTTCAGGTTTGGTTTAACGATGCTCGCTTTGTGCTGTAATTTTTCCGATGTGGTCACTTACGCTAATGGGCGGCACCGACGGAGCTCCTCCAAATCCCGGCATGGACGGATTGGTCGCTGGGACTCCCGGGTAGCGGGGCATTGGCTGGCCCGGGGTGGGGCCGGAGGGATAGCCTGGCGCTTGGGGCATGGCGCCCCCTGGCTGCGGGTACATGCCATAAGGCTGTTGGTTAGGAGGGGGAGCACCGAAGCCGGCTGGCTGCGGGGTGGGGTACACACCGGGCGCTTGGGGGAACATGGACGGGTTTGGGGCAAACCCTCCCACTGCGGCCGAGATCTGGTTTGCCTGCGGCGGCGAGAGACAGTGCGGACCAATAACAAGAGCTCATGCACACAAACACAGAGAGAGAGAGAGAACGGCGATAACAGGCGGGTCGGATTAATGCTACGACAGTGTCAGAGATGAGGGGCTTGTTCAGGCACGGTTACAGGGATGACAACATTCCAGAACAGGAAATTAACAAGCGCCATCGCCAAGAAGGAAAATTACTTACAGCAACTGAGCTAACAAACGAATGTTAAGATTGGCCATTAGCGTTACACTGAAGCTAAAGCAGAAGAGAGCGGATAGAAATGGCACTAGACGTGTGAAAAAACTGCAATTATTTTGCTTTTTAAAGCGAGTAAAATGTATGTTCAAAGCATAGGTAAATTACCGAACGACAGAGCTGCTACGATAACTGCACACTGAGCAGGAATGATTTTCAGCACATCTTTTACGGTATTGTACCAGTAAAATGTTAGACTTACCAATGCATTCATATCGGTGGGATTGAACCCAGGGTTGGTCAGATTGTCCACACCGATGGAGGGCATTCCACCAGGCGCCCCTCCCCAGCCACCTAAAAGAAAGACCATGCTCTCAACATCCAAGATTCACTGCTGTGCCGACATGCAAACGGTTAATCCCGCCTCATGAGGTTATCTGCTCACCCAACGACCATTTTATTTAAAGCTGCTTAACGCCAGTCACACCTGCAGGAGTACAGGAGTTGGGAGAGTTTGCCAACCCTCAGCAGGGGACCCTCTCGCAGCACCACTGTGCACTCGGACCTAGCATCTCAGTCCAGTAATCACAGGGCAGTGAGGTTCTACAGACTTCTACACAGATCGTGACAAACTGAATACGGACCACGCTTTGTGCACGGAGACGCTGAAATGCTGAACTATGGCAGAGTGAGCTTGTGAAAGGAAAAATCATTCATTCAGTCAATAAAAACTCACTCCCATAGTTCTTTGGCCAATTTTTTTTTTCACATTTTTTTTTTTTTTATTTGCTGGGCTGTAACAGAATAGGTTCTTGATTTTTCCGCAGTCCCTGAAACTGCATGACACAAGCAATCAAGTCGAATCCAACCTCCACATACACCGTTTCCTTGGTAATGCAGTCGCATGCTCGTTCCAAAGTACTAGGTAGCCCCTGTTTTTGTGATGTGTGCCTGAAACAGTCCATCAAAAGTCTGCTTGTTGTGGTGAGGCAATGCATTACTTAATCTTTCGGAAATAACCGCGCAGAACTCACATTCGTAAGCGTGCGGCGGTTCCTCCATTCCGGACAGGAGAGAAGCACTGCGCTCGAGCGGAGTGACTCAGGTTTGTAAGCCTGCATTGGTGCAGACTCACTGTGGAGGGTTTTATAACCCAATGACACTCCGCACTAATTGGTTTGGAATGACACTGAATCTGACGAATCCTCACGCGTGACGCTTAAACTGGGGGGGTCGGCTGAGGGAAGAGGGCTGGTCTGATAAAGGCCAGTGCTTTGCTACAGCATTACGATTCTCCCTCAGGGAAACCGAGAGGTCAAACACAAACCATGACAAACAGCCCCAGACCAAGGAGGGCCCGCACACCTCTAGCTCTGCAGTGTGTAACCTCCACTTGATTCAAAACAGGCGAGTGACAGTTACAGCTCACGATTATAAACACATTAAAAATTTATATTACACACGCTTACTGAGCACTGAGGATCAACACATGCGGGCACACACACACACACACACACACACTTAACTCTACACTTTCTGAGATCCAGTTCCTTCTAAAAACCAAAGCATTATGCAAATTTTGTATTGCAGATGAGAAATTGCAAGCTCATGGTGAAATGAAACGTTTGTCACAGCCTGTGATTCCTGTGTGGAAATGCTGGTCATGCGCGTCATGACTCACTGCTTTAGGAGAAATTTTTCCAGTCCATTTTTCCGTCAGGCCATCAACTTCTGCAGCTAAAGGTTTACGAAAGTTCTGTGCAGCCGTGTGATTTTATGGTTTAGAGGAGGCGCTGAAAGGGCGAGGAGGAGCACAGCGCTCAGTACAGTGGAGTCCGGTATGATTCATAAAGGGCCAGTGAGAGAGCCAGTGTACATATAAGCCCAGCACTGTGGCACCCGATTTAACTACTGACCGAATCACAATCTTTAGTCGAGTAATAACAAGCATCTCAGCTCCGAGCTAGAAGAATACTGGCAGCCACAAAGGCTAATTCCAGATAACATCAGACAAGCCGGGCTCACAGAAAAGGTTGAATCATGTGACCAGCCCTGCTCCAGTACAGCCGCAGTCGCAGCTGGCCTTTGTCAAACTCAGCACTTGATTGATCAAGTAATGCAGCTGATTACACAGTTAACACACCTCGCCTGCTTTCTTAAGTCTGCAATGGGTGGTGGTTGCAAAAACCAGCACATATTTCAGTGCTCCAGGACTACGACAGGCCATGACGGGTCACGCAACTTACCGGCAGGGGGCATGGAGGGGTAACTGCCGGGCTGGGGTGGATAGGCTCCAGGCTGAGGAGGATAGCCACCGGGTTGGGGAGGGTAGGCCCCGGGCTGGGGTGGGTAGCCCCCTTGTTGAGGCGGGTAGCCCCCTTGCTGGGGTGGGTAAGCTCCCGGTTGGGGTGGATAGGCTCCGGGTTGGGGTGGGTAACCGCCGGGCTGTGGAGGGTAGCCTGGATAGCTCATTTTTGAGGCGGGACCTGAAATGAACGAATTGAACACCATTTAACCCCTATGCGCCTATTGTTGCTCAATGATATAAGATATCAAAATCAAAGCTGTTGAAAACCTATCAGGTGGTGACTTGTTTAAAAGAGCTCCCCCTGCGGGAGCTCTTTTAAACAAATCCCACATCACAGGTTTTCAACAGCACAAGATAATTAAATTTATATATTTTTTTAAATTTATTTCAGCACTCTAAGGGTTAACATGAGGAGGTCAACTGAGAATATTGTTTCTGTTCCTCCGAGCTCACCCTGGGAGAAACGCCAGATACAACAGTCATAAGAGGAGAGAGGGAAGGGAGAGAACAAGATAGAGCGAGAGAGAGAAAGATGGTAAAGCCCCTGGAGTCTTTTTCTGAAAGAGGACATTGCTTAAGAGCTGGGTTGATGGCATTGCTCAAGAGCTCTTTCAGTTTCAGCGAGGGATATACCTAGTAGCCATTGTCATTGGTTTTAGGGGACCTAAAACTAATATAAGGTAGTCATGCAAACTGAATTCTTCAAAATATCAGCTGCCACACCATTACAATTTAAAAAAATAAACAAACAACTTTAGCGATGAAAACAGAATGTAGGCTGTTTCACTGGAGAGTAGACTACATTCCCCATAATACAATTAGCATAGCTCTCACAAACACAGGGTGCATACTGAAAGCCACTTCGCTCAGTGGGAGCGGACTGACGTCAAAACTCAACAGCAGTTTCAAGTCAAGACATTTTTTGTGCATTAAGACACTGCACACATGCAAATTCTTCTCCCAATGTAGTTAGCCTGAACTCACTTAATTAGAGAAGGAATGTCAAATAATACCATCTCTGATTCAATATGATCATCTGGTTCATAATGTCACACATTTCTAAAATAACTTAATTTTTCTTACAGCTACTGAGAGAGAAACACTGAGGTCCTGAACTTCAGTTCCTATAAGAGCAAGGGCAAAATACTGCTTATTCTGCAACAACAAATTATACTTTTCATGACAAAATGTGCACATCATTGAGCCTATTCAAGACATCAGCATTGTTGTATGATACCAAATAAACACTTTGCACACCCACTTCATCATACAGCAATGACCATAGAATGTCCAGTGACCCAAGAGGGCACAAGGCTTCTTCAAATACATTCTAGTTTTTAAGTCATATAGCTTCAATCACCATTACTTTCAGGTTTGCAGTGTGTTAAGGTCATAATCATTCTCAAATTAAAACCTCACAAGGAAATTGTCACCGGCCCAGCAGTCCTGGGGTTAGTTTCCCGAAATCACAGATGCTAACTTGCATAGTTGGGTCCATTGACTGTGAATGGATGAACTACGTAAGTTGCTAACTTAGTTAGCAACTACGCTTTTGGGAAACGCGCCCCTGGCCAGCACTGATAGGAAGATTCTTTGCAGAGTTCAGCATGTCGTTCTTATCTGGTTCCAGCACCAGAGGCCATATGACATGTTAGTTTTAACTCCGCCAGCGATGGGACAGTGTCAGCCAGGCTGCATTAGCATTAGCGGATTTGAGTGAAGTCCATCTGTCATTGCCTGCGTTTTTCCTTTTCGTAAGATTAAACGGCAGCTCACGACAGCAAATCACGCTTGAAATACAAGTTCTGTTCTCCGCCCCATGTATTCACAATGTTTGCACAGGATAAAAACGATCCAAATTTCTGAAGAAACGTCAGTGTGTTCCTTTTACCCCAGGCCTAAAATAATTCGTGGAAAAAAGATAATTATAGCTGCTGCGCAGCAATGGTCCGGGCTGGGCAATTTTAGGCAATTCTGATCAACAAGCAGAGTGTAGGAAGATGAAAAAAAGGTGGCATTCTAATGTGCATTTTACATCAGTTGAGACTTGAACTCACAATCTTCAACACCAAGAAACATTCTCTATCTCACTGAGCTAACTGGCAAATGGAAATGTCACATGTAGCTTCACAGATTGACTAAGCCAGTCACCTGTGTGCAAGACAGCAGCTGTTAGCGTGTAAAGCATTGATCTTCAACATTGTTCCTGGGGACCCACTGTGTATGCTGGCTTTTGTTCCAACCACAGTTGTAATTGCAGGATTTTAACGAGATGTTCATTTGTCTTAATTAAGAGTATTTAATGTTTAGAGCAGTTATTTGCCCTCTTAATTCACAAGATAACAGAAATATCAATGTTTGCCATCCAGAATATAAAAAAACACCATACCCACATTGCTATGCATTGGAAATAACAGCATAAAATGACAGAAAACAATGTGACCAATCAAATTAAAGATGTACTTGGCTCCTAATTGGTGAAAACTAATTGGCACATCAAAACAAATTTATTCGACAAGCAAATGGTAAAGAGTCAAACCAGTTTTGTGTTATATTAATCTAATTAAGTTCACCCGGAGCCTGTACCATAAAGCTGGATTTCGGCTTAGCGAGGTAACTTCAGGGTTAACCCTGGGTTTACTGTACCACGAAGGTGGTTTACTTTTTTATCGGGGTACGTTGCCATGGTAACATATGCAGAACACCTAACCTGCTCCGGAGCAGGTTATGTTCAAGATTAGAGCTCAGCAGGTGTAAAAGCCCCACCTAATGATCAATCAGTTCTCTTGGAAAATGGCCTGTCCATGATGAGAACCCAGTGGATCTCATTACACAACTTGTGCGAAGAGCGCTGGGGTTGCATCTGAAATAATAAGGCTAAAATTACATGCCATAACGACAAATTTCATAAACACATAAATATTACTATAGTCAGATCTACTCGTGCCGTTATGGTGGGGAAGTAATATTATAATCCCACTAATTTATGCATTGACATAGTCGGCGATTTTTTGGCAGCATTCCTTGCGGCTTTAGGCAGCTGCAACGGTGTTGCTTTTTGCCTGGATGACGGATTTATATTCCTCCTATTTATTTAAGATTATTGTCTTCTCCTCCGTTGTTAAGTATGCGGCTCGGGTGAATTTTTCCATGTCTGCGATTGGTTGTATGCAGCAAACACCGCCCTCTTTATATGATCGCGCACAGATCTAGACTGGAAAACCCTGGGTTCAATTAGCAAGTTGATAACCGGCTTCATGGCACCGAAAATCAGATTGCAGATGTCTGGTTAAGTGAAGCCAGATAACTAGGAGAAACCCCGGGTATGTTAATGCAGCTTTATGGTACAGGCCCCTGAAGTTTTTTGAAAGAACTTGAAACAGTTGTGTCACTCAGCCTAATTTGGGGTTTACCGAGTTCCTCAGTGTCTAATTTGATCCATTTCAAATGTTACAATGCTTGAAATTTCTTGCAGCATAGAAATAAAACCACAATCTTCAAGGGTATTTTATTCTTCATAGCATGTATGGATGTTTCTATGTAACAATTGGCTAGAAACAGTAAGTAATAATGCTAAACATGAAAAACACCTAATTAAGACATTAGCAGCTTGTTAAAATCCTGCGATTACAATTGTGGTTGGAACAAAAACCAGCATACACAGTGGGTCCCCAGGAACGGCGTTGAAAACCACTGGTGTAAAGGCAAATTTCAAACGGCTGTCAAATGTTCAGTTATTAAGACAAAAATCCAAAAAAATACAAATTGCATCTAGACAGCATGGAGATGTTGATAATTTGTTTTTAAAAATGATTTATTGGCTCCATAAGTGAAAAAATGATTTTTAAAAATGCCATTTTTGCATTGACTCCTACTGTTCGCATGACAGTGAAATTCAAAATGATGTGAAAAAATTCAGTTTTTGAGATAAAATTCTGATATTTTCAAAAAATCATCTAACATGACTCCAAAATTTTGTCGTTTTTTTAATGAACATTGAAAATGTATTTAGCAAGAATTTGCAAGTATAGTTTTACAATACCATTTACAGTCAAACATTTTGATGCACTGTAAGCTAAATTTTCGATAAATCAAAAATCTGTGTGGACCGTTTGTGTAGGACAGTCTGAAGATGCTCTGTAGCAAGTTTGGTGCCAATTGAGCAAAAATTGTGGGAGGAGATAGGTTTAGTAAGTTTTACATTTTTAAAAAAAAACAGAGTGATGGACTTCATAATTTGCAATAGGTTTAAATGGACAAAAGTTTCTTCAGTATTGGGGATACATTTTGGAGAAAATTGCAAATCTGTAGCGCATATGGTTGATTTGTTGTGAATTTTCAAAATTTTGAACTTCAGAGGCTTGCAGTAGCGCCACCATCAGGACTATTGGCCTGTTTTTGCAGCTGAGGCAGTCTGGCGTGGGACTGGACCTTTGTGCAAAGTTTGGTGATTTTTCGCCCATGGGAAGTAGGATTTCCTCGGAAGAAGAAGAAAGAAAGAAAGAACATGCAGCAAAACAATAGGGTCCTGGCAACTTAGGCTACCCGGCCCCTAATGATGGTGATGATTAATTGCAATCATATACCTCCATGCATTTGAGGTAAAACGTTACCTACAGCTTAACTGCGCGTGACCTAACGTGACACGAGACGAACCGCCGATTTCACAGCACAATCCACCATCCATGCAAAGGCTTATTTTCCATAATCGAGATTATTCAAATGACAGACCAGGAGACAATATATGCGCCCGTCAGCAACGCAAAGCGAAGCGTTAACCAAGATTAAATCTACCAACTGTACCAAATATAGACAGCTACAAGAGTGCAGCACAGCCGTTATTGAGCTAAAGAAAAATCAACTAGAATTTTAATATGAAGCTACCCAAGTATCTATCCGACTCTTAACGTTGTACGAGGAACCCAAGATTACCTGAGGTATGCAGCCAAATTTCAATTATCTTTAGTCAGATGTCCAATTGTCACAAAGTTACAAGTAACGTAAAGCTCGGATAACATAGGCCTGAATTAATTACTAAAAGCGTAAGTCCGAACTAATCTTAAGTAGCTACCAGAACACTAGATTAATTTTCATAACCAGGTCGGGCGGGAATTCCAGTTACGTACAGTCTGATTGTCTTACAATTACAGTTAGGTACAATCTGATTGGCTGAAGTGTGGCTCGGAGCGGAAGCGGTACCACAACTTGGTTAAGAAGTTAGCACGCCACCAGGACAGCTACTAACTAGCTGGCTAACTTTGTCAACTAGGTTTAGAAACGAGCCATGTTGCTAAGTAACGTTACCGACTTCATTAACATTGCGCAAGTTAGCTGCCCAGCTATCTTACATTTTTAGCTAGTCTTACAAATATACATAAAAAAAATACTTTCTAGCCAGCGACTCTGCCACTTTTACCAAGACTAAAGCCATAGATACTAACTCGCTAACCTTAACTAGCTGGCTGGCTGGTCGACTAGGGCCCACAGGCGCGTCAGAGATGAGTGAAATTTAACGTTAACCTGAACGTTAAGCTGCTTCACACCGGACGCGTAACGAATTTTTCGCAGGACAGATTACATTCAAAGTCAATGCAAAGACGTGAATGTCTTTGCATTGACTTTGAATGTAATCTGTCCTGCGAAAAATTCGTTTCGCGTCCGGTGTGAAAGCAGCTTTACTCCGTGTCTGGCTGGGTGACTTGGTGAAGATGGCTGTGCTGCGAGACCCTGCAGTGCACCAGACTGTGCCTCCCGATGTGACCATCAGCCAAAACAACTAACGTTAAACCGCTACAGTACTAGCGATGAGCTAACGTGTTTAACTAGCTAGCAGAAGGCACTAAATATGGCGAGCTAACTAGCATTACATTTAGTGCGCTAGCCCACTCAGATGAGAAGATACCAGAGTAGCTCATGTTATATTACATTAGCTAACTGCTCACTAAGCTACTTTTCAAGATGGGTAAGGTTAGCTAGTAAGCCAAACTAATCATATGAACTCAGGCTAACTGCAATGTAGCTGGCTGAACTCATAATTCGGAGGGATAAACAAAAACACATTTCCCGTTTTAGCCAACAAGTTCGCGATCGAATCTGAGAAAAAATAGCCCAGCAAATTATTATATAAGCGTGCGATTATCATAAACTATCTACAGTCAAAACATGTTGTCAGAGCCATTTGGGGACACTTTTTCCATGTATGTAAGTAACTTACCTGAACCGTGTAAATTAGCGAGTAAAGACGTCCAAGAAAAGGTGTATTCGGGCCCAGAGGAGTTAGTGTTCTCAGGAAGTACACATAGCTAGCCCTAGCCTGTAAGATAATATGTATTTTTCTAAAGTGGGCGGGTCGCATAGTTTCCACTGAATTACACACCCATGTCCACGACTGTCTGTCAGCGCAAAACACAGAGAAGCTTCACACACGGAACACGCAGTCCGCGGTGCGGTGACTCAGCACGACCGGGTGAAAAGGAAAATCTGAGTTTTCGCTAATAATAAAGTTTGGAAACATACGGATTGTTGGGCAGGGCTAATCTGCTAAAAACATTCTGCTGAAAATTCGCTTATACAAATTCTTCTCTTTTTTCGTCAACTCAACTAGATATTGAAAGATATACATCTCAAGAATAACTGGTGAAAATTTCATCACAATATATTGAGAAATAAAGAAATTATGAAGGAAAGTGTAGATGGTTGTAGTTTTTCAGCAGAATGTTTTCAGCAGATTAGCCCTACCCCGGAATGTTCAGCAGCGATAGCGGTAAAGCCGTAAAGATGAAGAAGTAAAGCTATTCTGCCATTTACAGTGGACTGCTTCTTCAAACTCACTTGAGTTCAGCACGATTTCACATTAGTCGGGCTATATTTTCGATCTTCAGTTGTAATGGGCAACGACAAAACTCAGCTGCGCACATTTAAACTGCTCTATTCATTAATAGACGGCCTGCTGATACCATAGAAAGGCAAAAGCAGGTCGCCATCGAAAGGTTCTCTCCTGCAGTTAGCGTTGGCCTAAGGAACAAATACAGACCTAGTGAAAATCACTAACAATTACGTTCATAATCATAGATATCAACCTTTAAACTTTTTTTTAACAAATCACAGAAATACTATCAAATAGCCATACAGCAACCACCAACCAGCCATACAGCAACCACCAACCATTTTATATCCCAAAATAATGAGATACGTGTAAAGCGCGATTAAAATAATAGGTGAAAACTGTGGACTCAATTAGTGTATCTTATTAGATATTTCAGATTCAATGTGTTCATTAATTATTTTGTGCTGTTTGTTTATTAATAGGTTACAACAGTTTAAGCAGGAAGTCAGCCAACTTGGATCAATCTAAGTGATGGAAAACCGTTGTCATGAGCCTGTATGACTCATTCCATCCCCGAGGGAATCCCTCCCATAATACGATTACCATACATTTTGTGACGTGACGTAATTCTTCAAAAAGAACAATGATAGGTGTTGTCGATTATTGAGCGCGTACGTTTAAAAAAGGCCCGATTCTCAGGCACAGCTTTGCACTTTCAACCCTGGCCTTATAGCCAACTATTATGTACAGCATTATTTGCAGATTTGCAATCAGCCCACAAAGGACAATCTTCAGCCAAGGGAATAGTGGCATTTTTTCTCTCTCTCTCTCGGCGCTAACAGTGGCTGCGAGCGCACTAATTTGACTTGCGCTTTGTTTCATCAATTTCCCTCCCAAAGGGAAGTTTGTTTGTGTATTGGAACCTGCCAACCACATCCATTAGTGACTGCACTGCCAACTTTCTGATGCTAAGTGTAATGTCAAAAGGAGAGACTATCGTTGAAATTTGCCTAAGCTATTCCGACATGGTCGAGGACTTCCACTTATAATATGAAAACGGCTTATGTATTAACATTAGCGGTGCATGTACACCTCATATATACAAACCCCAAATCCAATGAAGTTGGGACGTTGTCTAAAACGTGAATAAAAAGAGAATGCAATGATTTGAAAATCTCGTAAACCCACATTTTATTCACAATTGAACATAAATAACATATTAGATGTTGAAAGTGAGAGATTTTACCATTTCATGAGAAATACTGGCTCATGTTGAATTTGATAGCAGCAACACATCTCAAAAAAGTTGGGACAGGGCCATGTCTACCATTGTGTAGCTTCCCCTCTAATTTTAAAAACAGTCTGAACGTCTGGGAAGTGGGGAGACCAATTGCTGGAGTTTTGGAAAAGGGATGTTGTCCCACTCTTGTCTGATGTAGGATTCTAGCTGCTCAACTGCCCTGGGTCTTCTAAGCCAGATTTTTATTTTATGATGCACCACATGTTCTCTACAGTTGAAAAGTCTGGACTGCACGCAGACCATTTCAGCACCCGGACTCTTCTACAGCGAAGACATGCTGTTGTGATGGATGCAGTATGTGTGTTAGCATTGTCTTGCTGAAATTTGCAAGGCTTTCCCTGAAAGAGACATTGTTGTGAAACCTCTACGTACTTTTCAGCATTGATAATGCCTATCCTGGTGTGTAAGCTGCCCATGCCATAGGCACTAATGCAACCCCATACCATGAGAGGTGCAAGCTTTTGAACTGAGCCCTGACAACGAGCTGGATGGTCTCTCTCCTCTTTAGTCCGCACGACACGGCGTCTGTGGTTTCCAAAAAGAATTTCAAATTTTGATTCATCTGACCGCAGAACAGTTTTCTATTTTGCCTCAGTACATTTTAAATGAGCTTTGGCCCAGAGAAGATGGCGGCATTTCTGGATCATGTTTACATATAGCTTCGTCTTTGCATGATATAGCTTTAGCTTGCATTAATATATTGCATGGCGAACTGTGTTCACAGACATTGATTTCTGGAAGTGCTCCTAAGCCCTTGCAGTGTATTCCAGTGCAGAATTATGCCTGTTTTTAATGCCGTGCTGCCTGAGGGCCCAAAGATCACAAGCATCCAATATTGACCTTCAGCCTTGAGCACAGAGATCTCTCCCGATTCTCTGAATCTTTTTATGATATTATGTCGTGTAGATGATGGGATATTCAAAATCTTTGCAATTTTACATAGAGGAACATTTTTCTGAAATTGTTCCACAATTTTTAGACTCAGTTTTCCGCAGATTGGTGAGCCTCTGCCCATCTTTACTTCTGAGAGACTCTGCCTCTCTAAAATGCTCTTTTTATACCCAGTCATGTTACTGACCTGTTGCCAATTAACCTAATTAGTTGTAAAATGCTCCTTCAGTTGTTTTTTATTCGTACCTTTCAGTTTTCCAGCCTTTTGTTGCCCCAGTCCCAATTTTTTTGAGATGTGTTGCTGTCATCAAATTCAAAATGAGCTAATATGTTTCATGGTAAAATGTCTCACTTTCAACATATGATATGTTGTCTATGTTCTATGGTGAATTAAATGTGGGTTTATGAGATTTGCTAATCATTGGATTCTGTTTTTATTTACGTTTTACACAACTTCCCAACTTCATTGGAATTGGGGTTTGTACATGGCCTCTTTCAGACCAGGGCCAAATGGGCAAAATTCTACCTGTTTTTGACTAAGATAACACACCAGCTCAGTAAATGCCATAAAATCATTGAAAGTTTTATTTTTAAACTTGAGAACTGGGGGACTTACACTTATTTTAAACGACATATGCATGCAAAATATTTAAAAATAAATCATCAAAATTCAAATTTTGAAGATTTTTGTTTTTGAGCAACAGTAGGTAGGGAGGAAATGACACTTGTCTGGAGCACATACAAACTATATTTTAGCTCTAAAGATATGGTAAGAAAAAAAAAGTATGCTGACATCACTGACCATTAAAATTCTACAGTGGTTCGTCAAAAACATAGACAAGAGCCAATATTTGCCTATTGCTTATGAGGTATCACAGAAAGCCCTGTAACTCGAACACAGAAAGGCCAGGAATATGGTTCAATGTTTTTTTTTTTTTTTTTTTCCTTTTTTAACTAGCAAGAGCACTTGTGAAAATCTAGTAAGCTAGTAATACCTCTAGGGGGCGTTGGATCTGCAAGGGTTTTAGAAAGGAAACTACTTAATTTGAGTCCATCCTTATTTGTAAATAGTGCTGTAAAAAATTTTGTATCTTGCAATCTACAAGTGGCACAGAAGGATATGAAAAAGGCAATCCAAGCTCAGACAGACAATAATTATTTAGTGCACACAGCTTGTATTACTGCAGGCAACTGAATCACTTGCTTGTTGGAGACTCAAGCTTGTCAGTACCTGGTGTGGCAGCTGGCAGCTATTGCCCTGTGAGGGACGTCTAATCATGTGACTGGATGCTGTGCTTACCTAAGCTGAGGTGGTTGGGTGTTGTGTGTTCTTCCGGTCACTTGCCTGGATGAATGCTGATCACATGGTTAGATGATCTTCAGCCTTGGGCGCACACTGATGGGCTACTGCAGGTTCGCGAGTTGGTCCATGCTCTGTGGCTTCTCTCCAGCAAAACCCCACAGGTTAAAGTTTTTTAAATGAAAAATAATTATTTTGATTCAGGTTAAAGACTAACATACTGTACATAAATCACACAATGCACAGATAACTTTCAATTGGACTGTTCTTCAAGGAATGTTCCTCCTTTTGGAAATGCCACACCCAAAAAAGTTGGGATACAGTGTAAAATGTTAATATAACCACAATGCTATGATTTACAGATCATTTAAGCTCTATATTTAATTGAAATTTGCACAAAGACGAAATATCAGATGTTGAAACTGAGAAATTTTATTGTTTTTTCAAAAATATGAGCTCATATTGAATTTGATGCCAGCTACACATTTCAAAAAAGGGATGAGAGTGTATTTACCACTGTACTGCATCACCTCTTTCTTCCAGAACACTCCGTATGTGTTTGGGAATTGAAGACACCAGACACCAGTCGTTATTTTGCGCCCGTATTTCCAATTGATGTTGTCTTTTTTGCAGTGGTCATCATGATAAGTCTGGGGTTGTGGTATTTCTGTAGATGGCTGAAAGGTTTTAGGTCTCATAAACCGCTGGAATAATTTACCACTCTCCCTTGGAGGCCATATTGTAACAGTCAATATGTCAATTTAACCAGAATCAACTACCTCTTCTCAATGACCCCTGTCCAGCTAACACCCCACTGGTTCAATACTTTGACTGACTAATCAGCAAATTCTACTGGAAAAACAAACAAACAAGAGTCAAACTAGCAACACTACAGAAAAGCAAACAGCTCAGAGGTTTAAATGCTCCAAATTTTCTCCATAGTTACTCAGCTAATCAACTACAATACATCATAAAATGGATTCACTCAAACATGCACCAAGACCCAAGGGTAGAAATTGAAGAGATTGCAACGAGCTCTCAGTTGAAGATTTACTGTTTCTTTCCGCAACGATAAAAACTAACTGCTCCAAGAACACAGACATTTTGACAACTCTGGAAGCTGGGTGGAAAATCTCTAAGACTACCAATCTCTCTCTCATGATGTAAATTCATCCCAATCAGGAACAACCCAGACTTTGTAATCAACAAATGCATCTTCTCTTTTACTTCATTGAAAATCAAAGGATTCACTCACTTAGAAAATTTGTTTGAAAACAATACCATTTTAATGCTCTATGAATTAATTCAGACAGTTTGACTTTACTCACGAACACTTTTTATACAACTCAAAACTCCACAACTCAAAACTGGTATCATACATAATAACTTGTGACCACCACCACGAGTTAAAAAAAACCTATTGGCAATATCAACATCCAAGAAACCGCTGTCAAAATTATACAGACTCATCACATGACCTGAGGACTCCACCGTATAGGTCTGCATCACAGAATGGGAAATACTGTAGATCTATCGATCAATATTGATGTAACCTTCTGGAAACAAATTTGCAGTAACACCCTCTCAATGACTTGAAACTCCAGATTACAGGTCATTCGATTTAAGATCGTACACAGAACACATGACTCAGCATAGAATGCACTCAATGGGTTTCACACTGATGTACGTCCTCAATGCACCTTCTACACCACAGACAACTACTTTCACTCAGTAAGGCTTCGTACACCAACCTGAAACTTCTGAAACTTCTGGAAAAACATAAAAATCATAATCTCCCAAATCTTGGGCCACAGTATCCCACTGTCTCCTTCCCTTTGCCTCTGAGGTAATGCTTTATCTTCACTAAATTAAATTAATTTTAAGAGCTACATTTTGTTCTACTCACATTGTTTTGGTCTTGTATTAAAATACATTGAACGATCTGAAACATTTAAATATGTCAAATAGGCAAAATTAGAAGGAATCGGGATGTGGTCATATACTTTTTCATGACACTGTGCAGTGAGAGAGAGGCTGGGACAATCCCTGCTCCTGAGGTGTTTGATAATGTTCCATTTGAAAACCAACAACTTTCTTATACTGGAAAAAAGTAATAATGAATTCTGCATTGCCAGTGACAAGCATCTGTACCATTTCAGGCAATTTTTGCCCATAGCTTTCGAGAATATTGGTGTCACTTTGACTTGCCTTGGAGCAGAGAAAGGAAATGCATAATGCTTAGTTCCCACTGTCGTGCGCTCCATTACAAACGCCACGATTGGCCATTCGTAGCTGATTGTGGAACTTCCCAGAAATTTCAGGTTTGGATACGAGGTGATGCGATGATCACATGTGACAATTAATTGTGTTGATCGTAGGAAATTTTTAAACCATCCAAAACTTTTCTACAATCAACACGATTGCCACGACTGACCTCAAGATCTGATAAGATCTGATACGATCACCACGATTACTCCATGATTAAGACCACGATTTCAATCGTGCCGCAAATTGTGATAGTGGGAACCTAGCATTATGATGAGGGATCGATCAGCTTTTATCTTTTTTAAGTGACCAGGGCCATCACAAATGATTCTGGTCACCTGGCAGGAGTATTACACCGAGTCCCCAATTTCTTTAATAAAACACATGGAGACCATCTCTAAGTTAGGCCTCTGTGGTGTCGGACCCTGGGTGCAGCAAATCTGTTCTCTGGAGGCAGTGCTGGCAGATGAACAATTTCTGTTGCAGGAAATACTCAGAAATCAAGCGGAGATGCATTTACGTCGCTCACAGGCAGCAATTCAATGAGTCCGCAAATTAAAACATTGGCTTTTGCTCTTGACGACAAATCCTCCAGACTTATTGAGTCACAAAGCAGATTTACTGAAACAGGTTTCTTGTAACAGGAATGTGGAACGAACATGAGAGAGCGTCTCCTGTAAAACAAAATCTTCACCTGTGAAGTGAAAAGTGTCTGAAAAAAGAAGATAAATGTACAAATCATGTAAATGGAAAATGTTAAAACATAAGATTCAATATTTTTTGCAACTGCAGACCTAACCTCAGTATTGAACAAGAATAACTGTGCAATCCTGCCCTCACCTGGCAATACAGTGCAATCGTAACTTCAGTGCAACCAAAGTTCAACCTACTATGGTTCCACGTTATCAATCACTGCTCAAGTTTCCAATAAGAAACACGTTCATTAGATAATCTGGGCAAAAATAAATAAGCAGCTATAATTAAAACCAATCTGCTGAGCAGCTTTTAAGGGTTTATTGTGGCAAACCACATCTACCCTCAGTTCTAATACAAAAATACCAGATGGAACAGTACAGTTAACATGCAATACATGCAAACAATTAAAAATAAATCTTTGCTTGAAGTTATTTATTTAAAATCTAAAATCCACATAACATAGAATGAATGTTTACATGCCATTAAACAAAACAAACTCCATTCTGGGAAGAAATGTTCAGAGGCACATAACCAGACAAAGACACTTGACTGCACCTAGCTGAACACTACAGAATCTCACCCAGTACTGCACAAGCCCACTGTGGACCTCTGCTTGGTCAAAAGGAAAGATTTAAAAATGAGATCTGATAGGGAAATGCCCAGCATGTCAAACACTGCCTCCGTGCCATGTATCTAAGGAAGAGGCTGAGACAGAAATAGTCCCCTGAAAAGCAGAAGTGAGTCACTAGGTGAAAGCATAGACTGCTCAGGGTGAAAGTTAAAGTCCCATTCTATATGATTGGTATGTTTCGCTCAACTGCGCCCCCTGCAGTTGTGGAGTCCAACCACTGTCGTAAATACAAGTCGCTCCTTGACCCACCCCACCCTCACTTCCCACCCTCATGTAAAGCAGAACATGAGCATTTGTTGACAAGCTGAGGGATTTGGAGTCAGTAAAAACTGTCAACATCAAAATCCAAATAACCATATTGACTGACAAAGAGTAATATTACAGAATTTTACACAAATATGACTTTTCAAAGTTTTATTTACAGCGACATTGCAGATAAACACTAACACAGTGAATTTGAAGTGTGTGTAATCAAATAAAATATTGTCGGCAACACGATTAAACATAATACACATTGGACAGTGTAAATAATAACAAACTACCTGAGATAATGTTTAGTTAACATTACTACATTACATTAATGCCCATTACTACCAAGTCATATGTGACCTAATCACTTTTTGTATGACTGCTTTATACTAACTGGATCAGTACAATGCAGGACTGGCAATATGGGATCTCATATGCTTTTCGGAGGATAAAAAGAAGTGGCGGTCATGAAGTACTTTTAAAAATGCACAGAAATTGAAAACACTAACCTAGCTATCTAGCTACAGATTCTCCTTGATAATAAATCGAAAATTGCTTCTTTGTATCTTCCAAAAAGCATAATAGGTCCACTTCAATATAAATTCCATTGCCAGTCCTGTGTTGAACTGATCCGGTTTAGTAGTATAAAGCAGCCAGACAAAAACTGGATAGCACGCTCGTATAGGTAATTGCCGATTGAAACTCAGATGTTGGAAAAAAAAAACAAAAAACAGCCATGCAATAGTGGAGATATTCAGGTGAGGGTTGGTATAATTCTCTCAAGCCTGCATGTGAAACCAACCGCGATTCAGTGCTGAATGCCATGATTTATGAAAAAAGCAGCCCACAAAAAATCTGACTGGGTTGTCTTTCGTCACAGTTTGTGGGTTGGTAAGCACTCAAGACACCAAAGTGTTTGTGCACAAGAGATGGCAAAGTGAGTTTTTCATAAGGTAGCAATACTACCGTGTTCACAATAACTGTCTACAAACACACCCACGTACATATAAACACTGATCAACTGAAAACAATACCAGTGTCGCTATCCTGGCCAGTAAAATTAAAGTGCACATATCCATAAAAATTGTTTGTTAGATATATTTTGATTAATATGTTTGTTCTGTTACCATTTTTCATCTACTGGTTCTCTGGAACACATTATAAGAATGTTTGTTTCCACTTACATTGCTTTTTACGAGCTTCCTTTTCACAAGATGAGACGTAAATTTACAGATAAAGTCTGGAGGACAGAATTAGCCAAACCATATCTTATATTTACAATTTTGTTTTGTAACTCTGATCTGCAATTACATTAAATTACATAGGCATAAATGTGACATTTTGATACTTTAACCTTTTGCGGTTTTGCATAACAAAATGACTGTTGGGAAGCACAACCAGTAATTGCTGCGAAGTTATCTCCTAATGTGTAGCTATCATATAATTTGAGATTGAAATAGAAACCCTATGATTTTGGAAAATTGTTTGGTTGGGTCACTGTACAAAAGAAATGAAATAATAATTTATATCGTCGGCCTGCTGATAAAACCTTGTATCTCCAAATTGATAGGAAACAAAAACTCGTATGTCCACTATTCTTACATGCAAAATTAAGCATTTTTTATTTTATTTATATTTTAAATTTTATTTATATATTTATATTATTTTATTATTTTTTTATTTTTTATTTTCCTGTAAAGTTTATCATTTTGAAGATACGAGGTTTTATCAGCAGGCCAACGATATGCCACTTATTTAAGAATTTAATGAACTCTGGACCATTCCCAAGCGGAGGAGAGTATTGGGTGGGACTGCGGATGGGAGATCGGGGCGGGTGTGGTGTTGGACTTGGTCTGTGATTGTGCGAACGCTGGGCGTCCCCCAGGTGGTGAGACTCAGGGTGGGGCTCGCATCTCTTGTCGGAGTACGTGTGGCTCCTAAACCCCCCGGGGTCCCTGGTGATGACTGTTTCTTGCTTCCTTCTTGGAGAGGGGAAGGAAGGGAGGGAGGGCCATAGAAACGAGATGAGCGGGGGTTGTGGGAACATAGGAGGTATATATAGGCGTGAGGACGAATAGGCAGGTGCATTGGGAGTGGCCCGGTCATTAACCTACGTTATCGGGAACTCCCTTTATTATTCATATTTATATATGCAACATCCCAACGAGGATCATTTCGTTAATGTTTTGGTGGACTGACTTTGGATGCCTTTTAAAAGGTAACGTGTCATTAGTTGAACAGGCTTCATTTATACCACGACAGTCCACTGATGTTACATCAGGTAATGTATTTATGCACTGGACATGTCTAAAATTGCAAGTCTATTTCCACAACAGCAGCTGCTGGTTCTGTTTTGACTCCGAACCCCCTCTTCTTCTCCCCCTTTAGCCTTCAAGTTGTGACTCACCTCATTTTAGCCCGTCCTTAAAAGTATGTTTCACATTTTCATGGTAAATTTTGCCACTTTCAGCCATACCTGCACACTTGCAGGTTATAGGTAAACAGGAAGGTCTGAATTGGTGCTGTAGGTTGCTGTGAGAGAATATTCTGGTCCCTTCCTGATTTCTTCTATTTTTGCATATTTGTAACACTTCAATGTTTCAGATCATCAAACAAATTTTAAAATTTTCCCTTTCAGTCACGATATAGTAAATCTTGATCAAAAATTTAGTTTTCAACATGGTTAATTCTTTTGAGTAGACAAAATCAAAAACCCAACCTTTTTTTGAAATTGAAATATTGAGATCATGTGACCTTAAAGTTCTAAATTCAGCGAACAGATAGATGTTGGAGCTTTACAAGCTGAAACACCATTCATCCCCGAGCCCAAACTTTGCCGAGGGTGGTGCTAGAATATTTGCGTTGTGTTACACACTTCCGGTTCAGCCATAAACTGTATATAGTCAATGGTTTCAGTGCAAACCTGGTTTTCCCTTTGCATGTTCATGCTGCAGGCAATGCAGGCGAGTTACACTTTTGAAACTGTTAACTTTTTTTTCTGGAGACATAATCAAGTATTTTCAAGAGATGCAAATATCATAGCTGTACTAGTACACCGACGTTTGCTGTGCTTACCGGAAGTACACATTCTGACACAAAGAATTAACCTCCTTTAACCTCAAGCGCGTCAGCCAATCACCCACGAGGATTTGGCGAGAATAGCAGTTGCGCTTCTGGCAGCAAAGTTTGGAAATGTAATTGCGATCCCTCAAATTGTGCACATAGTAATGCAATGGTTCTCCCAGCAAGGCCAAGCACTGAAACACCATTAGAAGTGATGTGCACAGTTGTGACTGTGGTGATCGAAGGAGTCAGACAAAAGATAACGTGAGTAAACACAGAATGCATTACATTTAGCAAAGGAATAAAGCTACTCAAACCTACTAGGCTCTATATGAAAAAAATAATTACCCCCTTAGTCATGAAATCAACCAATTAAATTGGGTTAAAGTTTACTAAGCACATCCGAATATGATTTATTGCGAACCCTGAGTCTAAACATCACCTAACTAGAACCTATCTGGCAATGTAAAGAAGGCAAAAAGCTCCAAACTATGATGCAATAAAAAAAAATATTCAGGAACAGATGAGAAACTAAGTCATGAACATCTATCAAGTGAGGATTATGCAGCAATCTCTAAGGTTCTGGAACTCCAGCAAACCACGGAGCGAGCCCTTATCGACGAATGGAGAAAAATTGGAAAAGTGGCGATTCTTCCCAGGAATGGCCCAGCAAAATCCCTAAAAAAAACGCATTGACGACTCATCCAGGAGATCACAGAAGAACTCAGGCTATCATACAAAGAGCTGCAGGCCTCACTTTCCTCCCTGAGGGTCAGTGCTCATGATTCCACAATAAGAAAGAGACTCTGCAAAAATGGCATCAATGGGAGAGCAGCAAGGCAAAAACAAACACAGACAAAAAAGAACACAAAGGCTCATCTCACATTTGCCAAAAAACATCTTGCTGACCCTCAAGACTTTTGGACTAATATACTGTGGAACTTCTGGGAAGACATAGATCCTATTACATCTGGTGTAAAGCCAACATACCATTCGACAAAAAGAACATTATATCAATAGTCAAACACAATAGCAGAAGTGTGATGTACTGGGGGCTGCTTTGCTGCATCAGGACTGGGCGACTTTTCATAATTAATGGAGCCATGAATTCTGCTTCTGACCAAAAAGTCGTGGAAGAGAATATCCGGCCATCAGTTTGTTACCTAAAGCTCGAGCGTAACTGTGCGCAGCAGAACACTGACCTGAAGCACACATCAAGTCCAACTCTGTGAGGGTTAAAAAACACACAATGAGGGTTTTGAGTTGGCCAAGTCAAAATCCTGATTTGTAGTCCAATGAGTTGCTATGGCATGACCTTAAGCAGGCAGTAAGACCCCTCATAGTAGATGAATTCTAATGGCCCTGCAAAGGAGAGAGGGCCAAAATCTCTCCACAGAAATGAAACAGACTCATTGCCAGCTATCACAAACATTTGATTGCAGTGGTTGCCACCAAGGGTGGCACAACTAGCTATTATTATCTGGCAGCCATACCACAACTTGATCTGCACCAGCTACGGGGCTGAAGCTAAGCAGGTGTGGGCTTGGTTAGTACTTGGATGGGAGACCACCTGGGAAAACCAGGTTGCTGCTGGAAGAGGTGTTGGAGGCCAGTAGGTTGCGATCTTCCCTCTAGTGGAATGATCCTCAATGCCCCAGTGCAGTGATGGGGACACTGTACTGAAGCAGACGCCTTCCTTCGGACAAAACGTTAAACCGAGGTCCTGACTCGCTGAGGTCATTAAAAATCCTATACCACTCTTCGATAAGAGTAGGGGGTTCCCCAGTGTTATGGCTAAATTCCCAACCTGGCTCTTTCGACCTGCCACCTAATCATCCCCTGATCTAATTGGCTGTGCAACTTGTCCCCCCCAGTGCTCCCTTGAAAAAGAGATTTCAATCTCAACGGGACTTCCCTGGTCAAATAAATAAAATTAGGTTAAGGGAGCAATGAGCTTTTGTCATTAGGTAATATACTTAGGTCTTGAATAACTTTTTACCTTCAACAAATGAAATTATCATTTAAAAGCTGCAATTTGTGTTTACTCATGTTGTTTTTATCTCATATTAAAGTCAGTTGGATGATCTGAAACATTTAAATATGACAAATAAGCAAAAAAATAGAAGAAATCTGGAAGGGGGAAATACTTTTTCACACCACTGTAACTATGAGCGATTGCTCAATGATAGATTGGTTGCCTTTCTGAGATTGATTCCTGACTCTCACCCAATGCATGCTGGGATATGTTCCAGTATTTCCACAACCATGACAGAAATAAGAGGTTTAGATGATAGATGGATTTAGCCTGGCCTGCGTCGATGTGATTTTATGCATTTCTTGCAGAGCAGCACTATTATGCAGGAGCCCAATAGATTGCTTCAGTGCCTTTGATTTGTTTAACCAGTGCAAGGGCTTTGAATATTGATGTGAATGAATGTAGTAAATCAGGAGCCGAAGTAGGCCAGTGCTTTCTAGCTGTTCCAGATATAATTCCAAGCATTGGCAGTGGATCAGTTAGCTGTTCTTAAAGCAATGAGCCAGCACTTTTGGCACGCCTATTCACCCAGCACACGAGCCGACTCACTAGCATTACCCGAATCAGCCAGCGATCCAGCCCCCATTGTCCATGAAATCTGAATTTAAAGTGCAACGTAATTATTGACAGTAAATGTTCAACATAAGAGTAAAAACAGTCTTTCAACTTTCTTTAAAATGTTTCATGTCAGTCACAGAATCTTTATGCATCTATGGTGCTTGAATATTGCATAATTTTACTTCAGAAAAAATTACACTTTCTGTGACTGACTGCTTCCCTGCTACCACATGCCCAGATTGTATATATTTTTCCATCTGCCACCTTTAGCAGTTTTTGTTGAGGCATAATATGAATCATTTATTGTTATTATATTGTATTACATTGCTACAAGTAATAATAACATTGTGGTTACCTATTTAAAGGGTGGTTTAACGAAACAGTAATTGACACCTTGTAATCAATGCAAGTAAAGTTTGCATATAAAACTATTAAATTATTTTTTTCCTAATGCCAGTGTTCTGTTATTATGTGCGAGCCCATTGCTGGTGGTTTTGACACTGGACGGGGGTTACTTACCGCGGGCACTTAGTCCCCCCTCAGACCTCTGTCGGTAGGCGCTCGTCACTGCTGACCGGGTGTGGCCCACAAACGTTGTTTCAGCGATGCTCCAACCCAATTATCTGGTCATAACACTTTGGCCCTTGTCAATGTCTCTCAGGTCTTTTCGTCTGCCCATTACTCCCACATCCAACACATTAACCACAATCAACTGTTTGCTTACTGCCTAATACTGTACATCTCAGGCCTTGACATGTGCCACTGTTACGAGAAAATCAACGCTATTCACTTCATCTGCGAATGGTCATATTTTTGGCTCATCTGTGCAAGTGCACGCACGCACACACACACACACACACACACACACACACACACACACACACACACACATTTATATGAATGCACACACTTTTCTGTCAGTACTGTCCTCTGAGCTCATACTCGTAACCTTTGTAAGAGCAACTCCTCGACTATAAAAGGGAAGCTTCACGTCTGCAATGCAGCAGTTAGCTAGTACTCGGGGTTTTTTTGTGCATTTTAACACGGATGTTTTCACGTATCAACAGAGACTCGGAGAGTGAAAGTGAGGTGTGAGGACGTTGATCCCACACTCTGGCATAGTGGACAGTTGGGGGTCTGGGGACGGGAATCCCACCTCGGTGCTTCAGCAAACAAGACCATTTGTTTATCCCATTCAGAGGAATCTGTGAGACATGGCAGCTAACATTCCTTGGCGTCGTCTTCAAAAAGGGACATCGTTTGTTTACACTTTAAATTTTACAGTGTTATAATGAGCCTTTACGAGCATACCCTTCACTGCATTCGAAAAGAGTAGCCATACTCTCATTGCGTTCCAGCATGCTTAATTTCAGTAAAACGCCAACAGTAATCTGGTTTTAATAGCTGCGCAAGATGTGAGAAGGGTGGTCAATGGAGATTACTGCACGGACATTCTGCATAACACAGTGAAACATAAGATTTAAAAAAGAATGACAATAAAATGACAATAGCCCCTATCACTGTTTTAATAGCATACTATGTCAATCTGGAGAAGCAAATCTAATTAGGAATGGAGTTAACGCAAAAGAATTCAGGGGTGTCAACTTACATTATACTTGTTGGATGTGACTGTACACCCAGATTTCACCGCACATTGGAAAATTTTCAGTCCAGCCAAAACATAGATGGCATCGATTTCCCCAAACACTCAGGAAAATGAATATGCGTATAACTGTCGTCGACTTGACCGCTTTTTGGTTGCAGCGATGATCGGACCAGCTGTAATTATTAATATTCTCCAACAAAGCCAATGGTTTTGCGGAGTAAAGGGTGGACGGTATGGTTATTAACATTAAAGTAGGCGTTCGATTGCGTCAAAGATGAATACATCACTATGCAAATAAGATGAAACTCGTTCTCCCATTTGCACTCTTGCTCGGTGACGCACTACACATTCTCCGGAATATGCAATGAGCGCCTTGAAGTTGCAGCGCACATAAAGCGGAGATAGCGGAGTTTAGGCTGTGGGTAAAAACTTTCTTTACAGTCATGTTACGGCCATGGCTTTTTCGTAACCGTAAACTCGGGATCGGGATCTCTGCAACTCTGGGCTGAGATCGGGAGAAGACCGAAGGGCTAGACTGTCGGGGAGGGGGTGAGCGAGTTGCTGGAAGGCAAATAGAAGCAGCACGATTCCGAAGTTGCGATTTACCTAGAAAAGTAACGGTGGAGACGCGAGCTGCCCTTCGAAGATGAGCTTGCTGTCGGCTATAGACACCAGTGCCTCCGTGTACCAGCCCGCACAGCTCTTGAATTGGGTATATCTTTCTTTACAAGACACCCACCAGACCAGTGCCTTCGAGGCGTTCAGGCCAGAGAATAATTCTTCCCATCCGGATCTGAACTACACCAAGCCACCCGCCACCGACCTGAGCTCCTCTCTAAATTCCAACTATCTGAACAACTTCTTTCAGCTGCAAAGGACCGAGGTAAAGAGGTTTACGCGTCTCTGTTCTGCACGGGTTTGGAGTATTGCCTGCGGCTTTTGTGACTAAAGAAATGTAGGCTAATGCCACGCTAGCTAAACAGTGTTTACTCTCATACTTCTACAAATAATTCTGTCTAGTTAATGTTTGAAGCTAGCCTCACCGTATTTTTAACGTAGGCTATAAATGACCGAACCGCCATGATAGTTATACCGAGTAAGAACTGCCAAATCTCAGTAATGCTGACTATAATGATTGAAACAGATTCCTACGGTTTTTGCGCGATTACTGTAAATTACATTGTTGCAACTGTTAAAAAAAATAAATAATGACTAATCAAGCCTATGTTTACACTGCGTAGCCTCGACCACGATTAATTTCTTGGCAGTGAGGTCTAGCGAACTGTTGATTTGCAGTTTTCACCTGGACATTTCCAGGTTTACCATCAATATGTTTGGAGAATTACACGTACTTATCGTATCATTTCGTTACTGAGTTGTTGTCGCATTGTCACAGAAGTGAACTCGGCGAAGAGAAAACAGAAAACGCCAAAAGAGAATCCAAAGTAACAAAATCCAATTCTACATCAGTCAATGTTTACAGTTAATGAAATGCATACTGATCAATTAATTGATTGACATTTAATCTCACTTCTCAATTCCTCAGTGCATGTGCGTGTGGGACGTGTAGAGAGTGACCCGGTGCGGTAGCGTTATGCCGCCACGCTTTATTGGTCTGGCTTCCCGTGCGGCATGTATGAGTAAACATTTCTGAGTGAGTTTTTATCTAATTGCGCTTAATTGCTCTGGCCGTAATATCGCAGTGATCCGCGCGCGTGAGGTGGTGCACGCTGAAGAATGTACGGCGCGCGGTCTGCATTCTGATGAGCTTCAGCGGGGTGAATTAATTTGGTCTGAAGTCAAACAAATCGCGGGGAGGCCATTCAAATGCTTTGGACGGGAATAGAGGAAGTATAATTGGAACTAACGTGGGGGTTTTGTTGGCATTGCAGATAATGTTTGAAAATAACTATCCTCGGTGTTGAATTTCGTTTCACTTCATACTGATCGACCGAGGCAAACAGGGCTGTATAACTTCAGGCTTCTCATATTAACCATCCCCCTGCAGATTACAAGAAATGCGGAAAAGTTGTAAAAATTATTCAAAAAAAAAAAAAACGATGCCCAACACAAGAACCAATAATTTAAAACTAGCAGAAGCCTAATAACAGAAATAACCAAGACATTGTCATACATATTTCTGGTAAATTAATACGTGGGATCACATCTTGGGAGGTTGATGGTGCGGGGAGGCGCGACTTCAGACAGACTCCAAAACAAGTGCAATACAAAGAATTCTCCACGGCTAATGCGCTAACAGTCTCGCCAATTAAAGTATTGACCTTCTGAGAAGAGTTTTTGGTTGTTTTTCTTTTCCAGAATTATTAGTTAGCGTTCTAAAATCACATTGCTTTTACCCCCCAGGAGCCACGGTTAAATCAGTGCGAGAAGGTTCACCTGAGAACATTCTAATAGCATATTTATCATTCCTGTGCCTCGAATGGTTAAAGGGGAAAACCAAAGTGGCAGTCTGGGTCATTGTGAAAGCACGGCCATATGATTAGGTGCCCCCCCCAGAACAAACAGCTTCCTAAGACAGCTGCTGACCCAGGGGCCCTGAATACACCCTAAACCTGGCCCCTTTGCTGCAACTTGCCAACACAGGAGCCAGGCATTGGCCAAGAGGTGTTGCACCCTGACTTGGGGGGGGGGTCACAGTTGGGGGCATGGTGCCTACCACGCGGTGCCCAGGCTGCAGCAGGGATTGATGGGGTTCCTCTAAAGTCTTGAATAAGGACGTGTAGGAGGCCCCTCAGAGACTGTAACTGCACAGGGCCTGGATATTTCATTCAATCCTTTATTTAACCAGATAAAACCAATTGAGACCAAAGTCTCTTTTTCAGTGGTGATCTGGCAAGAAATTTGTGGTACACCTGAGTACTCATGCTTCATTTTTCCTCAAAAACTTCCTTCTTCAAAGTGGAACTGGGTAAACTACTGCAGAGCATGCAAGTATATGAAGAGAAATATTTTTTCTGTCATTTTGGAGCTACACTTAAGCACATTAGATTTGAAATGGGGCAGTATGAGGTTAACTGCAGATTGTTTGCATTAATGTGTGGGGATGTACATGCATATCAGGTGATCTCGGGAAGAGTTATTTCTTTTTTAAACACAGTCCCCTCCACTTGTTTCTGTAAATCAGTATAATATGAAACAAAGGCATGATCTTTATTGCATTTAGTACAACTCTGCAACATAACATAAACGTGACTAACTGCAGCCCATCGTACTTGGTGATGCCCTGGCAGGCCTGCACTTCATGTTTAACATGTGTCAGCGCCGGAGGATCTGCACAGAGGATGCAGCCCATATTTTTAACTCCACGAGCAGCAGCTCCTCCTACTCGAATAGGTCTCATTTCCTCAAACTTTGCAGAAGGAAATTACCAGAGGCCCGAATAATGCATCAAGATATCTGAGCTGCATAACTAACCTCCAAAATCTGAAACGTGCCGTTGAGAAAAGAGCTGTCTGGGAGTTTTCTCTGTTCTGTTATCTGGCTTGTGAAATTTCACTTGGTCGAGTTTCACAAAGCAGGATTACGCCAGCGTTTTTTTGGATAGCTGGGCTGAGAAAAACCAGGATCCAGGATCTGGATTGGGGACTGAAGTGGAAAGAACTAATGGGGTTTTAGCTCGGCACAGATATGGCTCAATAATCCGGCTCTGTGAAATGCAGCACGTGGTTTGATCATAAAGCAGGATTCCCCAGCTCTGCGATACAGGCCTCAGTTCAGCTTCCAGCACGATTATTGCAGAGGTGGATGGGTTAACCTCCGTCGCGGAAAATTAGAACTGCAAACACAGTCATTAGAGAAAGAGGTAAATAAAAAAAGCCTCACTCCCGCCAGCACAGCTCCTCAGTCTCCTGGGCTTTTTCCCTGTCCTTGTGAAACCTGTCAGCGAATATAAAGAGGCAGGATTAGCGGACAGTGGGAGTGCTGCTCCTTTGGAGCGAAAGAGGGATTGAACAGCCCTTTCCTTGTGCAGCGGTGTAGCGCCTGTGCGTGGGGCCGGTGTCTCCTGTGTCAGTGGGCAGCAGACGAAGTTTGTCGGGCTTTAAAGACGTACCTGCTGAGTTCTGTACCCTGAATGGACTGGTTCGCTTCGGTCCAACTCCTGTCCAATTACGAGGAGTAAAGCAGTCACACGGAGGCCTGTGGCTCCGCCCACTCAGCTCGGAGCCAGTAGGAAAGCAAGCATTGAGAAAACCAGTTAAGTGTTTTCTTTCTTATTTCAAGCATCACTTGGGTTTTGGGTTTTGGTCTGTGGTCTTTATTAAGATTCACTGGTTAACCAGAGAGTTAAGTTTACTCAGATGGGTTGAGGAAACAAATTAGATGAAACAATTTTGTGTTGCTCACCACAGACAGTTAAAGTATTCTGTCATCTTTGGACCGTGGTTCACTGTGGCAGATATTCCTACAGAGATTCTCCTTACAACAGTGTTTCAGTGCAGGATTTAGCCTAATCTATATCTGTGAAACTAGAGGTTCAATTCTTTAAAATCAACTTGATTTCACTCTCTGAATTGACTTATAATGATGACATGTTCCTTTTTTTCACTGGAGAACTCAATTCCCATTAGATTGCTTCCAATTACTTTTGCAGTACGCGCTACCTGCTCTGACGCTTGTGATCGTTGCGTCAGATTAATGACCTCGCGTGTTCCACTGTAAAGTGAAGAGATGAAAACAATCTGCGGTCGCTGTGTTTTCGTTGGACTGTCGCACATGCGTTACGGGATTGAAATGGTGAACAGATGCGGCCACGGGGCTCCATTTCTTTCTAAAAAGTTTATTTTTTTATGATGGCGAGCTGCCAAGTGCGTGTCGTCCGTGGATTACTTGTTTGTTCGAGGCTATTTTTTAGTAATGTGGAGCAGATTTACAGCGCGTGATATTTATGGTGGATATATTAATTTTATGAGTAATATGCTGCTGATATAGCCCTGTGGGCTCCACCCTTAGTGGTGTGGTGATAAATCACGACCGGCTGTTCAGTTCTTATTTCTTCTCTGTACACCAATCAGCTGAGCTCCCTTTTTTCCGGTCTTTAGCAGGAAAGTGACTTATAAAATGCGATTGCTGGAGATGCGATACCACAGCTGTTCACATTTGCCTTTGATTTAGCCAAACGACACTACATAGCGACCACAAAAGTTGTACTTGCATTCAGGATCGCATTGATATACACATGAAGTAATGTTCAGCCAGCGTTACTGGACACAAATCTAGTGGCTAGCAAGTCAGATGAACAGCTTAGCGTTCATTTGGGGTTAGCCAGCCACCAAAAGCACAGTATGAGGCCCAATGGTTTCTAGTAGGTCAAGTGGGTCAATGACAAGTCTTAGCGTGAACCTTTCACAGTATTTTTATCGTGGAGCTCTGTCAGTCAGGGCCCTTGGAGTCTGCTAACACCCTGTCCCCCTGCCATAGACTGTCACTATATTTTGTGTCCCCAGTCTCACTCCACCCTATGTAGCATATGTTAGCATGTAGCTGCTATTGCTGCTCATTCATGGGGAATTGCTCTGGAGGGTTGGTCTTACATACCCCCTTTTCCACCAACGCAAACCTAGATTTTTGGTGGAACATTAGAACATTAGAAGAACCGGTTTGCCTTTCCATGGGCTGGAGAGCCACTTCATTCCGTCAGTGTGCACATCTCAGCTGGATCTTGCGCTGATCCGCTTGGAATCGCTGGTATTCGTTGAAGCTGAGCTAATGGGGGCTTCCACTGGCCTCGCTACGGCCAATTTACCCCCCCTCCTCGGCAGGGCCGAGCAGCGCTACAGCGCCGTCAGGGTAACTGACCACAGCACTACATCACAGGCAAGCACCGTAACCCCGACAGCCCCGTCCGTATATTTTCTTTAGACGAGCAAGCAAAATATCCTGAGTTACTTCAACTGTGAGAGAATTTGAGGGTTGTATAGGAAACATATGTGTTCTGTAAGAGTTCAGTTAAGTCTGGAAATATTACTGGATGATGGCGTTGGTGGAATTTGTTCTCTGTAGCGGATCAGTTGTGCAGTATGTGTTGTGCAATGGCTTCCTAAAAATTGTGACAATTGTGCAACGCGGTGGCGTTTTGTGCATTCTCGCACGTTCACTATGAGTTTGCAATTTAGTTCGTGCTGACTCACAGAATGTTCACGTCAAATATGTATTGCATAACTGCAAACAAATGCCACTATTCTCTCTCATGGCTCGTGTAATATCACAGCAATACTTTTACAAGCAGTAGCTTGCACAGGGATTCCCTGGAAAGGCTAAATGAAGTTGGATTGGGGTTGAAAATCTCTCTGTTGGCTTTGGTTTGTGCTGTTGCCAGGACTCCCTTGCAAAAGACATTTTTAACCCTTAGAGAGCTGAAATAAATTTTAAGGTAAATTATATTATATTTAAATTATATTATATTTATATATTTATAAATTATATATATTAAGGACATTATACCCTCGAAAGAGTGTGTGTGTATGTACATGCTAGTCATTTTTGTTGACTTAATCAGGACTTATAAGAGCCCGCTCAAGCATTTAAACCATCTGGTAATGCTAATTTTCTATGCAGATTAATAGCAGTATCGTTAAACTTTATGGGTTCAGGATTTTTGCTTTAGGACGCTGAAGTGCATGGTAACTCTGGTTGGAATTAAACTCCAGTTATGTTCCATGCTGCCGAGCCTCTCCCATTCCCTGCGGTTTTGCAAATTCTGCTCTGCAGCCACAATGATGTCGATTGTGTGAAGACGTGCGAATAGAACAAGGACAGGCATGCAAAAGGGTGCCTGTTCTCTGGCTCCATTGCTATTCGCGGCGCATCGGCTGAAAACGTAATAAGCATTGCTTTGTGTTCGTACTTCTCAGTGTCGCACTGTATCGCAAAGAAAAGGAACGCCAAAAAAATTAATGGTGGGTTGATCGCTCCCAAAACAGGACGCTGACTGTTGACGTCTCGCTCGCCTGAACTGAAAGTGCTCCTTTTTCGGTTTTGCCTTTTTTTTTTACTCACTTATCCCCCTGTCACAAGTGACCCTGCAATTTTCAGTCATTGTGTGTTTGCTCTCCGTGTTCCTTTCTCCTGTAAATCCGTCTCGCGGTTTCTCAGACTCGGGGGCCTGGAGTTCACTCGATAACTGAGTTTGAGCGAAACCTGCAACAGCTGTTTTTTATCAGTCCATGTTCCAGATTAGGAGGTGTTCCAGGTTTTTCTCAGTGCTGTTATCCAGTTAACTCATTAATCCTGCCTCCTGGTACAGGCCCCAGATCCAGAGGCGGATATATGAGACCTGTTTTTTCTTCCAGCAGCAGTTGGTAGCCGTGGATTGCGACAAACTGGCAGCTACTCTTAATCACACCCTTCTAATGTCTCCTGCGGGATCTTTTGCTTGCTGATGACATCATCATATCAGAAATGGACGTGCGTTCCATGCTGTGCAGAATATCTGTCCCATATTCACCTCCCACGGCTTCTAATAAGTCAAACCAACTAATGCTCTCATTTTCTGCAATGCGCTGCAAATGAATTCTTTTAAAATGAGTGTGGACACTGTAACTGCTGGAACTGTGCACTGACAATGGAGCTCCAATTGCTGAAAGCACAGACACCTGGTCAACTACTTTTTCGAAAGGAAGATTTCAAGCACTAAGCTAAAGGCAACGAGCCGTGCAGCCGCTGTTTTAAAAATTTCAGGAAGAAGAGAAGGAAGGATGGATCCGGGAAGCCAAACACATGTTTGTAACTACCTTAATTGAGCATGAGATTAGCGTTAATAAAAACCAGCCCCCTCAGTGGGGACAGGACTGTGCTCCCCTCAGTTACAGAGCCGTCCACTGAGCTCCTAGTACAGCAAAATCGAATGAATCATTCCCTTTAAGGCAACCATTCTTTTCTTTGACAGTTGGAGATGATATTCTACCTTTGTGGTTTAGGAACTCCAAAATCATTGCCATATGTGCTGCTTACAGTGCTGGCAAATCTCCCATATATGTCTGTGTATTAATGTATTGTTTCTACGGCAACCTAACAGTCTTTTTTTTTTCCTTTTACATTCAATCTCAGCATTGACAACCTCCAGTCATTGTAAATGATGCATCTCCATTTGTTGCAAGCAGAGACAATTAATTGCTCGACACAAGCGATGCTAACATTAGCCGTAACACTCATGAAGATTAATGGTATCAACTGTTAATAAACTTTGTATTTGTAGCAAATGGCTGCTCTGTGGATTATGATTATTCATGCTACCAAGGTGTGCTCTCTCCATTACAAGGTGGACAAAACAAATGGAAGTCAGTTAGGACCTTCATGACAGATGCTATCTGAACCTCGATAACAGACCTGGGAAATCCATGTCAATTTTTTTTGTCTTGACTTAAAAAACATTTTCTCATTTGTCTAGTAGTTGTCTAGCAAAAACAAATTTTGGCATGATAATTTTGTGCTGAAGTTTTTTTACAACAGAAGACCTGACGACTTATGCGTCATCTGGATTCGTCTATGCTATGCTAACTCTGCTGAATGTCATTACACCATCATTCACAGTGGCTGCTCTTGTTGACGTGTCTCTAATCCTCAGAATCTCTGTTGCAGGCCTTGAATAACGGCCTGTATAAGAGCGGGTCGCCGTACGGGTCGCTCAACAACATCGTAGACGGGCTGAGCTCTCTGACAGATCACTTCTCTGACCTATCCCTCTCCTCGGAGCCGCGAAAGCCCAGCAAGAGACCGCCGCCAAATTACCTGTGCCATCTCTGCTTCAACAAGGGACACTACATCAAGGACTGCCCCCAGGTAAGAGCCACGGTTCCTCAGAGCGAGACAGGGGGGTACACTTACCCTACACTGTCTCCTGCTCATCTAAAACCTCATTCCCAAAGTCATGGGCATTAATATGGTCCAAGTCCCGTTCATTCTTCTTTGTGGCTGTGATAACATCCACTCTTATGGGACGGTTCTCCATTAGATGTTAGAAAATTGCTGCAGAGATATGCCTCTATTTCAACCTAGGGGTATGTTTCCTAAAGGTGTAGTTGCTCACTATCAATATGTTAGCAACTTACATTCTGCTCACTACATGGCTCTGTTTCAAACTTTGTAAGTTGCTAACATAGTTAGCTACTAAGCGTTTGGGAAACGCACCCTGGGAAAGGATGAGTAAGGTTGGGCACTGATATTGCGGTTTTTGAGGGTGGCTCAGTGTTGGCTGTTCAGTTGACTGCTGAGGTGTTCCATGGGGTTAAAGGTCAGGGGATTGTTCTGGCCCCTGTTAAGTTCTTCCACACCGATCTGGACTAACCATGCATGGATTTTGCTCTGGGTTGTGGAGCATTGTCAAGCTGT
Organism: Gymnothorax javanicus; assembly: GCA_029692085.1. Taxonomy (NCBI): domain Eukaryota; kingdom Metazoa; phylum Chordata; class Actinopteri; order Anguilliformes; family Muraenidae; genus Gymnothorax; species Gymnothorax javanicus. The sequence goes on along the minus strand of CM056208.1, from coordinate 51,098,739 downwards.
AACTGCAGAGGGGTTTCCTCTCGCTGTTGGAAGCACAGAATCATGCGAAATGTCATTATGTGCTACGGTGTTGAGCCTTTCCTTCAGTGGAAGATATGGGCTAATGGCTAAGGTGCTTGACTAAGACTGATGCAGTTGGTGATTTATGCTCCAGTGTGGATGTTACATGATCTGGGTAGCTGTGCTCTTCACCACACATTACTGCATAAAGTGTTGGCCCAAGCTTAGATTAATCTGCTGTAAGTAGTTTTTGAATCAATGCATCAGCAATATCACTGGACTGTAATGTAAAGGAGAGGCGCGGCCTGATCCACGTAAACAGCTCCAGACTGGGAAGAGGCCGTGTACAGCTGCTCATGCACGGTGTACGACAGACCAGCGCGGCCTCACTGACCTACTTTTCCACAGCCGGACCCTGTGTCGCACCACGTGTGTCAGGTTAATTGGGAAGGGCCGAGAACCTAACGGCGAGCGGGAGCCTTACGTAATCCTGCTCTCTGCGTATAAAAAAACAAGCTCATGGTTTTAAAGCAAACATGGTTTTTGCTGGCTGCAAATGAAAACAGGTTTTAAAATGACGTGAGCAATCGGTCATATCAGTTGCCACATGCGAGAGTCATAAACAAGGTAAATTTTGTTTCACAAGTTCCTCATAAAAGGATGATTTGATTTTTAACTGCATTAGTTTTGCCCCGCAAATTTAATAATGATTATTTACAGCTTTATGACTTTGCAAACATCTCTTAAGCCTCTTGACATGTTGCAGGTTCATGTAAATTCTGGAAATGTGTGCTAATTCAGCTGCAACAATATTGAGGTTTTTTGGAAAACCAGTGAAAAGATGTTTTTGTTTTTGTATGCTTGTCCCTGATTTATGAATGCCAACTGCACATGGACACTGAATGTTGCAGCACAAATATCTGCATTTGAAACCAGACAGTGGGGCTGTTCCACGCACAAGATCTTAACCGTACAAGCCACAAAACGGCGTCGAAAAAAGTATTGAATTGCTCACGTTTTCAGTCTTATTTTAACAAACGACTTGCGCTCTCTCCATGATTTCAGCCGCACAGTGGGAAAAGGCTGTGTTCAGGCTCCCACAGTGCGACTCTGGGAAATGAAAACCCTGGGAAAATGCTTGTTTGGACATGCTGAGGACCCAAAAAAAAAAATCCGCTTGGAAGAGCTTCTGAATTATGTGATCATCACACAGCAGCACTGTTTTTGCAACACTTCCTCCACAGTTTTTTTTTGCCAACCAGGGCATTTTAAACTGATTTCAAGCTGCAGTTTGATTGGATGTACATGTGAAGTTGTGATGGAATTGCTCCTCTCACAGAGCATTCATAAGGGCTTGTGTTAGAGGCTGGCTGGATGAATCAGAGCAGCGTTCTGAAATGGAAGCCTGGGGTCTCTGTTTTAACGGGGGGGAGCCTGGAATTTCAGATTCAAAGCCGCGCACATCTAATGCGACTGCGTTTCTCCTCCTCGCCGAGAGTCAGTGTGAGATTTTACCCGGTAACCCTGCCCTGAGACCAGTAGTGCTATATAATGAATACCAGATGGCACGTCTAAAAGATAAACCCCTCTCCCTCTGTGGAAGATGAATGAGGGTTTCCCCGGCTGAAAACGCTCCACGATTCAACCAGTGAAAATTTTAATTATTTTTTTTAATTGTTTTACAGCACAGGTCCCCTGTTTGCTCGGTTTAATGAGGTTTCTCAATCATTTGAAGACTAAGGGCCTGATTTACTAAGACCTTTCGTACATGCAAAATCTTTTTGCCCGTGCAAAACCAGAAACCTTGCCAATCATTGATGCAAGGCAAGTACCCTGGCCAATCATGGTCAATGTTATTGGCTTTGCACGTGCAAAAAGATTTTGCATGTGCTAAAGGTCTTAGTAAATCAGGCCCTAGGTGTTTCTAGAATGTTTCTGTATTCTGTCAGTGGTCTAGAACGCCATTGGTTCTGGTCACCAGTAGCTCTTGTGACATCAGCAGTAGAATGTTGAGTTAAGAACATTCTAATTACATATCAGTGACCTCTGACCTTAAAGAGTGAAGGTGTTTGCTTCTCATATCCAGCCATGTCTTTATGTCCTGCTGATCAGGGCTTTAATGGCGCTCTTCGTTTAAAAGCATTACCAGCGTGTCCTGGTGCTCCGTGGCACTTTCGGCAGAAAGGAGAGATCACTGGTGAAATTCCTTATCCCCCTCATCATGATGGCAGCCTTTGAAAAACAAAACTAGAAAAGAGCAAAACTTTAAAAGGGCTTCTGAGTGTTAATGCAAGTTCACCTAATTACTGGTTCTGAATTAATTAGACACTCAAATGTGGTGCATGAGCTCGGCGTGCGTGCTGAAGAAGTTATCCTGACAAGAACTCTTACTGCAGGAGTTTAGTGCCAGACGCAACATTTTTCGCCTGCTTATTAGCCAAATTGGTGGCTAAATAGCTATTTGTGAAAATAACACACTGTCACAATCTGTTGCAGTGGTGTGTTCATTAATGGGAGCTTACTCACAGGAATGGCCTTCCAAAAGCTGTGTGTAGGCTTGTGAAATTGCCGACAGTTTATTCCCAAAGTAGTGTTGTGGTTAGACAGCTTGTGTTTACTGCTTTTATTTCATTATATTCTGAGGAAAGGGAAAATTCTCAGAAAACCCCTGCTGAGTGTGTATCCTCATTTAATCTGGACCGCTCCATGTCATTTTTTCAAAACTTTTACCTTTTGATGGATTTGACTGCATTAACGGTACATATTTCTTTGCGCCTCATTTAACCCTTTGAGGATCATGTGTTTAAAAAAAAAAACACCTTGAAGATCAATTTTTTTGTAAACTTGGTGAAAAAAAGTGTTCCAAGTCAGTGTTTTAGAACCCTGATATTTTTCATGCTCCGTTGTGACAGCTGTAGAGTGATTGAATCACATATTAAGGCTCTCATCTTTAATGGGATGATGTGTATCGCGATACACCCCTCAGATGCTCTCTCTCATGAATCTAGGGCTTGATGGGTCTGATATTCATCAGTCAATTAAAGTCAAAATTCTCATGTCTCTGGTTTTGACAATCCTCAGATGCGTTTTATGCACCCAAAGCAAAATACTACAATGGATAATTACCCTATGGGTAAGAGTGGGCCTAATTGTGACACGGCATAGTTTCTGCTACGTCCAAACACTTGCATTATCCATGTTATACCTTCTAACTCCACTGTGCTACCACCCCTGACATTATTACGTGCTCTAGTACTTCAACAACCACTATTCCTGCCAAAACTACCACGTCAACTGAGCCAACCATTATTATTTATACTGATAAGTATAAACAGGTATCACTGAACAAACAGGCCTGTATTTTATAAAGACAAAGACCCTGGGAAATGGGGAAACTGCTAAATTAACCACACTTCAGAACAGCTACACTGAGAGAGCATGTCATGAATCTCACATCTTTTCTAATAAATCCCATATGTTGCGGCGGCCATTTTTTTTTACAACCTCCAGCTTTTCTTGAAACGGCCAAAAGCAACAAAACACAAATGGTCCATAGCAGAGATAGTGTCGTCTCCTGTCATACTTGTTTTAATTTACACCCATACTGGGGTCTGTCTGTCCCTATTTAATCACCCATTCCTTCACTCTGACCGCATATATGTTTTGATTTTGAGGAATTGTACTCAAGATGTTGAACTTCAGTTGACACGAGCAAACGACGAGATGGATCATTTTTTTGTGAAATGCAGTGATTTCTCTCGGAAGGCAACTTCATTTGGGTCTCCGGTGCGTGGAGGAGAGAGTTGTGTGAAACTTGGCAGTTTATCCCTGTTCCTGGATCAGTATTGCGTATTATCAGCCAATGAAAGTCAGCAGCAGTGTGCGGCCTTCTGTAGTCTGTGTGAGTAAAACCATAAATCTCAGCTGTGCAGCATTTTGCCTGTATCAGAACAGGAAGTAGAATTCCTGCTGAGCACTTCCACCATGATTTCACCAGTTAGTCCCAATTTTTGGTTGGACAATTTTGTGTCTTATCAAAGGGGCAAAATACAGAGGCTCCCCACCTGCTTCACACGGACCTCCAGTCACTTCCAGATCTCCGTTATGTTCCACGTCTAGCACACCTGACACAAACCTTCAAGGCCTTGATTCAGGTGTCACACTTCAAACAACTGACTTGTGGACTGCATTTCACATATAAAGACAAATCGTTGTCTTGAAAGCAATGATCAGTTAGTAGAATCATGTACGATGGATGCGGGCTATGCTATGAAGAAATCGTGCTTTCACACTGACCCTTTTCAGACCTGATTAACCATCCCTGAGCCAAGCGTTGAGACACCGAATTACCCCACAGGCCTTGGAGCCAGTCTGCCACAGTGCTCTGTCCGCCAACATCCCAGCGTTGAATTTGTCTGGGGGAATCGTTCGGCGGGATGCAATAAGAGCGCAATAAGAAGTGGATATTATCACAGCTCATCACGAAAAAGAAACGAACGCCTGAACTGGATGCCACGAACGGTTGGCTGTGGGGAGGGTGACGGGGTAATTTCAGTGTGTGTGCGTGAGAGAGAGAGAGAGTGTGTGTGTGGGGGGGTGATGGTGTTGTTGGGGTCGTTGGGATGGTGCCTGATCGACTCGTGCCCTGACTGAGGAGAGTGAAAATGAGCGGTTTGACATTCCGCTGGATCCGTCCCGGGGGGTTTTCTGGGTAGTAATGTGGTGGTAAGGAGACTGCCAGAGCGTTATTTTGAGTGGGCTGTTTCAGACAGCAGAGAGGGCACCCGGTACGACAGCTATTTAAAGAACTCGCACTGATGCCAAACCCTGGGCCCTGGGCCTCCTCAGCCATGCTCCAGATCTTTGCTAGCTTTCATGGAAATAAGTGACACGGATTTGCAGTGGCATTTACAGGGCATACAGGGCTTTCCTGTGGAAAAAATAACACCAGTCAAGCACTGTGTAGCCCTATGTGCAGCTACAAGCATTTATAAACAGCCTTTAACGGTAATCGTCGTTGTGTGTGTGTTTTGTGTGTGCGCGAGAATTCACCTAGCCTCTTGTCCTTAAAGCACTCCGCTGGTTCAGGAATGTTTCACGCTCCTACACATAAATAACATTGAAAAAGTGCTTTATAGTGCAACGTGAAGCTGTGATTGGGTGGAATTGTGTCGCCTTAAGTTCTGTACCGTAGAAACAGATGAAATTTCATTCTGTCACTTGAAATGTGAACGGCATATCACACACAGTAGTGCAGGCCTGATCTTGGGTCAACACAGAGCACTATAAACCTTCATCTGTGTCAGTACAGTTAACCTCAGAGCCTCCACTGCAGAGGTGTGTTTTTGCTTACACAAGTCAAAGGGTGTACTGTTCACGCGTGGAGATCTCCCTCCAGTCACATTTTAAAGATGTTACTGATGAGGCGGATTTATGTTGGCCATTACAATACACAGGGATTGAGGCTCATGGAACTGTAAGTTCTATCGCAGGCCCAAGGCAGCAATGCTTACGTTTACGGTGCTTTGTATTGACCATAATGCAGATCTCAACAGCACTATAAACCTCAGTAGTGTTAGGCGAGAGTTGTGTAACCCTTAGCTGTGGCACTCAGTGGTGTGTGGCCTTCTGTAGCCTGTGAGGGGAAAACCGTAAACCTCGGCTGTGCAGCGTATAGCCTGTGTGAGTAAAACCATAAACCTCAACCGTGTGGCTTTTCGGCTGTGTCAGTGTAGCGCGCTAAAAACCTGAGAAGTGTTTTTGTTTGGAAAGGGTTTCGTACGCCTCAGTAGTGCAGCCCTTTCTCAGTGTCATGGTAACGGAAGCCTCGTTGACACCTGGTGACACCAAATGTTTTGGCTCTCGTGATAGAGTCCTCTGAGGTTAAGGCCGCAGTCATGCTGAGTGACATATTTCCTGTTCCAGTCAGCCAGTTCTCAAGAGGATTACGCCTGTTTTTTTTTTTTTTTTCCATATTTTTAAAAGAAATTATGTTAATTACTTCTGACCTTCCTGGAGGCACATGCAGTCCTGAGGACTTCCTGTATCGAAAGTCCGGAAACTGTGACGTGTGTGTTCACTTTCTGGAAGTCTGTACAGCAGAATCCGAGGAGAACTCATAATCAAATTGGACGTAATTCATAAACATAATGTACATAATGCATTACAATGTATATTTTAGGTATGATTTGTTTGTCTCAGCTGGGAGCTGATGGTAACTTGGTGTTATGGTTCACATTGATTGCACTGGAAGATTTGTATACGACAGCGGTGCATTTCTTCCCTTGAGTCTCAAGTTGCTGTATCAGAGAACCGGTCACCGTGTGCCTGACGCTTAGCGGTTTGCTGTTGAAGCCATGCAAATAGAAAACTATGTACAGCAGAATAAAATTCCACAATTTAAGGTATATCCAACAAATCTCTCGGTGGAATTTTTGATGGGAAGGGAAAGTGAAATCAATTTGATTGATGTTAAACATGGACGCCTGTACCAAACTGTGATGGATTTTAACGCACCTAAAAGGATTTAGATTAGAGAAGTATGGATGACTGACAAAGGTATTAAATCAACCACGTCCTACTGGTACACAATGACGCCATATTTAAAGTATAAAGAATTTTGCAGAAATTTTCAGGGCGAAAATGCATGAGCTCAGCAATTTTATATTTTTAACGGAAAATACATTAACCCTTACAGCGCTAAAGGCAACTGTTGTCACTCAATGATGAAAGATATCAGAATCAAAGCCATTGAAAATCTATCACGTGGCGACTTGTTTAAAAGAGCTCCCGCAGGGGAGCTCTTTTAAACAAGTCACCACATGATAAGTTTTCAAGAGCACAAGATAATGTAATTTATGTATTTTTTTTATTTATTTCGGCGCTCTTAGGGTTAAGATATTTTTATACAGTCTTCAGAATTGACTAAATTAAGCAGAAAGTGAATTTTGAGTTCAGTTTGTCTTTAAAGGGGCTACATAAACACCATGGCTGACACATTGACCATATGCTGTTCCAGCCCACTTCCTCTCAGTTGACGAAGGCCTCATATAGGGCCTGATTTATGACGGTCAGGTCAGTGGAGCGTGCGGAGTGGACATTACCTTGTGTCCTTAAGAGATCACACCAAATGGTGCCTGAGTGAGGCTCTCACTACAACAGCACAGGATAACTTCACCTCCAGCCTTGAGCCGGGTAGCATAGTATCGGACAAGGTAACACAATTAAAATAATCATTAATACGCATCTTCCTGGTAATTATTTTTTATTGGTTTTTTTTCTTTTTTGCCCCTTTGATGGCGAAGACTAATGGTGTGCGTGAATGAAGAACAGGAGGATAACCTGCATGAATAGATCGAAATGGAGAAGTCGTGAGACTCCTGGAGATTGGCACTGAAGTCTGACCGTTTTCCCGCATTTGTTCGAGGAGGATCGCTGCATAAATGACGTCGTGATTTTGGAAGGGAAATGATTACAGGGAAGAGAAGTGGATTCGCTCAGCGCGCCACGCTCGTCGTGTTAGGGTGTGATGGTCTCATGCACATGCTCAGAACACAGATCACGTAGCGCCCTCCCTGTCGTAACGCTACTGAGAAAACGGCTGCATTTGAGGGAAAATGACTCTGTGTTCTGGTCTGATTAATTCCGAGAAGTGTGTTCGGGAAAAAGGGAGTGTGCGTGTGATTGCGTGCGAGAGTGCGTCATCTGTCACCTTGCGGCAAAGCTGCTGCACGTGGGAATATGGACGCCAGCATTTCAAGCTGTGGTCAATGTCGCAGGTGCAGTAGGATCAGTGTGGTTGTTGGGCCGTAGATCAAGGCCCTTAACCCCACATTGCTCTACATGGATTGGCCCCTGTGTAGTCTAATCCATTATTGGTCGTTTTGAATAAAAACGTTTGCCAAGTTACATTAACCCATAGAGCGCTGAATGCAGCCATTGTTGCTCAATGATGTAAGATATCAAAATCGAAGATGTTGAAAACCTATCATGTGGCGACTTGTTTAAAAGAGGAGCGCCTTTAAACAAGTCGCCACATGATAGGTTTTCAGTGGCACAAGATAATTAAATTTATATTTCAAAAAAATATTTTTCAGTGCTCTAAGGGTTACTAGAGCAGCTTTTAATTATGCTGATTTTAGTGCTTTTGGTGTTTTCGTTTTGCGTATAGCTCGGGGTTCAGGGTGCACAGATCAGGAGCTCACGCCTTGCCGTGTATTACCTCACCTCTGTTTCTGCCCAGAAAAACAATTAGCGTCTTCAATCAGGGCGCACCTCATTTCCTCGTCTGATGCGGTAGTTTTGACTGCATTGGCTCAAAATTCATCTCGCAGCTGATCCGGGTACAGCGCTGGGCTTGCGAGACGGCGCGCTCGTGGCCAAACTTTGACCCTCGTTACACACACACCCTGTAAAACTCTGTTTATTGATTTTGGCGGAGTACGTGCACGTCACCGTTAATCACGTAGCAGATGTTCTTTGGCAGAAAACCTAATGCATCTTAGGGTCTTTACACTGGGAATTAATACAGCTGGATAAGGACTAATCATCCTGAGATTAAGTAGCCTACCTTGCTCAAAGGGAAAATGGAAAAAGCCTTCCGATTTTACGCATGAAATCTCTCTGTGCCTTCTGCTTCAACGTTATAAACTGGCACTTTTTTTGCCAGTTATTTTAACTGGCGCCTTTTTTGATAGTTATTTTAACTGTAATTTTACAATCAGTTTATAACAGAGTGCAAATGGCGACTCAGATCCTCACGCTCTTGCGTATCACTTGCCTAACTTGAGAGGGATTAAAACTGCATAAATACCCTGTGGCCAGCCTGGTGCGGCCGTACCCCAACAACCTCTGCTGCGTGCGAAGCCTGGACCACTGCAGTGACACGTGCCAATTTCGTGGTTGCATGTATGGTAACTGTAAACCACAGTTAAATGCGCGCAGGACTCCAATTACTGTTAAAATAACGAGGAAACACTGCGTTAATTTAAGTTCAAAATTCGGTCAATTTATGACAGTGTAAGTAATACTGTCGTTTGACTGTTGTACAGTGCAGCGAAATGCATTCTGTATTATAGAGGCCTGCGTGTCATTGAAACTGAATTGGAGCATAACTGTTGTAATTATGCAATTAAAAATGTGTAACAAAGGATTGAAGTCGTGGTGCGGACTTCAGCTAAGGAGACGTATAAACAAATTCAGATTTATAAAGAGTGTGTCTAAGGCTGAGGGCTTAAATTGGTTACATCACGGTATAAAATCATATTAAAAATAAAACTATGATGAAGCCTATTAGTGTAGTTTACTCTAGTGTGGAGCACTCTGGGAAAGGCACTTGTCTTTATAATGTCAACAGCTAGAGTTAGATCTAACAGTCAGATTATTTTGAGGTCAGTTTTGAATTTTGTTTTACTTTAAAAAAACTGGCAGCACTGCAACCCATACTGGATGAGGGAGCCTTTTTAAAAGGGGATCGATATTAAAGTACTTACTACCCACTAACAAGTCTTTTAACTGGGAAGTGAATGTGGGTGTCAACATTAACCCATTCTAGATTATTAAAATAATTTTGTTTAAAAAATACAAAATACCTGAAGAAGTGCATCTATGGGGCAAAAATGAACATGTATTTGAAGTGCTGCCCATACCTTTCTTTTAGTTTTACTGTTACGGTATGGCCTATCTTCACAAATTGCTGGGAAATTCACTCATTGCCATTGTAATGTACGCAGTTCATAGTTACACAAACCGCTTCAGCCGTAGAGAAGCTTTCAAATGAACTGTGAGGTCGCAGAGGTCCTCTTCTCTCTCCGTTTTCCCCCCGACGCTCGACCGGAGTTCATTTTATTTTCTCTGAGAAGCATAATGCCCAACCTCCTTTGTCCAGGCTTGGAAATGTTGTTTTTTGTTCCCATGGTAACGGACACTGTGGAGTGACGGGGGAAGCGGAACCCATTTTGGCCTGTGGGGATGTGACAGCGACTTCGCTGCGGTCAGGCAGCCGGGATTAAAAGCGCTGGCTCGCTCTGAGTTTAACCGCTCTGAGAGGTGAACCTCCTGTGGCACATCCCTTACAAAGTGCCAACCGCAGGGAGCTTAGGGAGCATCACAAAAGGGCAAAGCATCTCTGCAACGTCGACCAATCAGTGAATCCGCATTTTCAGTTATGTGTTTGTGAACTAGTTCCGAAAAGCTCCACTTTTCTGGTGGCCTGTTAACGATTGTAGCCTTCAGGACGTCGCGTGATAATGACAAGATTAAAATGTAGATAGAGTTGCTCATTGAAAAGCTTAGAAGTTAACTTAATTAGTTATTAGTTATTAGTTAATTTGGCTTCCTGTTCAAACTATTTTAAGCCGAAACCACGACAAAAGTCCTTAGTTTTGAAATGAATATACCATGTTTAGCATCTCCCTTTTAGCAATTTTTTTATATTGAGCAGGGCTCAACAGAGCTCCCATTTGGAGCATTTCCTCCATATTATTGATATGTGTGCTAATGTTACAAGTTACAGATTTACCAGTTTTAACTAGTCAGCAAAAGGTGAAATCACCTCTAGCAAATGGCACCGACAGTATTAATTTGAGGGTTACATCATTGAAAAGTTTGTTATCATAGTAACCAAAGACCTTCACAATGCACTTCTTTATGCCTTTTACAAGCTAACTAGCCAAGCTAAACCCACTACATTAGATGGAAATAATTTAAGAGCAGAAAGTGGGATGGAATACTGAGCCAGTAAAAATTTTTTTAATTTCGGGAGCACAGGCACTATTCGGACAGAATTTATGCCAGTGGATATGACTTCCATGGCAGACCATGAACTGAACTGTTTGAAGATCGTTCAAATGGTCCCTCCTAAGTTGTGTCATACAAACAACCTCGTGGTTAAGTTTAATTGCTGAATGTCAGGTCTGAAGTGCAAGGTTTTTCAAACCTTTAAAAAAGCAGCAGGGCTCCACAAAAGGCCAAATTACATCCTGGTGAAGTGAAGTGGCCCCAGGGGTGCAGAATTTAGTCAGGGCTTCGGAGAACTCGGGACAGGAGACTGCAGGACCCATTAAGGGTGTCTAAGATGCTCATAAATTCTATTCAGTTAATTAAGATCAGGTATCGGGTGCTAAGTTTTGACACTGCATTTAATTTATGGACTATTACACTCATTTACATTAGCAGCAAGCTTTCAACATAATGACTGTCCTCCAAATGAGGTCTGGTTAATGCCTGGATGCTGTATATTCCCAAACTCATCATATTTGACTGGCAAAGCATAGTGGCCTGCATCAAGGCTCCTAGCCGCTCTTTCTTCTGATGACCGTCACCTGTTTCAGCTCAGCAGCAATTTAATAATGGTCTCTTGTAAAAGTTGAAACACTTTCTTGCCTGGGTGAAGTTTATGGTTTCACTCTAGGGTTAGATGTTTCTGGGCTTTGGTCTAGGAGCATTGGTGAAATCCACTGGTTGAAGTAGCTGATAGATTTAATTGGACACTGCATGATGGGCATTTAATAGACAGTCTTATCAGAGGGACATACAAAACAAAGTGCACATGCAGGTACAGATTTACACCTTGAAGAAAAAAATATAACAAACATAAAATAACATGAGTGGCGAGAACAGGCCGTTCAGCCCAACTAGGCTCGCCAGTTTCTTTATACTATTGTGAATATATCACTTCAGATACTCAATGACTCAATGGTATCTAGCTTTAAGTCAAGCCTGCTCTTGAAAACTTCCAAGGTCTCTGCCTCAACAATATGGTCGGGCAAACTATTCCACATCAAAATTACTCTTTGGGTGAAGAAATATTTCCGATTATCAGTGCTAAATTTACCTTTGGTCAACTTCCATTTGTGACCAAGTTCTACTAACAACACTTGGTCGAAGGAATCCTACATAATTCACTTTGTTAATCCCTTTAACATATTTAAAGACCTCAATCAGATCACCCCTAAGTCTCCTTTTCCTAAGACTAAAGAGATTAAGGATCTTCAGCCTCTTCTCGTAGCTTTCATCTTTTTTACCTGGAATTAGCTTAGTGGCTCTTCTCTGAACTTTTTCTAGAGCCTCTATATCTTTCTTAAAGTATGGTCCCCAGAACTGTACACAACACTCCAGATGTGGTCTGACGAATGTATTGTATAAAAGAAGCATCACCTCCTTGGATTTGTACTCAATACTTTTGACAATGTATCCCAGCATCCGATTGGCTTTTTTAACTGCTGCGGCACAATGGCTAGAGCGTGTGAGGGTTTGGTCAACAGTCACTCCCAGATCTTTTTCGTGTGGAGCACATTCCAGTTTTAAACCTCCCATGAAGTAAACCTGTCCTACATTTATTACCTACATGTACAACTTTACATTTCGCTACATTAAATTTCATTTGCCACATTTCTGCCCAATTCTGGATTCTATCCAAATCATCCTGAATCACTTTTGTGGACTCTAAACTATTTGCCAAACCTCCCAATTTAGTATCATCTGCAAATTTAACTAATTTTCTCTCAATATTCCTATCAAGGTCATTAATGTAGTTGAGGAACAGCAGGGGTCCCAACACTGATCCCTGAGGGACGCCTCTCCCCACCATACCTAGCTCAGATGAGATACCACTGACCACCACTCTTTGTGTTCTGTCCTGTAACAAGTTTTGAATCCACTTCAGAATACCTCCTGTAACTCCATTGGAGCTCATTTTAAAAACTAGTCCCTTATGCAGTACTGTATCAAATGCTTTCTGAAAATCCAAGTATATGATGTCATAAGCCCTGCTCTGGTCATAAGGCTTGGTGGCCTCTTCAAAAAATTCCAGAAGGTTTGTCAGGCATGACCTTCCCCTACGGAAACCATGTTGGCTATCCCTCAAGATATTATTACGTTCAAGAAATAAGTCCAGTTCATCTTTTATGATAGATTCCAGTATTTTGCACGCAATGCAAGTTAAACTGACTGGCCTGTAATTTCCTGGCTCCGTATGGTCCCCTTTCTAATATCTTGGTTTTACATTGCCCTGTTTCCAATCATTTGGTATTTCTCCAGTTTCTAAAGACCGTCTGAAGATGGCGGATAGCGGCTTAAAGATGATCTCGCTAACTTCCCTGAGCACTCTAGGATATAAGCCATCAGGACCCGCCGCCTTATCTGCCTTTAGTTTATGCAACTTGTCTAATACTTCGTTATCCCTAACCTCAATTTCTGCTAAATAATCTTGAGCATTGGACATGCCCTCAGGCCGAATAAAAACCTGCTCTGAGGTAAAATTCTCAACAAAGTAACTGTTTAAGGTATCAGCAATATTCTTGTTAACATATAGCAGCGATCCATATTTATTCTTTATGCACTTAACCTCCTCTTTGATTTTCCTTTTTCTGCTACAGTACTGAAAGAAGCGCTTAGGGTTAGTTTTTGCCCCATCTGCAATTTGTCTTTCATACAGTCTTCTAGCATTCCTCAGCTCTTTTTTGACCACAGCCCGCATTTTACAGTATTCAGCCTTAGTGTTCTCATTGTTATCCTTTATGTACATCTATAAAGATTCCTCTTTTCCCGCAAACTCCTGCAAATAGCTGTGGTCATCCACTGAGGATTCTGCTTTTTCAGCTTACTTTTGGACACCTTTGGAATGAATTTGCATTGTGAATCAAGTAAAACCCCCTTAAATCTTTCCCACATCTCATTTACAGACTCACAGTCCAGGAGTGTCTCCCATTTTATTTCACTTAGATATGAGCGCATCCTGTCAAAGTTTGATGTCTACCCTTTATCTTTATTTCAGAGAGGATAACACCGATGAGTCCTAGCTAGTTTAAACAGGCACTAGAAGGGTCAAAGCAACCATCTGTTACTGGTAGAGTTCCACCACATCTCATCAGTTTGCTGAGAGTGGGGGCTCTTTTTCAAACCTTCTCATGGAATCCACTTGGGGAGAAAACAATGTTGATTTTAAGGAGAATAAGAGCATCTCTTCTTTGGTTTGTTGGTGTAGGTTTTGTTGATTTGCATCAATGTATTTGCATTCAGCTGAATGTATAGGCTTCAGGTCATCTTTATGATCATTAAAGCCACATGTCTTAATGCTCGGAAAAGTGCCTCTTCAAAATGGGTGACACTGGAGTTTGAGGCACTGCTATCCCATGGTGCATCTCTTCTTTGTTTTTACAAATATCTCAGCCTGATTAAAGTGCTGAAGTTTGTGTTTATGATCTGCACACAGAGGAGCCAGACGAGCTTTCGGAAGACCAGCCCCATCAAATCAGTTTATTTATTCAGAGGAAAGTCCTCCATGGAGGGCATGTTGTGATTTAAAGACCCCATAAAATCGAAATTAAATTTGAATTAATTTAATCAACAGTCTTTTTGGCTCACAGTCAGAAGTGTGCCAGTATCTGGCCCACCCATTACAATTGGTTTACTTTATAGAGATAGCTGGTGTTATTTTTACTGTTTGTCGCTTCCTGGAAAGCTAAAAATTACCTTTATGACCCATCCTGCACTCGATAGCATATACCAGTTGTGCATCCAATGGAATGCTTTGTTAGATTTGTTAGTCCCTCCCCCATACTAGTAACTACTGTTATTAATCACCTCTCACCAGAGCTATGAAGGAGGAAGGTTAGCGCCTTTGCATCGTCTTTGTCCTCGTGTGTTTGGCTTCACTGACTCCTGCGCTCTCTGTTTCCTACCATCCCTTTGTTACTACAGAAATGGCTGAAATTCATTCATTTGAAGAAGGGGGGGTTTTGCAGAAATTTAAAGGCTTTTTGTAACGTATACAATGGAAGCATATCTTTAGGTATAATGTCTTCTGTAGAGATGCCGTTCAATTCCCTCAACAAGTCCCTCCCTAGCTTCCTGTTTTTACAGGAAATGCATAAATGTGCGGAATTTGTTCTTGCTTTGCTGGCCGTTTCATGGGATCTTTAACTTCCTTGTGGATCTGGGAGGGAACAAGTGGAGCTGTCTGGTTTTCAGGAGTTCGTCACATAGTTAACCTTGCTCAGTAATAAAGATGGAAGTCGCTTTGTGCTGGCAGGTTAGTAACAAGCACAGACTGCAAAGAGCTGGGTGGGACTGAAGAGGTGAATGACAAGGCCTTCTTGGCCAATAAGGAAAAATAATTTACCTTGAATTGTGAAGCAGGCTTCTGTTTTCCGGGAACTAATAAGCAACTTTTGTGAGCAAAGAAAAAATTTACAAATTAATTATTAAAACCATGGCAACATTAACAGTTTTATCTCCTGAATACCCGCTTTATGAGTACTTTTTCTTACTCACTACGTTATGAAACCTCACGATAGCCCTGCAGTTGAGTGGATTTGGGTTTTGACAGGAGTGAACCATCGTTACAGTGGGGATATCACAGGGCATGAGAGATTCACAGCGCGAGAGAGATAAACGAGTCCTGGGTACTTCCTTAAAAAGGAAATCAGGGCACAGTGAGCGTAAGGAGAGGGCTTCCTGCCAGCGGTTCTGTGTTTAGCACAGGAATACCACTCTTCCTCTCTGCTCGCTGATACCACAGGCGCGACACTTCCCCTTACTATTATCACGGTCTCAGAACCTTTGTTTATTTTTTTTGTCCTCAGTGAAGCCAGTAAGGTGACTGCCATTTAGTCTACTTTCTTGTGGGAATCTTAAGGCTTGTTGGTTGTAACTTACGAAATACCCGAGTAAAGTGCGTGAATTAAGACATCTTGAGGTTGTGTCACCAAAGGGTACAACAATGCAGGCGCTTTCGAGAGTTCCCCTCCCCGCGCGCTTTTGGTCCTGATTGGAGATGTCATCCCACCGTTCTGCAATAGCCATCGTGGAGATGATGGTGACGTCTGATTTGATTAGACCATAGACCGCGCCTCAGAAGCCTAAAGACTAAACATGTTCTCGGAAGAATGTTTGCCACAAAGGAGCCTACAGTTTGAGGGAGAAGTCTCGAATCACATAGTCCGAACGCTCCAGCATCCGATGAACAAGACGCCCTTTGTTCGCAGGAAGGGACGTGTAGCGGAGAGGGTTTTTAGCTTTTCGGCTTCGGGGAGAAAGGAGAGTGCGAGGTCGCCTCTCAGGGGTCGCGTATATCTCACGCTCGCCTGGCCGGCAGATTCGCTAGAGATCGTCATCTATTAACCCAGAGCAAGTATTTTTACATTAACTGCTATTACTTCAGGAAGCACTTGGGATTTGTCCGTCACTCTAGTTGCGGGAAAAGTGTAATTGAGGGAAAAAATAAAAAACAATCCGATCTGGGAAAACAAGCAACCGCAGGTCATCTTGTGTCTAGGGCCAGCTTTTCAACACGCTACGGGGCGATCGTTGTAATTTATTGTACGACCATCAGCGTGAAAATACACTGGGCCTGAATTTACCAATATTTTTGTCTCTTCTGGCATGTGCCTCTATTGACCAATGTCTATAAAGTTTTTGTACATATTCGCCCTTGTGTACATGGTTCAGGAAGTAAGATACTATAATCTGTTTCAATACGAAAGGGTGAATCCTATACTGGTTATAAAGAAAACAGCGTTAGGGCTCTTCTGGATCTCCGATTCCTCCCATGTGGTGTACGGTGAGTTCTTACAGTATTTGGACAGTAGCCAAATTTTTAAGGGCTGTCATTTGTACCAAGTTTGCTTCATTTGGGTATGCAGTAAATGCTCTCTAAATATAGCATGGCGAATAGTTGTTTGGGAGGCTATAACGGAATTGCAACTCTTTGAAATAGTGTCACTGTACGAAAAATTAAGGAACTTACTGAATGTTTGTGAGTGAGGCGCATGATTGGTTGTGAACTGATGATCTCATTGTCAGTCATCAACCACAATGACTTTCGCTGGCAGTCAGGGTCAGTGAATGGGTGACGCTTCAGCCTCATCGATATTACATACTTACACTCTGCATCTTTTGCACACCGTACGCGCTACACCTGAGCATCACAGTGAAGGCAGGTCCTCAGCGCAGTGACATCACCAGCAGCCGAACATTGTGAGTCAGTCACATTTGACCTTGGGCCTCAAGGTCAAGGTCAAATGGCAAAAATGTTCTATAACTCTCTTAATATAGCATTTAGAGCTTAGGTATGTATGAGGCACCTATAGGGAATCAGGTATGCCGAACATTGTGAGTCAGTCACATTTGACCTTGGGTCTCAAGGTCAAGGCCAAATGGCAAAAATGTGCTGTAACTTGCTTAATATGACATTTAGAGCTTAGATATTCATGAGGCACCTAAAGGGAATCATGTATGCCAAACATTCTCGGTTGTTCGAATTTCACCTTGAGCCTCAAGGTGAAGGTCAAATGGCAAAAATGTGTTATAACAGCTTAATGTGGCATTTAGAGCTTAGGTATGTGTGAGGCACCTATAGGGAATCATGTAAGCCAAACATTCTCGGCAAGTTGAATATGACATTGGGCGTCAAGATCAAATGGCAAAAATTGCTATAACTTGCTGAATATGGCAATCAGAGCTCAGGTATGTTTGGGGCATCTATAGGAAACCATGTATGCTGAACATTTTTATGCAGTCAGTCATATTTGATGTTGGGCCTCAAGGTCAAGGTTATATTTATTTATTTTTTATTTATTCTTTGAAACAGGCCCTAAGCCCATAGGTACAATATGCCGATTATACAAATCATGAAGACATACATATCACAAATTAAAAGTCACAATAAAATTTGATAAAAAACATCAAAAAGAAAATAAAGATTAAAAAAAGAAAAAGGATCACTAAGGGAGCACTCTCATGGTTTGTCTGTAGGATACAATAGTTTGTGCCATTGACACTGGAGATCAGAGTTACTGAGACATTCAAAAACAGATCTAACAAGGTAGTTACTGCTGCTTTTCAAACGTTCAATAAAGTTATACACTGATTTTCTCAAAATTTCATCAAAAGATCTAACATTGAGGAACACAAACATTTGACTAGCACTGCAAAAATAAGGAATACTCAAAAGTCTACGGGGACAATTATTGTATGCAGTTTTGATTTCAGAATGACTAGCTTTCTTGAAATATACCCGTAAGTGACAACAATAAAAGTTTGAACAAAATACTTTAAAGAGTCTGACTTTAACAGAATCAGAGCAGTTACTGAAGTTTCTTAAGAGGAAATTACCCCTGATGTACAGAGCCCGTAACTGTCTGGAAATATCATCATCATCAGTAAAAGAGTTTAAAATAATAACACCAAGGTATTTATAACTATCAACAAATGACAAAGTTTGGCCATTAAGATTCAAAACTGGCAAGTTGTACAGATGAAATCTCTTTGGTAAAATAATCATACATACTGATTTTTTTAAATTGAACAATATATCATGAGTTGTACCAGAAGAGGAGCAAGTGTCAAGAAGCTTCTGGAGACCCTTACTAGAGGGTGAAAATGCAATAAGATCATCAGCATAAGAGATATGGTTAAGTTTTAGTTTACCAATAATACAATCAATACGACTACCGTTATGAATGTGACTGAGGTCATCTACATAAACATTAAAAAATAAAGGTGAGAGGATGCCACCTTGTCTGACACCATTATAGATTCTAAAAGATTTAGATATAACAGAACCCCAACGGATACATGCAGTTTGAACTCTGTACCAGAACACAGTAAGGCATACAAAAATGAGTGGAACACCTCTGCGAATAAGTTTTTTAAATAAACACCAATGGTTCACACGATCAAATGCTTTAAAGGCATCTAAGAAACATAAGTACATAGGACTATTATTAGATCCCTAAAAGTCAATAACCTCTTTAAGCAGATAAATACATTGGTCAGTAGAGTGTTTAGCTTTAAATCCAAATTGGTTATCTGATGTAGACAAGTAAGTGTCCATGCGATCTAACAGTATAAGTTCTAAAGTTTTAGGTAATACAGATGCAAGGGCAATAGGTCTATAGTTTCCAGTGTCTGTCACAATGCCTGATTTATCTTTAATAATAATAATAATAATAACAACCATGTACAATACAAGCATTAAATAACAGAGAAAGGAGAACAGATAATCTGGCTCCAGCATAAATAATATGTTCAGGACAAAGACAATCCAGACCAGGTGATTTACCTTTCTTTAATTTATTAATAACAGATCTTATTTCAGGAACAGAGGACAGCTTTGTACCAATACAATTCTGAAGATTAGATACATATTTTTCAACACAAACTTTATCATATTCATTACTGACAGAGGAAAATAATTGAGCATAATGATCCGACCGCATGTTAGCAATATCATAATGCCCACTCGCTCCTCCAACCGAATTTGCCAGTGGAACCTTGCTAACACTGTAAGAGTCCACCTTTCTCCAGAATTGGATAATATCATGATCAAGAAAATCATTAGCTAAAGCATCAGCTTTAATCTGCATAACGTTCTTCTGACAATGTCTGAGAGCATATTTGAAACGTGCTCTAGTAGTTTGCATATTCCTACGTAACTCACAATTTTTAGGTTTAGATGCAGCCGCCCACAGTAGAAAGGCATCTCTAGCAATTGAATGTGCCTCTTTGACATACTCATTCCAGCCTGGCACATTAAACTTATTACTTTTATTAGCATGTGGAATGTTACAGACAGCAGATTCTTGGAGACAGGTTACAATGTTGTCATAAAAAATGTCAATCTGTTGTACATGGGATACATCAGAACAGTTAACATCATTACAAAAGAACTGGAGGTAATGTAATATTTTGTAACATATGCTCACTTTGTTTAGAATAGTTCTGAATCATAACAGCATCAGCTAAGTCCCACTTACATGTTCTGTGAGTTGACTTCTCAGTTACATCAAAATGAGGAATGTTCTCAGCATTAATACAAACAGAGATAGGAAAATGGTCAGTAGATAAGTAATCAAACAGTATCTCAATACCAGTTATAGCACAGTGACCTTGAACAGTAGACAAGCAGTGGTCTAACCATGAAGTAGAGCTGTGTGCATCACTGTAAAAGGTAAAATTACTTTCTGATGCTCCTGAAAGCAAAGAGTCAGATAAAATATAGTTAAAATCATTGCAAAAAGATATAACTTCACAACCGAAATTACTGACTACACTAGTGTTGGTGTTCCAATCGCCCATTGCATGCACATTAGAGGTATCACATTCTTGAATAATTGAGTGAATAAGCCCAAGGTGGGACATGAACACTTCATAGTTATCTCCATGACAATGATCATCATAAGGCATGTATATATTTACAATTTGAAACTTTTGGTTACCATATTCAAGCTTAAGAGACATAATTCTGTCAGTTTGCTGAGTATATTTAACAACTTTGATACAATTACCAAGTCTCTTATGCCACAGAAAACCCACACCTCCGTATGGACGTCCCACATGTAGTTTGACTGCATTGTTCATAGACGAAATACCATCAGCGTAAAACTTGCTATGTATAGACTTCAAGAAACACAGTTAATCGGGACTAAGCCAAGTTTCTTGCAGCAAAATAATGTCATGAGTGTCACATAATAGACGTATTTCAGGTACAGAAGACTTCACATTTTTACAGTTAAAACTAGCAATTTTAAGAGTGTCCATCGTTGTAAAAATTAAGAGAAAAACAAATATGCGCAAATGTAGAAGAAAGGAAAAACTTAACTAGAAAGAAAATTAATACTACTGAAGCACATATAACAAACTAAATAAATTTTCTAACAACATCGTTTTCGGGCTACAACGAAGCTACCAAGAGTTTATCTGTCAGATTTTCATCGCAGCAGATTCTGAAGGACTTGTATGAGTCATGTTTGGATTTCAGTTGAATACATGGAACGTGTACTTTGAGCGTGGCAAACACAAAGTCTCTCAGTTGAGCCAGGTCAATGGCAGGATTAAGTCTGCTCACGAAGACGCCACCAGGAGACTTTTTCAGGTTGGTAGGTTGACGAACACCACTGATAGGTCCACGGGCAATTCCTGAACCACGAATCACTTTCCTGTTTTCCATCCTACTGTCATCAGAGAGAGCTGAACGATACCGATTCTTGGTCCGGTTCCATCGACGCTTTTTCACGGTTTGGAAGCTTCCCTCGGATAAGTCATCAGCAATTTCAGCCAAGGATTTGGAGGACGTAGAACCAGGATCTGCAGAATCTGCAGAGCCCATCGCTGTGTCACTAACCGCAGCACTGGAGGTCAGAGTTACACGACTGTCAGAAGCGACATTTCCACCCCCAGTTGGACTATCAGCAGCGACATTTCCACCTTCAGTTGGGGATAACATCTTAGATGTCGCCTCCTGAAGCTGTTGCACAGTCCTGGATGTTTGCTTCTGGGCTTCTTTAAGAAGTTTTGTTTCCTCCTTCAAGCTAATGTCCTTCAGCAAAGCTGATATGTCACAGTAATCAATTGAGACTGGTGGTAGATTTACTCAAATTACAGGCAACAAAGGTTGGTGCATTTGTTCCCAATTCATGAAAGAGGCTTAGTATATCAGACATATCACAGGTCTTCTTGTTCGATCCTTTTCTAGTAATCAGCCTAGGAATGTTCTGCACTCCAGCTTTCACACAGTATTCATGCAGCATTTTCTTGGCCGACTCAATCTGATTTTTATTGTAAAAGTCACTACACACCTTAACAAGCATGTCATGTACTATACAGTCAAGCTTGTTCGAGACAAAGCATAACAGTTCATTGGCATATCCCTGTCTGGTTTCATTACCATTCAGTTGGGTCATCAAATGTACTCCACCTGTAATAGATGGTGCTCCTGTAAGGTCCTCCAGAGCAGGAGCACTAGGTACAGTTATCTTGCTCACAGGAGGCAGCTGGACTCTAAGAGGTTCGTTACGCTTCTCCTTCTGGTTTACAGACCGATCCAGATTGGATGAATGCCTCCCCTGAGTCATAGGGCTAGTAGTAGCACTAGCGTCATCAGCCATTCGTAGTTCGGATAAGCCAGATACCATGTATGAATGTAATCTGTGCAGCCCCTCGACCAACGTTTTATTTAATAAAACACAAATGGCGTTTAGCTACAATTAGCAGCTATGACGCTAGCAGTTTGCGTGATAAAAAAAAAAAAATGCTTCGACTTAGCTGGCTAGCCAACGTTAGCTACAATTCTGAGCGAACTGCAGCTAACGCTGGCTGCCTGGCTAGCTCGCTCGTTAGCGTAAATGAGTCTCCGCGTCTGGTTACTGCACAAGCGAGCTAAACAATATAGCCAGCAAGTTGGCTCGCTGAAATTTCGAAGTTCTCGCTTGGTTTATATCTTTATAATATATATATATATTACATATTTATATATTGGTTAGCTACCCAGTTTGCTGGTTTAATAAACAAGCGCGAACGTTCGATCACTTCACATAGCAAGCCAACTCAGTCAAAAAAGATTAATGTCTTTGCCACTGCTGTCAAGCTGTTTCACACTGCTTTCACTGTAACAAAACCCGAAATAAATTAACATACCGTCAGTGATGGAGTGTGAGCAACTATCAGCTCATAGCTGGCACAGCTATACGTTTACAAGAGCGTGAATCCCAGTAAGAAAAGCCGACAGGAATTTGCACAAAATGGCAGAGAGGGGCTCGCTCGCAGGGCTCCCGTTTCCTGGTACACAACCACGGCCAAGTCCTCATAAATTTAAAAATGTATTATTGAAAAAAAATAATAGAAACCATCTTGGATCACACAAGCTGCGATGGCGAAGTGGGCATTGCTCACGGTGCAGCATAGAACATCAATATATGACAAAAATGGCCCATATTTGTTTAATATTGTTTGTAGAGCTTAGGTATGTATTGGGCACTAATAGAAAATCATGTATGCTGGTTGTTTTTGACATATTGGATTTGACCTTGGGCAACAAGGTCCAGGTAATGACAAAATGGCCTAAAAGTTCTTTAATGTTGGCTTTAGATCTTCGGTATGTATTGGATACTAATGACAAATCATGTCTGCTAATCAAACACACCATATTGGATTTGACTTTGGTCTTCAAGGTCAAGGTCATGTGACAAATCAATCTATTTATTTCCTCGTTTAATAATGTCTTTAGAAATTAGTATGTATTAGGCACTACCCTATATATACTACTCAAAATTTGATAGGGATCATAGGAATTTTTTTGTGAAATGACATGCAAATTTGGTAACTGCCACTGATGAACAATATATTGGATAAATGACATGCAGTCAGACACAAAACACATTTGCAAGTGCATTTAATGACATTAAATGAGCGTGCAGCCTCACACTTTTGGCTTTCACGAACACTTCATGGTTTCACCTCTGACATGTAAAGTGAAAACAGACAGTGTTCGTTTGATGTTTCATTACCACAGTTAATGTCAATAACGGGTATGGCCTCCCCTAGCTTGAATGACGGCTTGACAACGTCGGGTCATACTGTCAATCAGAACCCGGATGCTTGCAATTGGAATATTGTTCCATTCTTCAACAAGGGCATTTCCGCACTCTTTTAGAGTTGTGGGTTGTGCCCTCGACCGAAATGGCGACCTGCAGCATGTTCCACACATGCTCGATAGGGTTTAGGTCCGGCGAAGCGCTGGCCAGTCCATGCGGACAATTGTCTCCTGCTCTAGGAATTGATTCACCACCCTAGCACGATGGGGACGGGCGTTATCATCCATCAAGATGAAATCAGGGCCAACAGCACCAGCGTATGGTCTTACGTACACATTGAGGATCTCATCCCTGTACCGTACCCCTGTCATCGTCCCTCTCCCCATGACATGCAGGTCCGTTCTGCCGTTCCTGCTTATTCCTCCCCAGACCATAATTGATCCGCCACCATAACGGTTGTGTTCGTTGATGTAGGCATCATTAAATCGCTCACGTTGTCTTCGCCACACCCGTTGCCTCCTGTCAGTAAAGTCTAAGCAATATCGGGACTCATCAGTAAAGAGAACTGGAGCCCAATCGTTTGTGTGTCCATGTGACATGATCGTGAGCCCAATCAAGCGGTCACGCCTATGGACTTACACGGTCAGTGGGATTCGAACACATGGCCTTCTTGAATTGAGACCGGCAGTATGAAGACGATTCCGTATCGTCTGAGTGGATACCCTGACCCCCGAGGCGTTATGAAGGTCATTTCGTAGGGTGGTGGCTGTCCAGAAAGGATGACGTCGTGCCTGAAGTGTGAGAAAGTGGTCTTGTCGTTGTGTAGTCGATCTTTGACGACCACCCCCATGACGGTGTGCTGCTGTACCAAACGTTTGATGCCGGTTCCACGCTCTGTTCACAACGCTTTGGCTGACGTTAAGTGCATTAGCAACGTGACGTTGTGAGAAGCCAGAGTCAAGCATTCCGATGCATCTTCCCAATTGCTCTGAAGTCAATCGACGTCTAAGACGTTGAGGAGACATTGTTGTTGCTAAATGTAATGCAAAAAATTTGGAAACTTCCAAATTTTCACCAACAAGCAACACACACGTCTGAGTTGAAATGGTGAAGTGTTAGTCAAAGCCAAAATGTGAGGCTGCACGCTCATTTAATGTCATGAAATGCACGTGCAAATGTGTTTTGTGTCTGACTGCATGTCATTTATCCAATATATTGTTCATCAGTGGCAGTTACCAAATTTGCATGTCATTTCACAAAAAAATTCCTATGATCCCTATCAAATTTTGAGTAGTAATATAATTGAAATTTTTACAGGCATTGCAACTGCATGGTCGACCTTTTTTCACGATCAATTGCGGCAATAAAAAATGGTCAAAACCCATTTTTGGATGTTTGTTCCTATTAGCATCATGGAATAGAAAGAATAATACTAATTAGACCCACTCGGTGGCAGTGTTGTGTAAAAAAAATCATTGTCTGAAAGCAGAGCAAGAACCAGAAGTGAACTGAGAAGATGACGCACTTCACAAATTGACAGCAGACGACAGTGAAAGTTCAGGTTAGAAAAAAATCTAATCGGATTTCATGATGTAGACTTCTTAAAGATTATATTTTTGCTAAATGGCAGAAATGTTGCTGTCTGTCACTCATGAAAAAGTGTGACCGCTCAGTCGAGTTGCCCGATAATGGTAACTAAAACCCCTTTCTCACTGAGCTCAGCTGCGTTGGCGCGCGGAAGTGTGTGGATGAAACAGTTCTCTTCTTTCGCAGAGAAGAATTGATTCGAAGAACCGTGAATTGATTCGCAGTGGTACGGGACCATTCGCCATCACCGTCGAGATTCACGAAAAAAGTAAACAGGTTTAATTTTTTCGCGGATGTCTGAGCTGGAGCTTTTTAACACCAATATCGTGTAGACAACGTGTTGCTTTCGCAAGAATTCGTGTTGGCTTGCTGTTGAATCCGCGGACTGATGCTAGTTACTTTTCTCCTGTTGGAGCTGTAACTGCCGGCAACTTTCAGGGCCCTTGGCACTCTAGTCATTTTTTTACATGCATTGCTAGAAATCCTTACATGAAAGACAAATTGAATGACATATTCTCTGAGAGAGAAGTGAGAATATAAATATTATCATTAGCTAAACAGTATTTTGGTTTTGCTTTGTACCTATCACTGAGCAGAATAGGGAAATCACACTTTAAGGTTAAGTTTAAGTTTAAGTTAATAACATATCTTTGTTGCGTGTCCACCTGTGTTGCACAACAATTGTAAAAGAAAGAAAGGGCATTTTTGAAATTTGAGTTTAAAACGCAGCAAGGGTGGTCCATGAAGATAATAAATTTAATTCAGTGACGTCCTGGTTGGACATGCCAAATACCCATAACTCCACCCTGTTCAGACCACAAGCACCATTTGGCTGGTTTACAGTCCAAAAAAAAAAAAAATACACAATTCCACATTTTTCACATTATTGCACAATTGCACTAACTGTACTCCTCAAAAGAGATAAAAAAGGAATTCATGATCCAGTTAGTTTTTGATTTCATGTAACATTACTACATAACTGACTCTGATGTCCATTGTGGAAATACTTTGCTGCAGAGCCAATGTAGGTATCACTGGGAGGGGGAGAGATGTGTAAGTTTATGGAGCACAGTCCATCCTGTGCATGCATGTGTGCGCACAGGTGACTGTATGTGCATGTATGCATGTCTGTGCATGCATGCGTGTGTGAGTGTGTGTGTGAGTGAATATGAGTGAATGAGTGTGTAAGGGAGCAAGAGACATGGATAGTTTAGAAATACCCCTGTATTTTCAGACCACTAGAAAAAACTGTACCTGACAAGAATTAGCGAGCCCAGGAACACAAGGACAAACCGCAGCTGCATAATCATCGAGAGACCATTCACCCCACGTGCCCTCACATTTAAACCAGGATTTACTGTTATCCTTACGCGCTACAAGGAAAGGTTTGCAGTCTCATTGTGTACTTCTGAAATAATGGATGAGGTTTGTGCCTGAAGACCCAGCACGCTTTTCCCTCCAGCCAAAATAAGGACTAATCTGCCTCAGAATTAAACAAAGTGCTCTTAGCTAAGAGTGCAGATGGCCATAGAGATTTTGCTCCGAACACAGATCGGTATTTCTCAAGCAGGGTGACTTCAGGTCAGCGCTGGTATGCTACATGAAAACAGTTTTAGAAAAAAATGTTGAATTACAAATGAAGTAAGAAGTGATCAGAATCCAATCCACAATCACTAAAGTAAATGTCATTAAAATAGGAACAGGCATATCGCCTAATGAAGACCCAGGAAGTGCATGGAAGTCGCACTGTAGGCATGTCTCATCATCATCCGCTTGTCGCTCGCTTTTGAGACCAGTCTGCCGTGACATTTGGTAAATTTGGAAAAGGTTGCGAGACGCTGACGTCAACTGCCAAACTTCGCCTTTGTAAACCGCACACTGGGGTTATTTTCCTGGATGAAAGGTTATGTAAATTTGCGTGCTCAGACATCCTGGCTTTCTGTGGTCAGTCCTTTCTAATCTTAGTGGGCGACCCTAGCTGATGCGATGAGTCATAATAGGGTGGAAGCAGTGGGTGGGGCCTGCGGAACCATTACTTCAGCCAATCATTTTGTGAGCTGTTTGATGGAGGGCCTCACTGGCAAATCAGAAGCTTTGGCTACCGGGCCCTGCGTTTGGGTGAGGCCGGTACGGCACTGGAAAGTTGAGAGAGAGTCGGCCCTTAGCGAGAGAGCGAAGGAGGTTCATTACTCAGTGATGTAAATAAGTCAGCTTTATTCAGGATTACTGTCTGTGCTCAAGGTCTGCCTCATCTTAGCCTTTCAGGACAGTAAACTTGCATCATAGATGGAGGGCTTTTAAAACACTGCGCTCAGTTTCAAAAATACAATCTCTCTCCCACAGACACACACACACGCACACAAAATATACTCTTTCTCTCACAAACACTCCCTATCCCTCCCACACACTGATCCCCCACTCTTGTACTCAGATCTCACACTCATGCGCACACACTTATACACACACACACACACACACACACACACACACCCCTCTGTCTTGCTCAGACCTCAAGCTCTCAAACATCAACTGCTCTCGAAATGTGGGTTACTGGTAAAAATCACTCCTCCCCCCCTTGAATGCACATTCTCTCCTCCGAAAAAACGAGCCGGGAATTCGCACCCCCCACCCCCAACCCCACCCCACAATCCAGCCCACCTGGCCGTGTCACTCATCGCTGCTGAAACCTGACCATAGAGCGCAGCTGTGCCGCTCGTTAGCCTGACTGCGTCTGCGGCCCTCAGGGCCTGCTGGGATTGAGATCGCAGACGCCACAAACACGCAGGCCGTGTTTTCTCCTGCGTAAACAGCGCAGGTGCGAGACCGTGGGCCCGTCTGCGACAGCAGTATAGAAACCCGGAAACGCGATCGGTCCGACTGAAGATGTTACTGTGAGCTTGTTCCAGTTCAAACACTAACATTAGAAACCTGCGAGGTTACTGTCGTTGTTGACTAGCTGTGGGCTGTAATCATACTTGTGGCACAGTGAAGGCTAAAACTGACTGAAGTCACGCAAACAAACAGTCTTAACCCTTAGAGCACTAAATGCAGCTATTGTTGCTCAATAATGTAAGATATCCAAATCAAAGCTTTTGAAAACCTATCACGTGGCGACTTGTTTAAAAGAGCTGCCGCAGGGGAGCTCTTTTAAACAAGTCGCCACATGATAGGTTTTCAACAGCACAAGATAATTAAATTTATATTTTTAAAAAATTTATTTTTGTGCTCTAAGGGCTAATAAAGACTAGTTCAGCCGGTCATTATACCAACTGAATTGTATCGCGCATTATTAAGTGTGCAGGTCTCAAATTCCTTCATTTCTCTTGAAATATTGGAATATATATTGACAATGCAGCCCTCCAGAAGTGACCTGTTACCAACAAACTACATGGTCCTGCATGTTGCCTCCTCAAAAATAAACAAACTGCTCTTTTATGGCATTTTGTGTACTTAGATGATGGGAGTTTTACACAAGAATCTTCATGGAGCCTCTCAGTTATCTGGCTAAATGTTTAGCATCTTCCATATTGGAGGATGCGCTCCCTTTATTTCAGCACATTCTGTTGCCTGACATTAATTTACATGTATCAGGCCTTGTTCCAGTTAAATGTGAATTATTTTTCATTGGACGGAACACAAGTCAGATAATATTTTCTCAGGAGGAAGGATGGGATTAGTTACCTGACACTAATTCTGACAGTAAGTGCAGCTGTGACTAAGGATGACATTGCAGCAGAAAGACTGTTAGTTTTCCAGTGTGTTCGAATTACGGAGCTGCGAAAGTCACAGAGAATAAGTGGTGGTTAAGTGAAACCAGATAAAGCAAAAATGGCAGGTTCCTGCTGGGATAATGGGAGGATATCACTTCTGTAATAGTCTACAGAACATAAAATGAAATACACTCTCAGATGCCGAGAGAAATTGGATCTGACTTGTAGTCTAGTTTTATGTCACCAGGTTTCTAATTTCAGGATTATCAAGGTAGAAGGACGTGTCTCACTAATCTGCCATTTCTGTTGTGTGAAAACCGATTTGTCATGCGAAGGGACTGAAATGTGAATGGATGGTACCAAACATGTTACGCTTCTTCAGTGTCGCCCAGTGGCGGCTGGTGAGCTGAAAATAGAAGAAGCACAGAACGTCCCTTTGAACAGGTCAAGGCCGATCATTAGTTTAAAGTCATTTTTAAAATAAATATTACATGAACTCCGAAAACTCTCAACACTATCAGGTGTGATCTGTTTACCAGATCAACAACTCAGTTTTACATTTTACATGTAATCCATTGGGCATTCTCTAAGTAAAGTCTAGCACAACTGAACCGTCCCCCATCCCTACGCTCTCCATGGATTTGCTCTGAAACCCTCTGGTTGTACATTTCATTCCGTAAATTCCCTCATCCACCCTGAGACTTGGCCCAGAACAGCAGTGTGAGATTTAGACAAAATGACTCAAGAAGCCCCGTGGAGCTCGGGGTCCCAGAATGTGGGTCCTGACTCCTGACCCCATGTAGGCTCACCTGACTTGAGAATGGAGTCGCCTGGAATTTTGAGAAAAAGAATGTCTCAATTATTCAAAATATTTCTCAAATGTGTGAAATCCTGAAACATTTAATATTTTTGCACTAAAGTATGTGGACGTGGGATACTCTATTTTAAACATCCTGACCCAGTTATGATAAATGGATTTTGCGCAAGAGGTTTTCAAGTAATCACCAGTTCTTGCTTTTACTGGGCCCAGTGTGTGTATTTGTGGGTAAAGTAGGGCTGTGTCATTTTGAGAATGTTAATTCTGGTGTTGGATCGGAAAAATTTGTGGTTGCTGCGGCTACCATTTATTATTGATGACAAAAGTAATAATAGTAATAATCACAAATTTAATCATTCCCTTGTAGCATCTATCTTGACCACTAAAATTTTATAGCGCCATCGCAGTGATTTTGCTTCACACATCTGGTTTTAATGGCTCCAGTGTCATCACTGTCGCTCAAGCGTGTTTAGGCTGCGGAGCGCGTTTACGGCGCGATTGTGGTTTCACTGGAGTAATTCCTGCTGCATGACTGAGCATCTTTATAATCATTCCACAGCCCAGCCTTCGGTCCAGATCAAGGTCTCGAGGGGTTCAGGACACTGTGTTTCAAATATGATAAAGTTAGTTTGAATTTAACTCAGGCCTTCCTCTCAGGCAAGAGGCTGTGTGCAAGGAATTTGCAATACACTTTTCTTGTATTGTTTTACGGGCCATACAGTGGAAGGGCGATATAGGAATGAGTATTGCCCTTCTGTGAGGCCATCTGTCCATCACGCTTCTTTTTCTCTGGGCTGGAACATCTACACTACAAGATGCATCCATTTATTTGATTTTGTGGAAAAATGTTGAAAGGTTTAGATGGGCCTTTTCATACTTTTGTCCGTCCTTGTGTCCGTTTGTCTGTCCCTCCGTTGCGTTTTGTTCCTAGGCCAGAACGCCAAATCCATGGTGGGGGATCTGAGTATTTCATGATTGTTTGTTTGACTTCTTTTCATATATTATTTTTGATATTTCTTTGATATTTTTAATTTCAGTCGTTAATATATTGATCTTAAAATTTTCTCTTCAGTCAGTTAGCAAGAGCTTAGATTAGCTTGGGAATCCTCACTGCTTCAGCTCGCTGGTTAAGATCAGTGACGCAGGCAGATGGCAGATGTCCCGGCCAGTGAGAGGTGCTCTGGGTCAGTAATCTCTGAAGCTCCTCTGGGCAACATTCATGACCAAGCATGGTCACTTGACCCATTTCTTGGCTGCTGGCTACATTAGGTTTTATGTTTTTTCAAGATACTGAGTCAGTTCTTGAAAAACCAAGTAATGGTTGTCACATTAAAAATACTTGCAATGACCGTTAAATAAAAACTGCTGCCAATGACCATTACATTAAAAATGTGCTATTGAAAATACTAGTGATGACTGTTGCATTAAAAATGCTAATAGTGACTGTTAAATTAAAATATAAGTATTAACTATTCCATAAAAATGCTAGTTATGACTATTACATTGAAAACACTGGTAATGACAAAAGAAAAATGCTAGTAATGATTATTACTCGGGCCGGTAGGCCGCGAGTCTAAGTTTCGGCTCCATTCTTTTTTTTTTTTTTCGGGGTCGCGATTGTCCTGCTCATGCGCGCGCGCAGTTTCGCGATTGGCCCCAGCCTAGACCCGGCCCGAGTACAGGCTCTGAAGAGCCTCCTGTTATAATAAAAATTCTAGTAATAACTGTTGTATTAAAAATGCTAGTAATGACTGTCACATCAAAAATGCTAGCGACAACTTACATTTGAAATGCTTGTAAAACACAGTTAAAAGTGTCAGTAATGACTGTTACATTAGCATTGACTGTTCAGGAAAAAGCATCTATTCATCCATCATCTTTCCGGCCTATTTCTGGATTTTGTATGACCAAGTCTCCTAATCTCTTGGGTTCATAAGCTGGAATCCAAACCATGACATGCAGTATTGCTGGGGGAATTTGTACCCGTAAGTCCGCAAATTCCTCTCTGCATGTCTATTTGTCACTTATGAGGTTTTCTCCTTTCCTTTGGCAAACCGCACACAGCGTTCCTGACCACACAACTGTGGCTGTGAAAAACACATCTCTTCAGTTCCATAACTCTCAAACAGGAAGAGTGATGGCGACCATATTACAAAACCGCTGCTGTTTAG
This sequence comes from Gymnothorax javanicus, assembly GCA_029692085.1. Taxonomy (NCBI): domain Eukaryota; kingdom Metazoa; phylum Chordata; class Actinopteri; order Anguilliformes; family Muraenidae; genus Gymnothorax; species Gymnothorax javanicus. Next base: position 51,067,142 of record CM056208.1, on the reverse strand, counting down.
TTTCTGTGTGTGCTAGGAGCACAGCTGTCCCGCGCGCTTCCACCTACTGCCAGAGAGAGAGGGAGAGTGTTAAAGACAGACGGAAGACAAACTGATAGAGCGAGGCAACATTTGAATCCAAGCCCTCGCATGTATGATTTATGGCTCGTGTTTTTCTTCAGATCCAAAAACTATTTTTTAATGCGGAAGTGTGTGTGTGTGTGTGTGTTTGTGTTTTTGTGTGTGAGGGAGGGGGGGATGAATCTAGGATTTCATCTATAAAAACATCAATTTTGCTGATTTGGAATCTAATTATATTTTGTGTGGCCACTATTGAGCATTGTAGGCGAACTCCAGTGAAAATTAAATTAATTTGTGTTGGGTTGCATAATTGAGAAATTAAGAGTGGATATACAACAACTGTCCCATCAGATTGAATCATGACCCCCCCCCTTTCATTTCAGAGAACAGACTCCACAAATTCAGTGGAGATCTGCAGAGTCCGCAAAATTACCTATAACAAAACCCCAAAGTTAAGCTCAGTCATGCGTCCAAACATAAGGAAAGCAATAGATTTCACACTCTTACACCATTTTTCAACATTTCTCCTCCATTTGGCTAAATTATATCAGAAGGAGGAGGTGTCATGTGTTACCAATTACTGTGGGGGTAAGACAATTCACATAAACTGCCAGCTTAGAGTCCACTTCCTGTTTAGCGCGCTCATTGTGTAACGCAGATGTTTATATTTAGCAGCAGCTGTGAAGATATGTTTACTGAGGCGCCTACACAGCGTTCAGAAGTAGCGGGTTTGCCTTTCCCCCACCTCCAGATTTGGCCTCTCCCTGTCCATACTGGGCCCATGTTCCCAGACCGGAGGCCATGGACAGGAAATCAGTCATTTCTGTCCTGCGTGTGATGTGCATGAACTGGTTTTAGCACGCTAGCGCTGACTTCACCAAATGTATTGCATCTCATTGCTGTAATCCTGATGAAACCTAGAGCATAAATTATCGGAATCATCCCTCTCCTGCGAGATGTACTGTCCAGTAAATTCTAACTGAAACTCAACAAAGCACACCTCAGCTCGAGCGAGGCTATGCAAACTTGTTCCCGGAAAGCGACCATTACGTAGGTTTTCACTTAAATGCTAGCCAAACGCGCGTCATTCAACAGGTACAGCAGCACTGCCCAACACTGTTCCTGGAGATCTGCCATCCTGCACGTTTCCCCTCCAGCTGCACCAAAACTCTCTTCATTCAACAGATACAAATATTCTTGAGCTGCTAATTCGTGGACTCATTTGTATTGAATTTTGTTTGACACAAAAAAAACCTGAGCTCTCCAGGAATAGGGTTGGTCATCACTGGTGTATAACCTGTCCATTATTGGGACTTAAACTGTAGTTCCTTACCAATTACCAGCTGACCAAAGACGATGATTCAAACCAATTTCATAGAAGTGTGCAACAGGGAGAGGTAACTAAATAGCTAAAGGTGTGTGAAATATGCTGTACATCCAAGAATCTCTGCAGTATCTTGGTTGGTACTGTACCAGGGTACCAATTCCTGCTACAGTTACTGCTTTTCCCAGATAGTGAAGCCAGTGAAATATAACCCAGTGTCCTCTGAGGCTGGCTTACGTAATCCAGCGAGCAGTTGCTCAGTCTATAAACAAGAAGGGATTGTCAGTATGCTGAGAACCCTCCAGTTTCAGCCTCTTGATACTTATAAGTTAAAATTTGCCTCGATTCTTTCCTGAAAGTAGCAGTGAACACGCTGAACTATCTTCTACTCTCCTCTCCTTCACAGCATGCATTTCTTAACAGTAATATAGGTTGTTTTGTATTTCCAGCCTGCGACTGCTGCGATTATCAATGTGAGTGCAAACTAACTACAATGAACTGTTCCCTTTTTTGCACAGGTCGCTTTATTAATCTACAGCCAGCCTCGGGAACGTGGGTTTACGTGAAACTACGTCCACAAACACCTAAAAACTCAGGTTAAGCGAACACATCACGACTGCTCTCTGAACAGTTGAGTTCCTAGATAGACAGAGTTGCTACCTGAGGGTCCCAGAAAGTCAGTTCATGGAGCCATTTTGTTTCCACCAGATTATCAGACACCATCTCCAAGTGAATGAGTTTTTTTTTTTGTTGTTTTCCCTTTTCCCAATTCCAAACATTTTCCGCTCTTATGCTTGTTGAAACCATTGCCCACTGGTTTGTCGCCCCCCCCGCCCCAAAAAAATAAATATGTTTCCCTTCCAAGAAAAGAACAAAAAAAATGCAACAATGTTCCATTGTTTGAAACAGAAACAAAATGGGTCCTGTTCTTCAGTTGTCACAACTCTATCTAGAGACTTTACTGTACGGAGCCAAGAGGATGTAGAATTGTAATGCATTTCCTATTGCCCCTGTGATGGACTGATGAACCGTCCCAAATCGTCTCCCTGCCTTTCACCCTCTGTATACTGCGATGGGCTCTTGCTTCCTGGGTCCCTGACCAGAAATTATTATGCTTGGATGGATGGGTGGATGTATGTTTGAATGTTGCTTGAATCTGATGACTGCTCAGCAGGATCATGGCTGGTCGAGAGAAAGGTGGTGATGATTATAGGGGCCTGTTGCTGGAGAGGATGCACAACAACTCCAGATGGATGGGGACTATATTCTCTCTGGGGCCCAGAATTGCTATCTATGCCTCTTATACTAAACCATGATAGGAGGGAGACCCGTTTGTTTCCACGGAGCTGTTCATTCCTCTATCATCGTCCTGGTCACTCTCTTCCCCTGTCAGACACTGCTTTCTCGGTAAAACCAGCCAAATGAAACAAGCCCGGTGTTGAAAGAGTGTTTTCGGGTCCGAGGGGGGGATTGCATCGGCGGTAATCTGGCGGGCTGAGCCGTCCCATGTTCCTCGGATTGTTCTCTCGCGGGAGCAGTGAGATGGGGCTCCAGTTCGGAGGACTTCATTGTTTACGCTGATGGGTTCCAGATGCTGGCAGAAACAGCCGCCAACCTCCCGGGGTCTTTGCCAACAAACCAGGAAGTGGTCCAGTGCTATCTCGACTGCTTGGACGGAGTGTATTCTTGCTCGGTAATAACCCAATGAAAACAGAAATGCGCTCAGGGCCAAGGCTGATTATCAAATGTCACTTGGCTGCTGGAGACCAGGGTTTTGCAAGAATAATGGGTTCGTGCCTATTTGGTGTGAAATCGTGCGGGGAAAGAAAGGTCTCATAAGTGTGAAGCTGCAGCTCTGTGAGAATGTTATTGCTGTGATATAGCTGCAGCTCTGTGAGAATGTTATTGCTGTGATATAGCTGCAGCTCTGTGAGAATGTTATTGCTGTGATATAGCTGCAACTCTGTGAGAATGTTATTGCTGTGATATAGCTGCAACTCTGTGAGAATGTTATTGCTGTGATATAGCTGCAACTCTGTGAGAATGTTATTGCTGTGATATAGCTGCAACTCTGTGAGAATGTTATTGCTGTGATATTGCTACAACTCAGTGAGAATGTTATTGCTGTGATATAGCTGCAACTCAGTGAGAATGTTATTGCTGTGATATAGCTGCAGCTCTGTGAGAATGTTATTGCTGTGATATAGCTGCAGCTCTGTGAGAATGTTATTGCTGTGATATAGCTGCAACTCTGTGAGAATGTTTTTGCTGTGATATAGTTGCAGCTCTGTGAGAATGTTATTGCTGTGATATAGCTGCAGCTCTTTGAGAATGTTATTGCTGTGATATAGCTGCAACTCTGTGAGAATGTTATTGCTGTGATATAGCTGCAGCTCTGTGAGAATGTTATTGCTGTGATATAGCTGCAGCTCTTTGAGAATGTTATTGCTGTGATATAGCTGCAACTCTGTGAGAATGTTATTGCTGTGATATAGCTACAGCTCTGTGAGAATGTTATTGCTGTGATATAGCTGCAGCTCTGTGAGAATGTTATTGCTGTGATATAGCTGCAACTCAGTGAGAATGTTATTGCTGTGATATAGCTGCAACTCTGTGAGAATGTTATTGCACTGATATAGCTGCAACTCAGGGAGAATGTTATTGCTGTAATATAGCTGCAACTCAGTGAGAATGTTATTGCTGTGATATAGCTGCAGCTCTGTGAGAATGTTATTGCTGTGACATAGCTGCAGCTCTGTGAGAATGTTATTGCTGTGATATAGCTGCAGCTCTGTGAGAATGTTATTGCTGTGATGTAGCTGCAACTCTATGAGAATGTTATTGCTGTGATATAGCTGCGGCTCTGTGAGAATGTTATTGCTGTGATGTAGCTGCAGCTCTGTGAGAATGTTATTGCTGTGATATAGCTGCCGCTCTGTGAGAATGTTATTGCACTGATATTATTAAGTATTTTATTGGCTTGTCAGGTCCTGCAGTAGAGGCAGAATCTCTGGGGTATTTCAAGACATGGATAGATACAGGACTAGATCCTATCCCATTCTTAAAGGAAAAATACAGGCTTAAACACTTTGACATTGTTAAAATAAGAATAATTGTGATGTACAATGCTTCCCAGGTCCTATTTTATTGTTTGTTCAGTTATTCACTTTACTGTGGTTGAAGTCGATTTTTTTCACAGTGACGATGCAACGTCACTGTAACAGACTCTGTGGAAATTAACAGGAGTGTAGTTTTCAACTCGCTGTTGGATCAACCAGAATAATCAGATACTGCGTTCATCCATCCTAGGAGCAACAACACAGGAGCTCTGTCTTAGAATCACTGCAAATGTAAATTTTTGCAATGTTCCTGCTTAGAGAAATCAGTAATTTAGCGAGAGGACACGCCATGCTATTAGCTTCGTACGTCCAGAATGCGACACTCTGGCTTTGTGGGCAATGGCAACAGTGTCGCCATGATGTCCAGGTTTGTTTCCCCTAGAAACAGTAGCAAGCTAATGTTGCCAGTTGAAAGTCATTCTGGGTAACGTCGGAAAATAACACCATGAAGCAAATCAGGTGGAAGCCTGACAGGCTTGGAGCGACAAATTGAAAATTACAGTGAAGTACAATATTGCACGTATCGGAAAATACGCCCTGGAATGAGTTGTACATTGATGTTAGATGTTTTATAACAATGTAAAAGTATTTTTTTCTTGAAGTTTCCTCAGTGTTTGGTAAACTAGTGTAATTTCACTTAATTACGCGGAAAGTGGGAAGCATTGTTGGCTAAATGGCCTGTTCCCATTGCTTTGTTTTGTTATGTTTTGGAGATCAGAAATGACTTTGGGGCACTTTGCTGGGTCCAGAGTAAATTACACCATATCTCCTGTCTTGGGTTATAAAAACTGTAGGACTGGCAGCGTGGCGTCGGTGTCTAATTTTAAAACATCAAGGAGAAAATGATGATATCTTCCCTTTTGTATGATAATCTTAGGAGTCGTGCATCCATTAAACCTGGAGATGAAAGACATATCTTGACCAAAATCAGGAAGTTACAGGCCGGAGTAAATGTGCAGCCCAAAGAGAACTTTTTTTTTTTTTTTTTAACTTATTCTCCAAGACTGGGCTCGAGACCGGCTTTGAGGTTTCTTATTTGTGCGGGTTTTTCAGCTGGTTAGCCTTTAAAGACGTACGCGTCGAAAAAAGAAAAATTTATCACTTAGCAGCACACCTGTTTCCCCCATCGGCCTCCTTTCGCTGGCTTTTATTTTCTTTGCAGGCATAAGAAAGGGGCAGCTGCATTAGAACAGGACCCACAGGCCCCCAGGACACTGGCTTCATTTAGCTCTCCTTTGCAGGAATCAATATTCTGTAGAACAGAGGGGTCATTTTCAGTGCCTGACTGGAATTCTCACACAAGACAGGCCTTCACTGGAGGCCTGCGGAAATAAATGGTTTAAAAAAAGGCCAGTTCTTTAGGCCTGGAGACACAGCTGAGGGGCCACAGAGGTTTGCTTGTGCTCCGGCCTGGAGGAAGGCCATCTGCTGCTCCCTCATTGGCCATTCCGAGTTTTTCTTGCGATAAACCAGATTGTTTACATCGAGGTGTGATGATTCTCCCTCTGCAATGGTGAGAGGTGAAAAAAGTGTTGGCAAACTGGGTGTTGATGCAAGACACTGTAAAATAAAAAGCCTGCACTCGTGACAAAATTTGAGCAAAACTTCCAGTGCTTTTACGCTGATAATCCTATGATAGTAGGCCAAGGAAAAACAGCTAACTAAAATGCTAATTTGAGGAAATGCCATGGACTAGCTAACATTTTTTAAACATTTCAACTCATGATGCACTCTGCGATGATGGTTTTATAAATCTTGCAGCCAGCTATATTGGCCTGAGGTTAGTTTTTGTGTGCTTCGAGAGTTGAAATATCAGTTGGGGTTTCCCCACCGAGGGCGAAACTTGGCCAATTCCTGTCCCAGCCAATTAGGGGAAAGAACTGGGCAGCTTGGCCGAGACAGGAGCCAAAATTGCGTGGCCAAAATTCAGTTCTTCATACGAAATAATTTTAATACGACTTTGGAACTTGGTGATACGCTTAAGCCCCACCCTTTGGTGATCTTGCAAATCTGGCCCGCTGGATTCCAGAGCACATGCGGCGTGTTTTCAACAATTCATTTCTGGTTTTGCAGAGATTTTCCAGAACATTAGCGAAGGTGGGGAAAACATGCATGGCGAGTGCATTTTTCTATGCTTTATATGAGATGTCTTTTGATTGTAATCTCTGATTCAGAAAGGAGTAATTCAGGGATGACCTTAGCTCCGCCATTTCAGGCTGTAGTATATTGTAATTTGGATGGCCGACCTCATTTATTTTATAAGGAATGTCACTTGTGGTAAAATCTGGTATTAACACTCATTTCCTGTCTGTTCAATGGTAGAGAATGAGTACAGAGCTTTATTTGAAGCTACTCATGGTGATTTAATCTCATGTCAGAAATATGGATAAAACCACAGATGTGTCACCATGAGCGGCATCTTCAGATTGAAAAACACTAAACCCTCATGTGGTGTTCGATTCAAAATGACTAATACTCATGGTACAGAAATCAGTTTAACTCCTGCACATGTCAGGGACAAGGACCAGGCTGACAGCATTTGTCCAAAAGATGAACTGAACACAAAGATGACCTCGATCCTCATGACCTCATAGCGCCGCACAGCAGTGACAGAGTGATAACAGGAAGGAAGTGTGTGTGTCCACTCCGGGTCCCACAGTGCATTCTGGGGCCTACTGTGCATGTGAGCACTGGACCTGGTCTTGTAAGGTCAAAGGTCAGCGATTGAATTTGGTGACCCTGCTGGGACGTCCTGTCGTACGGACTTCAGCCTGAGATGCAAAAATGGCTTTCAGGCCGTTCGTGTACCAGAGCGTGCTGGGTAACCGCAGTGTGTACAGAGGACCCCACCCAAGTCTTAACCATCGACTGCTATAGAGGAGCTGCTCTGGGCATTTCTGAGGGCAGTTATTCTATGTAACCTCACTAAACTCTGCTCCATAAAATATCCTGTTGATGCAAATGGGTAGTGTTTTTTGGCGAGGGAATAAAACACAGGACGTGACTGGTAAATGTTTGCACGTTTTTGCAGCATTGTTATAGTAGTAATACCCAGTCTTAATTACGTGGACGATGATTAGTATACCTAGGGTGGCTTTAGAGTGTAATACAAAATTAAAACTACAGATAATCATCACTAGAATCGAGATTTACTTCTCATTACTAACCTCTCTGCTGAAAGCTCTGCTTCATAACGGCCTCTGCGCTGTGTGATGTGGAGTCTGTCGAGCTGGTGGCTCCTGCCTGGCTGTTGTTTTGAACTGTGTCTTTTTTTTTTTTCAAACTGTTATTTAACGTAATTCGAAGCAGACGGGTGGATTTTATACAGGGTTTTGTGTTTTCTTATGTCATGGTGTGACTGAATGGAGTCGATCTGGTTCTGATTTCCTCACTGCCGTGTACGAGAGCCTGATTGGAAGCCTTTCTCGGCCAGGATCGATGACTGAGTCGCTGTGGCATTCCCGCTGTTGCCGTAGGGGACGGGACGGGCCTCCGTGACAGCCTTAAGGGAACACAGCTGGAGGGTGGAGGGTCCATTTAAATATAACCCCCCCCCACACACACACACACACACCAACAAAAAGCCCCCCAGTTTACCCTTTAAAGAGTCGGGTTTTTTTGGAATGCTTTGGAGTTTTTCTTGAACTCCAGAATCTGTAGTGATTGCGACCCAAACAAAAGATGTCCAGTGAGGAACATTCTCATCGCTTGTTTGTGATGTTGCCTGTAAGAGCATGTAAAACATGGACTGTTAAAAAAGGGGTCATTTCACTGCCATTATCTCAGTGACAGTCACCCGTTGGCTTTTCTGGGTCTTGGCAAAACGGAAATACATCTTTCAGGCCTCGCCATATTGTGCAAATCGGAGCCAGAGTGTGTGTGGTGGACCTGACCAGTTGGAGTCTGCGAAGGATCTTTTGCCTGATTTGTCTGCAGAATATTCCTCCATAATTCATATATCACTCTATCTCTTGAAATCAGCTCAAAACACAGGGCATACATTTTCTTGTAGGCCAAAAAAATAATGACTTTGCATTTCGAAATTAACCCCATAACACCTGCAGACCCATATGGGTTTGTAAAATGCAGCTGCTGTATTCAAACCTGTTGAACTTAAGGCCTATTTTATATTCTAGTGGAGATCCCAGGGTTTCCGATGATCCCAGCTGAATTACTGGGAAATGTGCACAAAATGATGTATAGGATCTAAGTATTTTACATTTTATGTAATGCTGTGTGTGGCCATAGTAACATGGGTTTGAATATTTCTCTCATTGTAAGTGTGATGTAGCTTCAGTGAAATGTAACAATCAGTAGATACAGAATATTTATGTGACATTGTCCTACAGTAGGGAAAAAAAATGCATTTTATGACTTTGAACCTGCTTAAGGGAAAACTTCAGTACAAAATCAGAGTTTAAGGGGTTAAGTGTCCATCTGTTAGGATGTAAAACTCAATCTGGATCTAAGCCCAGCGGCAATCGTGAGCAATGTCTCTCAACAAGATCAAGAAATAGAGTTTGAAGACGAAGCTAATTTCTGGCTGGTTTTTCGATTTACAACCCCAGGATGCGTCTGACCTCTTAAAAGGTCCCCTTCTGCTCTCTTTCCCGTAGTTCCACTTGAGTGCCACGCTTTCAGCAAACCCTGACGCCTACAGTCTGAAACCACATGAGATTCCTGCTACTGAAATGTGAAGGTAGATAAAAAAAGATAAGAGTTAATAAACGAGGGTTTTCCTGACACACGGCTGGTCTTAGTGAATAAGGACGATAGTGTCGCGATTAGTTAGAAAGAGGAATGGTCTACATCGGTCACAGATTCTCAAGTGTTGATGAATGGTTGGAAAACATGCGAAGAATCCTCCTTTCCCGGAACAAGCTTGTGGTCTTGTAAAATAAACCAGCGTCACACAGGATGGGAACGCTACAGAAATAAACACTGACTCTGCACTCTGCCAAACTCTTAAGTGTCAGATCCAGCTTTTACACTGCAAGGCTTATTTTGAACCCAAATGGGCCCTACAATGTTACACTTCATGCAGTACAATAGAACTGTTACCGATTCTGGTGGTCAGTTTGAATTGTGATCATTTTAACGACAATAATCTCTTTTCAGAGTACAACAGGATTTTTATTTTGTAAAATCAACGTTAAACTGCCATTTTAAAAAAAGCAGTAATGCTTTTTCTCACTCTTTTTCAGTCTGTAACAGCTATTCATAAGTTTATTGGTGATCACTGTAATGCCCTTATCCTTGAGTCTTGGAGAGCAGGTGTTATTTCCATGAAACACACACACACACACACACACACACACACACGCACACACACACACACACACTCACACACACACTCACACTCACATCCTTGTACCTACATCTATCTTTCTGAAGACATTATATTGACTTCTATTCATTCTTTGTGTGTCTCTGCAGCCTCTCCGTAATCTTAACAATAAGCAACGCATGCCTAACCTAAACCCTTAGCCTATCTCTAGACTCTAACCTTACCCCTTACTCTAACCTTGACCTATCCCTAATTCTAACCTAAAGCCTAACGCCCACTGGCCGCGACGCGAAGCATCATGTCAAAATCCGAATGTTGCCTTGACGCTTTTAAACGCCCACTGAAAGCGTCAGCCGCATCAACATTGACAGCTGTCAAGTGTCAACACGACTGAGAAGCCACGGGTGTCAATCTCAAAATTTTCAACAAGAGAACGTTTAATTTTGAAAACACCTACCGATAAAGCTTATTTTAAGTGTTGAGAAAGTGCGACGATCAGGTAACTGCGCACTATATGTTATTATACAGGCATAATTTTCCTCCTAAATTTAGCTGTCTAGTAAATTAAGACTATGATTCACTTTATTTCACCCAGCAGCAAATTAGCTAGCTAGCTTAGCAGTATTAATTTCTTACCAGTGTACCTTGAGTTAGGTACTCTCTAACTGTAGATCGCTTGACAACTTAAATGCCCACAAAAGAACGGATTTCCTCTCAAAACTGCGATTTGGTTAAAAGCAGGTATATCAGTTTCGACAACTGCGTGTGAGGTTGCCAGTAAATGTGTGCCACCAACCATGAGAAGGCGAAATAGTTATATAACCTAAAAGACAAATGCCTTTCTATTGAGTTGACGCTTCAGAACTTGAGCTGTGGCGAAAATTAAAAATCTGACGCGCGTCACACGCTGCCAATGGGCGTTGCTCCATTGAAATTAATGTAACCAGGGGCGTCCCGGTGGCTTATCGGTCTGGGCGCGCGCACCATGGGGGCTGTGTCCTTCCCGTGGCGACCTGGGTTCGATTCCGGCTCAGGTCGTTTGCTGCATGTCCTCCCCCATTCTTCTCCCCAACCTTCCTGTCTCTACACTGGATAACTATCAAATAAAGGAAAAATCTTTAAAAAAAAAAAAATGTAAATGTAACCAAATTTTTTAACGCGCGTCTCACGCCTCCAGTGGGCGTTGGGCTTTACCCCAAACCTTTACCCTAACCTTAACCTATCCCTTAAGCCCAACGCCCACTGGAGGCGTGAGACGTACGTCAAAAAATTTGTTACATTAATTTCAATGGAGCAACGCCCACTGGCAGCGTGACACGCGTCAGATTTTTACTTTTCGCCACTGCTCAATTTCTGAAGCGTCAACACAATAGAAACGCATTTGTCTTTTAGATTATTTAACTATTTCACCTTGTCATGGTTAGTAGCACACATGTAGCGGCAACCTCACATGCAGTTGTCAACCTGCTTTTTATTCAAGTCGCAGTTTTGAAAGGAAATCCGTTATTTTGCGGGCATTTAAGTAATCAAGCGATCTACAGTTAGACAGTACCTAACTCAAGGTACACTGGTAAGAACTTTACACTTAATCTTAATTTACAAGACGGCTAAATTTAGGAGGAAAATTATACCTGTATATAACGTATAGTGCATAGTAACCTGACCGTCGCACTTTGCCATCACTTAAAATAAGCTTTATCGGTAGGTTTTTTTTTTTTTTTTTTTTTTTAAACTTATTTTTTATTTAAACATCAAGCAAACATACACCAGTAACTTGCCACCAGCATCACATTTTCCCCTTCATCAGTCCTTTCATTTGAAATGTCCTTTTTTTTTTTTTCCTTTTTTCCCCCTCCTCCCCCACCCTCCTCCCTTAATCCAGTCATTGTTGTAATTGTTTAAGAACAGAAATATGCCTCACTTCACAAATACAATCAATGCCTACTCATTGCTCAGAGAAGAAACTCCACATTCAGAGCTAGTAATGCTACTAAATAATAATAAAAAAAAGGGGGGGGCAAGGATAAATAAATATGAATAAGAAGTAAATAAATGAGAAGGAAAGGAAAGAAAAAGAAAAAAGAGAGAGAAAAAAAAATTTAAATTAAATACCAAATACCATATGCAGAATGAGTGAGTCATAAATTCATGAATCCAGAAATCAAACCTCAGGGATACATCACTGCAGTATCAGAGGCATCACAGGCTTCCATCTCTTTAAAAATTTTTCTTTTAGAAGTCTAACAGCATAGGTGATTTTTTCCATTTCATAGATCTCCCATACTTTCAAAATCCAATCATTATATGAAGGGAGTTCAAGTTTCAGCCATCTAAATGTAATACACTTAATGGCTGCAGCTAGTAGGATTTGTAACAAATATGCATTATCTCGGCCAGTAACCCCTTCTGGTATTATACCTAGGAGAACCACCATGGGATCTTTAGGTATTTCACGATGAAAAATTTCTTTTAAAGCGTCAAAGACCTCCTTCCAATAATCCTCTAATTTTGGGCATGACCACATTATATGAGTATGGTTTCCTATGTGCTGTCCACAGTGCCTCCAACATTTGTCTGATATCGGTAGGTTTTTTCAAACTTAAACGTTGTCTTGTTTAATATTTTGTGAGTGACACCCATGGCTTGCTTCTCGGTCCTGTTGTCATCCGTTAATATTGATACAACTGATGCTTCCATTGGGCGTTTAAAAGCGGTTGGAGTTGGACGCGACGCTGCGCTTCACGGCCAGTGGGCTCTGGAGGCGTGAGACGTACATCAAAAAATTGGTTACATTAATTTCAGTGGAGCAACGCCCATTGGCGGCGTGTGACGCGTCAGATTTTTACTTTTCGCCACTGCTCAATTTCTGAAGCGTCAACACAATAGAAACGCATTTGTCTTTTAGGTTATTTAACTATTTCACCTTGTCATGGTTAGTGACACACATGTAGCAGCAACCTCACATGCAGTTGTCAACCTGCTTTTTAACCAAGTCGCAGTTTTGAAAGGAAATCCATTATTTTGCGGGCATTAAAGTTATCAAGCAATCTACAGTTAGACAGTACCTAACTCAAGGTACACTGATAAGAACTTCACACTGCTAAGTTAGCTAGCTAGGTAATTCGTTGCTGGGTAAAGTAAAGTGAATCATAATCTTAATTTACTAGACGGCTAAATTTAGGAGGAAAATTATGCCTGTATATAACATGAAGTGCATAGTAATCTGACTGTCGCACTTTGCCTTCACTTAAAATGAGCTTTATCGGTAAGTTTTTATCAAAATTAAACGTTGTCTTGTTTAATATTTTGAGAGTGACACCCATGGCTTGCTTCTCGGTCCAGTTGTCATCCATTAAAATTGATGCAACTGACGGTTCCAGTGCGCGTTTAAAAGCGTTTGGAGTTTGACGCGACGTTTCGTGGCCAGTGGGCGTTGGGCTTTACCCTAACCTTAACCTGTCCCTAATTCTAACCTTAACCCAACCTTAATTATTCACAATTTGTCTTTTTAGTTGTGAGGACAGGCGGAAATGTCCTCCCTTCCCGATAATGTCCCCACTCCATACGACTGTGTATCACTGTGTTGCAACTAAGTACAAGAACATGCGTACACACACTCACACACAGAGATGCAACTGGTCTTTTAGCGGCAGTAGTTTAGAACAAATTAACTGTCTGTCCTCTAGGTTTTATTTAACACCTTTCTGCAGACGTAGATGCCTGCGGACATAGAGCAGCTCTTTTTATGGAAGCAGTTGTGCTACTCTATCATGAGATGGCACCCCGGATCAGTTATTGAATATTCACAAGCAAGCAGAGCTGGAACACAGTCTAGAATATTGACAAGTTCAATCCTATCCCTATTTTTCAGGAGTTGCATGAATTAAACTCCTCAGCTAAGCCTGATGTGCAAACTGCTCAATATCCTTGCCCATAGTATCTATCCAGCAGTTTAAAAAAAATGATCTCTTGCGACAGAAAAAGTTGTTGTCCTCTGTAGCAACCACTTCAGTTACAGTGACTCAATGGTATTCCAAGTAGTTGAAAAAAAATCAGTTTCCTGAGGCAAAAATTCGCCATGATATTGACACTATGTCATTCTACTATCAATTTCAGTCATCACATATTAAAAACGCACAATTTCCTATCGTGGATTAACGCGTAGATATGTCGGTTGAGGAATTTAGCTGTCTTTTAGAGCCTCATACAAGCTCTCATGGAAATCCAATCACTTTAATGGTGATTCAATGGTATCTGCGTGAAAGCCCAGCTGTAGTTCACGCCCACGTGAAATTCTCCTGGTAATTACCAGTTGGTTGACACGATTTTTATCCAATTGCAGACAGTATAAGCTTTCCTCAATAAGTGAAAGACATTGATTGGACTTTTAAAAGCATATTAAAATACTTGCGTAATAGGGTTACGTTGTATTCAGTACACTTTACGCAGCTCAGACTGACGTGGTTGCATGGGAACAAAAAACCTCCAGAACTGAGCCTGGAGAGCTGAGCTTATTTGCGCGATGGAAATGTGATTCTGAGATGGAAAATAGCAGTTATTCTGAATGGAACAGACAGGAGGGCTGACAGCATTGATACTTTTGAGGAGCAGCTCAATAATTCTATTGAAAAGTGAGTAAAGCTGTCTTTGTATGGTGTAGCTCTATCTTACTTTTAGCCTGCTAGCTAACTAGCCAGCTATTTCTTATTTTTGGTTTACCACCGTGATCACAGAGCTAGTTTGTCACATCGGGTAACAAAAGAGTAGTCGATACTGCAGTGTGCTGGCATTTTTCTTAACTAGGTGATCAGTTTTAGAATTTATACCACATTCAATGAAACGGAATGCCTTGCATTTTCGCTCTTTTAAAGAGCGAACAGCTATTACTGTGACCTGAGTTATACTTGTTCCATAGTGGGTGTGAACGTTGTTACAAGCTTGCGTTTCGCTGGGATGATCGAATTGTAAACAGTAAGCTTTCCATCTGAGTGAACGATCTGACCGTAAAATAAGCAGTTCCTCTGATGAGTAACTGTGCTTGCTGTCGCGGCTTTCTAGATAAATAGACGAGACTGAACTTTATCGTGGAGAAAAGGCATGTTTTTGGTTTGGAGAGGTCAGTGGTGACCATTGATGTCCAGCTGCGCCTATATTGATAAACTCATGCCAAATTCAACCAGAAAATCATACATTCATATTGAACTTCATGAGTACAAAGTTGATTTGCGTTAAAAATATGATTATTTTATGAATTGAAAGTTCGCCATTTTCAAGGCTCTGGGAGTTTGGGGAGCCACCTCGATAGCTATCTTATTTGGCTTATAAAAAGTGGATAATTTAATATTTCATGTTCAAATGAGGAGTACTTGTGATCTAGGACTTTATTATCCCAGAAATGTATTGTTTTAACCCCCAGCCATTTTTCAATCCTCAGAATTTTTTTTTACAGTTTCAATGGTGAATTCTCATGAAGATTTTTTATGTTTGCAGCCCATTTTCTCTACTAAAATCATGAAAATAAACTGAAATATGATGTCATTCTAAATGCTGTGTCTTTTCTGAGTTGAGCCACATTCGTCTTCTTTATGAAGCTTAAATCTTGAATTATAAAGCATCAAATTGGGTAACCCATAAATAGCCAAATTTGGCTTCTGCACAAAGGGGTTAAGGCCTTATGACCTATGTATTTCCCCTTCATGAATGACCTCTGACCTGCCTTATACAGCCTCATTGTTGTCCTTTACGTGGAGAGTTCACTTGTTCATTCAAACCGCGTCTGTTGGAGCTGAAATCCAGTGATGTGACTCGTCTGTACAGATCAGACTGTATGACTGTGACTGTTGAGTTGTTAAACTCTGTTGCATCCGGGAACAAAATTATGCTCAGTTAAATTTCCTGACGGTGGATGATCTAGCCTCCTTGAATTGAAGTGTGGTCATATCATTGCGGCTTTGGAAAGGATGCACTTTTAATTTACATCTTTGGTTAATTCTACAATGGTTTCCTGGACGTCAAGTCATAACATTTGTTGATGTTTTGATATTAAGGACATCCGGGAAGTTCTCTCTCTTTTTAACCCCCCGACTCCAGTCCTTTTGTGCATCGTGTTTGAATGAAGGCGCTCAGAAATCCTGAAGGCATGTTTTTCAGCCATCGTCTCCAACTGACTAAACAACAGGCCTGTTTATGCTCTGCTTTCCAAGAGTCGATGTTTGTCTGTCCGCCTCTGGGAGAAAATGGCTGCCAAGGAACAAAACAAGGATTCCGCAAACCCTCGATCAGTTCCTTTCCACGAAAGACTGTATCTTGGCACAAAAATTTGTTTAATCTCATGTGTATCCGTTATTGGTGCAGGTGTCTTAGGAATTGATGTATTATGTATTTGCACAATTTCATTTTTGATTGGTATGACATGTTGGGCCTTCGTAACAGCTTGAATCAATCACTAAACATAAAAAAACCATCAAATTTATGTTCATCAAATGTGTTTAATCTTCACGGTGTCTTTAAATGAACACGTAAAATGTAAAAATTTCTTTATTCGCAATGATTAATTCATTATGATAATCTTTTCCCAGTGATGTTGTAACTGGCACATTGTAAGTTACATTGGCCTAATCAAAATGCCTGGCTGTAGGCGCAGAGACATGAGCTGTGATGACTTACATACATCAGGCCCTCAGGCTGGCCTTTGCAAACACGACACTGATTACAATTACGAAAACTTTATTGTCCACAATGTGGAAATTTGCCTTTGGTTCCACCACAAAATGTGCCGTTAAATATTCTAAATATTCTAACACTGTATGCTGGCCATTGCTCGGGACTTTATGGCTAAACAAACGGTTTTACACAAAGCGAGGAATCTCTGATACATGCATCACATATGGTAGGGCAGGAACAATTTGTTTGACATCCATATCTTCAGGAATTGTTACTGAGGACAATAAAATGTACTGTGTGTATTCCTGACACATTTACAATAAATGAAAGGAGTGTTTGGGGACGGTACATAGACCAGACCTTATTTTGGCTCACAGCCTTGGCCAGATGTTGGCGCATATTTCCACTGCTAGCCTGCTGAGCTCATACAATACAGGGTGAATGAGTGACACTTCTGGACATTGCTGATTGGTGACGTATCGAACTGGAAAATTCAGGTAAAAGTCCATCACAGTAATCAGTTCCTATCACCTGAATTTGCAAACAGGCACAGCTTTTCAGTTATTAGGCCAAACAAATAGTTGAAGTCAGACAACTGAGTTCAGGACAGCAAACATAAAGCAGGGATCTTATTTCTTATATTTTCTGACCTCTGAACTTTCCACCTCTGGAAATATACGCACTCAGTGGCTTTTCTTTACCTTTCATATGCGATTTGGTGGCTAGATTATAGCTTCGACCTTGAGGACAGTGTTTTGTATTTGTAAAGTTTGACCTCAATCGCCAATATGAGGCCATTCAAGCTTTTTTGTCCTCTATCGCTCAGGCTTTTCCGAGGGCTGCAGTGTTTTCAAGAGCATGTAATGCTTCTCACCATGCTAAAGGTCTCAAACAGTCAAAAGTCTGCATTAAATAATTTTTCCAAAATATGCTCTCCAGATGTAGTGGTTGTTTGTGGGCAGTGATTTCATCTGATTTATGGCTGCTATAATACAGCCTCTTCTGTAACACGGAGATCATAGTTTGCACAGTTGGTTAGTTTTGCACAGCAAAGTAAGTGGCTAGAAAGCGGTCATTGCTGAGCAGTCTTGAAACTTCGACACTATAGCATTGCAGTCCTCATCTCAGCTCAGACACAAATCCTACGTCAGAAAAATTAGAATATGCCAATTCATTGACGAATGTAAATCAAGTGTTTTTTACTCGTTGAATGCATACTCAGGTTGCCATGGAACAATAAGGACAGTCTGTCTCTTGAACAAATGTTCAGATTGCCACCTCTTGAAAATATATCACCAGTGCAGGATTGTTCTGATTGGGCAATTTTTTTTTGTCTCAAATATTGGGATGCCTGACTTTTTCACAGTGTATTGGTACATAAGTATGTGTACTTTCAAATATAATACACATGTTGTGTAAGGGGGGTCATGTTGGCCATGATTAAAGTTTAATCTCCTACATACGCACAAAATGCTGCCAAATTCATAACTTTGCCTCTCACGCACCCAGTCAAAATGCCCTAATGTACATCATAAATGCCCCTCATGATATTGCTTTGGTCTTATTAAAAAAAGGCCTCTGTGGACAACCTTTTATCGTGGATCATGACCTCATTTCTATACCTCCACCGCACCCAAACAACAATGACCGATCCTGTCGAAGAAGTTCGTTCCTGAGCCAAGGCATCATGATCCTCGTCTGTCGTTAATTAAGGCAAAGCTACGCCGCCAGATATTGGGTAATTATATTTCGCACCGGAGAGGACGAACAGTCCCGCCATGCGAGTGAGTGGGGACTCGAGGACTAGCGGGAGCGTTCGCAGATGTTTTGCGGCACGCGGTAACAGATCGCTATTGCTCCATGTATTCTCCCAAATCACCGTACTCAACTCAGGGCCCAATCACTCCCCTACTGCCAAGAAAAACAAACCACTCGCTTGGAAAAACACCCCTTTGATTCTCTGGGCTTAATCTGACTGACAGAAGGAGTGAAGGACGGTAAGTTGACACCGAACGTGGAGGAGTACGTGCCCTTGCAGTCGTTTTGATTTTCACCCTTAAAATTATTCGTTTCTTGCCGTGTTTTGAATTATGGTTTGAGTAGTGGAGTTTAGCCTTGAACGCGACATGGCAAAGTAAACCGTAAGAGCTCCACATAGGCCGTTTTATTTGGCAGAACACAGAGTGCAGCTGCCTGAATTCAGTGTGACATTGCCCTTTAGAAAGATACGCGCTGGGAAAACACAGTTTGCTCTTTTCAATTACACTACTTCATGGTAAATTAATTCCATCTTTCGTTCTGTTCCTCAGAAGAAATTAATAACAAGAAAGAGCCCCCATTATTACACAATTACCCACTGTATTGCGCGGAGTGAAATTCAGGGACATTCAGATGAATTTCCAATGTGTTCGTTCGTTGTTGTAGTTTTGTTCTCTCTCTTCATAATTGAAGACCTGGATGCAAGAAGTACTTTATTCACAAAATAACACTTTTGAGATATTAAGGGTCAAAGTTTTGAAAACATGCTGCAGATACTTTTTTTTAAAGATAACATTCAGTGGCACCTGCTGCTAGTCCCAGGGGTTATTCAAAGTAGACAGACACGTTTTTGTGGAAAAATAATGCTTTATTACGAAAAAAAACAAGAAAATCAGTTTCGGACTTTGGTACTTCTTACCATAAAATGCCTGAACTTCGGTACTTATTGCCATAAAATGCATGGACTTCGGTACTTTTACCACACAAATGCCGTTTCAATCATTTTCTGATTGCCATACAGTCATTTTTGCTACGCGTGTCACATGACACATACTAGCAGCTGATTGGACAGTCATGGACTTAGGCACTTGTTCCTGATAACGTCAAGGACTTGAGTACTTCTGCAAGGACTTGAGTATTTCTTGCACAAAAATTCAGTAGATTCAGGGAAGGCCGTATATCAGTATTGAGGACTTGGGTACTTATATTTGGAATTTTTTGGCTTTAAATGATGCACATGACACTCTACTTTATGGTAGTAGCGTCAGCTCATTTTTTGGAAAATGTGACTTAGTACTTCTGGCACCCAGGTCTTCAATTAGGGCTTGAGAACAAGGCATATGGATCCTTTAGCCAATAAACAACATAAATGAACCCCCAATGCCAGGTGCATATTCAAATCTTTCCATGATTATGACCCTCTTAGACTGGAGTTCAACACCTGCAAGTTAAAGTCACTATGAAATCAAATTGGGACTTTCTAAATCAAGTCACGTCTCTTTACATCTTTTACTGGGTGTGTCTGGTCATATTTAGTCTGTTTCAACCATTGATATCATTACAGTAAAAATTCTGCTCTGCTCGCAATTTCATTGGTGGGTTGTGATTCTCCCCCAAGAAAAATCCCATCCAAAAGATCTGTTGTCAGTTAGAACTTCTCTCACGCTGTGATGTCACTGGGTGGGAACTTATTAAGGCCGCCCTACCCCTTTCTCCTACACGTAGAATGTTAGCCATTACCAACTAATAAAATCAACCTAGGCTCCTCCCACCTCCAACTCTGGACACACCCCTCAGCATTACATCACCCCACCCTGCAAACGTGTTGGTTTTATTTTGGAAGCATGTCAGACTCAGGAAGTAAAATGCCAATTTCTCTCGCTTAGTGACTTTAAGTATAAATGGAGATGGCAATGTTGAAGTATGTAATGGTAAACCAACTTTATATGGGTCGCACACTGTGGCAACACATTCAGGCGCCTTAAGGAGCCTTTTATGGAGTTGCAATCATGATAGAGATTAAATAACAGAAATGAGGGATTCAGTATCCAACACTCTTACCTCGAAACAGAGTTCTTGAGCCTTGAAGTGGATAAATGCGTCCTTTTAATTTGGAGCATCTTCCATGGTTCTCTTTGATGGGATACTCATACGTTTAACCTGTAATTAGAGTTGAATAAATAATTTTGCGATGGGCATGATGCTTTTTGAAGTGGTATCAGTTCTGGATAAATGCATCTTGAGTGAGACTGCCCTGTACAGTTTGCGGAGATGTACTGTCCAGTGGGTTTTCACTCCGAGCTCATCTCATTCAGCGGCTACAGCAGGGCTGTCCAACCCTGTTTCTGGAGGTCAGTCATCCTGTTGGTTTTCACCTCAACCCTAACAAAGCACACCTGATGTAACAGCTAGAGCAGGGCTGCCCAACCCTGTTTTAGGTCTACCATCCCATAGGCTTTCTCTCCAACTAACAATAGCTAATAGGGCTGTTCAAATCATCATCCTGTGATAGGCTCTCATTTCAACCCTAATTTGGCATACTTGATTCTGTTAATTACCTGGGCAGTAAGATCTCTTGCTGTAGAATGAGGTTTGTCAGAATTAGAGTGAAACCCCACAGAATGGTGTGGAGTTGAGCTCAGCCATAAATCTACTGACACACTGTGTGGTCCTCAGCTTATGGTAATGCTGGAGTCAGTTATCCTGAAGCATCCAGCTCTGCACAGTCATGCACAGTCATGCACAGTCATGCACCTCTTGGACCACTGAGCGCAGTGTGACTCTGGGAGATGTTCAGTTTACAGGGTGATAACACACCTCATCAGGCCACTGGTCATTGGTTTTGCAGCGTTCTGCTCCGGCGCGCGTCATGTTGAGTTTGGCTGCCTGCAGGAAGGAAGTGAACACAGGCTGTAGTTTGCTTAAATGCCTCGTTTGCGGTTCTGCGACAGCTTATGGGTCGAGTTTGGTCGAGTTTGGTTGGAGGTGTGGAGGGCACTCTGGTGCTACTAAATCAACGAGCCACATATCAATGACTGTCCCAGTGCTCACAGTCCCAGCGTCAGTCAGCTATAGCTACAGAGCTGTGAAAACAGATGGGCAAATCCAGCATGATTTTCATTCATAAAATGCATTGCTGCCATTTTTTCTTCTTGAATGGACTAAATGTGGAAAGAGAAATGTCAGCTATATGGGCCCTCTGAAAACCACTGAACTAAACTGCACAGGCTCTGATCGCAAAAAACACACCTTTCTGAGTAAGCTTAAGCTGAGACAAGGCTGTAATTCCGGATGGACTGGAAAAAAATGTTTTGAATTTAAGAAAACAAGAGGGTAGTTACCAGGTGAAATTGATTAAAAACACTTCAGTTATGTTTCCATTCAAATTAACATCCTTATTTTGTTGCTTTGTCCGTCCAGGCGCGGCCCAAAGGCGAAGGCTTGACCCCGTATCAAGGGAAGAAGAGATGCTTCGGAGAATACAAGTGCCCCAAATGCAAGAGGAAGTGGATGAGCGGGAATTCATGGGCCAACATGGGGCAAGAGTGCATCAAGTGTCACATCAATGTTTACCCTCACAAACAGGTCAGCACAAGCACTTACCCACAAATACTGGGGTCTGTTTCACGAAGCAGGATTGCTGAGTTAGCCAGATAACTGCTCAAAGCACAAGCCAGAACTGCTCTTTACTTCAATCCATGTTTCAGATTTGAGCAGTTTCTAGGTTGTACTCTGCACAGTTATCCAGCTAACTGAGTAATCCTGCTTTGTGGAACAGACCCCAGATAAGCATCAATGTTTACATACGCGGACATGCAGGCATCAGTGTTAGTATGGATTAATTAACTGGTTGGTATCAATTCTTACCCAAGCAAAGAAGTTGGTATCAATGGTCACCCGCAGAGACTGGTAGGCATCATTGTTCACCAAAACAAAAAACTAAGCATCAGTATTGACCTAACACAGATGGGTAGGCATCAGCACACTGGGATTCAATAATATTGGGACAGCCTCATCTTATCCCATATTAAAAAACCATTTTAAAGCAGTGAAATTTCAGACTTGAGACTGCAAAATTAACTACAGCACTATTGAGACAAATTGTATGCGTCATGATGCCTGCTGCTCTTGAAATTGAAATGATCACTGAAAATTTGTAAAAATGCCATTTTAAGCGCTCGTGTTTGTGTAATAATGTTAAGTACCAGGCAAAACTCTTGATCCACCCAACTTAACACAAAGCCCATAAACAAAGAGTAACTGATTGTACAAAATGCCACAATACATTTCTCACATTTTACTGCTATCCAAATATTAATAGTATTTAATTTTTCGAGTTAAATCCTGAACCAAAAGTGTTAGTTAACATGGAATAAGATAGGGGCGTCCCAAATAATATTGAACTCCAGTGTATGTATCCACAAAAACAGCTAGGCATCAGTATTTACCCGCAAATGGGTCTTGCATCTGAGGACTGATCTTGAAAACATATCCTTCTCTGGGTTTTCACTCTGACCCAAACAAAGCACATCACATTCGACAGCTAAAGCACGGCTGCCCACCCCTGTTCCAAGAGACCTACCGCGGTGTCGGTTTCCACACTAAACCTAACAGAGAGCACAGCACTGAGTGGTGGAAGATCTTGTTGAACAGGCAATTAGTGTAATCAGCTATGCCAAATCAGGGCGGAAATGAAAATCTACACAAGGTTAGATCTCCAGGATCGTGGCTGGGGAGGACTCTTCAACATGTGGTTCTTTTTATGATGGGCAGATTTTCTGGAATATTTTCTATAATTCAAGCTCGGTATTCTAGAACTGCATCACAAATTTCAGTAGTGATTGCGACATGAGCGTTAGAATCGTTATTCTGCAACAGTCTAATCACGATATCTGTTGTTTCTCACCTTAAGCGGTTAACACAAAGCTTGAGCGCTCTCACTGGCTCGTAGGCCTGAGGGTTTGGACAGAGTTCGGACTCTGAACTTCCGGTTCATTCCATGCGGTGAGCGTGAAAGCGGAACAGCTGACACCTGCTGCGTCTGGAGCGCTCGGTGACCGAAGGGAATCGCAGAGCTCGATCCAGCTCGACTGCAGGCGGTGAAAGACCCGCTTGTGTCCGGCAGGTGCCCTGTATTCAGGAGACATGCAGTCAAAAGGGCAACTGGAAATGCTTCCACTGCCTGTGATTCAAATCTCACAGAATTGAAAGTGTTTTTCTAAAAGCCCTAATGCCTATTATTTAATAATATTGTTATTATTTCTACTTTGGATGAAATAAAAAATGTGCGACAAAAAAAATCCAGGGATTATCAAACTGCAGCGGGGGGAACTCTGAGTCTCAACAGGCGGTATGGCCACAGAATGAAACTACAGTCCATACGGATTTGAACAGCGAACCGATTGTGGCTTTCGCTCTGTATTCCGGCTCTAAACAATGAACGCCTGAGAGATTTCCTGCTTGAATGTGTGGGTGCTGACCTCTGTGTGGGGTAAAGTATGTCGGAACTCGAGCCGTTCAAAACCAGTAAAAACAAGCATGAAATTCTCAGATCCCGTGCCGCGGTTTTGGTGCTCTGGTCTGGAAAAGAAGCGCAACTGGGGGACAGACAGACGGACAGGAGGACAGACGGAAGTATGAAAAGGCCCATTTACACTATGAGATGTTTCTACATAATTAGATTTCATGGAAAATTTCAAACGTATCTGAAGTTCTGGCTTGGAAAAGCGTGACAGACGGACACAGAGAAGGAGGGACGGATGGACAACACTCCTTCCTATATCCCCTTCCACCTTGCAGCAGGGGATAAAACCCATGAAAACGACTTCATGAGCTGTGTTTGCGTAGTTCATCAGGATTGGCTAGATGTAGTATTTTTTTTTCCTGCTCAAAAAAGTAACAAAAAAAAAACAAAAAGTGATTTTGATGAAATTGAGTGAAACTTGAACGCATATTTTCTGAATCCCTGAAGGAACAGCTCTCATTTTTAAGGCACAAATGATCCTAGAACAAAGGATTGGAAACTCTATCACATAATTTTATGTTGGACTCTGTGTATAATGGAGTGCTTGTTGGCCAGTTATTTACATCATGTTCTCCATCTTGCCCATATCAATTAGAAGTGGTAGATAATGAAAATTAAAAACCCCTTGAATTAAACAAGGCAATCAGAGATGGCAGACTTCACCCCATTCACGCAAATATTGGCAAGTGCAGAAACACAAACAGACATACAAAAAAACAAACACACAGAGCCGCTAAAAACAGTACTTCACGCCCACTCCGCGGGGTGAAGTAATAAAAACTCCTTAGGTACTCAAACAAGAAGTTTAATTACATTTTTGCTGTTGCTATACGATACACTTCTGGAGCGAAAATCATGACTAAAAATAACAAGTCAGTTGACTTCACATTACAAAAACAGGAAAAAAAAAAACCTCGTTAGAAAACCATGTATCATAGGCGTTCTAAATTATAAGAGTGCTAATCTTGAGAAATCTAAAGAATGATGTGAACAGTTCATGCACTCATATTTGAGTATGCATTCCAGCATGCCTGTTTTTTTTAGAGGGTTCAGTTTTTTAATATCCTTTCAAGCTGTTCTGCGTCTTCTGGCTCCAACTCAAATTAAAACCATGAATCAAGGAATGATGCCGTATATTCTAGGTTGTAACTGGACTGTTTGTAAATGATAGCTCTGTTTCTTGTGACAGAAACGCTGAGCTAAAGCAGCAAGTGCATAGGATAAACTTTTTTTGAATGCAGGAGTCACTGCCCCACAGCTAATCAGGTTCAGAGGTGGATCACATGATGTGGCTGCATTATTGGGTCCTGTGCCTGTTTAGATGTAGGCTCTCTTTCCACAATACACAATCTTGGCCTGATCCAAACACTGGTTCAGCTGAACATTCCAGTCTTAGCACAGTGCTCCAAAACAAATCTTGTTTTCCTTTTCTGAAAAAGCAGGATTATGCTACCTGGAGACGTGCTATAAACAAAAGTATTCTGTGATTTTGCTCAACGTTAGGGAGTATCTGACGGTGACATTGAGATGGTTTAT
Source organism: Gymnothorax javanicus (assembly GCA_029692085.1). Lineage (NCBI taxonomy): Eukaryota > Metazoa > Chordata > Actinopteri > Anguilliformes > Muraenidae > Gymnothorax > Gymnothorax javanicus. Next base: position 51,041,871 of record CM056208.1, on the reverse strand, counting down.
ATATCGCTACCACCTAGGAGGAGAATTAGTGGGAAATTTTATTGCGATTTTAAAGGTCTCAGTTAGTCACTCGCACATGTAATCTTTTCTTTCCAAGAACATTTTGTTGAGCCACCTCCCTAACTATTGTGAAAAACCAAACAAACTAATTGACGAATCTATTTTTCCTTTCTAAGTCAGTTCCAAGTTGCATTTATTCATTAAAGGGCTTAGTCTCTCCTGACAACCATTTTGAGTGGTACATTCTGTGCGATTATCCTGTGTATACGCTTGAAGAATGAGGCAATGGATGTTTTGCTTCCAAGAGCTTGAGTGAACACAGTGGTAAAACTGAGTCAGAACTATGTTTGTTACAAGCTGGTTTTCAGTTTGGGTGCTTTCACGCCCTGTTTATTTTATTGAGTGAATGAACTGGATTTATACTCCCGTTTATTTGGAGCAATCTGTGAAATCCCCCATTGTGACATTGGAAGGGTTTAGAATAAAATGGAATTTCAGAGTGTTTCTGATGACTGGCAGCAGGAATGGAAAATGTAAGATATAAGAGCAGTTTATATTCGGGTCGATAAACCCGTTATGGAATAAACAAAATGTGACAAACAACTCAATAAGAGCATTTTCAGGAAAGCATGTGGTCAATGTGAATGTGTTCTGTCTGAAAGTGAAATGGTACCATTCATCTCCAAGCATTTTTCTTAAACTATAATAAAATGATCAAGGTTGTTGTGGTCAGGATTCTGTAAAATGATCAGAAAGGGAAATTAAATATTATGGGCAAAGAAAATGGAAGGAAAAATTCAGCTCCACGCACCATTTGAGGAAAATTCACATAACAAGAGGCTTCAGTTATTTCACCGTCAAGCTTTTTCTTGGACAAGTGCTTTGTTCAGCGATAACAAATCGATTTCAGAGCGTATTACGACTTGTTTTTTAAACACGTGCTCTAAAGTTACTTCCAAAAGTCTGCAGGTGTGGGTTGTTTTGCAGTATCAGTTGACACAGGCTCATTTGGCATGAAGAGACAGCCCTGGCTGCAGCTATTCTGGAACAGGAGAGAGAGAAATACTGCGCCTTTACTTGCTGTTTATTGTGGAGGCTTTTTGGTGCCTGCCATTAAATGTTGCCAGGTATATCTGGCTGCACCAGGAAATGCTTTGTCCTGCAACAGCACGACTGCTCCAGCAGACCTTTATTGCTTTTTTTATTGGCAGTTTGATTTTGATTGAGTCAATTGGCCAGACAGGAGTGAGACCCTAGAACTTTAAGCCTGTTGTTTTTGTTTGTGTCCAGGATGTAGCCTAGCCAGCGTGTTTATGTCTGTGGCCCCCATGGACTCGGCAGCCCAAAACGAGCTGGACTTCAGACCAGTCACATCAGAAAAGGAAATATGTGCAGTGACCTCATCTGGCTTTGTGGCTTGACTTTTATTGTGTAGTCGCCTCAAGTTTGTGTACCGAGTCTCCACTGTTACTACGCCAGGGAATCCAAAAATCAAGATGGGATCAAATTTTAATGGTCTGATCTAGTGTAGCTCAGACTCATTCGACCCCAAGCCCAGGTCGACAGTGAGAAGAACCCTCTCCCTGTGCCGTGTAAAAGAGGGGACATCAGGAAGAGTTTTTCCTCAGGAAACTGAGTCCATGGAGGAATTCCATCCTTCTCTGGCTCAATCAGTGTGTGGGGTCACAGAGGGGAAAACAATGTGAAATTGAGTGGGTTCAGCTCAGGTTGCAGTCATCTGAATGGGACTCAACTGACAGTTTTTGACAGCAAATTGTAATGCAAATGGAAAGATAGTTAAGAAGTCTTCAGTAATTTGTTTTTACAGGCGCAAATTCCAAATTTGTCGGAACGTTCGCAGGAGACTGTAGAGAGCGGGGAGATGTGTAGGGCAGGCTGTGACGGTGCGGTTAGCTGTCCACTCATCTCCTGCGTCACCCGTCCAACATAGCAGTTTCGCTCAGTTAGCAACTGAGATGTACTGAATAAGAGGGTTTTAAAGGGAAATTTCACCCTAAAATTAAATGTTGAAGGCAATTTGGTTTCTCTAATTACACCATCAAAAGATAATGTTTGTTTCACCTGCGATATCATTTCAGGTTCCTGATATTTCAGCCCATTTCTTCCAGCGCAAAATGGTTCCTGTCACTTGAGAAACCATGTGCTACTGACGCAGTTTGGATGTCATACACATGATCAAATTATCATTTGAAGCCTTCATTTGAATTTGTTGTTTACAAATTGAAATTAATTTGATTTTGAAACCTATGCTCTGCCTGTAACAGTTAGACACGGTGCAAAACTTTGTGCATCTGACAATGATATTATTGCTCTGTATCCAAGGGGCCGTTAGGATTGGGAGTAATTTCTATAACTACAAGCAGGCCATTGTCCGTTTGACGGGAAGCTTAAAGCAGAAGAGCGTTGGCTCTGCAACTAAGTGGGTTGAAATTTGGAATTAGTGTCACTGCACTCCTGCTCATCTCTCTTCCCGAAACGCCCCTCAGGCCTGCCAACCGCCATCAGCTCGGGATAAAGTTTAACGAGGCTTTTTGAACTACGGAGTAGGTTTTAGAGGAATACTTTGTTTGTCTGAGGGTTCCAATCCTGGGCTGTATAATTTGTGGAACGCTTATAGGAAACATCCTAGTGAGGAGAACTGTCATGTCTTCCTATTACTGCTCAGCAACCCTGATGTTCATAAATTAATCTAAATCACCATGGAAACAATAATATGATTTTAAAAAAAAACATTTATAAAGGGTAAAGAATCACTGTGATTACTGAGGTAGTACTGATGACAGATCCAAGTATGCTGGCAACAAAAGATTCTGTCCCGGTCCAAAGACTTCTCGGTTTGTCCACCCTCTGAAATTCTTGGAAAAGTGACTCATAGCTGCCAAAAAATATGTCCACCAACACGAAACCTCAATCGGACCAGCTCTCCAGGAGAGGCTTCAGACTGAGGGATAATTAAACAGCGGAAAGAACAACATTCCAGCCGTTTGCATCTTTGACTGGTGTGGTTGCCTGAAACTCAGTGGCACAGATGACAAAACCGTTATTTCTAAGAATCAGAATCTGTGCAAGGGCAGGGAAGATTTTTTTTTTTTTTAAAAAACGCATTGAAAATGCTCACCATAATGTTTTTTTTTTGGGAGATCTGCAGTGTTATTATTTTGCTGTAGCATGGCGAGAACACCATTGGTACTTTTAGCGTTTCAGCCTACAGATTCAGCTTCATGTGTTTTCGGAAGAGTGGGAGGGTGGGGGGGTGGGGGCATTACATTACCTACTGATGTTTAGCTGATGATGCATGTGTCTGTATGTGAAGATAATGTAAGACCCTTTGCGATGTTTGATCACACGATTGTCCGTCAGTAAAATGTTCCAAACTGAACATTCTAATGCTAATGACACAGTCAGTGCTGGTAACTGAAAGCAGTAAAGTTACGATGGCCTGCACTCCTCAAGGGTGGACTCACTAAAAAAAGAGAGTCCCTACAATTCAAAAAATAGGAGCCATTTTGTTTCCATCACGGGAAACCCAGATGTTTCTCATGATGGAAATCGCTAGATTTTTTTCCATGCTCATCTCAGAAGGGAAATATTAACCCTTAGAGCACTATAGGCAACTACAGTTGCCCAATGATGTAAGATATGAAAATCAGAAAAAATAATAAACCAGCTCGCAATGGTTGCGAAAAGCATAAGAAGGGAAAATGTTCCGATATGATGAAAGATAAAACGGCAAAAAAAGTAATTCGCTTTTAAGACGGTTCCCAACAATCTGATGGAAACAAAATGGCTCTGTGACCAGATTTCCTGGAAACCCTCATGTCGCAATTCTATCTAGGAACTCAAAACACATGAGTTATTTGGCCCAAAGCAAAGCAGGCATCACTGGCAGAGGGAACAGAGCCTGCCTTACGAGCATCACAACGCACTGACCGCTTTTCCGTTTCTCCTCTCCAGCGGCCTTTGGAGAAGCCGGACGGCCTCGACGTGTCGGACCAGAGCAAAGAGCACCCTCAGCACCTGTGTGAGAAGTGTAAGGTTCTGGGGTACTACTGCCGGCGCGTGCAATGAGAACCCGGCCAAGGGCGTCTTCACCCTCCCACCTCCTCCCCAAACCGCCGCACACCCACAGTCCGTCCACCAAGTGTTCCTTACGAAGCAAAACTCGCCAAAATCCTGCATGTAAATATTCCAGAACGTACAAGTGCTGTCTAACACCTTAAGCTGTACGTGTGGGCGTCTTCTGTCCGAAAGCGACTGTAACGATGTCCTCGTCCTGATAGTACTGCCGTCCGTACCAATCGCAGCCCACAGCCTGTTGTCTGTCGGTTTGTTTGTTTACAAAATTCGCTCTTCGTTTTGGTCTCTGCCGAGTGAAGTATGTGGAGATGCTATTATAAGAAGTATTATGGATTTTTATTGATTTTTTTGACAAGGTCTATAATTCCTTGCAGTGTTAAGTGGGTGAACAGCACATTGAATTAACTGTGAATTAACTGTGAATTATACGAGCGGCAGAGTGTTCATCCCTGCTTTTATCTTGGTGAATACAGCTTTTATTCTGGCTAGTATTTATTATTACTGGAGTGACGATGCGTTGGGATAATAGGTTTTTATTGTGCTTTGTAATGTGCAATTTAATAGCTATATAACTGGGACATTTTATACAAAAACGTAACTCACGTAATGGAGTCTTTAGAAACTGCTGTAGCCTGGAGTAGATATGTTGATACTTATAAGTTTGAAAATATTTTAAAGGTTCAGCAATTCAGTGTCTTGTATGTATTTAGTCGACTACATTATCCAGTTATTTGTACCTTTTTATATGCTTGTGTAGCCAATCCCTGTATATCCACTCAAATGTGTGAAAATTCTTAATCATGGTAAAGGCTACTGTGCAATATCAAGGCAGTTTTACCACAACTCAGCCAGATAGTGACTAAATTTGTAGTTTCACCTCATCATATGAATTAGACTTGCCTGCGCATCTTTCTATTGCACAATAGAATTGATAAAAGACATGAATGGAACTTATTTTCCGAAATATGCTCACTGCCTCAAGACAAAATCTCCTCAGAAGAAATGGCTACCTAAAAATACCATCTCGCAGTGTATATAAATGCATAAGTGTTCCTTTCTGCCAGGGCTCAGATATTCTCTGTGTGGAAAAACAGCCCTGTCCCAAAAATCACAGAAACATCAAGTCCATAAATTTGTATTGTGCCTATGAGGTAGTCAAACTCAGGTCTAAGTGCACTGCTATAATAGGAAATAATCAGGGCTGGGCAGTTTTACACTGCACATTAGTTCATATAGTCCTGATATTTTTTTATATTGGTTGTTTGGTTTCATTTCAATACTAACATAGAGTAAAATTTAAAAATAATCAAAGGAAGAGGATAATTGCTGTAGATCCAGATTAAATGTCTTTTCCCCTTGTTGTAAGTGTATACCTTTTGAAATGTCCTGGCTGGCACAATTGTTAGTCTCATAATGTTTTAATAAGAGCAAATAAGTAGCAAACTGAAATGATGTTAAGTACAGTTACTGCACAATATACAGCATGTTTGTATATTATGTCAGACTCTGGTATAATTTAAAGAAAATTGTATGAAGAGGTTGGATTCTCTTGCCCTCTTTTTAACTTAGGAAAGAGATTAGTTGGATTTGATCCAAGTAGCTTCTCATTTGTTCAGAAAAGTAGAATATAGGGAAAATAGAAAGTTTGGAGAACAGGTGCTTCATTTATAAAAATTTGTGTATATTTCATAGAAAAGCATTGCTTATGCACAAACAAAGAAAAATGGTAAATGATAAGAACAATATGCTAAATTATAAAATTGAGGGTTAGTTATCCTCGATGCAGTTTTCACTTTAGGGGCACTCCACCCAGTTTGGGCTCATTCTCGATTCTTTGAGCAAATAAACCCGTTCAGACAGTTTTGCGAACCGTCCATTAAAAATCGTTGGTCGCTGTGTGTTAACGTCTCAGCACCTTTCATGCAACCATATAGACTCGAGTAGCCATGTAAATTTAAAAACAGGATTCTGGCATTCTCAGCAAACAAATTACATTTATGCATGCAAAGTTGGTTATTTATCTAGTTGGTGCTCATTATGCCCTCAACAATAAGCTCCACTAATACCAGAAGCTGTATTGACTGATCAAGCCAGATTCACATTCAGTTGGTCAGCTACATCAATCAAGTGTGATGTTGCTCGGTTAAAAAACGCCCTTCACATCAGCCCTTTTTTAATATGATTAGACGCCCCTGCTGTATATTGTACTCGTCGATTGCTCCATCGGCGTGTAATATTGAAAGTTCAGCATCAGTCATAATTGAAGACGCTACATCAGAACTGTGACGAACTGAAACTGGTTCTGTTACTAAGCTGAACCTTAAATATGTACTGACAGTGGGAGAATACGTAAAAGCTTAATTACTGGAATTTCTAAAATGTTTGTGGCTGAAACAGAACGTGAACAGAATGCAAAGTTTTTTTTAAGTGAAACAGAAAAGTTGAAAATTGGTGAATATGGAAGGTATGGCAATGGATGGAGAGATTGTTTTGAATACATAACGTCAGAGAAAGTATGATGAGGAGGACAAACGGGCAGGCAGATATTTCCAATCAAACAAAATGTGTGCTTACAGGTTTGGGTAACCAAAACGGTCATTTCTCTTCCCTGTAGATTTTATCTGAATTTACTGAAAAACATATTACGAATTAGTGAATTTTAGTGAGAATGATGAATAGCCTTCTCTGATCCTCGGATGCTTCAACTTACAATTTTTTTGCGGACAGTGATCTCAAAAGCTGCGTGGATTGTGTGACTTTATGAAATTCACTGCAGAAGAGATGCACCTTTTCCATACCCATATCTGTCACAACAACTGTAGATATTCAGTGCATTGTTCCAGAATGTGCACAATAGGGGCTGCCAAACGTACATACTTGTACATAAACATAAGTACTTGTGAAGCTATCATTTGTTGCCATTTTAAAATACGTAAGTACTTCTTGGGGAGGCGTCACTTGGACGTGTTTGGTTTTAAATCATAACCAGATGCAAAAAAGAAACGTGGAAGAGGGTCTGCAGTTTTTGAATTGCTGGAGTTCAGTTTCAGTTGTGCTGAACAGGTTCTGTTTGGTATTCAGGGTGGGCTGTCGGGACAGGTTCAGGAAGCTAGTGACAATAGCAGTGAATATACTTGGCGCTGTACGGACGGGGGGACAATGTGTGCGCACCGTTAGTTTTGAGCGTTACGGGCCAGATGATATGTTCCTTCGGTCTCAGAAGTTGAATTGGGAGCGAGAACAAAAAGTTGCTGCCAGGCTGAAAAGAAAAAACAATGGCTGGCTTTATTGTCAAAAAAACAAAAAAAAGTTATTCAGGGTCTGTATTTATAGGTTATGCTGTGCCACAACCCGCTGGTCAGTTTTAGCATTAGCTAAACGCTTACATGTTATTGACCTCTGCGACTATCAAAAGCTCTGTCCAAGGAATAGCAGTACTTTGTGGCACTGATCTGTAGTCCCCACAACCCTTACAAAATTTTGGAGTGTAGCCAAGCAACAGGCCATTAAGTTTTACTCAGTTGTCCAAGGGATGGACACACGCAGTTTTAATCCCTAATTAAAATCCTTTCAAAGACAGATTCAAGCCTCATCCAAGACTAAATTATATATAATGGAAACTCAACAAACCAAACTCAGTTTATTCCAGGAATATGATTAACCTGTGTATGTGGAACTAGTCCCACTAGGCACCTTCAGTTACCTTATTCAAAAGATATTTCATATAGTCATTTGCTGTTTTTGCACAAGAAATCCTGGCATTCACTAATTAAAAAATATTATTACCATGTTTAAACATGCAGTATATACTAGGTGTTAGGGCTAATTAAGCAATAAACTATTCAAGAGAGCACAGGGGTGACAGAATTGTGGTTTGGGGGTGGGTTTGATTGGTTGTAGAAGAGAGGGCCTGTGAAATTAATTAATTTCTGTTGGTTTGTAGTTAGCATTCATGTTTAGCCGACGGGTATTCTTGCTCGCATCAGCTACTCGCACTTGATAACACCGTGTGCAAGCAATGGTGGCGTTACCATTAGTACAAATTACTCTTCCTGACAGACATATGGGGAATGAAATCAACATGGGTGTAATACGTTGAAAAAATATATATATTTTTAGATACCATATGTGCCTCAGTAGTGTGGTTTCTGATAGGTTTTAAATCATAAAACTTCTGTGGTTTTTCATGCAGTTTGGTGGGATCAAATTCATTGACGGTTCCATGTGACTGTTAAAAGCAATGACTGTTTTTCACCATCACTTTTTTCATGTCATTGTTTAGCATAGCAGTAATATACATGCTATTTTCAGTCTGTTTAATCCGCTACACTGCTTGTGTTTATGGATCTGTTTACCGAATTTCGTTGCTTTTACCAATACAGGTAGATTTATCATCAAAAATCTGAAGTTTATTATTTGGGCCAGAGGAAAAAAAAACACAAATCCTGTGTCATGTAGGGCAACTCCTACACACTGACCCTAAAGTTTTTAGACCGCTGTTCAGCAGTACCGGCTGGTGAACTGAAAATAGAGGATGTACAGAACATCCCATGAAACAAGTGATTGGTCTTGAACCCGTTTTCAATCATTAATCCAAATTAATGTCACATGAACTCCGAAAACACTCAGCACCATCAGCTGTAGCCAATTCTCCTTGTTAAGGTAAGTCGAAAACTAATTTGTAGATTTGTCTTGACCTCATTTAAATCATTTTCCTTGATAAACAAGTTTTCCTATTATTAGAGTAAGCCATGCAGCTTCCTTCTTAATGCAATGTCACAGCGATTAAATAGAAGATTCAGTTCAGAAAAAATGTTTTATTAAAAAAAAAAAAAAACCGATAAAATACTGCGTTAACTTCCGAGTTTTCTTTTAGCACATCCTGCATTAGCTAATTTACGCTTCATAACTATTTAATTACAAGGAAAACCAATATTCGCAACGAGCATCCACAACTGAATAACTTTGATTAAAATGCAATTTCGCATTGAAATGACATTTCATTTCTTATGTTATTGTAACAAGGAAAACTGGCCACAACTGATAAAGTTAAGTGCTTTCAGAGTTTACATACTTAATTTAAATAAACAGGTGAAGACCAATCATTATTTCCACGGAATGTTCTGTGCCTCCTAAACTTTAAGCTCACCAACCGCCACTGATGAACAGTGGAATGAAAACCTCAGGGTCGGCGTGTTAGGGTCGCGTTACCAGAACGGGAAGACAGAATTTTCTTATCATGCCTTACAAATTGTCATGCGACTGCATTTCATATTCCGCAGGGACCTGTTATATCAAATGCTGAAAATATGGATGTACAGCTGGAAAATTGTCAGTCTGGGATCCAATGTTATAGTTTCTATTAGTTGCTTTGGGCCAGCTGTCAGCCTTTGACCTATATGAGGGAAAAAAAAAAAAATCTTTTCAGAGCCAAAGGGAGTTAACCCTTTCAGCGCCGTGGGCAACTATAGTTGCCCAATGATGTCAAATATCAAAATCAGATGCTGTTGAAAACCTAACATGTAGCAACTTGTTTAAAAGAGCTCCCGAGCTCTTTTAAACAAGTTGCCAGATGATAGGTTTAACAGCTCAGGATAACTACGTTTTTAATTCCTTGAAAATGTATTCAGCGCTCAAAGGGTTAAAAAGTGACTTGTTCATGTGCACATTTGATAACTATTCAGACTAGAGACACTTAAACTTGACTTAAACAGTTCCTTTTGCATATGGACATTTTTGTAACATAAAATATGTGTATTTTGGAAGCCTATTTAGTTGTTAAAATTTTCAGAGCAATAGCGAATTACAGAAGTAAGATTGACATTGCAATGATTTATGTATATTTTTGATGCCCGTCATTAAATGCTATATTGCAATATTAATGCTGTTTTTGTGAAATGGGCCGATTATTGGCAGAATAATAATTTGGGAGTTTTCTCTTAATGTTTTACAGTAATCTGAGGGCATATCCTACAGAAGGTATTTATGGGATTTTTTTGTTTACCTTTTTTTCTGTATAAAATATGCAATAAAACTACACTAAGAAGGAAATATTGATGTCTACATAGATTGTATGAAGGTTGGTACATAATCATTAAATACTCTTTTCTCTTATAAGCCATTTTTGTTTTGTTTTGAAGTTTGGTAGTTTGAATTATCATCAGTGTTGAATAACCCTTTGTATTTTTCTTGTTTGAACGTGTCTGTGTATTCATATTTGTGTATTTTGAAGTGTTATCATTTTGAAGACCAGTATTAAAATTATGAACTCAAGTAAACTGAATTAGTCGGATGTGGAAGATATTAAAATATACAATGAGGATAGAAATAGAAAAGCTATAATAATGCTGTTCAGACACAGAAACAATGTTTGTAATGTTTTTGAGATTCACATTTACCACTGTATTCAAGGAAAGGAAACTGTGAGTTTTACTATGCAATATCTAAGATATAGCAACAATGTAAAGGACTAATGTCAGACTTATAATGCATAATATGCATAATGGGGGGGAGGGGGGATTAGTGCTGATAACCAAGTGTGACAGACATACAACTGTGGTAGTTTGCATGTGCATGTGTTGTTGTTCATAAATTGGATTTATTTTTGTGTACTGGATATCTATTTTGCTAATTAGATTGAAAAATATTACTGTAGTATATGCCAAACTGCTAACTGTATGCCTTTCTACTTTTATGTACTAGTATATCTAATGTATCTTCATACTGAAGTTCAGTTATATACTGAACACCAAACTGAATAATATACAATGCTTTTGAGGTATATTAGATACCCATTTATAAGTGGTTTAATGTACCTGTATGTAATGTACTTACTTTTACTAAAATTTCTTTAACTCTAACATGAAAATGGACACAGGACAGATTTGGCAAAAGAACTGCGCAGCTGAAAGTTGTGCAAAGAAAGTAGCCTTTGACGTTTTATGTCCACAAAATGGCATTCCGACATGTGCCTTATTTGCTGATTAGGGAGAAAAAGATGCTTGCTTTAGTACTTGAGTTTCATTGAAGAAATAAAAATGTATTTAAATGGACTGTTGCCTGTTTTTAATATAATTGTTATTTTGTCTGAAACCCCAATTCGCAGTTGAGAGACGCAACCGCGTTCTTCTATAATCTCGCACCGCACCACCTGGTCCTGTTAAGGTCAAGTAATTAGTATTACTTTCAGCAGGTCTGTGTTAAAAAGTCACTCTTTGTCACGCAAATACTCAATTGTTAGCACAAAACCAGGCACTTTGATGAGAATTTTTTTTACATTTTTTGAAATGTAGAAGTTTTGAAAAGTTGAAAAGTTATTCATCTTTTAAGTGACGAGGATCTAGACAAACAGGGAAACTTGAGCTCTGAACAACTAATAAAACATCTCCCAACCCAGACTCCCGTCATTCAAGATAATGACTTTTGCTTGTTGAAACACTGCCAAGCATTGGTTCGAGCTGGTGCGTATGTCATTTCCAAATACGGGATTTCTTTTCCATATTTAATTTTTAATGTGCGCATGCTCAGTAGGCCTACTTTATGTAAAGCTGGCCTTTGTGATGCTGGTGAGTTAATGAGCCCAGTTTTGGTGATTACATTGGGTTGAAAAGTAGGCAATGACAAAACTTAAGAGAAGAGAAAGGACCCGAATCACGTCAGGTTTCTTATAAGACACGAACTCGAGCAGACCGTGAAGGAGAGGGTTGCCGTGGAAACGCTGAAATCCGAGTAATCGACACAAACATGACCTGGCTCTGCTGCGTATGGCTTCGTTTAAACCAGTGCAGTTGGTTTTTCAGTGCGCGCCTACGCTCACAACTAATCAGCGTCACAAACCTGATAAAATAAATAAAGATCCTCGCGTTTTGACATTTTGAAAGATTTATAGATCAAATTTACTGCCAAGATTGCGCCATCGTTAAATCAAATGCAACATCTCAAGTCACAAACTCAATGCAGTAGTATTCATCATTGTTACAGAAAAAACCTAGTAAATTACAAAAGGCAGATTGAGAAAAAGAAAAAAAAAGCTATCCCTCTGGAATTACTCTCTTGTCTGACAAAGGAGCTGACTAGGCAGTTATTTATTCATGACATAATAAGTAATATTTATGGAGGACATCTGTAATTCTAAAAAAATAGGTACTCGATGAGTCTACTACAGATTGGTAGTCCTCTGCAGGCCAAGAAGTTTTACTTACGGTCTCACAGCTCGACACAAAAAGGAATCTCGAGTATGAAATAGGCAAAAATATCTAAGACTAGGCTCCTTGGCGACTCGATGGTAAAAAGAATCATCAATTGCTTCCATCAATTCTCATATTCAGAACTGAAAAATAAATTGACAAATTAAAGTACTATAAAAGAATCTCACACTAGTCATGCAGACTTACTTTGGCAAAGTTTATGCATCATGTAGGCTGCTCGTTGCCAGTTCAATGTTACCAAAACTCTCTCGTTACCAGTTTGGCACCTCATCAGCAACATCAGGCACCAGAGTTTGCAAGGTTTGGTTCAGGCATATTCACCACGTCAGTAAGAAGAGTTGATTCCACCACAGGATTCAATGGGTCCAACTCCAAGCCCATTTCCATGTCCAAAATATTTTTGTCTGAAGCTTCAACTTCATGTTTCTCATTTCTATCAACCACAAGCATAGTCATTGGCCGGTGTCAGGGGGTGTAATGCAGCCAAAGGCATTTCTGTCCATCCGAGCCAAGCACCGGTGAGTTTGACAGTTTTTCCACTGCAAACTCCTCCATCATCTTCCGTCTTAAAGCCATCTTTCATCGTTAATAGTGAATGAATTATGAATTCAGACCATGGATGTCCTGCACAACTAGTGCGCCACATGGGGACTGACCTGACAGATCATGTGATATGTGTGCTGCTTCTTAATTAATTCCACTTGCTCGGGTCTGCCATTAAAAAATTGAAAATTTCATGCGGAAAATAAAGTAAGATTAACTTGCTGGGTTCGCTTCAGAAACAATAAAATACTCGACTGCCTAGGTTTTGCCGTGGCAAAATATGGGAAACCAGGGATTATCTTCTATGTATCTTACTAAATGTGATGAGGCAAAGCCTTGTGCGCACAGAAATGGTCCTAACTCAGTTCTGACCAAAATTAGACTTACTAGATTTTTCCACAACACCCAAGTTTTGGCATCGAAGATACTGTATAAAATCTAATTGCAAAACAAGCAGGGGGAAAAATTACTACTTCAAAGTGAAATTTGAAATGCATTAGACATTAATGTCGCAACCAGAGTTGTTTCACAAATCGACATGACAACATACATAAAGTAACGCAATGAAGGTGCCAAATGTTGTGAACAAGAGCATGGATTTTTTTTTTTTTTTGACATTTTCTGCCAAGCAGATTTTAACACTTGTGTATAAAAGACAAATTGATCAGGGTTGCAATCAATTATTCACTTGACAGTTCTCATATGTGCATGAAGTGGTAACTTGGAACTGAAAGCAAAAGCATATTCTTTAAAAAAAAATTAGTCCATTTCAAAATCAGTATCTTTGAAAAGTCTGAGTACAAGCACTCACCACTCAGAATGGTTCCAACATGACTCCCATTACACTGGATTCCTGAATCCAATCACTTTCAATTCACAAGTCCATGGTTTCAACACCATTTCTTTTTTTCAGAGGCATGAATAAAAGGTAAAACTTCTTCCCCGATGATGAGAAAAAAGGAGAGATAAAGATTGGAGAATATTAGCTTTCCTTGAACAGTTTTGTGCAAAAGGCAGCAACCAGTCAAACAGAACTCGATTAGGCATTTGAGTGCACCTGTCAATCATTGTTTTAATCACAACATAACTCAGGTTAATTACCCAGAATTCCACACAGACTGGAGTTAGATTTTATACCTCAGTGGTTTCTAAACTTTATCATGGGGCACTTCTGCATGTGCTGGTATTTGTTCTAACTACAATGTCAGTCGAAGGATTTTAACGAGCTATGGATTTGTGCAATTATGTTTAGAGCAGTTATATATCCTCTTGAGCCACACATCTACAGATACGGACACATGCCATGAAGAATGAACAGTCAATATGCACACTATGATAGAAACAACTGCATAAAAAGAGGAAAAATTAATTAAACAGTCAATAGGTTCCTAACTGGTGAAGCTGTGAATGCGTGGTCACAAAAACACAATTTGTTAGGCAAGCAAATGACTGAGCCACAACCGATTGAAAGAAAACAAAAAAAAAAAAAAAATTAAGTTTTTCCATAAACAGTGTAGAGTCATCCTGAACAGAAAGCAGAGGCTGCTTGGTTATAACTCTTTGTTTCTCTACCAATTTTGCTGTTGAAACAACCCTTCAGCTGTGAAGGCAGCCAGCGGGAAGTACGATGACCACTACTCAGCTATACACATAACCCAAACACAAAAAATTTTTCTTTTTTCAGAAAAATTAAATGTACCCTGGCAGTCTGCGATCTTTGTGATACAGTAGCTGAGGACAAGCTGCAAAGACAGGAAGAATCCCACATTATCATCCGCACAAATCCAACAGCACAGCTGTCCACATTAGCTTCGCTTCATGCTAACTTAACGCCCTCGCGAATCCCGTCTCATTCCTGTCCTCACACCAACGCCAGCAGAGTTCCATGAATAAATGGAGGTCAGGACTATGATGTCATTTCCTGTTTGGGAGAGAAGGAGGAAGTCGGGCAGTGATCTATAAAAAGATCATGGCTTGTTGCTAAAAAAAAGAGGACTGGTGTAACTATGCTCCATTGAACCTCATCACAGCGTTCAAACCACACAGAGCAAGCGAGTTGTGCAACTCCGATAGGCCAGCAGAGCTTCATACCAAAGCCTTCCATAATCATTCGCTGTGGCTGATGTGCACTCATCACAGGTGGGAATGAGGCTGTAGATCAGGGCTGTTCAACAACAGCAGCCTTTCATTCCAGCCATGCAGTTACACACCTGATTCTGCGGATCAGCCCCTGGAGTCTTTGCTAAAGACCTTGATTAGTAGAATCAGGTGTGTAACTAATCGGTTAGAATGAAAGCTGCACCCACACTGGCCCTTCCTGGAAAGTGTTGAATGGCCCTGGTGTAGATCTTATAATACGCCACTTTGGGCTTCTTTTTTCCTGAAGTCGCTTGAAAAATTACGGGTCACGGGTTTGCGGTTTTTTTTTTGGGCTTGTTTTTAAAAATATGATTGCTTGTTCGAGAAGCGTAACAAGTGACCTAATTGTTATACACCGTCTTAGTATTGTCTAATTTATATTGGGCTTGTTTTTGAAGCTGCGGTCGCTTATTTGTCTTATCAGAGCTGGCAACCCTGATCATAATGTCCATCTAATCAGCCCAGCTCAGGTAAGAGACGAATTTGTAGAACAGCAGGGCAGTCCAATGTTACCCAGAAAGGGCTGGTGTGGATACACTGTGGGTCAATCTGACCCAGCATGAAGACTCAGCCAGATGAAAATCACGGTTAAAGGGCACTATCTGCTCATTCGCTGAATCACATGTAGTAGAACAGGGCTGAAACTCAAACTTGCATCCATAAGAGCCCCTGACAGAGGCGGGACACCCCAGGTCAGAGGTCATCTCCTGTCTGTACTTATCAAACCATATTTTTCCATTTTTCTCCCAATCTAGAGTGGACAGTAAAGCTCGGTCTCGTTCCCCAGTAGGAAGCATTTATAGGAAATGCAGCTGCTTTAGACGGTCTCATTTCAGAAGGAGGCTTGAGAAACATTCTAGTGCAGTTCCTGGATTGGGCTAAATTTCAAGGAAACATCAAGTGGTTCCCACACAGAGAAGGAAATCCCACAATGCCTTGCAGATTATAGACTCGGTACGCTAACGGTAGGTTTTCATAAATTTCATAAATTGCATGTGTAGATGTTGAATATCAGCTGTTTGGTGGGAAAGGACGTTGAATTAAATATTTTCTCAGACATTTTCAGAATGCAAAAGTGCCACAAACCAGGCTGCGTCCGAATAGTCAAAAAATTACAGCCCATTCACTAATTCCTAACCACTTTTCTTGAACCTCTGTGGAAAACGTCATAAGGTCAAAGGAAGGTGCAAAAGGGAGTTCCTAAAGGCTTAGGGAGACAACCGCGCTAATCAGAAAATCCGAATGCACTTACACTAGGCAACGTGATCATGAGTCCCCCGCCCATCATTTACGTTTCTTTTTGCGATTAGCCGGATGAATGGTCGCCGCTTTAAATATTGCTGCTGCGCAGAATTGTGGGATAGCGTCATCTCCTTTCTTTTCAAAAAGGATGGTTCTGCGTACCCTGTGCTAAAGGAGGTAAATTAGGAAGCACTGAGATACCTTTCCTTAACGTTTCAAGAATTCAAATACACTTATCACGGCTGCCACGCAATTATTTCCGGATCATATTTTAGGAGTTAGGAACTTTTCTAAGCAAAAAAGACTATTCGGATGCAGCCCTAGACTAAAAGCCAGCGTTTCCCATCGAAACTGCTGTCACGGTGCTGCGACATAAGCCATGCTAGTCACATGATGCATCCATATCAGGTGTTTGATTTCATGCAACCTTTTGAGAAACAGATCCTGACAGAGGACAGGTCCAAACTAGGCACAGAGGTGACAGGAAGCCTTCCTGCACATGTGACAGAGCTGTGTGTTTGTAATGCAGTGGTCACATGGCCTCTCCTTCCTGTATTAGCTCAGAGCTGTACAGGGCAGGAGATCTGATCCTCACACCTGCTCCTCATTAACCATGGGGCTCATGGGAGCTCAGTAAACTCTCTCAATCAGGACCACCGAGCCAGCCCCAGAACAGTGTGTGTTTTCATCGCATCTCATCTGTGTTTATTATGAGCTGCATTTCTCTGCAGACTGTGGGTGGGGACATCTGTTGCATGCTCCAGAGTCGGGGAACTCCCACAAAACTTGGCTCTGACTCCCATTTTCACTCTGCTGGGATTCAAACTCGCAGTCGCATCAGCTCGTAACACCCCAGCGGCAGTTCCACAACACACGCCCACCTCTGTCAATTAAACTCCGCCCCTTATCCTCATCATACTGCTCCTCTCCCTCCAAACATCTGCTGCGATACATCGACTAAAGTTACCAGCTCCTGCCATTTTTGTTATATGTCTACCAAGTTAAAAACCTAGACAGTCCAAACTAAGAATGCCACAGCCAACGAAAAAGTGAAAATATCCCATGAGCATAAAAAATGTCTGGGAAAAAAAAATTAACGAGCTGTGTGTGTTTCTTTTGATCAAGATTAATTTCCTGGATGTTTGAAAAGGCAAGAACCAGCCAATCACTGCAGGTCATCCCATGTGATTTAAAAATGTATGAACAATAGTCTTAAATACAACGCCAATTCCGAAATAGTTGGGATGAAGTGTAAATTGTGAATAAAATCAAAATGCAATGACTTTCAGATCACATGAGCCAATATGTTATTTACAATAGAACATAGACAACATTTCAATTGTTGAAACGGAGACATTTTACATTTTTGTCCACAAAATGAGCTTATTTCAAATTTTCTGGCTGCAACAGGTCTCAAATAAGTTGGGACACAGGCAAAAAAGGGCTGAAAAAGCAATTAAAATATAAGAGAATCAGCTGAAAGAACATTTAGCAAGTAATTAACTGGCATCAGGTGTGTAACATGATTGGCTATAAAAGGGATGTCTTAGAGAGGCTGAGTCTCTCAGAAGTAAAAATGGCCAGAGGCTCTAAAACCTGTGAAGGCTTGCGTAAAAAAATTGTGGAATACTTTAAAAACAATGTTCCTCAACGTCAAATTGCAAAGGCTTTGAAGGTCTCATCATCGACAGTGCATAACATCATCAAAAGATTCAGAGAAACTGGAAAAAATCTGTGCGTAAAGGACACGATCGAAGACCTTTACTGGATGCCCGTGATCTTCGGGCCCTCAGACGCCACTGCATCACTCACCGGCATGATTCTGTCATTGACATTCCTAAATGGGCCCAGGAATACTTCAAGAAACCACTGTCTGTAAACACAGTCCGCCGTGCCATCCACAGATGCCACCTAAAACTCTATCATGCAAAAAGGAAGCCATTGTTGAGCATGATCCAGAAGCACCGCCGTATTCTGTGGGACAAAGCTCATTTAAAATGGACTGTGGCAAGGTGGCAAAGTGTCCTGTGGTCAGACGAGTCCAAATTTGACATTCTTGTTGGAAATCATGGGCGTCGTGTCCTCCGGGCTAAAGAGGAGAAAGACCACCCCTCCTGTTATCAGTGTTCAGTTCAAAAGCCAGCATCCCTGATGGTATGAGGATACATTAGTGCATATGGTGTGGGACACTTGCATGTTTTAAAAAGCACCATGAATGCTGAAAGGTATATAAAGGTTTTAGAGCAACATATGCTCCCCTCCAGATGACATCTATTCCAGGGAAGGCCTTGAGTATTTCAGCAGGACAATGCAAAACCACATACTGCAGCCATTACAACAGCAAGGCTTCCTAGTAGAAGAGTCCGTGTGCTGAACTGGCCTGCCTGCAGTCCTGATCTTTCACCGATTGAGATCATTTGGCGCATAATTAAACGAAAAGTCCATCAAAGGAGACCCAAAACTCTCCAGCAGCTGGAAGCCTGTATTAAAGAAGAGTGGGATCAAATTCCAATGGCTAAACTCAAGAAACTTGTCTCCTCAATGCCCAGACGCTTCCCCTTTGTGTTAAAAAGAAGAGGGGATGCTACACCATAGGCCCCTGTCCCAACTTTTTTGAGACCTGTAGCAGCCATCTAATTTGAAATGAGCTCATTTTGTGCATGAAATTGTAAAATTTATCAGTTTCAACATTTGCTGTGTCATCTCCGTTCTATTGCAATTAAAATACTGGCTGGTGTGATTTGAAAGTCTGCGTTTTGATTGTATTCACAATTTACACTTTGTCCCAACTATTTCGGAATTGGGGTTGTAATTAAGAATCCATGATTCCTTTATTAATTCATTGGCAAATACTATTTACATCAAAGTATTATTAGGTTCTACAATTATTAGCCAGTAAAACATAATGAACATTTTCAATTAGAACTTCGTAAGTTACAATGAAATAATTTTACAATAAATAAATCTAATACTCTTTAAATTTGAGATCAGAGGACAATCTAAACAAATAAACCTTTGATACAATGCCGTGAAATATTTGATGAGATCATTTCATTATAATCCAAGGTTATACATCTTTTTTCTGTACATTTTAAATACTCATCTCACGCTTCACTAAAACTGGAAATGTATTTCTCTTCATAACAGACAGACCAGAGCATTCAGTGATTAAAAACAAAGTACGTGTGGGCGTGAGACAGGAAGTATCCGGGCTAAATTAACCCATTTGAAGTGACGGTTCTTTAAGATGCTTTTGCAAATTTCCAAGCTGGAATATTCCAAAACTCCACTGCTCTCCGTTACTAGTGGTGACTTGCGCCAGCTTCAGAGCGCTCAGTAAGGAATATAAATATGTTTCTGATCTCTTATCCTGAAGATAAGGTCTGATGAGGCTTGGTGCTATTTGAGTTCCCCGCAGTCCAAGATGGCGATCTTCTTGGTCGTGCCCCCTTCGTGAGTCCCAAACGACTCCATCTTCCTGATGATGTCCATGCCATCGATCACATGACCAAATACCACATGTCTGTCATTCAACCTAAGGAATAAAGTAAAACAGTTAAACCAGAGTGAATACCTAGACACAGAGACACACATACACTCACACACAAGCATGCACACACATACGCAAACACACATCCATGCCCACACACTCGTGCACACACACACACACACACACACACACACACGTGCTTTGATGGGTGGAAATAAACTCATCCTGCAATAGTCTGACTGAAATTCACAACCAAAGGATTTACATACAGTGTCCTACACTTATACTGGCACCCTTAATATGTACAGTATAAACATAACTGGTTAGGAACTAATTTAGTTTGTCGTTTTTCCTCTCAATATTTAATTCAAAATATTAATTAAAATGTAACCTTTAATTGAAATGCAATGACTGAAAGAAAATGACAGTTACCATCATGAAATAATTATCCTTTCTCAAAAGCTTGCATGCCGAAATTATTGGATCCCCTTGAAGAAAATTAATACTCTGTGCAGCCTCAAGTTGCCAAAAAAACAGCTCTGAGTCTCTGCTGTTCGTGTGTGCTGGGGTTAAGGAACACACGGTACAGGATCTGACATTCCTCCATCCAGAATCACTGCAGATCCTTCATATTCCCTGGTCCACATTTATGGACTCTCATCTTCAGCTCGTCCTACAGGTTTTCTGTAGGGTTTATGTCAGGGAGCTGGGACAGCCATGAGACAAACCATTATCCTGCAGTAGGTAAACCAGTAAGTGAATATTCAGCACAGATCCAAGTATCTGGGAATACATTTCATAAGGCCGTACCGTTTGGTGACATGTAAGTGTGCTAGTTTGTTTTTTTTTTTTTTTTTGTAGACAATACAGGCTTTATTCTCCAAAACATCTTGTAGTTGAGTAAATGGTGTCTGATCATCATTTCAAAGACTTCCTGACCCTCAGACATAATTCATGTCCAGGAATCTCCAACAATGATCCTGGGAGTTTCCTTTAGCACTTCAGGCACACGCCGTCTTACAGGCAGATGTTTAACACCACCTGAAACTCTGTAATTATTGCCCCAACAGTCAAAATAGGTATTTCATACTTTTCAGCCATTTTCTTTTATCCATTTCCAAATTCATGAAGCCCAGCAGCTTCAGGGTCCACATCACAGCAGTATTCTTTTGTTTTAACCATGGAGATGGAGGGCAAAGGGAAATTAGCCAGTGTGTCACCTCATATTTATACCCCAGGGAAACAGGAGGTCACGTTTGACAATTTAAGCTTTCCTAATCATTACGGTGAACTTTTCTTTAAATTAAACGTTAGGTTTTTGTTAATTTTTTAAATAAAATATTGGGAGGAAAAGAGCAAACACTTTTTTCCTTAGCCTCTTTATCTAATAATTACCAATTATATCTGCTGATATAAGCAGAGGGCACTGCATTTAGTCCAGAATTCAAACATAAATATTGAGAAATGAGATGCTGTGAAGTCATTAAAAACTTTTGTGAGGGTAGACTTCATTCCAAATTAAAAAAAAATACCATTCAGTTTTCACTGTGCAGATGAAGAACTGTGAACCGTTGGTATTGGGCCCAGAATTCGCCATTGACAAAACACCTAAAATAATAAACAAGCCAAAAAAATTTAATCGCAGATGGATAAAATATAAACTCCTCTGTCATTTCAAAATAAACTGCAGAATGTCATAAAGTAATATTTAGAGAAAAGCAGATGAAAGCTCAAGGGCTTTCATTAGCAAAGCAACTAATTTTGAAAGTAGGTCAGTCTCTAAGAAGCTCCAACACTTATAATGAAGACAATATCACCATCTAGTGGCAGAATTTCTTATAAAACCGATATGAAATGTACCCTAAACAGTACAGAGGATTTTACCCTCTGCGGAAGAATAGAATATGGCCAAAACATTGCTTATGAGCATTCTTCAGTCTATGCTTATAAAATTCTGCACTCGTACTTAAGGCATGACTGGAAGAGTAAAGAAGGAACCGTCACCAGGTGCAGTGTGTTTCAGCTTGAAGTTTTCATCTCCGAATTTGGATCCGTAAATCGACTTTCCCCCAGTTCCATTATGGTTGGTAAAATCTCCGCCCTGTAACATCAACGGGACCAGTGAAACGAATCCACAGTTTGCCCGACGTGACAGATGAGCATAGCTAAGAATGTTCAGACTGGGATATTTTTGATGTAAGACACCATTGTATTACGATTCTGCAAACTATAGAGTAAATGATCAAGGTAAGATCATGCAAGTACCTGGCACATAAACTCAGGGATTATTCGGTGAAATATAGAGCCTTTGTATCCAAAACCACATTCTCCAGTGCACAGCGCCCGGAAATTCTCTGTTAAAACAAGACGATGATATGATATGATGATGGATCAGTTATTCTTCTAAATGGTGTCAAACTCTTTCTTTAATACAAACTAGTAATTATTATTTTCTAATCTCACCTGCAGTTTTGGGAACAACGTCAGCATTCAACTGCAAAAGAGAAAGTTATTTTACCATATCAATGACAATGAGAATCTATAATGATAAAACATTTGATTTGCACTTATTTTCATACTAGGCAATCGATTGGATAAGACTTCTTGAAAAGTTGCTAATAACCTTCTTTATGCAGCAAAACTTTAGAAACAGCTATTTAGAATCGTAAGCAATTGTGACATAATACTTGCAAGACAGTGGTGGTTAAGTAGTAGCTTTTGTGCTCCGGTGCATATCGACTGCACACCGTCTACAAATTACGCACTTGCTGAATCCCCCATACGCACTCACTGCGGCCAAAGCTAACGCCATGAGCCAGTTAGCTAATGTACCTTGCGAGCACCGCAGATGTGACAAAGAATAGATTGCACTGCCGTGTTAAGCACAATTTCGCAAATTAATAGGCAGATAGAAGGAATCGATGTTCTCTTAATGTTGTAAGATACCTTGCTACGCGCCTTGACTAACGACGTTATATCCTGAGGGGAGTCAACCGCAACATAACCTCAGCATTCATTAAATAGAGCACCGTCACCTTGTCACTACAACAATATAGCCGATGTTCTGACAAACTGATGGATTCTACAATAATTTAAACCCATGACAACACTACCTTCACACCGGCTGATGTGTACTGTCTGAAGTTCCTTCCTGTTCGGGACAGTCCCGTATGAGAATGCCTGCTTCGCTGCTAATATGGCGTGGACTAGTACAGCAGCACTTTGTAACACATACATGTTTATTAGAAAGCGAAGGGAACAGCTACCTCAATCGTGATTCTCCCGAGAGGTTCGTCGTCTGCTGAAATGTCAAGATAGACGGTTGGGTTCCGTGCCGGTCGGGAAAATAGCCTTGCCGTTGCAATGGCCAAGGAGCAATATTTCATTCGATTTTTCATCTGCAACATCGCTGCAGGTTAGAGGCGGGGTTACTCAAAGTCACGTCAAACTGTCGACAGAAGTGGCACCATCTTCAGCAAGAGTAGGAAAAAACTCAAATGAGATTAGATTGGGACCCTTTCGTGAGTATCAGAGAAAGCATTCAATAGATCAATCCTTCAAGTTGCAGACATGCACCCAGTTGTCACTCACTGCGATCCTTGTCGCTAGCGACCATTGAAGACCCTGTGTCCCTGTCGGTGGTGTCGACGTTGGCGTCCATATTTGTCAGGAATATAAAAGATGCACCACTAGGATTAAGTAACTAAAGTCCGATTCAAAGGCTGATTCAACACTCATAATGATCAAGAATAAACATAATATGCAGAATTGGGTATGATTAAAACAAACGAAAAATAATCCTTTGAACCAGGACCTTAATTTTCTCCCCAGTCCAGCAAGGACTAGATATTGTGTCAGCTTTTACGTCAATGAAAAATAAGCATTCTCACACTCAAATCTGTGCAAAAAAAAAAAAAAAAAAAAAATCTTGAATGAGCAAGCTTTCTGTCAGGGACCTTATTCAAGGCAAGAAACTCATTTCTTGAAGACTAAACTTTAATTGGAAGAAACAGAATCAATATCGGCTGTGCGCTCCTCTGGCTCAGGTGACGTTTGCCACGCGCCTGTTCGTGGATGAAATCAAACGCAATGCGCGGCTCATGACAGATCGTATGGAGCGTGAAATGCACGTGGAATGCATTCTGAAACCTTCACGCAAATGTACGGAGCTCAGGACTCGTCAATTTTCTGAAAATCTTGCTTTCAATTTGGTGGTGCTCAACTTTTGCCCAGGTACATATTTATAAATTATAACAATTGAGGGAAATGCGCGTCCTTTGCATTTTTTGACACCGACATTAAGGCGCGGATAAATAATATTTTTTTTACAAAATCTATTAAGCTGCATAAATACATTCATATAAAGCTTTATTATTTGTAAACAGAAAAGCAATTTTAAAATTACTCAAAAATACATTAACACCATGGCGTGGGGTCTCAACAGAATACAATTTTTATTGAATAAATATGAGGCCGTCACATGATCAAACTACATATTCTGCAGTTTTACAAGACTAATAGTCACAATGTTTTTTTTTTTCTTTCCAGTTGCAAATATGGAATAAACAAGTATACAATATACAAGACCGAGGGTGCGAGATCTTTTCCATAAATTTCTGATAGATTGTCTCTATTCTCCAGTTCAATCATATAAAGAGGATTTTTCGGGACCATATTTGATCCCATGTCCCAGGGCCACCCAGATCGCACAAAACGTCCTGGGATTAATATGCTTTTATCTTTTAAAAAAATTATTTAATTTAGCACCTTATAAATACACAAGAAAGACTAAACATGTTTGCTCAATATTACACTTGGGGCAAAAAATAATTTTGCCTTTGTAGTCACCATCATAAAAGTTAAAGAATATTACATAATGGCGCAAGAAACGTATTTACATGAATGCTCAAAGGTCCCACTGATTTAAAAAAAAAAAAAAATCAAAGCTATTTAATCACATTACATGGCACTGACAGAGGGGATGGATGTTGCAAACATTAAAATACAAATAAGCAATGCACTTCCCCATCAGGACAATAAAAATAATTTAACTTATTTTGGATTTACATTTTGTACAGGCATCTGTTCAGCCATCCCAGTCTATTTAGGTCCTGCAGTTCAGTGGGGAACAGAGGAAGCTTGAATTTTACTGAATTTTTCCAAGGGCTCACTCACCGGAACAGAGTCAGACCTAACCATTGGCGTAATGAAGTAAAACAATGTATGAAATGTTTCATATATAGAAATTGACAAACAATACAGCAGTGCATTTAAAAAAGCACATATTACAAGTTGTTCTGAACTAGCACATTATTCCGTATAAAACCCTATTAAACGATCTGGATGAGAAAATGTTTTTAACTGTCCAACAGTATTCATAAATTTCTGTGGACAGGAAATAAACTGATCATTATATAAAAAACAGCAACATAACTACACATATGAAACAGTGTAAATTTCTTCAAAATGTTTGAAGTTTATACATTTTATATCATTTTGATTTCAAAAAATTATTTTTAAATTGGAACAGACAATAGAAGGGTATAGATGTATGCAAAATAAGGTTATTTTGATTTTTTTTCCTTCCAAAGCAAACACTCTCAGCCAGAGGAAGAGTCGCTAATCATGAGGTCATCATCATCATTTTTCTAGTACAGAATAAAGTGCCCAAATATGTAAATCAAGATTAAAACAAACACTAATGAATATCAAAAGTAGCAAGACATTTTTGCATACCAAAGCTGTTCTGCTGAACAAAAATATTTATTTAAAAAATTAAATACAGCCAGAACATCATATTTAAAAGGATAATGCCGTAAAGTTGATCATAATACCATTACACAAGCTATTTTGGCACACATGCGCATAACACCAGGACTTATTGTATAAAACGGAGGAGGGAGAGATCCTAGCGAACTCAAAATATTCACAATGTTAATAAATAATATACTCAATGTTGTTTTAATATTTTGTCGGTGTTGTGCCGTTGCAGCAACATTCAGAGAATGTTCTGTGCGAAGTGACATGACAGATCAGGAAGGCAACAGACGCACTGAACACAAGCGACTCACTGGCCCCACGTACACCGGAAATTTCACATGTCCATCGTCTGGGTAACATCCTGATCCCATTTATTCAAATTCCACAAACACTTACGCACATCAGCGCGTCTCTGCTACACGGAAACAAAGCTGATTTGCAATGTCCCGCACAAAATGCAGTTGTCAGTTATTCTATGGTGGAGAAAACATTTCTCAGCCAGTGCATTCGTGGCGTAGCTGGAGATGTAATATTTAGGGTGGAGTGTAGCGCTGACGAGTTTGGCGTCTGTAGACTGATCCATTCACACTCGACCACTTTGCAGCCACAAAGCGGTCGAGAAAAATGATTTAAATCCAACCTAAATGTGTCTTGGCCCCACTGACACTCGACTTTTTAGCTACCCGATTATCATTCGATCAGCTGAAGACACATGAAGTAGTTAAGTGTATGGGATGAGTGATCCAGACACAATGCAGAGATGATGCAACAGTCCAAAACAGGGCATCATTCATTACATCAGCAAACCAGACAGCGAGCGCCTGAGCCTAATCTGTGCCCAAACTGACCTGCCGTCCCGGTACAGTCCTTCAGAGTACAAACACAGGCAAGTCAAGGACAACACAACTGCAATAACCAGGTTACTAATTAGTTTAGCTAGCCGGTCATTACACTTGTGTTATCATTTATGTACCCATACTTATATACTTTTACTGTTACTAACAGCATTTATAAAATACATTTTACAGTATATAGTGAGCAGAGGCTATTTTCCCCTTATTAGCACGATATTGGCTTATGAGCTTTTCATGTCTGCCCAGTGGGGTGCTCGGCTTTTCCGTCTTGAGAAGTTTGGCTTTTTAAGTGTGGAAAAAAGGTTCTGAAGATTACAGATACTGGCCAGAATAATAAGCCTTCTTTTTATCTATTTTTTTAATCTTTCTTTGCAGTACAGCCAACTTTTATCTTTTTCATTTCCTCAGAAAAAAAACCAACAATTTATTTTTAATGCCACAATACTTTTGTAGTGTTAACTTCATCCTGTATGAGATGGAAACACACTGGTAGCTGCACAGTTGAAAATGTGACAAATGCTTTACAACCAAAATTTTCCTTTTGTCGGCCCCCAGCTGATGCATCTCATCTGACCGCGAATTGCAGCGGAGATTGAGAGCTGGGCCTCAGACAGACGCTAGGTCAGTGGAGTGAGTGTGTTCTGCAGATGATCTTTAGTGCAAAGCTCCTGTCCAGTCTGACCCAAGCTGACCCAAACTGACCTGGTCTGACACAGGCAAGCCCAGGCTAAATTCTAACCCTATCTGCAACAACTGAGAATGCACTGGTCTGACTCCAGGTCCGACCCCGGCTATCCTGGTCAGTCTCTGTCCAACCCAGACTGACCTGCTCTACCCCAGTCTGACCCGGGCCGATCCAGGCTGGCCCATGAGCACAAACTGAGTGTAGTGAGGAGGGCAGGAGGTCAGTTGTTTTCGAAAAGGGACAGGAGGTCATCGTTAGTGCCGCTGGGCAGCTCTGAGGGATCCAGGTAGGAGAGCAGCTGGTCTGGGTTACTGAGGTCTGGAAGGAGCTGCAGAACGGGATAATGCGGAACAGGATAAAGAGACGGATTCACTGGAGTCTCGAGGTCATCACACTCCACATAAATGAGGCCAAAGGGCAAAGTGCATTTCTGAGCACAACCTCAAACTCTCAGCATCACTACACAAAGGACCCCGAGTATTCTAACAGAGAAACAGCAACACAATCGCAGGCCTTAGTACACAGTGTCACTACATAAGGGCCCATAATTCTATGATTTATTATAATTCATGCATCATGTGTATTCGATTTTTTGTAAAAGGAATGAGCAATGCCTCATGATAATCCCCTGGGTTGTCAACCGGGCTTTCCATGAAAATATTAAGGAGTGAAAAACACTGCAGGTCATGAACTAAGTAATACTCTTATTAGTTAGAAACTCATTTGCTCTGTATTCCTGCAGTAAGTCTCCATACCAAGTACTGCAGGGTTCTGAGTAGCCTGATGGCCTGATGTTGTTCGTTCTATCGAAGCGTAGGGCCTGCCATGCGCACTTACGTCCACAGAAGGCTCCAGAATGTTGGGGGGTCCCTGCCCTGCAAGCAGAGCCCCTATAGAGCAGGAAGGGTTAAAGGTCATCTGACCATGCAGGCGGCTGTTTGTAGCAGGGTGTGCAGAGGGGTGTGGCTGGTGGGACAGAGGGAAAGGAGGGCCACCGTGATGTAACGGTTGTCCTGACTGGCTGCCACGGTGAGGAGGTGTGTGCACACCCCGTGGTATCAAGCAGCGGGATTGGTCGGAGTCTGAGTTGAGCGTCTGTGGGAGGGAGGGATAGTGAGAGAGAGCAAGAGAGAGAGAGAGTGTGTGCAAGTGAGCAGGAGAGAGATGGAGATTAATTACGCAAAACCGCACAAGCAGTAATCAAGAGGTAAACTCTCAGGCAAAGTAAGTACAGTCTGAGTTTAATGTGGTCCAATCTGACACACCAGTGCAAAATTCGGGGTCTTTGCTTCTTAAAAAATACATAAATAGGATTTGAGGATTCAGAATTATTTTCAAGTCTTCTTAAACCCACATAAGGTCATTACTGTGACATCATAAGGGAGTCTTGGGGAGTTTTCACTAGCAGAGTAACTCATTTTGATTGGCTAATTCAGTCATGATGACAAGGCACAGCACATAATGGCCATTTCTAATGTGGAGATTCATCACGGATCCATAAGTCTTACCCCTGAATGGAAAACTAAACAAGCCTTCGGCGACTCTACAACCCTGCCACTGTGCTGAGCACATTAAACTCAGAGAAATGAAACTTACTCACTTTTCCAATATTTACAAAAGAAACTAGACTTAAAATACCAGTTGTGTAAAGCAGTGAACGTCATGTGCACAGTACTTTTTCAGACCCAGCAGCCGTTACCATGAGCTTCAGTATTCACTAATTACACATTGCCATTGTTAAAAGTACTGAAAGAAAAATGTAATGTAACACAAAAGACACGTAGCACATGCCGTCACCATGGAAACAGAATGTGTACTTTTCACTCACCGCATCTGATGTGCAGTGATTGGTCAGCTTGTCCGAAGGGTGGGTCAGCTGAGGGCCCAAAATCAAGTCATTCCCAGGCGGAGTCCTGCTCGCGCCATCCTGGGGGAACTCAAGGTTACCGTGTCCCGGATAACCGTTGCCTAGTGATGCACAAAACAAACTCAAAACAGTGATGAAATCACAAAGTTCACCCAGGGGCTGCCAGAGACCCCGCTGCTAGAGGCTGTGGATCATCTGAAAACGGGAATGCGATTTTATGGCTCAAAATATGATTACTATGACCGCAAACTGGCACAGGATTATAAACACAGCCCAACGGCCCCACTACACACAGCTCTGCTGTATTAAAACCACCTTCAGTTCTTTAAGGTGGAGAAGGGAGAATAATAGCTTTTAAAAATCCAAACTTCAGCTCTCTGCAGATTAAATGTCCCGTCGCACAGATCACGCAGAGGTGAAAAGTCCAGAGACCAGAACATTAGAGCCCGGCGATACATCTCCTCCATCCACCATTAACCAGCTGATATCACCAATCAGTACAGCCGCCTCGTTAAAGTATTGAGCTTAATTAGCAAATCCACATGATTATAACAGAATACTGGAAACTAACTTTTGAAAACAAATTTCACCGCTTTGGCACAATATAGTTGTGAGTTGTGACACATCGAAAAAAGTCAACATCAGCACCGCAATCACTTCATGTGGAACGGTAACATCAAAACGTCTTTTTAACAGAAAGATCCCCCTACAGTCGTTCGTCAGTCAGCTGACCGTACCTTGGCCATGATGTTTGCTGCTACTCCTGTTGAGTGGAGCAGGGGCTGATGGGAAGGGGGAGGAGCCAGGCTCCAGCTGGGCGATGGTCTCCATGACGCTGGGCAGTACCATCTGACCGGGGCTCATGGTCCTCAGGCGTTTGGCCGAGGGGCTGTCCGGGTCCTCCTTAATACGCGGGTCTGCCTTCACGGGCACCGGCCTCCAGCTACACGTGGGGTCAAGGGTCACTTCCTCAAAATCAGTGCTGGGTACACAAACACAGGAAATGTCTGAGTTTTTTCCCCCCTTTTAAACTTGAATTGTACTCATAGCTCATAGGTCAGGAGGAAGCAGCATTCAAAGGGAAAAAAATTTTCAAGACTTGCGACAGTTCAGTGAGAAGAATATTACGCTTAAATGTTAACACAAACCCCTAGAGTGCTGAAATAAATTTTTTAAAAATATAAATTTAAATTATCTTGTGCTGTTGAAAACCTATCATGTGGCGACTTGTTTAAAAGAGCTCCCCCGCGGGAGCTCTTTTAAACAAGTCGCCACATGATAGGCTTTCAACATCTTTGATTTTAATATCTTACATCATTGAGCAACAAAAGCTGCATTTAGCGCTCTAAGGGTTAACATTGCTCGCACTGTGTTCCTAAAATTGCACATTGATATTATCAGACATTATGAAAATCACAACAATGCATAACAATAATCTTTCTTTAATGCCAAACTGTTAATGTTGCATTATGGAGCATTGAATTATCTTCGCTAGGTTATTAATGAAGCACCATTTACTAAACTGAACCATACTTCCAACAAAAAGAAGAACGCCAGTTATTCATCAAGTTTCCACACAGATCTCTGATAGAGGGGAAAATGCTTACTTCTGGATGGCATCCAGGATTCCCCACATATACTGGTCCACCTCCAGTCCCTCTAACGCGGCTGTTTTACTGCAGACAGAGAGAGTCGTGAACCACTGAACACTAAACCCTCTCCGGACTTGAACATAAACCCATTCCGACTGAAATGCCATCGGTAGAAGTATGTTAAGGACGTACTGACAGACGGGACACCTCCATGTTCCCCTCTCACAGTTCAGCTGCAGGTACGTTTCAAGGTCAAAACACTGTAGGAAACAAACAGAATGACAGTATTTAGAGTCGCCATTTCACTCCTGAATAAGTGCAGCTTAGGAAGGAGCATTGTGATGAGACTCGAGCGTCACTCACTAATCAATCAATCAATCAATCAATCAATCAATCAATTAGCCGTTAGCACGACCTCGGGCGGTAAGATAAATATGATCTTGGTATGGATGATCAGTCACTAATTCACAAGCAGCTTATCCAGGAGTTAACGATAGTGTCACTCTGATTTATTTTCACTGAACATTTTTAAAGGAAGAAAACATGGCAAAAATGTCCGTCAATGAGTACTTTGATCTCATACAAGGCCTTATTTTACCCAACATAGCTTTTTAAGTACCTTGCTTGAAGGCAAATTTATCATCCCATTGCAAATCAGTGATTTTAGTTAACCGGGCTCACTTCTCTGTCAATGGCCGCATTTTTTTAGCAGAAAAACGGTAGAAATGAGTTTTAAAGTCTAAATTTAAGGCTGAAGGCCTTGTGGAGATGGACACAGTTTTACTTTTGGAATCTGAGCTGTTTTAAGTACCTTGCTTGAAGGCAAAAGGGGTGGAAATCACTGACCTGCACGTGCCTGCAGTCATGACCTCGGGACGGGAGTCTGATTCTGCGGAAGGAGACGGGACATTTCAGGGACACCCTGAGGGCCGTCTGCTCCTCCCCCTCCTCCCCGCTCAGCCCCACCCCCGCTGAGGAAAAGGCGGAGCTGCTGAAGTTCCTCTTAACTGGAGGGAGGAAGAGGAGGATGGAGAGGAAGGGTGGGGGGGTTAGAAAACAGTAGCCACGTTAGGAACAGCTTCCTACCTACTGAGCCCTCGAAGCGCACACTGTCTACTAAACATACTGCAGAGCACCCAATACCCTCGTCAATACAGGCAGTGTCTTACGGCACCAAGTTGAGTACACACTGAAAGAAAAGATTAAAGTATGCATCTAATATAATTAACAAACAATTCCTGAATTCTATGCATATATCTGTTGTCTGCATTTGAGAAAACACTTCATGAGGGGGTAAAACATATTTATCAGGAAAAGACCGAGGATGACAGAGTACATAACCCTTAGAAATGCTGAATGCAGCTATTGTTCCTCAGTGATGTGAGATATCAAAATCAAAGCTGTTGAAAACCGCAGGGAAGCTCTTTTAAACAAGTACCCACATGATGGGTTTTCAACAGCACAAGATCATTAAATTTATATTTTTTCAAAATTTATTTCAGCACTCCAAGGGTTGAACCTCTCACAGAATATGACCAACCACAACTGTCTCTGCACAAACACAAACAATCATGTGACAGGGGTGTTCAGGTGCAGAGTGCTTCTTATTCCACAGTCATGTGATGGGGGTATTCAGTGCAAAATCATCTGACAGAGTCATGTGATATGGGTGCTTTGGTCGTACTCTTAGCGATGCAGTACTCCGCTGGCAGCAGCCTCTTCTTCAGCAGACCCTGCAGGACAGACCTGACGGACGGACGATGCACCAGCTGCAGGAGGAACAAGTGAGACTGGAGAGAGAGAGAGAGAGAGAGAGAGAGAGAGAGAGAGAGAGAGAGAGAGAGAGAGAGAGAGAGAGAGAGAGAGAGAGAGAGAGAGAGAGAGAGAGAGAGAGAGAGAGAGAGATGGAGAAAAGTGAGCCGGAGATAGAGCAGTTACTTCATACAAACAGACCTGAAGGACAAAGGCAACAGTGACGACTCAGACCGGACCTGAAACACAAACCTACATTTGTTCTGAGAAGCAAATAATATAGTGTTTTAAAACTATGTTTCACAGGATAATACAGAAGTTGGCTCAAATCTGCTTTGTGTCAATTGGCTGTAAAGGAGAAGGGGGCATGACTCACCAGAGATCTGCTCTGCTCTGATTGGCTGTATGGGAGAGGGGGGCGTAACTCTGGAGTATACAGCATTATTTAGTGCATATGTACTTTTGCTCTGATTGGCTGTGTGGGACAAGGGGGCGTGACACATACTGTAGTACACCACACAAGTTCACTCAGACCAGCTTTGCTCTGATTGGCTGTATGGGAGAAGGGGCGTGACTCACACAGCAGCAGGCGGAGACTGTGATCTGGATCGAGTTCTTTCCCGGCTGGCAAACCTGCTTCAGGAGCAAGGGCTTGTGGGTAGTCTTGTCCCCTCGTTTGATGCTGAGGGGCGTGGCATTTACGCTGATCTGCACCGAGGCCGGCCAGTTAGTGCTCATCTGCTGGTCTTCATGGTGATAACACTTCAGCTGCAGCTCTAAGTCTGGCCTGCGTTTCGGAGTCCAGATACAAAACTTACTTGCATGTGGGTGATGGACGTTTGCGTTTGGCAGAACAAATAATTCACATAAAGGCAACACGCAAGGTGTAAACATATGTTTAAAAAAATTAAATGCAGCCTGTGTGCCAAATCACCCTAGTTTGTCCACAAATTTTTAATTCCCATTGAGGAGCAAAGAAAGCCATATATGGCCACAGAAGGAAAAACAGCTGAAAAACTGTAGGATTAAAGCAGGTTTGAATGAACCCAGATGAACCAGGCGGAGTCTGCTGGTGATTAAACTGCGTGGTTTGGCCTGATATTGTTTCCGTGGTGATGTGATATGACGTGATGCTGAATGGAGAGGTAGAATGTGGACTGGGGCCGGTCGAGCTACTTGTGAAGTTGAACTTTTGATTTGAAATTGTCAGTTATCATTTTAGAGCGCTAACCAACCGCACACTTGCTATGGTTATCTTCCACGCCTCTACAGCAAGCCAATATCACTCATTAGTTCTAGCAGCAGAATATTGCTTATAGCAGATCCTGCTTATATTGTTGAGTATGAAGTATTTTCTGGAGCTTATTAGAGGAGTATATTTCAGAGAGTCTATCCCCCTGGACCCCGGAGGCCTCAGCCATGAACTCCAGC
The DNA here is from genome assembly GCA_029692085.1 of Gymnothorax javanicus. Taxonomy (NCBI): domain Eukaryota; kingdom Metazoa; phylum Chordata; class Actinopteri; order Anguilliformes; family Muraenidae; genus Gymnothorax; species Gymnothorax javanicus. Next base: position 51,008,211 of record CM056208.1, on the reverse strand, counting down.
AGGGAGGAGGGGGGCAGGGAAGACTCACAGTGGCCAGGGTTAGTGAGGCCTCTCTGGGCCTGAGGCAGCAGCGGGGGCCCTCACCTCCAGCACAGGGTCTGGTGGACGGAGGGACGGAGATGGAAGTCGTGGTCGCTGACGGCCAGGTTGTGCTGCAGGCGAAAGGGCTCTAGGACCACCCCGTCCCTGACAGGAAAGGTCAACCGCAGCTCCTCATTGGCTGCAGGTGCGGATGGACAGAAGCAGGAACCAATGAAAAATGACTCAGCATGTGCACATCCCAGCACTCAAAAATACATCCTCCTTTCCTTCACTTCTGGATTCTCACCTTGTTTCCCCCAATCAGAGGAGACCAGAGAGGGAAAGAACGATAATATGACCTCTGAGTGTTGGGTCGCATCCTATAACTCCTTTCTCCCTCTAGGTTTACAAAGAGGTCCCCAGAAGGTACCCATCAACCAGAGCTTAATGACATAAAAATATATTTTGGGATATATTATATATGAAAGCCCACAAGCAAAGGAAATTAAAATTGATCAGCCATTAAGCTAATGTCAGCCCGCCCTCCATTGAGGTGCATCAAATAAACTGTCTGACAACTGCTATAACCCTGTATACTCAGCTGTAAATACAATAAAATTAAGCCCCAGTCATGGATCTATGTAGCGCAATCCTTGGGCTAATGCCATGTAACATCAACACGAAAAACTGACACTTTTTATAGAACACTCACAGGGAGTGGCGTTTGGCTTCGTATCTAATGGAAACTGCGACCTCACTTCCTGAGAGGGTGACCGGTATGGCAGAATATTGCTTCCTGGGGTCACCGGTGGCGTGAGGTTCCCTGGTGCCGGAGAGGAGGGGTAGCTACCAATGGTACGAGACGACTGCAACAGAAACAGTGCATACAATGCACAGTAAAATATAAACTACATCCCACTGTGTTACAGCTGACATATAAAATGAATAGTTGTTATGAAATGGATGATGATGGCAGGGCACTTAATCAACGACTTATCGCACACAGCATGAAAAGCGTGCGGTTGGACCTGCTAGTTGGCAACACACAATAAATCACTGAGCACAAACCACACGTAGGCGTCGTGTGATGAATGTAAAATATACACTGTCAGTCTACAAAGAAGTCGAGCGGAACCGTACCCCATTCATACCGCCATGCTTGTAGGAAATTCCACTTTCAGAATAACGGCTGCTCTGACCTTGAACAGGCTCTTGCTGGGAAAATAAGCCAATGAGATGCAGTAAATGACACGTCACTGACATACTGTACCATCTCACTGGGTGTAGGACATTAACCCTTAGAGCGCTAAATGCAGCTATTGTTGCTCAACGATGTAAGATATAAAAATCAAAGCTGTTGAAAACCTATCATGGGGCGCCTTGTTTAAAAGAGCTCCCGCAGGGAGCACGAGATAATCAAATTTATATTTTTAAAAAATGTATTTCAGTGCTCTAAGGGTTAACCCTTTGAGCGCTGAATACATTTTCAAGGAATTAAAAATGTAGTTATCCTGAGCTGTTGAAAACCTATCATGTGGCAACTTGTTTAAAAGAGCTCCCCCGCAGGAACTCTTTTAAACAAGTTGCCACATGATAGGTTTTCAACAGTGTCTGATTTTGATATCTTACATCATTGGGCAATGGCGCTGAAAGGGTTAAGGTGTCTTGAGAATAATATTACACATGAAATAGGACAATAAACTGTTTTGGAGCATACAATTACACTGGTTGTAGGATAAACTGTCTGGATTAAGTTATAATATCACACTAGACACAGGATAGTAAAATGTCGGTGGGATACTATCCCACTAGATGCAGGATAATGGTCGGACTGTGGGGTGCACAATCACACTGCTCCTATACAGGCTTTAAAAACACGGCTCCACACCTTGCAGTACTGCCCCATACCCGCCCCAGCAGCGGGGTACTGCCCTGATCCCTCGGGGCCTGGAGGTCTCTGCTCGGGGCAGCTGGGTGAGGGCGGGGTCTGGGTGGGGTACTGGCCGTTTGGACCACACTGCAGACCACCATACGGACCCTGAGGGGACAGACCAGAGTAATCGAACACTGCAATGCTGTAAAAGTCAAAAAGACACCCGTCTCATTCAATACACATTTTATTCATGAATTGAGGCAAAAATCTTATTTTGAGTACACTTCATTAAACAAAGCAAAAAGTCTGACTAAGGGTTGGCATGTTTTGACCCATATCAAGAATTTAATGGAGTAGGAAAACTGTCCAGCAAAAAAGTAACTTACTCCAGAAACAGACCAAAGCAAACTCATTGCAAAGTTTAAGCACAGCTTAAGACTGACCCATTTCAGTACAAACAACAAGACACTGTCATCTACACCCTCTGCCAGCATGAAATTGCGTTTTCGAACCAAATCAAGGTCAGGATTAGTAACAAACGCGCAAAATTTAAGCCATCTAGGTAAACCAGTTTCTGAAAAAACTTATTGCTTATTCAGACAGACAGACAGTGGGATGGATGGAAGGACGGACAGACAGGCACTACTGCTGCCCCAGAGATAGAGTGAAATCGTACGTGACAGTAGATCACCAGAAACAGCCCTAATATAGAGGATTCCAAAGGAGCAGATGAATTTTAAGCCCAGAGACACACAAGCTAACTTCCCCACTCACCTCCCCAGGGTGGGGCCTCTTCATCCCCTGTACAGCATGGGCCTGGGGCCGGGAGCTGATGTAACCACACCGAGGGCCCCTCTGACTGGAAGTCACCATCGGCCCCATACTGTGGCCCCTGATGTGGCCCATCCCCATGGGGGGCCCAGTCACGCTTGAGGCCCCCGTCCCTGCTGGGCTCATTGTCCCCTGGACAGAGGGGGGGCCCCGCGGACTGAACTGACCTCTGTAGGCCTGGGAGGGGCCCATTTGGAAGGGAGAACACACCTGTGTCAGGGAAAACGGGGGACCAATCAGAACACTGTCGTAACTAAGAGGGGTGGGCACTGCCAAGAGTTTCACCAGACTAGTCTGAGCAGGCATGACCTCCCCTACATTTCAGTCAATAATGGTTTGTCCCAAACAGGGAGTGCGTAGTCCCGCTAACTTCCCTCGCCATTAATCAACTTCAGTGGCACCACAGACGACTGAAAACCCAAACCGCTACATTAATCCTGATGCTGCGTTTCCACCAAATACGAAACGAATCATTCGCACGGTCAGATTATGTGCAAAGTCAATATTAAGACGCGAATACACGCGAGAAGGCGTGAACACGCGTCTCGTTGCGTCTTTGCATCAACTTTGAATGTAATCTGGCCACGCGAACAATTTGTTTTGCGACTGGTGGAAATGCGGCTTTAGAGCGCTGAAATAAATTATAAAAATATATAAATTTATTATCTTGTGCCGTTGAAAACCGATCATGTGGCGACTTGTTTAAAAGAGCTCCCACGAGAGAGAGGTTTTCAATAGCTTTGATTTTGATATCTTACATCACTGAGTGACAAAAGCTGCATTTAGCGCTGTAAGGGTTAATACTTCTTTTCCTACGCATACAGTGCTCCTCATTCACTTTTCTTAAACAAAGACTAAATGGTAAAATGAAAATAAACCATAAGATAATTATCCAGTTTGAAACAACTTTGTTTAAGAGTGGCATAGTGTGCCTTATTCAACAGCAGAAACTCAGAAGCTGACGCCAGCGTTAGCTGATACAGAATCACAGGCTGCAGTCTGAAGGCTGTACTGGAGTCAGGCTTACTGGAGAGAACTGAACTGGAAGTGTGTGTGTGCGTGTGTGTGCGTGTGTGTGTGTGTGTGTGTGTGTGTGTGTGTGTGTGTGTGTGTGTGTGTGTGTGTGTGTGTGTGTGTGTGTGTGTGTGTTCTTGTACTTGCTACGTACTGAGGATCGGAATGAGTTTTTAACCAACAAAGTGAAGTCTTTTCTGGGAAGTGAGGACATTTTGGCCGGTCCTCACAACTACAAAGGCAAATTCTGACTTATCAGTTCAGGTTAGGGTAAGGGTTTGGGGTAAGGTTAGAATTAGGGATAGGTTAAGGTTAGGGTAAGGGTTTGGGGTAAGGTTAGAATTAGGGATAGGTTAAGGTTAGGGTAAGGGTTTGGGGTAAGGTTAGAATTAGGGATAGGTTAAGGTTAGGTTAAGGGTTTGGGGTAAAGTTAGAATTAGGGATAGGTTAAGGTTAGGGTAAGGGTTAGGGGTAAGGTTAGAATTAGGGACAGGTTAAGGTTAGGGTAAGGGTTTGGGGTAAGGTTAGAATTAGGGACAGGTTAAGGTTAGGGTAAGGGTTTGGGGTAAGGTTAGAATTAGGGATATGTTAAGGTTAGGGTAGGGGTTTGGGTAAGGTTAGAATTAGGGACAGGTCAAGGTTAGGGTAAGAATTTGGGGTAAGGTTAGAATTAGGGATAGGTTAAGGTTAGGGTAAGGGTTTGGGGTAAGGTTAGAATTGGGAATAGGTTTAGGTTAGGGTAAGGGTTTGGGTAAAGTTAGAATTAGAGATAGGTTCAGGTTAGGGGTAAGGTTAGAATTAGGGACAGGTTAAGGTTAGGGTAAGGGTTTGGGGTAAGGTTAGAATTAGGGACAGGTTAAGGTTAGGGTAAGGGTTTGGGGTAAGGTTAGAGTTAGGGATAGGTTAAGGTTAGGTTAAGGGTTTGGGTTAAGGTTAGAATTAGGGATAGGTTAAGGTTAGGGCAAGTGTTTGGGTTAGGCATACATTGCATATTGTTAAGATTAGGGAAAGGCTGTAGAGACACAGGAAGAATAAGTCAATGTAATGTCCTCACAAAGATATAAGTACAAGGATGTGTGTGTGTGTGTGTGAGTGTGTGTGAGAGTGTGTGTGTGTGTGTGTGTGTGTGTGTGTGTGTGTGTGTGTGTGTGTGTGTGTGTGTGTGTGTGTGTGTGTGTGTGTGCGTGTGTGTGTATGTTCGCGTCTCTCTCTTACTGGGCCGTACTGGCTGGTGTCCTTGTTGTGCGTCTCCTGGAGGGCGGCGACGGTCGCCGTGGCAGTAGCGGTTGCCGTGGCAGCGACAGCAGCGGCGGTGGCAGCCGAGGCAGGCTGGGTAAAGTGTGCCAGGGGGCGGTTCTGAGGAGCCACACCCACATCCCCCGGGCCAATCGGACCTCCTGAGTAACTGAGGGGCACAGGAACCCAAACATGACGTCCCTGAAACTCAAAGTGACCCATTCTGTCCACCTCTTGTCTCACGAGAGACAGACTTTAACCTGAACAATCAAGTTTGTTCACTGTAATCGTTAATTTTCAGTCCTTCATGTGCTATTCTGGCTTCTTCGCGCCACCCAATGGAGGACGGACGAGATTCAAGGACAAAGGATTCATGAAACCGAACATCCCTGATAAACCAAAACAATATTCAGTTTGAAGCAAACATCTAACGCCCACCATTGATGAAACCCTTCAATATAATAGTAGCAGAGCCAAAAAGGACTTGCTGTATTGCAAATATGCATTCATTTCACAAAAAAAAAAAAAAAAAAAAAAAAAAACAGTTGTCTAACAAATGAGTAGAATAATAATTTAGTTATATTATAGTTTAATAGTTTGCCGTAACCTTTTGCCGAGACGAACAAACACCTGCTCTCATTACCTCCCACTGAAGCCCATTGCTGTGTAGCCCTGCTGCCTGTAGACCCCCTGCTGCAGGTGGGCCGGACCACTCCCAGCTTTCGGAGGCTGGCCGGGGTACTGAGGGGAGCCCACTCCAGGACTCCGGGCAGACATGCCGGACCCCAGCAGGGTGCCCCCGAGACTCATGGGATTGCTGTTCACCATTGGGGTTCCCAGCACCTGTTTTCAACAATGTGAATGTGAAGGTTCTCAGATGGGATTCGGCGCAATAACAATCTACAACTAGAGCTGGGCTCGCGAGAGCCCATACCTCTGCCAACATAGCTGGATTTGAATTTTGGCCTATACCTCAGCTGTACTTTGGCTTAGATATGCCAAAATGTAATAACTTGTTCCTCTTGTGGTACTTTAACATCCTGCAAAGTTTGGTTAATATCTATGCAACTGTTTTTGAGATATCCTGCTAATAGACAGACAAACAAATAAATAAACAAACGGAAGCAAAAACGTAACCTCCTTGGCGGAGGTAATGAAGTCCAGAAAGATCAGTTTGCCTGTCTATCAGTATACTCCACAACTCATTTATTTACAGCTTATTTTTAAATATCCTTAAACTCAGCCAATCATAAATGACCTTCAGTCTCACCTGACTCTGTGATGAGCTGGTCACGCCCCACACTGTGGTCACCACAGACAGGGACCCAGGCGGCTGATTGGTGTTCCGTTGCCAGGAGACGGGGTCGTACGGGAAGGGCCCATCACTTAGGGCGGGAAAAACAGAATTTCTCACTCTACCCTCAGCAGGTAACACAACTGCTCAACGTTGCATTTTTTTTTTGGCCAACAGAACCAATGAGCCTCAGGACAACATTTCAAATACAGAGCACTCCCATCTTCAGCAAAACCACTATAATTCGCAAACGGTATATCTGTTTATGTATATCTGATTAAAATATATATGTTTAGTTTATCTGATTAAAACTGAAAAGTATGCCAATATGTGTCGAGTGAGTTTTACTTTATTAAATAATTTGCTACGAAAGCTACATTTGATTTTTACTTCCATCAAGAAGGCTGTGTCTTCCGTTTGTTTTTCAGCATGATCACAGAAAAACTATAAGCTGATTTTCATCAAAGTCGGAGGCAGGATGTAAGACAAGTGAAGGAAGAACTCTTTACATTTTAGAGTGGATCTGAATCACAGGATGGATACACAAATTATTTTTCACTCTCGTTAACATACTAAGACTGGGTATTTGGCTTTTACAGCACATATACACTTAAAATCCAGCAGATGGAAAAAAGCTCCAAAGTAGCAAAACATGGCCCACTGTAGAAACACAATGGTTGTGCTTGCAGATTTGTGTACCGTGGAAGACAGGACAATTGGCCCAGGCAGAGGTCTGCACTTTCCAAGTGCCACTCTAATTTTTAAGACTTAACTTAAATTTTCACAGAAAATAAAATTAAATCAACAAAGCAGCTAACTTTGTTTAAGACATTGGGTAAATTCTTCCTTCATTGTTAAGTACACTTTAAATGATAATTCACCCCAGGGTTAAAACTTGTGCGAAATTAGTCCCCAGTTATCATTCCCAATAGAACATTTTGCTTTGAAAAAAAATGGCCACATGAAAGCGATCAGTTACTGGTCCCATGCAAATTTGCTATTGAACTAATGAATTAGAAACACGATGTTCTAAATTACCAAGTCCCCAGGAACACATCAATAAACACAAGAGCAGTGCCCATCAATTACACCATGCAACAAGAGTTTCAATGCAATGCTTTGTGTTCAGTTCATACTAGCATAATTTACCTTACTACACACCACTTAACTTGCCTGCAACACATCTGAGCCCAGAATATAGTCTATGGACCAACCGAAGAGAGCAAAGCAGACTGCAGTTGATAGACTGGTGCCGACACACCTCTAAATCTGGTACGGTTATGTACACAGAAAGAGCTCTGTGGTCCTGGTACTCACCCATGGGGAACGCCGGGCTTCACTGACCCCATGCTCAGTTGGTTGGGAATTCTCTTCATGCTGGCGTCGCTGACCCGACTCTTCTGGTGCCGCAGGAAGAGGAGTCGCCCCAGCTCCTCGCACCACGATGACAGGAGAGCTGCAAGAAAATGGCCACACCCATCACTTCCTGTCTGAGCTGTCTACCACAAAGGCACAACAAATTTCCATCTTCTCCACAAATCAACACTGCACAATATTTAAGCACACACCATTTCCAGTCCTTACATTGCAAATGTGATGCCATTCATGCAAGCGCAGTGAATATGGATTTTATCACCACTGCAGTGCAGAATGTGTGACTTAAGCAAGACAGAGTTATGGAAGACAATTCATGACACAATGGTGACAGGAAAATAAATACTCAAATTCTTATTTTTAAGTAAAGTGTAGCCAACAACAATTTTGACAATGGCACAATTTCTGTTTTTAACCCTCCATTTTTTCATTTCTGTTATTAGGTTAAAGTGGAGGCTGTCAGTGTTAATTTGCTTGCAGTAACTTCCATATAAAGTGAACAATCAAAGAATTGGAGCACTTTTCATAGTGTCATTGACCAAATACTTACGGCCAGCACAGTTACAACGAAATCAATCATCTGGTTCTCTGCTATCTAGCTCTACAGCCCTTCCTTCTCATTCCTAAATGTGACCAACTTCCTTCTATTACCTGTCAAACTGGCAAGAGACCAGTCAAGTATAGGTCAGACAGTCAAACACATCCTGAACTTTCATACATGCTGCTCATTCAGGAAATACACATTTAGGTACAAGTCTACATCTTGCCACAAGAGGGCACTCTAGATCAGAAATTTCACATATTCAGCTTCTTTTAATCAAGTTGCTGAAACTAATCACTGCTTTGCCAATGCTACAAACGCTCACGCCAAAATAATACAAATGTGAGGTGTAACAAATCTCACCAAAATGAAACGAGCATACTTTCAAAACCCAGTCACTGAACCTGAAAATTATGATGCAAATGACGCACCTGCAGAGTCGCACCTGCGACTGAAACAATCAGAATTCTAGAAAATTACACCATCGTCCTGATGTTTGCCATTATATTTCATATTATCAGAAACCCAAGTTGTTGCCCACATTAATATAAATTCTGAAGCAAATCAGACGCCCCTAAACAAACAGCATTTTAGGATTTAGAAAAAGACAGATGGCAAGGTTCACTGCAAAGCAGCCATGTGGTGTTATAGCAATATCATACAAAGGAAGATAGCTCAAGGACATTACAGGAATACTCAGTACAAGTATTGAATACAATGACCTAAAATTATTTACTCGCAATGGAGTAAGATCGTGTCAATTCATGAGTGAAAATGATATCTAAATCAAAACGCCAATGAGTTTTGGAAGTCCAGATAAAAGCTTCTCCTTGATTTTAAATGGCTTTTATTTCATCGCCATCATAGGACTGACCTTAGTTTGACCAAACGCTTAATTAAACCGCTCAAGGCACAATTAGACACACATTTTACGAGAGCAAAATCAAAACAGACCACTGACCAAGGATGATGTGACATTAAGTGAAATCTAACCGATCTCAGGAGGCGTAATAAATCATTATTAAGTGACAGTGAAAGCGTTGATTCACCTTCCCCATTATCTGCGAGAAACGAGCGCGACGTCCTTTCGACCTCGACATCACATTATGAAAACGGTACAGACTGCGCGCAGTGACGTGCCTGACCACTAACAGCTAACAGCTTTTCTCGGCCCACAGAAACACAAGCCCTGCAGTATGCTAGCAGGAGAGCGCTGACAGAACACCGAACTTCATCATTAAACTGCCTTTCTGTGGAATTTAGAGAATGGTGTTTTTCAACCCTTAAAGCACACAATAACTACAAATCCATCAAATTGCACACAAACAAAATACAATAATTGTTAATAATAGTACTAGTTAATGTATCCTAATAAGACAAACAAAATTCACAGTAGTAAGAGAATATCAGTTCGACAGCTTTTATACCACACAAACATCCGTAGGGGATGAGGACCATTTGCTGCACAGATGCAAATGTTTTTTTTTTTCCTTTTAACTTAATTGGAGAGAAAGGTCCATCAGAAACCACCCACTGACTTTTACCAATAAACTCTAAGGCCCTGAAGAGAATATCTTTATAGATGAAGCCGTGGAAATAGCCTTCTGGTGAACCATCTAACCAGAGGACAGAAATGAAGTCTAAATTGAAGATGCACAAGCTCTGTCCATGTATTGCCCACAAGGAGGAGCATAATGCCCTTCGCGTGTTGAACTACAGCATTAATGAGCAAAAACACCACTCAGAGCCAAGTCACTGCCGTTGAAATAGGCCTTTCTGACCAGTGAAGCCAGGAAGATTATTTCGAGGACAAAAGGGAAATCAAGTCCAACTGATGACCTCCTCCACCCTCGCTCTGCCCGTCACGAGCTTCACACACGAGTTCTGTACGTATTTTGGGCAGTGATTACTGTTCTAATTCCACAAAAACTCATTCAAGATTCACTGGTATTGTGAGAGCATCAGACTTCATTATGTTGCCTTTTTGTGGCATTTCCTGACTAGTGCTCCTAGACCAAGAAAAGTGCTCTGATCCTACAAATGCTGCAAATTACACGTTGAGAAGTATACCTTAGGTTATTCTTAGAAGTCCTTCAAAATTCACTGCGGCAAGTGAAAATTTAAAAAGCGTTAGTTTGACAACATTAATGCCACAAACACCTGATGGACCAGTTGCAACACAACATTAAATATTTTTTGGTTTAACTGAAATTAGAGAGATTCCCATTTCTGGAATAAACATACCAAGTACAAGTAAAAGGTATGTCATCACAATTAAGAAGTTTGCAGCGTACGAGTGGATAAAAGCACACAGAGCGTTTCAGTCCATCCAACTATAAGAACATTATACTCAGGACAGTACAGCATCAGTTCAGCATCCTTCACTGGAAAGATTAATTAAAATTTTAGAATCAAAGGAGTCCTGTTCCTTTGAAGAAACACATTAACATTCAATCATGAAAGTAGACATCTCCGAGTCACACAGTGCATCTCAATAAGCGTGGGAATAAATGTGCTGAAGGTTTTCTAAAAATAAACGCGCTTTAGCCGCGACCCTGTAGGTTCAGCCATGTGGACGCCCCAGCGACTAACGGATCCGACAGTTAGCATTTAGCACCCCTGCTGTGCTTTGAAGTCACCCTGTTCCCACTTCTGCATACGGTCTCAAAGCAATTAAAAAAGATAATACATAAGACCACAGGCACATGTTAAAATAACTGCCATCTTTAGGCTACTCTCATCGCGCTTGTAATATTGCACCGTGTAACATCGACTGCATTACCGTGTCAAATCACCTGGGCCGGAGACGCCAGGTGTCACTGAAACTCTATCAGATGGTGTACACTGATGAAAGAATCGTTCTTTTAACATTTTTTTAAATAAAAATGTTCACTGGTTTCATAAATAACAGTTAACCCTTAGTGCTAAATGCAGCTATTGTTGCTCAATGATGTAAGATATCAAAATCAAAGCTGTTTAAATCCTATCATGTGGTAACTTGTTTAAAAGAGCTCCCGCATGAAAGCCCTTTTAAACGAGTCACCACATGATAGGTTTTCAACAGCACAAGATGAGTAAATTTACAGTATATTTTTTAAAAATTTATTTCAGCACTCTAAGGGTTAATTTATATGGGCTATCAATAACTTAGAAAAGACATTTTGATTCAGATTTCGACCAGCTCAGCCGCAGTATTACTGATTTCGGAAAAAAGGAAGCCAAAACATCACCAAAACACCCCTCACGAAGCCTCTGAACCCCACAGTTTTAATTTTACCTGGACTGTTTACAACACCAGACACATGGAGCCGAACTCCTCAAATTATTTTCTGTGCACCTGATAGATTGTTCTTGTTGAAAATTGCAATGGATATTTTGGCGGCACCCAGAGACAAAACGATCAAGGGATGCCTTTGTTAACTAATGATTCAAAGTGAAGGGCGATGGGTGACGAGATGAAGCCAGGCTGATGTTGGCGATGACTCGGCCCCTGTGGGTTCAAACGATGGGAAATGGATGCGTTAATGATAATGGAGGCACACGTACAGATGGCTCCCCTCTGATGCATGGTTCAGACACGACAGCCATACTCAGAATAATACCTGTGTCGCTCCGACATCTCCTGCAGGTGCTGGTTTCTGTAGAGTACAAATTCAACGATTCACTTTGGAATGTTGAGTAACCTTGAAGATTTAGAACAGCACTGACATGCCATGTGCCTCATGATCTACAGTCCTGTAGGGTTTCAGTCAAGCTCCAACATCGCAGCACATCGCATTTACCAGCTAAAACAGGGCTGCCCAACCCTGTTCCTGGAGATCCACCATCCAACAGGTTTTCACTCCAGCTCTAACAAAGCACATCTCCATCCCTAACAAAGCACATTTAACAGTGAGACATCTTGTTGAACTGCAGGAGTCGGGTGGGCCAATATACTGCGGAAATGAAAGCCCACAGAATTGTAGAGGCGGCCATTTCGGCTCTTTGAACGTGAAAGCTCCATTTGCTCACAGATCCATTCAGTCCCACAGCAGGCTGACAGCACTCAGGGTGAAAAGTTGACAGTATTTCCATTCATCACGAGAGGTTCTCTTGCATTTACAATGCCCTCTTACAGAAAATTACTTCAAAGCTGGTTGCTACAATGGTCACAGAAGCACACAGCCACCAAAATAATTGCAGATACTTGTAATTGCAGAGCAAAGAGAACATATTAATCATCTGCATTGTTAATTCCAGGAAGCGCATCACAGTGGGGAGTATTTTTAGCTGTTATACCATTTTGACCCTTAGAGCACTAACTGCAGCTATTGTTGCTCAGTGATGTAAGATATCGAAATCAAAGCTGTTGAAAACCAATCATGTGGCAACTTGTTTTAATAAGCTTCCGAGCTCAAGATAAAATTTATTTCAGCGCTCTACGGGTTAAACTTGCCATACTTTATCCACAAGTCATGAAAAAGGTGGATACGTCTGCTGGCCAGCTATTCTCTGCGAGTCAGTCATCGTACAGTAACGATGTGTACATCATGTTACTCATTAAAACCACCAGTAACCACCTGATATTAGCAGCTCATACAGCCTCCTTGCCAAAGAAGCTTAGACGCTTCTCTGTAAAAAAAACTGCACAGTCTCACTTATATTCTTTCAGCATTTAAATATTATTTCAAATATTCTCCTGAGAGGCTTGACAATGAATAGTAAGGACTTAAATGACATTTTAATTCATTCAATTTTGACCAGGCCCTGTGGTGGTACACAGCTCTCTGAGTGTAACAGAGTGCTTGTTACTCAATGCAAAGTGTGAACATCCACACTAGAACTAAGGGAAGGATGATCATCAGCATTTATCGGCCAGTAACAGGTTAATGCTGCCGGCCCACCACTCCAATCCGACCCAGCAAAACCTGCCACTGTTCTTAGGACAATAAATGCAGTCTATGCAATAATGAGCAACAAGGAAGTTACATTCAAGTGCCTTAAACAAGACCTCTCGCTCCTGTGACTCTCTTTAGATGTCCTGAAAATCAACACGCTTTCTTTCCATCAGAAATCCATCAAAAATGAAAATACTGAATTAATATAATATTTGGCAAAAAATGCACAGACTACTTCATATCCCTGACAGACACAGACAAACACGGTTTCGCTGTCCTCACAGAATCTCACACTGACGAAGGCAACTGATGCCCCGGTCGTCCCGCCAATCAATCACACCCGTTTCCTGGCAACAACAGAGTGGGTGTTCAGTGCCACCGTGCCCTTCGTTCTGTCTGAGAGTCTTTTACGAGCAAACTTCCAGTCAGAGCGATTTTGGCTCGGTCATCTACGTAACAATTTTACCAGAGTGGGAGAGGATGAAGTCAGTGAGTGGAGATAAACGTTAACTGCAACTAATCCCTTTACTAGAGAGCATGACCACGGACGCTGGGATACTTTCTCAGTGTAAACGTTTGTGTAAAACAAGAACAACACATAAAACATTGCACTGAGCCAGACAGCACCAAACACATAAGACTTCATGCGCTCCGCAGAGATCTCACTTCAGTTAGGGCACTGAAAACTTAATGGCCTCCTAAATGCTTTGCTTCACGAGGGGAACTATCAAACACACGAGCAGTTAACTCATTTCACACCGTTAACTAGATTTTCCGCCATTGACAAGATATTCAAGCAATCAAAAGTTCCACTTTTATATGGTGGGCGACACAGTTACAGATCTTTCGACAAAAATGGGTATCAAAAGAAAAATTAATATTTTCAAAAATGCTGGCAGTGCCTGGCGATACAGAAGAATGCACAGGCAGGGAAAAGGTTAACAGCACATTACTGCACGGGGCTGACATTTCCGTGATTTTAAAGCAGAGCCACAGTGTGACCTTTTCAAATATTTTCTGCTCCTATTGAAGGTCAAATGGGACCAAAAGCCGTAGTTTCGTTCTTCACACACTCAAATAAAATTTTGAATGTTGAAGGTTTCGTTTGAATGAGCGATTACCTATGAGTGCTTTTCAAAATTAAATTTAGTTGGAAAAAATAATCTGATTATATGACTCTTGACAAAACCTTGATAAAAGAACGCAGAAGATCCTTCAGGCGTACAGCCGCTGGAACCTCCTTCAAAGTTCCCTCAGACACACGTCCAGTAATCGAATCAGCACTGCAGCCCAATGTTTTATTGGAGTCATTATAACACAGGCAGCTGTAAAGGGCGAAGAGATAGCTATAAACCGCTGATGTATTCCTCAGTCATAAAAACAGCAAACGGACAAGCGAGACCGTAAATAAATAAACCTTTTCACGCATTCATTAATTCTCCACTGCAGCCCCTGACCTGCATACAATCACTAGGCTGCATGTTGAAATGCATTACGACATACAGTACCATCATACGCTTTACTTCAGTGGAGATCTATGCTGGCCACAATTTTACAGCAAAAACATCATTTTAGCCCATGGAAGAGGAATGAGTTTTTGGGAATGTTTTTCCAACAGTTTGAAACAGGACTGAAGGACTCCATTGGTTTGAATTACCAGTGGTGAGGACAGCATCACACTAAAATCAACAGTTAAGAACATTTCAAGCACATATCTGCGATAACACTCTTTCAAGCTTCAATAGCAGAATAATAAAAGACACGCAAGCCTTTGTGTAGCACTTGAAGAGGTCAGGAGGTGCAACAGAGGAACATACAGAATCTCACCTGCAGATTTGGGCGTGAATTTGTCCCGATTAGCAGCACACACTGCCAAGAGTCGGTACCCCAGGTCCAGATCAAAACCCTGGTGAGCAGCAACACGACTCACCACCTGCAGAGAGAAGACAAGCTTAGAACCTCCTCTGAACTTAGAACTCCACACAACATAGAACCCCCTCAGAACCTGGAAGTCCAAACAACATACAACCTCCTCAGAGCTTGGAACTCCTTAAAACATAGAACCCTCTCAGAACATAGGAACTCAACATTACATATAACTTGCTCAGAATTTAGAGCTCCACACAACACAGAATCTCCGCAGAACATAGAACTCCACACTACATAGAACTCACTCAGAATTTAAAGCTCCAAACATCATAAAACCTAATCAGAACTTGGAAGAGTAAGGAACAACTCTCATGCTCAGAACCAATAAGCAGTCAGATCCACAGCCCTCCGGACTCCTGAAGTACTACAGGTGTGTGGCTCGACAGAGAAAACCAGCCCTCCTGTTCAGTGCTTTAAACAGTACGTCACATGTGACTCTACAGTGTCTCAGGATAAATTATCGATCATCTTTGTGGAAGTCTGCTGATGCAAAATATCCCCCCATACTTTTGTACAGGGATCACGATCATGCAGCCCTCAGTGTCTCCAGCAGACACATGCCAGAGTCCTCTCCAACCGAGAGAGCGAGCTACACCAACTTTATTCCTCCACTAGCTTCATTCCTACACTCTCGATCTATTCCTCAAATTACCCACAATTCTCTGCTGTGAATCTTTAGGCTCCTGTGCCCAGTTTACAGATGACCGCAGAGAAGATCAGTGATTCTTAGCAAGACACTGTACCCTTAGATTTGACATACTGTATAAAGCACTGAACAGGCTGGCGGCTTCACCATCAAGCTCTCACAGACTGCACCAACGGCCTTCGTCCGCAAAATCTGAGCATGGCGAATGAGTTTACAGCTGAATCTCATGCCTCGCTGCACAGAAAACTAAAAAAATAAAAATACAGGCTATTTATACACCAACCTCAGGATGAACCTGAACTCCTGAATAGACAAACTCAAGAATCTTCCGCACAGCCGATATTCAGCTCAGACTGGATCATACTTCACCGGCTTCCAGACAAAATCTGCTTCATTAACAGAGCTATAAACCTTTTTTAAAGCACTCGATCAATAAGCACATCGATGCAGACAGGAATGAGATAATGTTAAAGAAGACTAGCTGATCTCCAGAGGTGTTACATATCATTTAACTGACAGTGAAAACTTTGATCTGCCTTCCACACTATCTGTAACAGAGAGGCGCCGTACGACTGGCTTTAAACATACAGTGTTATCTGCAGGCATCGGTGTCCATCTCAATGGCTTCATATCTAACGTTCACAGAGCCAAAGACAACGGAATGCACTCAGGCAAAACCATTAGCCGTACCTGTCTGACTGAAGGCCTATTATTTTCACGAACAGCACTATCTGTCAGACACAGGTAAACAGGAGCTTGGTGGATTATCGGCAGTGAACACTGAACATAATTATTTTTGTTTAAATTTTTCTGGAATGTTTTGATTCTTTTTTAAGACTTGTTCAAAAATAACTTCAATCAACTTTCAGTGGACAAATTGCTCCAATAGTAATCTTTTATGGCCCGTCAAATGTACTTTGTTGGAGTTTAATGAATACTAGATATTTGAACCCTGGAAGAGAGAATGTAAATTTGACAAATCAGTGTGGCGCTCCACGTAGGGATCCAAACATCCCGCCAGAACTTTCTTCAGGAAGAGAAACCTGCCTCTTCAGGTGTGAAGGTGGTCATTTGCAGGAGCATAATGGAAACAAGCTAACAACATCTACCGCTACTGATGCTCAAAATGCTCAAATTATACAGCCCGATTGGCTCCTCTAAGCACTCACTGAGGATAAAGGTATTACCAGTTTTACAATGACACTACTGCAGAGCTAATGAGAAGTTGAAATTGCGACATTTCCTTGAGCACTATGGGACAATCTCTCCATAATCAGAGCTGTTTAGAATGAGAACAGCATCTGAAGCAAGAGTTATGCCTGAAGCCATTGGGGAGCTGATTTACCATCAGTCTGGAATTTGGAAAGTACCAGAGGGAAAACCGAACACCCTTGCAAGAGGAAATTCTGTACGACCAAAAAAATTGACAAGTGACCCAAACAACATGCAAAAAATATAGATAAATCCAATTCAGTGAAATAATTCTAGCATGTTTGGGTATTGCTAATTCTCCCCGATCCTCAGACTGAGAATGAGTGACAGGATAGTGCCAATTTATGATAGGTACTTTTGGTTGTGGATTTTCAGAAGATTTGTGACCACTTCCAAGACTCGGGGAGTCAATTCCAAGCTTCCAGGAGCTGGGATAGAGCTACGGGACTGTTAGGGCAGGTAAGATAGCAATTTGCCAAGCTTTGCTCAATAAACTCAGTACGCGTACGGGCTGTAAACAAGGCTTTGAGGAGTCAACCATTAACATTTAAGATCTGCTGTCGGTGGTGAACTTTAACCTGTCAGAGGTCACAGGCAGGAGGCCTGAATCAAAGAGTGTTTTATCAGCAGACTCAAAACCGGATCCAGTTACACCCACAGATCCTAGAGATTAATTATTGCTTTTTCCTGCCAGCCTTCTTCACACAGGAAACGGCAGATGGGTGTTTTTAATTTGCTGCTCGGTTTCCGATCGTAAAGCGGCCCTATCATGCGTGAATGCGGGAGGGAAATAACACGTCTTGTATCTCAAATAAAAAAAATACACTGTACTTCATATTCCAGCACAGTGGATTTGAAACCCATGAATATGAGGAACACCAGAGGTTTGAAGGCATTTACATCAATGTCTGAAAAACCACATAGGACTTTCAGGCCTATATACTGCATATGGTCATATGTCACCATCAAAGAGCCTGAGAAATTTGGGTTTGTCGTCAAAAGTATGGAATATTAGCCCAAGAATAAACACTACAATCCACCAGCAGCCTATAACCTGTTGGCAAGTGTTTGACTCCAATTCAAAAGGTTAGTGGTTCAAGTCCCATAATTAAATAAATAACCAGCAGAGCTGTTTGGGACCCTGACCCCACATTCAGAAGGGGACTGGCCAAGGCATGGTCAAATATGTAGGTCAGCGAAATAACCGTAGTTTAACATACACTGTAAGCGCCCCCCAGTATGAGTGAAATGCGCGGCACCGATCCAGCCTTACCATCAGACATGCCATCAGGCTGTGCTCGAAGTGTCGCTGGAACGCCCGCGGGTCGCCGCACCAGTCCAGGAGCTCCGTCGCAGCCATCTGGAAATTCGCCGGATTCTGCAAGTGCTAAAAAGAAAAAAAAAATAAGGAGCGTCCTCTACTTCAGACGCAGATTCACTGTCTTTATATGCAACGTGCCGAAGAACAGAGCCAAAATGGCGTCACAGTCCAAATGCTAATTCACTGAACTATAAATTATAAAGTCGACATCGTCATCAATATCCCGCGTCAACATGGAATCCTGTTCCAAATCCAATCAAGGTCACAAACAGGACCATACACAAAATTTAATTCATCTGGATAAACTAGATTATGAAAAAGTTGTGCCCACTAATCCAAACGGACGCACAGACGAACTCCATTGCAACATTCCCCGTTAGACTTTGTGTTGAAGGACGATAATCCACGGAACGTATTAAAAAAAAAGACGCGCTGTTTTTGCCTCTCATGAGGGATGGCCTGTGCGGTCCTCAGGGCTATGACGAGTGTGTTCCCTTACCTGTCTGATACAGAGCAGTCGGTCATTAGTCTGCTGTATGTGTCGTTCCATCGACTGCATAGAGCTCATGCTGACGGCCTCCTCTGGTGTCCTACCGTACAGCCATTAACACATCAGGGATCTGAAAGATAAAGACGGAGGGAAACAGACGGTATTCCACTCAATTACTTTGTATTTATACAGCGTTTTTCACAGACGGATCGACACAAAGACGTTTTACATCGTATCAAAAGGCTGCGACTGGCTGACAGCCGAAATTACAAAAAGCGGTAAGAACAAAAAAAAACAGACATACAACTCTCAGTGGGTATAGAAATCCTCACAGGGTGATAATGATCTACCCAGTGGGAAAAGATCTAATGAGGAACCCCTCCATAGTGGGGGAGCCCATCCAAAGCTGGCCGCCAAATTGTAATACTAGAAATAAAAGAGTGTGATAAGGGACCAATGAGGTTGTGTCTGTGGCTCCAGGAGGCGAAGTCAGAATCTGTCTCACAGAGTACAGACCATTATCCCAGCAAACATACTGCATCCCCTCGCCTCACAGAGTGAATTACATTAAAGTGGCAGTAAAGCATAAAATTGGTTGTGCTTGCTGACAGTTTGTAACTTTTGCTGCAACATATTTTAACCCTTAGAGCACTAAATACAGCTATTGTTGCTCAATGATGTAAAATATCAAAATCCCGCAGGGGAGCTCTTTTAAACAAGTCGCCACATGATAGGTTTTCAACAGCACAAGATAATTAAATTCATATTTTTTGAAAAATACAAAGGCAGCCTCAAAGAGCACACCAACCCAATGCCCTCCGACGACATAAAAACTTACTGATGACTCAATGACTAACTGCCTGCCACTGCCAAGTCAAAAAACAAATGATGGACGAAAGTGTGTCTACTGATTGACACATTATGTCTTTCATCACTAGTCAGAAGCGTCAGCTTCACGCTCAAGGTCATCAATTTCTGCTTCAATGGGCTGATTCATTGCAGTACTCAAAGATAAACAAATATCACACACGGCTCGTCCCTGTGGCAAATTTATGGCGTCCTTATGGAGTTTTCAGAGGAACAACGTCTGGATGAATGAATTAGAAGCAGAAAACTTTACTTCACTGCTGCGGGAGATGAGAACAAACTCCTTCACCAAAGTGGCAAAGACAATATTCCATATTATACTACAGCTTAAAATAAACATACAACTAGCTGGGCGCTTCCACAGGAAAGTTCTAGTTCAACAGGACCGGGAATTATCCCCGGATCACAAAGCATTCTATCGCCGGAGAAGGTAAATGAGCGATAAATAGGTGTTGTTACCGACGCGAGGCGTGTCGAAACCCTTACTAACGGGGCCACTTAACTTTATACCCGGTTACTCCTTCTTTCAAAGCCTCAGTCTCGTCTTGAATGAGAAACACATGATGCTTTACGCACGCTCCTGTTCAGACAGATGGAGAACCACGGAGCTATCAGTACAGCTGCTCTCACTTACCGGCACGTGCGCTAGTGATTAGCGTGACACAGTTGCAGCTACAGGCTAAAATGAATACAAAACCCTTATCAGTGCTACTGCTAACGTCTCATCTAAGCATTCATAATGGTGCTGCGGGTAGGACATCACTCAGAGTGCACTAGTATGCATTAGCAGTGTATGCTAATAATGCAGCTGCCCTGAGAAATGATAACTGCCTTGCTACAGTCATCTAGTGCGCCATTCTATATTGCTCCACCAGGGGGCACCAAGCGAGACCGAGCAGAAGTTGCTTGAAAACTCTGTGCATCCATGAAATTCTACAGCATGAGAGGATGTCGGCATATATTTGGATAAAAATTGATGGCTGCCAGCATGTCTCGTTCCATTTCTCCATGAGTGACTCGCAGCTCAGCAGTTGAGTGTTTAGTACTTCTGAAGAATATTTTGCCGACACAGATGCAGGAGAGATCCAGTGTTGATATAATGGGGTGGTCAGTCCTTTGTACTACCCATCATGCACCTGGACTGATAACTCAGGAGGATTTTATTTTCTAGAAGATGCAAGCTGTTCCAGATGAGAGCATCTGCTCAGTGAATGTGATGATTAGTGAGATATTGTCAGATATGGATGTCAGAATCATTTGTATGGATCCATCTACTCCATTTTGGAACGGCCTCTTACATCAAGCTTAGGCTTGGCTAGTTTTCATTGGTGTGGTCAGAGGTAAACTTTGCTCACACTCTTACAGATTCTTACAGCTTGTCATCAGTATCAGGAGGACGATAACACTCAAAAGCAGTTCTGCCAAATTTTGAAAAAATCCTTACAGGACAGAATTCCCCACAAAACTTTCAAAAACAATTTCACTTTTTGAAAATTAACCACAATGTACAGCAAGGGCCGAGAACTCCCCTTCAAGCAAATTTACATGGCTGGATCGAGGACTTAAATTGTGACGTATATGCACAAAGTTTACAAACAGAAACAAAGGCCACATTTGATTGTAATATGCACAATACAATCAAGTTGGGAGGAACCACAGAAATGAACTCGGCTGCTTCACAAAGTCTCGCAATGAGCATTAATTTAAGAAGTTATTTTACTGATCATAACTGAACTAGCAACTCACAAACACAGACACGGACAGTTCCAGCCAAGATGAGGAACAGCAAGATATGGACCTCTGCCCATCCAGAATATGACCCAGATCTGCAGCCCAATCAGTGTTGTGAAGTACCCGAAAGGGTCTTCGTTTTGTAGGGTATTGATTTGGATATTAAACTGCCTCTGAAATCGATTGTGACATTGCAAACAGCACTTCTACTTTCAATAATTCATCATTCTCACCAGCCAGATTGAAAGCTACTTTGTTCGTTTAGGCAACTGGTGGTCTCCGAGGCCTGTAACCATGGCAACTGCGTTCACAGGGCGCTTGCAAATAATGACTACAATGTGTTTTCCATTTATATTAGCTTTTTTGAAGCCAGAAGCACACAGGGCATATTAAACAGCTCTACACCAGGGGCAAACAAACAGAGCGATTTCTCCACCAGAATTCAGAATCTCTCTCTTCAGTTCGGCTTTTCTTTTAGCCAATGATAACAAATTAATCACAAAAAATTCACCTGAAGCACGATCATATAACAATTCTCATATCGAGACAATTTTTGCTCGGGCACGCAACACCAGCGTCATTTTTACTAAGCAGTCCACTTCAGTTCAATTCCGTTTGTTACACATTAGAACAGTTATATTTGCGGTTCGATTGTCAAAAGCTGTGGATGGTAACAAAAAGGACTGTGAAAATCCCATCCATTTTTTCGTTAACCTTGAGTTAAGGTACCCAGCACTGTGATCTGATACCATAAGATGGAGCTAGAACCACTGCAGTCCGTTTATTAGTGAAAAGAAAATCGTCATTCTTGCTCGATAATTACTAAACACAAACTCGCCACTTGCATAGTGGATGGGGCTATTGCCATTAGGCAACACACCCGCCTACATTTAAGAGAACCATCTGCAGTGGAGACGCGAAACAGAAGTAGAGTTTAGGTACCGGTCCGTACTGGTTGCCTACTAACTCTAAGAGTACTGTAACGAAAGTGTTTGGTAGAAATGTGGCTATAGTTAAACTGCTTGATAACACAGCAAACAAGAAGAGAAGTACTCCAATAATACATGTATTTACTAAACATTACCATGTAAATCCTCCCCTACTTCATGTTAGCATTGCTGAATAGGAGAACAATCCTCAGCGCATCGAAGCAAATGCCAAAGCGTTTACAATATGGATGTGTGATTCACGTCATTCATCATTTCAGTGATTAAAATAATTCAAATAGATCTGAAAGTCCTGAGGTACTCAGCACGACAAAACTCTGAACTAAATTAGCAGTTCACACAGCACTGTATGTCCACATAATTAAACATGAATCACAGGGAACCAGTCAAAGCGTGTGCATGTCTAGAGCCCGCAGCAGTCGGGAACATTGACTTTCAGTCTCTTCCTGAGTCGCCAGAACGCAAAAGAGACCAAAACAATACAGACTGTATTTCAATGACAACAAGCCAAAAATAATGCAAAATTCTCATTTTAAATGAGCTTTTAAGCTAAAAGTCCCAGTTCTCGTCTATTATTAATTGAAACAGCCACATTTTAATTCTATTTTATAGGCCCTTCGACATACTCCAGAGTTCAATTGTTTTAACTGCTGCAAAGTGCAATCGTCTAACAAGTTAATGCTGCAGTTTGATCGCGGTAAATGAGTCTCCCCATTACAGCGCACATCAGGGTGAACAAGCCAGTTTGCATCTCTCATAATGAACACTGCTATCAAGCTAAGTGAATGGGTACAAAAAGTACAATCATGTCTGTTCCTTCAAACTTTTATTAAACAGCATTCTGGATATTTCCAGTGACCAAAATCTATAAAACACAAAAGCTACCATACGAACAGAATAGCATTCACAACAACTTCCAAGGAGAAGGTTTGAGAAAATGAAAATTCAACATGTCTGCGACAGACAAACAGCCCAGACAAATCTAACTTACAAATCTGCCAATTCAGCAATAAACGATAGACTAAAGCCTTCAGCGTAAACTAACACTGCAGAGGAGGATGTTACTGGGTATTTCAAAACTTAACAGCAGATTTTGTCGTCTATTAAGTGTGAGCCTTCCAGCGAACCACAAAAACATTACATGCTCCTCTGATAGAGGTCAAATTCATAATATTCAGCAGCAAATGATGAGCTGTTGCATGGAATCACCGACTCACGGCTCCCCGTCGATTCACTTCACGATTCAAAGCGCAGTAGTGATGGAAAGAGAAACTGTTTTCTTTCAAAAACTGACATGAAGCTCTTAACGACAGTCACCACATGGCAACAGTATAACGCACAGTTTGCAGGCCTCTCCAGCAGGAGATTCTCATTAGGTACTCCACTGTAGTGTGGTTCTCCACATCTGTAAGGCAAACTGAACCGAAAGCATTTTAAATATTGCACAAACACTCAAATATCAAAAGGTAACTCTGGCGGTTGTTCTGTGCGTGAGTTTGTGTGCACGCATGCATGGGCATCTTCTTGAACTGGGGAGCTATTTTAAACAAGTTGCCATATGATAAGTTTTCAACAGCACAAGATAATTTAATTTATAATTTTTTGAAAATGTATTTCAGCGCTCTACAGGGTTAATATGTTGAGAGGTTTGCTGGGTTTAACAGGATGCGTATTAGCCGCACACTTCCCTGAAGACCTAAGTGGTGCTCATTAGCAGCGCAACTTAAAAGTAATGCACATCCTATCCTCCAGTTAATGGCGTCTCAGTGTTTGTAACTGCCCCTCTTCAGGATCAGTACGGTATGTTCTATTCTAGTTGCTTTAGTTCAACGCAGGGCTCATTATCAGAAGATCAGGATGATTAGACAGATGAGATGAGCTCTTCCATGAGCATTTTAACATCATCAGCTATTTACCACAGGCTAAATTTTGCTAATCAAACCAAAATGACATGCTTTGGTCCTCGAAGTGCTGAGCGTGGTGATTTCTGCAAGCGTAAATGCTTTAGAGAGTGGATTTCAGCAGCAGGGCAGCACAGGTCTGATATGAAACATGAGCTCAATAAATCTCTCGGGACAAAAGCCCCTGACCTGCCAGTCAAGCACAAAACATCACACGGAGAACTGAGGGATTAAATGAGGTAAATGTGCTGCACTGTCAGAGTTATGGTAGATCTGACCGAGAATAATTCCCTGCTTAACTGAAGCCACAGCAGAGGGTGGCTTGTAAATATTCCCTGCACAACTCAACAGCTAGCAGGGCAACGTCACGATTTCTGCAAAGTGGTGTGACAATGTCTCTCAGACCTTGACTGACAATGACAGTCCTCCATCTGGCAGTGACACCAGGTAAGGTTAGGTGCTGCCAACTGTGCCAAATGACGGTGCTACAAGTTTGAGTAGAATTCCCATCTACACAACGCCCGTTTTCAAGATCTTTCAAAAGCACAGGAACATACCCAGCTTTGCACAACTGCTGTGAGCACCTCCCTGGACGAATGTTGGATGCGAGATGCTCAGAGATCCCATCATGGCCCACTCTCAAGTAAGACCTCAGCTCTCGCGAGAGCGTCAAACTGATGCAATTTTGTCTGCAGTCTTTTGCAACAGCCCATTTCTGTGTGCAACTTCTGTGTCGTTAGCCTGCAATGACAGTGTGAGCGTTCGTAGGATGGATATATGGGAGATTTATCGAGGAGACAGTTAATAACAGCGAGATCGTCTCCGTTACAATTTAGACAGGATTTTGAAAGTTGCCACATGGACACAAAACACAAGACACAGAGGACCACACTAAACACGGCAGCCTTCCTGCTCCAGTGACCTGGGAGGACCTCAGCCGATCCTGCAGGCTGCAAATCTCACATCTGGACTCCAGACAGATGCCTTTAGATATACGGTCAGGACAGAGAAGATAAAAAAAGCACAAAGTCCGGAAATTAATCATTCACCCTGAGTGGATGTGCCAGAGGGCATGGGTTTTTCCATCTGCATTCAAGAAAAAAAAATTCTACTTTTAACTGGAAAATGGGCAAAAATAAAACTTTAATCCAAAAGGAGGCAGTAATTAACATCACATAGCATCACATAACTGCAGTTACTCCATCAGTACGGAGCAGCAGAGATAGCTGCATTTGCTACTGATCTGTTTGAGAATGTGTGGCCAGACTTCCTGCAGACCCACTGAAGAGAAACAGCAGAGGTGTCCTCGGCTCAGCTGGTTTAGTGACAGGTGCGTCAAGACGACTCCACCTGCACCCATCCATCATCAAAATAAACTCTTCACACAACAACCAGACTCCTTATATGAGACACCTGTTCATATTTCTAAAAAAAAAAAAAAAAAAAAAAAAAAAAAAAAAACAAACCCTGTCCTCTCAGATCATACAAAAGGAGAAACATTGAAGGACTCCTTGATAAAAATGAATGATACTCCAGACTGGTATAGCAGATGGTACATCTCATTTCACAATGAAAATTCACAAATGAGATGAGCAGATACGCACATGTAAACCCCACATTACCTTCAAATTTGGATAGTTTATAATGGACCAGGCATCATGGTGGCACAGTGAGTCATTTTGTTGCCTCACAAGTAGAAGGTAGAGGGTTTTATTATGGCCTGGAGCCTTTCTGTGTTGAGTTAGGATGTTAGTATTTCCAAAAGGTACTCTCACTGGGCATTCTGAATCGCTCTTAGATGGGAGTGTGAGTGATTCCTGTAATGGACAGGCAAAGTGTGTCAGGTTTCTTCCCGTTTCTCACCCACTGAATTCTGGGAAAGTTTCCAGCTGCCACGCACACGCCTCATGACTGGGAATAACTGTGTGAGCTGTATGGATGGACTGATGGACATAACAAACTAACTATAACAGATACTGAACTGTAGAGGGCGCTAACTGTAGAGGAAAAGCCAATAAGTCAAGAATGAACAAATATCTCCAGTCTGTACCATTGTGTACATTTAATACTTAAATACTGATAATACTTTATGGAGGTAGAATGCGGTCACATCGGTCGGGTACACTGACATGGGTACAAGCCTCTACGTCCCAGGTGCAGGGGTGGGGGGGCATGAGCACAGCGAAAAGCACGCCATTCCGTCTCACCGCAACATGCTAATCACCATCAACCTTAAGCCAGGTAAAGCCAAAGGGCAGTTCCATCGAAGGGTGACAAATTAGCAGTGGGATTTTACTCCTCATAGTACAAAAGGAAAAACTTCATGCACTACACAGTGTCCCAAATGTTCATGCACCCCAACATGTCATGGGCAGCATGTCTGTCTCCAAAATGGGTTGCACCTGGTCAGCCAGGTGTTTTGAGGTTGTTTAATTAGTTCATTTGTTTGCGAGAGGCCTATACATTTCTTGGTTGACCAAGGAGCATGTCACTGAGAGAACCTTTTTGGTAGTGCTGCCATGATGGCCAAACAAAAAACTGGAAAGGCTGCTCTTTCAGAGCCTCAGGTCTGTGCTGAAGCCATTGCCTTGCGCAGGGCAGGGAAAGCTTGCAGGGAGGAGCTCAGGACCTCGGCAGAAGCATACGATGGGTGAAGAAGTGGTGGCAGAGACACCAGAGTTGTGACCCCCTTGAAGACGAGCCTCGTGCAGGAGCCCCTCAGTCCTGAGTTCCAGGGCCAAGGACCTCATCTGAAAGGCCAAGGGAAAGAGACACCAATCCTGCTGCAGACTCAGTAAAAGACTGAAGAATCTTGGGGAAGCAGTCTCTAAGAGTAACATCCATCATTTTCTAACTGAGAAACTGAGTCTGAGAGCATCCAGAAGACACTGGATTCCTCGCCTTACCAAACTGCAAAAGTATAAGCGGCTGGCTTTACAAAGAAGTATGCCACAATGACCCCAAGATACTGGGAAAACTGGGTTTTCTCTGATGAGTGCCCACTCTGCTTATTTCCAACTCCCAACAGCCAAAACAACCGCATCTACATCGACGATCGAAAGAAAGTGCCACCTTCTGAACAAGTCAAGTTCAGCGCCCATTGCAAGGTCTGGGGGGCGATGTCATCCTCAGGGCTGTTGGAGTTGCATGTTGTACCCCAGGGCACCTCCATCAATGCTGAGTATCATGTCAAGAACTTTCTCCAGTCAGAGCTACTTCCCATACTCACCAGAAAAAAGAAATTGGGCCCCGTCACTGCTAGGAAGATGTTCAACAGGCGTGCAGAAATGGTTTCGTGCAAGATGGTGCCCCCGCACATACTGCTCATTCAACTCAGCAGTGGTGTTCTGAGCAGTTTTCTGGCTTTCTGCACAAAGAGGAATGGCCACCCAACTCCCCGGACCTCAACCCGATTGAGAACTGCTGGGGTATCCTGAACAGTCGGGCCTTCCACAGCCCACCCCCTACCACCATGAAGCAGCTCAGTGCGAGGGCTGTGCGGGAGCGGGGCAACTTTGAGCCTTCTGTTCTAAACAACTTAGTGCATTCTATGCCCCGCAGGCTGAGGGCAGTAATTAAGATGCAGGGGGGATACACTGGCTTTTGAATAAACGCATTCTGTTGAATATTCACAATCGGAGTTGACTTTTTCTGTGGTGCATGAACTTTTGGGACACACTGTACATACAGAAACAAAGATATACTCACAGTTCTTGAAGAATACTGCTAACATTCGTACTACAAGGAAATATTGCAAACATTCCAAACTGACCACAAAGAGAAATTACCCCAGAACACAGATTCCGTACTATGAGGCATGTTGTTAATGTTGCTCAGCGACCTTTAACAGGGCATTAACTTTGCGAGGTTTTTCTGAATGTGTATCAACTCCTGTCACCGTGGTTTCTGAGATGTGGTTGCTGGGCAACCAAGTTCTGAAGAAAAGAACAGGTTATGATTCATGCTGGTTTATTAGTCACACGTAAAACAAACATGAATCCAGAGTCTTACAAACAAGGGGACTGTTTTCCGAGGATGGTCATCAAAACGAAAGCGCAGCGCACAAAAATCTTCAAAACTTTTGCTCTAAAAATGATGATCATAAGGTGACTGAGCTGAGCACAATTGAGCAAAAGCAACTTTTGTTTAGGAGCTCTTTGATAGAAAAGGTTATAAGACCCCAGCTTAGAGTAGACAAGTGTGTGCGTCATGACAAAATATTAAAAACTACCTTAATTTCTGCCTGCCCTTGAGTGAAATATTTCAAAAAAGAAGGATAAAGAATTTAATGTAAAAATGTAATTCCTGCCTGTCAAAGAGCTTGTGTCTGAGCAGTTCAGGAAGTCATTATATGAATATCCTCAATTCAGCCATGCCTGAGAATCACACACAGTATCATTCATAAATATTCTCAAAAATATAGAGTTAAATTACTGCCAAAACCCAATATACAAACAGAACATGTTTTACAAATGCACAACGATTCACTAACAGACTCAACGTGATTTGCAAATACAAAACTGATTCACGTGCAAACAAAGTGTGGTTTGCAAATACAAAAAAGATTTGCAAACAAACACAGCGTGGTTTGGTCAAATATAAATATGATTCACGTACAAAGTATGGTTTGCAAATGCAAAAACGATTTGCAAACAAACAGAGTAGTTTGCAAATACAAAACACCATTAAAAAGCTAGTATATTCTGTTTTACAAATAAATACAAAAGTACCAATCACAAATGCACGGCGCTTCAAGTCGTATGGGAAAATACTTCCTACAAGTTTGTGACTTTTGGCAGCTTTCTACCGGTGATATGGTGGTGCCGATTTTCGCACTTGTGTCCTTAGGATTTTCATGTCCTAGCTAAGTTATTTGCCCTCCTCAACAGCAGGTGGCACTATGACTCCATTTCCTAGATCTATAAATGACACAACAACAGAGACGGTCCTGAAAGAATAGCTGAAAGGTCCCCTATTATGTCATCAGGTGCACAGCTAATTAGTTATTACAAGCCATTTCAAAATTTTTTCCCTCTTGACATCAGATGGGGAAGTAACCAACCAGAGGCAAGAAAAACTGATCACCTTCAGCCAAGCAGTCAATCAAATTTCATTATTCTGGGTGGTCCCTCCCCCTTGTGATGCAGGTAGGGGAGACTTTGAAGTGGCTCATAATGGCTAATTAGCTGTGCACCTGGTGGCATAATAGGGGACCTTTATCCCACCAGACACAGTACAGAAATCAAACTTATTATTTTGACGGCAAAGTGTGGGCCTATTATTGACACTAAATATCACCTAATGCAAGGGTTTCTGACATTTTGCACACCACTGTATATTGGCAGATGATTTCCCTTGTGTCAAAATTCCCAGCCAAAATTTTTTGTATGGTATTCCGATAGTGGTATTTTTGTAAGGGACATGCAAAACATCGCGCCAGCTGGATGAATAATCAATTACAATTCGTCACCCTGTACATTCACGAATCCTGAATACCAAGCGATGTCGCCGCGAGAGCTTAGGCATTCTGCATAATTCTAAATTTCGAGATCTTGCCAGCTTGTTACGTTTTACATTTAATTTATACCAGGACCTTCCGAGCTAAATAAGACATCGGAGTAACGAAAACAAACCAAATCCTTTCATATCCACCTTCGTCCGTTTTGGTGAAACGGTTACCTTACGCTAGTGCTACGTCAAACCCGCCAATAACATCAACCGGTTTGCCGTTTAAATGGCAGCAATGACGTGAACTATTTAGCTACAAGAAACTATCCTTGGATCTTTTCAGTTGAACCGTTTTAGTAAGACAGGACCCAGAATGACGAACACTCGTAGTTTCCGTGGTCCTTCTCCACAAGTTTTCAGCGTTGAGTTGGCTGAAGAGTCAGGAGGCGCATCTCAAAGCCTAGGCTGCATACTTCAAAAGGCTGCATTTTTAGGAGTCGTCACTTAATTCCATCCGCCAAACTGACATGACGTCATTTCACCTCCATTAAACAGCTTTAATTTAAGCGAGTCGTCTCTGGTTTTGCTAACCCTAACCTTAACTCAAACCCCTAACCCTAAACCCAGCCCAAAACCTAACCCTTTCCTTAAATTTAACCTTATTCCTAACCCTTAATGTTAGTTTGGCGATTGAAAATAAGTGATGACCCCTAAAAATGAAGCCTTCGAGGGATGCAGCCTACGCTTTGAGATGCACCCGGGGTCGGTTACTGTTCAGCTCCAAGTGATTGCAGTCGGATATGGGTTCGGGAGGTATATAATAAAAGTATGCACTCTAATTTAAGAGATAACTCCTCGCAATCTAAATTCCACTCACGCAGGCTATTATGCTTCAATCATAAATCGTTCACAATCCCTCATCTCCGAGGAAGGATTTTTGAGTGACTGTGACGACATTCTGCGTTCTACTGCTGCTCGCACACTAACGTAATAATGAAATCTTCTATAACGTCATTGAGATGAGTTCGTGCCACTACCGTTTAAAAGAATCAAAACGCAACTTTCCGTAATCAAGACATTTTTTGAGGTCTTGAATGCTAAGAGTGAATTGATCGCATATAAGGACAATGGACTTCACCCTATTCAATAGACTTCGACTGGAGGAAAAACTCTGTGATGTGACTCTTGTGGTCGACCAGGTCGAGTTCAGAGCCCACCGAGTTATCCTGGGCTGGAGAAGCCCTTTCTTCTGGTGAGTGTCATAGCTAGGTTAGGTCCAAAAGGGTGTTACTGCGTGGTAAATAAGGTTTAAAGAAATAAAAATGTTCTTTAAGAACTCATCAGGAGTGCTGCATTATTGATATCATCACAGAAACAAAGAGTCTGTAAATCAAGCAAAACGCGCAGACAGTAATGCTGCACTTGCAGTGAGACTTCTTGGATTCTCTTGGCGTCGAATTCTGATTAAAGGCTGTGTTAATTAAACCCTTAAGCACGGTGGTCAAACAACCCATTGTGATTCATGTGTCTGTACATGATCTTTGTCGTCTATTAACCGTTTTACAGCCACTATGCCTTGGAAAATAAATGCTACTGCCCAAATTAGTCCTGAAATTTGTACTACAAACAAATTCATTAACGAACTAAGTAAAGCACATGCTGTATATAATAATTTATGCAAAATTCTGTCAAAATTGCATTTCTCGCCCATAATTTGTGTAGCTCCTGGAAAGACCTAGTTGTTTATACACTTCGCTGGCATGATTTACCTTTTTTAACAAAGTGTATCTTGACTCCACTGTGATCCCTGTTCAGCTCGCTGCTCAGTGGGACGGATGAGCGGAGGCATCAATTCTCTGGGCTGTCGCCGGACACCATGAGGCAGGTGATCGAGTACATTTACAGATGCCCAGTGCCAATCACAGAGAGCAATGTGGCGGACCTCCTGACAGCAGCAGCCATGTTTGACATTGCGGGCCTCATTCAAGCCTGCTGTGAGTTCCTGCAGGCCCACCTGTCCCCTACGACCTGTGTAGGCATCTCGAGGCTTGCTGGCCAGCACTCCTGCTCCGACCTGCAGAACCACTCGAACCGCTACATCCTGGGCCACTACACGGAGGTTGCACAAGCTTCCGAAGAGTTCCTGGAACTCTCGCACACCGAGCTCCTCAACATCATTGCTGCGGATCATCTCAATGTCAGAGTGGAAGAAATCGTATTTGAGTCCATCATGCGCTGGATTGGACACAGGCCCAACGAAAGAGAGCAATACCTCTCCCTCCTGCTCACAAAGGTAACTGAAATACATTCAGCCAGTCTATCCTTCATTACCTGCAAACTTTGATTATCTATTCAAGGCTAGTATATCCTGTATTTGAGCATGCTAGTTAAAAAAAAAAAAAAAAAAAATTCTCACATGTTAGGCTGGTGCATGTAGATTTAACTAGGGGAGTTTCTGAAACATGGAAACTGAATTCAATTTAATAAAATTCATAAAATCCTCAAATGAAATAGAAAAGGTAGATATTTTTAATCCAAGTATTGAATTTATTATTGTATTCATATTACAGTTTGATTTTAACAAAAACCATGCCTCAGAGTTGAAGGAGAATGGTTTATTTGAATGAATTAAAACAGTATTTGATTAAAAACAATTAATACATACGGCACTTTTCGCCGAAGGACCATCACAAAGACACCACACTAATTGGCAAAACAGGGCCGTGCCCCTGCCTAAATCCCTAGCAGAGACAGAAAACTCTGACAGCGGCGAGAAAAAAAACTGCACAGTGGTAAGAAATTTCTGCGGGAATCTGGCGAAAGTAGGCAAGCTCATTCTCCCAGTGGCGGCTCTAGAACTGGGAATTGGGGGGGCACAGACGCGTCCCTTTCAGTCCTGGCAAGTTCTCAATCATTTTCCCTTATTGACGCGTTTTCCAATTATAGTAATTGGCAACTGAAGACTCGGTTTCTCTCCATATGCGATCTAACAGCGATGAAATCATGGGCTAAATTCAGTAGGCTACAGTGGCGAAGCCAGAACTGAGAATTGGGTGCACAAAACATCCGTTCAAAACAATTATTAGTCCTGACCTGTTCTCAGTCATTTTCATAATTAACAAAAGGTTCACTCCGAGAGCACTCCACACTTAAAACAGGTGCTGTTTGTTCTCCCCAATTAGGTAAGACGACAATCATTCATCTGGACACGTATTTGCTGTATTTAAATCAACGTTGTTCAAAATTGCATACCTATTGACTCTCAAGCAAATAGCTTGAGCCGCAGGCTTTTTATAGCCTATTTAACTGCCGAGTGCCTCTTTTTTTTTTTTTTTTTTTTTTTTTTTAAAATCAACCATGCAATACTGAGAGTGAAAGGCAATATTTCATTGGAACGCAGACCAGTTCAATCAACGTGAGGCATTGGCCTATTAATAAGTAAATTATTTTTCTGTACTGAATTTAGCCCATGATTTCATTGCTGTTAGATCGCATATGGCGAGAAACAGTGTCTTCAGTTGCCAATTCTGATTATTGGAAAACGCGTCAATAAAGGAAAATGATTGAGAACTTGCCAGGACTGAAAGGGACGTGTCTGTGCCCCCCCAATTCCCTGTTCTAGAGCCGCCACTGCATTCTCCGCCGGCCAACAAACTGTAATACAGTAGGTTACAGTGAATGCTAGAGGAGTCAGATAGAACAAACTGTAATACAGTAGGTTACAGTGAATGCTAGAGGAGTCAGATAGAATTGGATGTAGGGTGGACTGGAGTCGGGTTGGACAGGATGAGATATCAGGCGGCGCAAGATGGGGTTGGATGGAATTGGGTAGGAGCCTCGAGATGAGACCAACAGAGGGGCTCATGAAGGCTCCATCTCGTTCCCCGAGGTTCCTGTTGTCGAAAAAAGAAAGGAAGAAGAAAAAGGGAACGGGAAGGAAAGGGTACTGCACAGGACAGACAAGGAAATTCGAATTGAGGCAGTATAAGTGGGAATATCGCAAAATTACTGGGCGAACAGCAGAGCTGAGGAGTGGTTTGCTCCTAGACTTCTGCTAATATTAAGTGCATTAATATTCTTGCGAGAGATGAAAATCTAGAAATACTAAACTTGCTTAAAAATATGGGCATGAAATAGGTAGGTAATTGGTCAATAACATGACCGGTGTCTCCGCGGTCATAAGTCGGCGTGTTTTGTTTCCCCAGGTGCGGATGGGCTTGATGGATCCTGACTACTTCAGCAGCAACCTGCTGGATAACGCGCTGGTGAGGCGGAACGAGTCGTGCGACCGCATCATCCAGGAGGGATTGAGGGCGCTCACAGTATCCAGCATGAACCGCCCCCAGCTCAACTTCCGGAACTCTCTGGCACGCCCCCGGATCCCTTATGCGGTCCTGCTGGCCATCGGGGGCTGGAGCACCAGCGCGCCCACCAACGCCATGGAGTCGTACGACGGCAGGGTGGACGGCTGGGTGAACGTGACGCTGGAGCAGGAAGGTCCCCGCGCCTATCACGGCACCGTCTACCTGAACGGCTTTGTCTACTGCGTGGGAGGGTACAACAGCGTGGAGTACCTCAGCACCGTGCACAAGTACGACCCGGTCAACCTCTCCTGGCAGGAAGTAGGGCCCATGTACCACTGCCGCTGCTACGTGAGTGTGGCCGTGCTGGACGGCTGCATCTACGCGATGGGCGGCCTGGATGGGCAGTTCCGCCTCAACTCGGCCGAGCGCTACCAGCCGGAGACCAACCAGTGGAGCCTGATCTCGAACATGCACCAGCGGAGAAGCGATGCAAGCGCAACGACGCTGCACGGCAGAGTGAGTGTGGGGGAGGGGGGGTGGTGGGGGGTTCAGAGTCACTGCGCGGTGGTCTGCAGGGCACTATTTTGTGAGAGTGGCACCAGGGAAAAGCAGTCGCCATTTTGGGATTCGCATTTTCTCACTTGATAATTCTTCAGCCAATTTGACCAACAAACCTGGCGGTTCCAGCCGCCACAAACCTATGCCGTTTCAGACTATGCTTGCTGCAGTTAGGATATTGAAGTATTTTAAACACTTTTTAGTTACAATATAGTAGCTAATCTCTGATGAACTCAATGAGGTGCTTATTATACACCAGGGTTCAATATTATTGGGACATCCCTACCTTATACCGTGTTAACGAACCATTTTAAAGCAGTGAAATTACTGACTGAGACTGCAAAATTGTGTTAAATAGAGCACCATTTTTATAGAAATTACATGCATCAAGAGGTCTGCTGCTCATGAAATTGAATGTTTGCTGGAAATTTGAAAAAAATCCCATCTGAGGCGCTGGTGTTTGTATCATAGTGTCAAACTCTTGATCTACCTAACTTGGCACATAGACCATAAACAGTGTAACTGATAATACAAACCCCACATATTACATTTATAACATTTTTCTTTTTATACGCTCTCCATTAGTGGTACGGTCATTCCACATCAAAACAGCCAATATTGAGGTGCCTTGTACATGACACCTCTCGGATTTTGCTCAACCTTTGTCCAAAAATACTTCATGGTACCAAACAGAAGAATGCCAAGTGTTGTGTCAATATCGCTGACGGTTTCGTGTGGCGCCCTCTTGAAATGTGGGTGCCACGCCCCTTTTTGACTTATGTGAATTGGTCATTTCATTTTGTAGCATTTTAGAAGGACCATAACTTCTCATGTAATCGAGACAGGAAGCCGAAATTTGATGTGCTGGGGCATCAAACTTGGGATTCTTTTAGTTGTTGCCATAAAGCATTTTTGGACAAAGTTTGAGCAAAATCTGAGAGGTGTTATATACATGGGTGGCTGAGTTCACATGGAATGACCAAGCATTTACTTTCCCGCATTTGTAGGATATAATCCTGAACCAGAAAGTGTCTGTTAACATGGGACACGATAGGAGTGTCCCAAAGATATTGAACCCCTTG
Source organism: Gymnothorax javanicus (assembly GCA_029692085.1). Classification (NCBI taxonomy): domain Eukaryota; kingdom Metazoa; phylum Chordata; class Actinopteri; order Anguilliformes; family Muraenidae; genus Gymnothorax; species Gymnothorax javanicus. The sequence continues at coordinate 50,972,714 of CM056208.1, read as the reverse complement.
TCACGTACAGCCATTGTTCAAACAGCTGTAACACCCAATGCAAACAAAGATGTCCGCACTGTGGCAGAATGCCAGTCAATAACCCTTGCGAAAATGAACTAAAGGGTTTCTAAAGTATGCTATAAGAATGGTATAGTGTTCTACAGTGTGGTTGCGGTGTTCTATAGTACGTTTCATCAGCTATGGTATTACCATAGTTCTTTTTCTGCTGCGTTATTTTATTAGCAATGGTAGCCCCACAACCATACAATTACTACAGTAATACTGAAATTTTTTGGCAGTAATTTTTTAATAGTATTCCCACAGTGGTTTTTTGTGAGGGAAGTAGCCAGATTAATGCCTGATTAATTAGCCAGTGCTGGCAATTCGCTAATGAACCATTTAAATTGGTCTGATTCAAACAGGTGTACATCTGTGGGGGCTTCAATGGCCAGGATTGTCTTTCCTCTGCGGAGTTCTACAGCCCTGAGACCAACCAGTGGACGGAAATTACCCCCATGCGTAGCCAGCGCAGTGGACTGGGCGTCATTGCCTATGGGGGAGAGGTTTATGTGGTGAGCTCGCATACCTTATAACCAAGCACATCCGAGACCTTAGCCCCATCCAAAGTGCTTCAGCTTTAAGTGCCAATCAGGACTGCTCCCGTATTGATAAAATTTTTTAAATGAAGGCACAAGTAACGTAGTATAGTTATAGAGATGCTTTGATCTGTTTCAGGCACCACAGGTCACACACCAGCATTCACTACCCTGGGAAATGGGGAACACAACACAAGACTGCTGGACTTGGGGAAGAACTAATTAAGTAGACACATGGGTTGTGGCCGGCAGTAAGAGCAGAGGGTAATTCTGACTGTTGTTTTTAGTAAGTGATGCATGTCAGTCGTTCTCAAACTCTGTCCTGGGGGACCACGGTCCATGCAGGTTTCATTCCAACCAGAAATGCAACCCTGGAATTTTAATGAGTTGTTAATTTTTCTTCATTACCCTTTGAGGCAATATTGTCAAAAATAGCTAAGCATGCTATGAAAAATAAAAGTTTCATATTCACATCATGCTTTATGGGGAACAGCAGAATAATAAGAGAAATGTAAACAGATGTACCATTAATTTTCAAAATATGAGTAAGCTCTTGATTAGTTTAGTTATTGATGAATGGTCACTAAATTGAACCATTTATTTGATAATGAGGAATTAGAAGGCAAAGCAATTGACAATGACTCACTCCTGTTTTGTGTTTATATTGTAGAAAAAAAAAAAAATGTAAGAACTTTAAGTGTGCGCCACACCCCAAAGGAGCTCAATAATTAACTTTTGTATTTGGATCAGTAAATATATTAGACCTTGTGCAATTACTTGTATTGCAGCATTATAAACACAATATGGACACGGGGCTTTCATTTCACATGGTAGGCATTGCATTAACTCAATGTGAAGTTTAAGGCAAAAAAAAAAAAAAAAAAAAATCCCCAACTAATTATGACAAATCAACAGCTTAATAGAATTCTGGGATTGCACCTGTGGTTGCAGTGAAAACCAGCAGACACAGTGGTCCCAGAGGACCGAGTTTGAGAACCACTGATGGGGAAGTTTGTGAAATGAGTAGATGTACACGATTGGCCACTTGAGGATGCGTAACAGCTGAGGTCGGCTTCCAGAATGTTTCCAGACTGAAAATGCGTCGCAAATTTAATGTGTGTCACTTATGAGTCAGAGCAGAATGTTCTGAAGGGAGACAGACAGCTCAATGGAGTATTTCATTTACAGGAGAAAACACTGGACGCCTTTATGGGACATCACTCCTAAAACAGAATCAGACAAGTCAAGTACTCACTTACAGATTTATTCCCTGTCTGTATGGATGTAACCTTCACATTCTGAATAGTTCCAATGAACTCATTTTCGATTTCTAAACAAAAATCTTATAATTCTTTTTGACCCGAAACTCCATGGCCCTTGGTTATTTTCAGTGAAGAACAAGTTAAAGGACACATTTTTAATGTTTACACATTCTACAGGCCCCCGACACATTTACTGTACATCCCTGACTGTTTGCTGCTAATCAGTTGACCCAATTCAAATGGCTAAAGCTGTAAGTGAGGACAGACAGGTGATGGTAAATCGGGACCAAAAAAAATAAAAAGCACATTGCTCGATACTGCAGTGCATTTCAGCAGAAAGTAAGAGGATGTACTTTCGCTCAAACTGTATCCCTGAACTACAGGTCGGTGGTTTTGACGGGGTCTCCCGGCTGAGGAGTGCAGATGCCTACAACCCCCGGACGGGCACCTGGCGTCCGCTGCCCGACATGATCTTGGCACGCAGCAACTTTGGCATCGAAGTGCTCGAGGAGCGGCTGTACATAGTGGGTGGATTCAATGGCACCACCACCTCGGACTGCGCCGAATGCTACGACGGCACGAAGAACGAGTGGAGGGCAGCGAGTTGCATGGCGGTCAACCGCAGTGCTCTCAGCTGCTGTGTGGTTTCCGATTTGACGAATATCGCCCGCTATGCTGTCCCTCGCAATGGCGATCCTTAATATTGTCAGAAATTGCATTGGGATTGAATTAAATTTTATAAATGTCACCATTTCGGATCAATCCATGAACAAATAAACGTTCTTGATTCACATCACGTGTGTAAGTAGCGTTGCTATGCTGGTATACCTGCAACCTGCCTTGTTTTCGCCATTACAGATATTATGTGTTTCCAGAATAACCCACGAGTTGTCTTTTATAAGTGTGGCGAACACACCAATACAGAAAATATAAAATGACACAAAGAATTTAAGAGCCATATTCTGAGAGAATGGCACTTCTGAGATACTTAGCAGAGTTGACATCTCAGAATTGCATTAAATTTGGCAGAATGGTGCCTATATACAGTCATGCCAAAAATTATTCATACCCCTACCAATTTTTGGTTTTTTTTCCGAGATATTTTTTTGACAAATCAAATTTATTCTTGCACAAATGACACAGTAAGTTGACATAAGGCTGTAAGAATTACAGTAAACAATTTTTCAAGAAATACAATACTTTTTGGTATTTTATTTGACAGATTTACAAAAAATGCTATGTCCAGAATTATTCATACCCTTTTCTCAGCAATTGATGAAAAAGCCTTTATTCACGATTACAGCCTCCAAATGCTTCCTGTGGTTGATCACAAGGTTTCTACACGTTTCCACGGGAATTTTGGCCCACTCCTCTTTGGCGAACTTCTCCAGGTTCTTAAGTTTTGAGGGTGTCCTTGCCATGACTTTGGTTCTTCAGGTCCCTCCACAGATTTTTGATAGGATTGAGGTCGGAGCTCTGGCTTGGCCACTCCAAAACGTTAACTTTCTTGTCCACAAACCATTTCTTGATGGATTTGGCTGTGTGTTTAGGATCATTATCCTGTTGGAAGATCCATTCCTGCCCAAGACCAAGTTTTTCGGCTGATTGCTTGATGTTTTCACTGAGGATCTAGATATACTGGTCCTGTTTCATGATGCCATTCACTTTAACAAGGTTTCGGGGCCCATTCGCTGAAAAGCAATCCCAGAGCATTATACTCCCGCCACCCTGTTTGACCGTTGGGACAGTTTTTCTCGGGTTGAACGCTGCACCTTTCTTACGCCACTTAGACTTCTCAAACCCAGACACACCAGAACTCGTCTAGCCTTTGCAAAAGCTCACCTGGATGAAGATCAAAGCTTCTGGCTGTCAATGTTATGGACGGATGAAACAAAGATGGAGCTGTTTAGGCACAGAGATGGGGCTTTTGTTTGGCGTAAGAAAGGTGAAGCGTTCAACCTGAAAAACACTGTCCCAACCGTCAAACACGGTGGCGGGAGTATCATTCCCTGGGGTTGCTTTTCAGCGAATGGGCCTGGAAACCTTGTTAAAGTGAATGGCATTATGAAACAGGACCAGTATATCCAGATCCTCAGTGAAAACATCAAGCAATCATCCGAAAAACTTGGTCTTGGGCAGTAATGGATCTTCCAACAGGATAATGATCCTAAACACATGGCCAAATCCGTCAAGAAATGGTTTGTGGACAACAAAGTGAACGTTTTGGAGCGCCCAAGCCAGAGCTCCGTCCTCAATGCTATCGAGAATCTGTGGAGGGAACGAAAAGCATGTGTGTGTAGCCAGATAAAATAGACATGATTAAAATTCCCAAGCACAGCAGATATGGCCATAAATGGCCACAAATTAAGGCTGACGTGTCAAATTTATTATCCCTCCCTATAAACCCGATTGGGCTAAAAGAATGAGTGCTGTCCCTCCATGTGCCAATCCCTCTGTCAGTCATGTTTATTTTCCGAGCAAGAACTCCCAAACCCTTCAATATTTCTCAGCAAAATTCTATATATGGATACATCTTACGGTGTAATGTGCCTTTTCACACTTCTGCCTGCCCTTTTGTCAGTCTGTCCATCCCTCCTCCATGTTTAGTTTCCAGGTTGGACATTAGCCATCCTGTGGTGAGGGATCTGAGTATTTCCTGCTTGTTCTCATTGTTTTTATTTCAATTGGAGCTGAGGGACTGATCCAGAGGGCGCACGCCGCTCCAGTCCTGCGGGGCCGATCCGCCAGCTGGTTTTTATTCCAACCGATTACCAATGGGATTTACTGTCCACACGGCTCCATAAACTACACTGGCTCACTCCTGCACCTGAGCGTAGTGCAATATCTGAGCCCCTCAGAACAATAGTGGTCTAACTCCGATTTTCTCATTTTCCGAGTTAGACCCATATTTTTCATGCTAAAGGTAAAATCTATTCGTGCAATAATGGGCCAGAAGATTGTTAGTTCCACCTCTGAAATATAGATAGTAGTGCAAGAGTGGTCTAACTCCAAAATTCTTAGTTTTTAAGCAAAACATGACAACAAAATACTTTCTGACCATGAAAGCGAAGATTCAAAGGATGTCACTTCAAGACAGGTCTAAATACTTACTGGCATGCTGAATTTGGCAATGTCGAAACTTTGGCAGCTGTTTTCTCAAATGATTAAAAATGGAGTTAGACCACTGTTGTTCTGAGGGGCTCATTTAGGAAACACTTGCAGATGCAGCCAATGCCAAAGTCAGATCAAGACATGATGAACCCAGCAAATATTGAGTTGGAGATGGCACGAAATCTCGCAACAAATCGGCCCTCGTTACAAAGCCCTGGAATAAACGACATAAAAACGGCTGCAGAACAAATACACAAACTGCACCTTTTATAGTCTTTACACAGAAAGGCAGCAGATGCGCACAGGTCAGCCAGTTTCCGGCTCTCGTTAGGCACGGCTAACTGAAGCAGAGAAACTGTGGCTTCTTGAGCCGTTCGCCAGCTACAGTCAGAGCCCTTCTGACCCACCACATCATTAGCTCTGATTTCGGAGCACGCGATTGGCCGGCCGTGACCTGATGTGTGCAGCAGAGTGCCGTAATTGGATTGACCTCATGGTGTTGGAGTCAGTGTTTGATGGCCAGAGCTTCTAAGGTCATTACCACACAAGCCTCATCCACGTGGCTCAGATCAGCTCCCGGCCGTGTCCACACAGTAATACTAGATTCCAACACAGCCAGCAGGCAGTGTTGTTCCCCTCAAACTCATCCACTCATAACTAACAGCGATTATAAAATAAATACCATTTGGAAAATTTTTTGATTCACGAGATACGCTATGCTTAACGAAAAACAGAAATAATCGGTTATCATCCACGTTAGGTTGCTGCATACCCTGCAGTGCGGGCTATTTAACCTGTGCTTCAGGATTGTTTACATTTTGCTGCAGTACCCGACACAAGCATGCTAACTCCGCACAGAAAGGCCTCAGGCTGGATTCAAACCCACAAGCGTCACCTGTGCACGATGTCCAAACTCCACACTGGCAGCCATTCCCCCCACCCCCACCCAATTATACTGTCCCATCTCCCTGATACACTGAGCACAATCACGAGAACCTCAGCCCCCCCCAAACCTCAGGTGTTAGCTCAGCACCTTCAGTGTTAGACAGAAGCTCACCTGCAGGTGATGTAAATGCTGGGTCCAAACAGACAAACCCCCCTCACATGTCTGGCCCGGGCAAACTCCTCCCCCCGTGTCCTCTGCAAGAACAGGTCACCTGTAATTTAAAAAAATTAAAATTAAAGACAAAGTTTTTGTATCAAAAGCTTTCCAACAAATAAGGAAATGGCAATAAGTAACACGTGCAGTACTGAAGCCTACTGTACACTGTGAGGGCACTCCAGTGAAGAGCTTTCACTCTAAATGCCATTTCACCCAAATCAATACCTCTCCATATAAATCTCCAAACTAATGCAAAAGAAAGAATGATTAAGGAATAAAACAAAGACAAGTGTTGATTGAATGAAAGCCCTGATCAAGAGGAACATGATGAATTGACTGGAAGGAAGACTGTCTCATCAGGAAAAATATATACAAACGGGCTTTTCAGTTCGTACAGTACAGTTACAGCAAGATTCCTGACACAGTGGACTTCAGCAGGAAGCATCATCATGTCCCAAATGTTCGTTCACCAGCATTTATTTCCTCAGAAGGCAAATGTACTCCTTAAAATCAGCATTGTGCAAAGGGCTTATTTTCTATTATCAGGTTTTCCCCATTTGGCTGTAATGTCCCTTTGAATCACTTCAGTATCATTCATCTTAGAGTAAATCATCTTAGCGCCACTTTGTACAAACACATTTAGTCGTTGAATTGGATCCATAGCAGATCCAACTCTTCTTTGCCTAACAATTCACTCCTCCCAAATCCATTATCAAAATTGGCAATAATGGACTGTTCATTTTTAATGCCCAATTCAAGAGCTCAGTCAGTGTATTAATAATTTAACCACAACAAAACCGCAGCAAATATGAAAGAAACATACCGTAAACTCTGAGGAGATATCCATCTAGTGACACACATGGTCCTCATACACACTCCTGTTTTGCTGTGATTATTTACCATAAGTTACCATCTGTAAACACTCTGAAAAATCCTTTTTTTCACTCACAGATTATATCAAGAATTCAAAAAAGGCAAAGCAGTTTTTTTTGATGAATAATAGCACATTTTGCTCTCCAGAAAAATCTGGCACACATCACAGCTGTGAGCCTGTTACACATGCTTAATAAACTATTAATAACCGCATCATACCTCATTATAAACATATTATTGATGGTTATTTCACCAAACCACACATCAGTGAATGTGTCACTAAGAAAAAGTCAGGTGGCAAAATTGATCACATTACAACATAAGCCAACACTCCTACTGAGTCAGTACATGCTTGTGGACTAAGTTTTGTGTCCTCTATGTTTCTGCAATCACAGTGAACCCCAATATAAGGACATAAGGGCTGGACATTTGTGGGGCGCATATGGGGGGGTGCATACGAAGATGTTCACTACCTGCTCACAATGCTGGCCAGCTATATGCATGACCACTTCTCAAACCAGGCATGTAGACACACACACGCACACTCTCACACACACACAGGCACAGGGCGAGTCAAATACTCGCATGCACACATGAAAACAAACTCAAACTGGCTTACAGGTCCGCAACTGTCTCTTCTGCATGCACGTCTGCTCAGGCGCTCACACACACACACACACACACACACACACACACACACACACACACACACACACACACACACACACACACTTTACACTGCACTCTGCCGGCTTTATTGGACTCTCTCCAGCACTACACCTCCATTAGTCTCTCCATTTACCAGCAGCAGCAGTAATCTCTGCAGCCGTCGCTGATGCGCACACTGTACCCCTTCATATCTCCCTGCAGCGTCTTTACTGTGTATAACAGAATGCACAGACCAACAGATACAAAAACACTAATATTCACAGTCTTCTCAACCAAGCATCCATCCACAATGTGAACATTAACCCTTAGAGCGCTAAATACAAATAGTGTTGCTCAATGATGTAAGATATCAAAATCAAAGCTGTTGAAAACCTATCATGCGTCGACTTGTTTAAAAGAGCTCCCGCAGTCCAGTCCAGTCCAGTCTCACTGCCCCCAAATTATTTTTCCCAGATAACACACACAAATTTTGAGAGCAAATGTTTCTAAACTCGTGTGGCCAGTCAAACATGAGCTGCTGGCATTGCCCAAAGCACCAGGTTACATATTCTGTACATCTCAAGAGAAGAAAGTGGTAACCACAGTACAGAATACAGAGCCCAACTCTCTGATTCTTTCTGTGACGGTCTGTGACAAATTCAGATTTCCAATACATCCTCGCACACACTGAGAATGAAGACATCATCCAGGCAATTCTTAATATTCACTACGAGAGAAAGTGAGATCAGACCAATGTTAACCTTGGGAAAAGTGCAGTGAAATCAGTCCTTTACTTTAAGACTCAAAGCTAATCCTTCAGCGGACTGGAGAGGCAGGAAATGGTGCAGATGACTCAGCAGGAAGTGGTTTCCTCACAGAATAATATCCTGGAGACAGCTATAAATTACATGACATTAAACATAAAATTTAAAGAGGCTCTAGAACCACAGGAAAGCAACACTCCCGGTGAGATAGACTAGTTGTGAGGCAATCAGAAGATTAATCATATAAACCAGCCAAAGTCATCTCCAAAACAAACTGAGCTCAAACTGAAAAAATGGAGCAAACTAGATCAACCAAAGAAGGCATCCGGCCAAAAGATCAGCGCAAATGTTCCAGAGTCATCCGGCAGAATAGTTTGCCAGACTAAATATTTCCTTTCCTCTTAACTCTTTGTGGCACTGTGGTTGCTAAAATAACTGATCCCACCTGCCACCCTAAATAGGCAAAGAGCAAAAGAGTCATGCAAAAAAAGGGTTAAACTAATCTCCATTCTCAGAAAATCCTATTGCGAGGAAATTTTAAAAGATTATTTTGGCGATCCATTGTCCCGTGAACACCACAGTGTAAAAATAGTTCAGCACTGTATACGATATGATGCTGTGAAAAATCATTCGCCATTATAGAGAGCTGGAGCTCACAATGAGGATGAGATACCATGATGGCAAGGGAAAGGGAGGCCATGATGGTGCGGGGAAGGGAGGCCATGATGGTGAGGGGAAGGGAGGCCATGATGGTGAGGGGAAGGGAAGCCATGATGGTGAGGGGAAGGGAAGCCATGATGGTGAGGGGAAGGGAGGCCATGATGGTGAGGGGAAGGGAGGCCATGACGGTGAGGGGAAGGAAGGCCATGACGGTGAGGGGAAGGAAGGCCATGACGGTGAGGGGAAGGGAAGTCATGATGGTGAAGGGGATGGGAAGCCATGATGGTGAGGGGAAGGGAAGCCATGATGGTGAGGGGAAGGGAAGTCATGATGGTGAGGGGAAGGGAAGTCATGATGGTGAGGGGAAGGGAGGCCATGATGGTGAGTGGAAGGGAAGTCATGATGGTGAGTGGAAGGGAAGTCATGATGGTGAGGGGAAGGGAAGTCATGATGGTGAAGGGGATGGGAAGCCATGATGGTGAAGGGATGGGAAGTCATGATGGTGAGGGGAAGGGAGGCCATGATGGTGAGGGGAAGGGAAGTCATGATGGTGAGGGGAAGGGAAGTCATGATGGTGAAGGGGATGGGAAGCCATGATGGTGAGGGGAAGGGAGGCCATGATGGTAAGGGGAAGGGAGGCCATGATGGTGAGGGGAAGGGAGGCCATGATGGTAAGGGGAAGGGAAGTCATGATGGTGAGGGGAAGGGAGGCCATGATGGTGAGGGGAAGGGAAGCCATGATGGTGAGGGAAAGGGAAGTCATGATGGTGAGGGGAAGGGAAGTCATGATGGTGAGGGGAAGGGAGGCCATGATGGTGAGGGGAAGGGAGGCCATGATGGTGAGGGGAAGGGAAGCCATGATGGTGAGGGGAAGGGAAGTCATGATGGTGAGGGGAAGGGAAGTCATGATGGTGAGGGGAAGGGAAGTCATGATGGTGAGGGGAAGGGAGGCCATGATGGTGAGGGGAAGGGAAGTCATGATGATGAAGGGGATGGGAAGTCATGATGGTGAGGGGAAGGGAGGCCATGATGGTGAGGGGAAGGGAGGCAATGATAGTGAGGGGAAGGGAAGTCATGATGGTGAGGGGAAGGGAGGCCATGATGGTGAGGGAAAGGGAGGCCATGATGGTGAGGGGAAGGGAAGTCATGATGGTGAGGGGAAGGGAAGTCATGATGGTGAAGGGCATGGGAAGCCATGATGGTGAGGGAAAGGGAAGCCATGATGGTGAGGGTTCTGAAGGTCATTGGACTGGACCAGCTCAGCTGGGGAGACTCATGAGGACCCTCATCTTACCTCACCTCTCGATCACCCTCGCCTCAGCCAAGCAGCAAGTTTAGTTTAAGCCACCAAAATTCATAAGTGAACTGTTCTCATAGAATAGAGGCACAGAATAAAAGCACAGAAAGATAACTTGTATCAGTTTTGCAGTTTGCAGGGCTTTTAAATGAAAAGCATCACAAAATCTGAAACTGGCATGACCAAGCCACACACAAAATGTGGTTAAATCATGTCAATGTTAGGTAAATTCAGCCAGTTTACCAGGCAGACTGATGTGTGTAAATCAACTGGCGTAAAAATGAAATCCCCGAAAAGAAGAATAAACATGTATGTGTCGCAACAGCAATCAGAACCACACAGTTGCAGAAAAACCAGAATTCAACCCCCAAAAGTGCCTGGTGAAATTTATAGCCCAACTCTGGTACCACTCTGGGGAGACGGGTACCGAAGCCCCACTGACTCAGCACCTCCTCCCCAAGAGCCTGAGGAACCCAGTATTGGTACAGTGACCCCAGAGATGCAGCCATAATGAGGTTAACCCCCAGCGCTTGGCCCTATGAATGCGTTTAATTCCGTTTCCGACATGCACCAGTAAATGAGATGAGACAGGACCTTAATTTGCTCTTGGAGAGAAATCTGAGCACCATTAAAGACACTACAATAGGCTATCAGCCCAGACCTCCTATATATCACCACTTACCCCTCACCTCTTCAGTAAGCAGTTTACTCAGTCCTCTGCAACACATTTACCGACAGGATAATCACACATCAAGCCTCTGGTATTGCATGAGCAGAGCACAGAAGCCTATAAACCGTAAAAGTAGCAGAACGCCACTTAATCCTTAAGGGGTTGCTTGGCAACGCTAAGCACTCCAGTGCTAGAGTGGCAGTACTGGGATCAAGTTTCACAGTGCCCATCTTTAATTAGAAAAAATCTGATTAAATATTAAGGCCTACACCCCAAAAACAGTAAAGTTTGACGCGCTTATTAAAAATGGTACACCAATAGGTTCCATGCAACTGTAATTGTTCCTAAGTTAATGCCTAAGCGATTTGATTTAGCCTATTAATTGGACTTAGCATCCAACCAGTTAAATAACACAACTACATGAAACCAGTTAAAACATTTTAAGTAAATCCAAAATCTAATTTTTTGAGGATATCCTTTTCTTTTATTTTTATCAAGCAGTAGAGTCAAGGACATGATGTGAAACTACCTCCATTTTTAAAGTGGCCCAGAGAAATTAATCTCAAAAAAAGTCAGAATGCCCAACGGAATTCCCTTCCTCGTTAGCTCCTAACTTCCTGAACTTGTGATGTTATTTAACGTTTGGCGCCGTCATTTTTCTCTCTGCCAATACAGAGAGTGGTAGAGAGGAAACTCCTTGAAAGAGAGATCCTGTTGTCAGTCAAAAGCAAGGAACACAAGCAACTGTTTGGCTGACAGGAAATCTGGCAGTAAAAACTGGATTCCAAAAGAATAAGATTCCCACAACACCACCGCACCCACAGGTCAGAGCTTCACCAGGTTTTCCAAAGTAAACCACTTTGGCCGGATACTAAGTAAAAACAAGTTCCAAACAAGTTGCCCAGGCTTTTGTTTTGGTGGAGGAGCTCCAGCCAAACACTGGAGCATCAAACATGCATCTCACAGTACCAGATATGAGTTGGAAAAAAAAAAAAGCTTTGATACTCACTGTTATTTGAAATGGATTTAATCAGGGACTCGTTGCAAAATGAGAACAAAACAAGCATATTAAAAAGTAGATCTGCTAACATTTTTAAAGCCCATTCAATTTAACCCTTAGAGCGCTACGTGAAGCTATTGTTGCTCAATGATGTAAGATTAATCAAAGCTGTTGAAAACCTATCATGTGGCAACTTGTTTAAAAAAGCTCCCACAGGGAGTAAACCTCACATCAAGACTGCAGTACATCACACCTGTTCCCTCGGTTCGATAGATCACAATAAATTCAAGGTCAGCTGGAGAACCAGCGACACGTGGGCCATTAATCCATACTTCAATCAGCCTTTACGATTATGTCTGAAATTTACCTTCCTATTCACTTGCATTGAAAAAGTTACACAGTCAAATAAAGATAAACAATGCTTTACAAATCCAAAGTTCCTAACACCAATTTTATTCAATATTAAAAGGGTCTGTTTTTGTTAGTCATTTCTGTACTTGGTGCTTGCGTAATTATTTTTAAATCGATTTAAAAATCAGCCTATCAGACAGGAAGTCCTTTGACCTCAATGCACCACTAGACATTCTCCCATTGGTCCAACCGCCTAGAGGGGGGCGAGCCTGTTCCGGAGCAAACAAATTTTTAGCAGTTTCAAGGTGAGATTATGCACCAACAGTTTGCTAGCACAACTTTGAGAAGTGCAGCCAAAAAAAAAAAAAAAAAAAATCAAACTAATAACACACTTTGATAAAATTTTAACTGACCATTTTGAGTTTTTTAAAAAAAAATCATACGGGTACTTTGAAATATATAAGCCATATATTCCGCAATATTAATTGGCACAATGCGAGTGAATGAGGTGTAAATCTCAAACACCTCTTCTTCAAGCAGACATGGAATCTTGGTGAGTCAATTACAAAATGTATTGTGCACAAAGGAAACTGCATGTTAAGCCCAATACTCAAAGTTGGTAAAATACCGCTCCAAGTCATACAAAATTGAGGACGAACATTGCCAGTGTAGCAGTTGGAAAAGATTAAGGACCAGGCCAGCTAATGATGATCAGGCAACAGTCATTAAAGAGATTAGTTAGTTCACACCACCGGTGCCCAATCATGTGCCATGGAGGACTCGTTCAAGATGATCCAGGCCTGCGCGGAATCGATCACTGGCGACCACCCCGCAACGCATGCTGGGTAGATTTGTGTCCGACCTCATCAGGACTTGTCTACATGTGTATGACATCAGAGCAACGATTACCTCACTAGATCGAGCGCCGCATCCCCCGATGGCAAGGATCAGGGAATGATAAAAAACACATGGCTGGCCCCTTATCAAAGATTTGATTGGCTTTTATTTTTCCGCACAAACACCAAATAATGTCGGAAACCACGTTTCTATGTGAAATCGTGACACGAAAGATTGCATTAGTTTCACGGAGTGCAATGGATGTTTAATCTGTTGACCACTGACAGTAAGGAGTCCATTCGGTTAACATACAAATCTCGAACAATTGAAAATAATGAACGCATGCGCGATATCTTAAGTCTCACAGCCAGCTCTAGATGAGCGTGGTCAGAAAGCTACAGGTGGCTTAAAAATGGATCTAATAGGATGGAAATTGATTGCGTGACTTCCCGTATATTCTTAGAAGGTTGATGGAATCTGACCGACTTCACTGCAGCTTTTTGTCTCTGCCCCCTGCTGCTGCCGCCAGAGCTCGTCCACTTTCCCAGACGAGGCAGAATTCATCCCGAACGAGCCTTATGGAAGTTTTTCTTCAGGCCACTTGCTAAACCTGCTGATTTCATTGACTAGCACTCCTCCAGGCAGAGAGATGGGACTAATCGGTGAAATTAGCATGGGTAATGGTTGGTTGTTGGAATGATAACCTGCATGCTCTTGTCCCTCCGTAGCACATGATGTTTTACCACACGCCACACGCCCCCGGATTACTAACATGAGGTACTCCGGACCCAAATGCGAGCACACCAACGCTAGCAAACTATCGTCAGTCTAAAAATGCTATTTTCTTGCACGGCAACGCAATAAATGCAGTGCATGGTGGTATCGGCCAAACCCTATATATCAGCAAACAATTAATGATAACAGAAGATGTGCAAACAAGATAAATTTGTTTCTTGACAACAAAAAAATACAACAAAAAGTCCGCTACTTGGAACTACTTTACCAAGATGGTACATCGTTTGCTTGATTACGAGGTAGCAAGGCACCTGGGATTCCTCTCAAGAAGTCCAGCTATAATAGCTCCGCTACACGCAAAACCTCATCCAAAACGCACAGCGAGAGGTGTGAAATGACTGATAACCAAGCGGGTACTTACAATTAGATCCAACCAAAGTATTAGTCAAAGGAAGAAAATCCTCTTTTTGATGGGGATCGTGATTTGTACATCTCTCCCTGTCCGGCGGTAACCATTCAAAACGAGCCTCTTGTCAGGAGATGACTGGCAATCAACTCACGGAGCTGAGGAAACCAGCAAGTTAAAGTGTCAGATGACACAAGCTGTTCTGCCGTGGAGCCTCACTCTATGGTCACCTGCAAACTGTGTCCCAGATTTTCCGGGCGCCGGAACGCAATTAGAGTGCTTAGAAAAACAGGAAAGATCGGACCGGTATCAGATTGTCCTTCACAGTTTTCAGAATTTTGGCTTCAGTCTGAATTCCCTTCCAGCTGGACACAAAAGGAAACCATGAGATTTGTAGATTTTAAGTATCGAGGTTCTGCTTTTGCAACACGCCAGAATTGGATACAGGATCGGTGTGGCTAGTTTTGCAGGGTGGTGAAGTCAAGGAACAATAATCGCCGGCTGTGCCCAGATAAAGCGATAAAAGACACCATAACGCGGATTTTTCGGCTGTTGTGGCTCCAAAATTCCGTCCTGTTGACCCTTTCCTTATTTGGGTTACCAACCGGATTTAAATTTGTGGAGAGCCATGTGTGTTAAGTCTAAAATCTGCACTACTCTTTTTAACTTGTGGATTATTTGCACAGTTCGGGTTTTGCACGTTTCCACCGGCGTTATTTGGGTTTTGACTTTCAATTTGTCAGAGTCTAGATTTTGTGTTAATTATTTTTCAATTTTTTTTCTCCTAAATTCCTCGATTTATAATTTTCTTTCATTGTTGTGCATTGTGGCTCCTTAGTTGTTATGTTATTTGTATTTCCTGTCTTTTATTTCTCAGTCCTGTTCACTGACATGCCCTTTTGTCTTCTTCACTGCACTCACGCACTGGCCCTACCTTTTCTGTTTTGTAATTAGCGCACCTCGCTCCCTGATTTGCGGCCAGAACTCCAGCTAGGCCTATGTCTCTCCCTGTACCCACACTTGCAGTCACTTCCCATCAGCCCTGCATTTTCCTATATATACCCTAGAGTTTTACTTAGTGCTTTGCGAGTTTGTTTGCCAGTTTAGTCATCTTCTCAGGAGCATTTCTATACTTCCTAGAGCTTTCTGGCCACAGTTTGTTTTCGTCCATGCATCACAATTTCTGTCTACTCCCACGGGTCTTATTCATTTTCTGATTAAGATCTTTAGCTGGCTTTTTGGTTTATGATTCTGATCACCCGTGTGATTGGTGTACCCCCGATTGGCATTTGACCTGCTGGCTGCCATACGATTACAATCTGGATTTTCCCTTCTGTGCTGCATTACTACTGTTTGGATTTGACTCCGATTGTGTGACCATGAGCTTCAATAAAACTGCTGAACAGATTTCTTACCTGCACCTGAGTTCTGACTCTGTTCCTTGTCACAATTTGCTCAGCTCGTTTGCAAGCAGGCGTCAAATCCTTCAGCAGTTAGTGGGTCCCAAGCCAGACTACTTTTCTGTAAATGTAAAAACATGGTAAGCTCTCGAAGAGAATAATTTAGCTCAAATAGCTAGCACATTGCAGATAATTAGCAGAACTGACTGACTACATGAATATGGATAAAAAACTGTGAACTTGTCCGGCTATTTTGGATAAAATTAAATATGAGAGTATAACCTTTTTACTGGTTGATTTCTTTTTCCAGCTATACAGTACCACATGGTGAATTTTTTTTTTTTTTTATGAATAAACTAAAAAAAATACAATGACGTAACAATTCCTCTCAAAACCAAATAGCATATTTTTGTATTAAATCATCAATGGTTACAATAAAGACTTTGAGTTTATGAATAATGTTGCTCTACCGGTGATCCCACGGTGACTCTAATGTCTTTTGACCTGTATAAGGGTCCAGAGAGTAAATAATTCCTCAGCAAAAGTTTCTGAAAGAAAGATAGCAGTACAGCCCAAGTAACTCCTTGAGCTCCCACAGATCAAGACACAGTTTTCAGTAGTTCTCCGGAGGTTTTTATTGCGCCTTTGGTCCAGCTGTATGTCCACAAGAATCATCTCCAACTTTCACCCCACCGATGACAGTCCTACCCTCAGGTGTAGCCCCCTGCTCACAGTGTATCATTCTGCACCTCCTGCTACCTTGTAAAGCGTCTTTATGACTGTTTTCTGTAAGAAAAAATGCTCTGTGCAAATGAAACAAATTAATTTAATAAATATCTACAACAGCCTCATTTTAAGCCAAACAAACATTAGTACATTATCTGGACAAGGGTCAGTTTCTGTACAATGTAAAATGAGGCTTCTATGGGATAACAAGTAAAGAACAATAACAACACAAATCTGCTAATGTGATTATTTCCATATTTTCTGCAGATCCATTAGCCTCCGAGGTGCAATCAACCCAGTGGAAAGACAGATAACAGAACATCAGTTCAAAATAACAGGTGGCTGTTCTCAAACATTTCTTTGCCTAATGGAAAACATTGAAAAAACAAATAATTGGACGAAATACCTAGGGCATTTTCTATTCTGTCGAGTGACGGTAATCTTTCTGCTGAAAGCATTGATCCAGACAACCTTTCAATAGTAACAATGGCAAGCCTGAAACTGTGGCCAACTCTGCAGCAGAACCCCAGACAGCACTGCGAAAAGGTCTAACTTTCGTCAGTGGACTCCTGCCCAATGTGATGCAAGGCTGTTTTTGTCTGATGAAGTCCTGCACAGCTTTCATGTCATTACATTCAGATAAAAATGTAATCGGAATGTATGATCACCGGTAAAATTAGTGTTAATGTGACATGCTTTGAACCGTTTGGTTTGTGATTATGTTTACGATAAAGGTATCCAGGAGAGCTACCATCCCAGAGGTTTTCATTTCGTTATCGGAGTACCATTGCTGACTCCAGTAAATATCATCTCTGCGAGATCTCCAGCTGTTGAACTAGGTGTGGTTTGTTAGGGTTGGAGAGAAAACCTACAGGATGGAAGATCTCCAGGAACAAGTCAGATCACAAAGCAAATTAAACTTTGTTTTGTTTTGGCTGAGACTCCCAAATTATCAGCCAAGATAAAATTGCCACAAGAAATAGGAACTAATATCAGCAAACCAAAGGGTACTAACCGTAAACCATCAGCTCAATGCTGGTTTAATCTAACACAGCAACCTATTTAACAGTGCCTTATTCTTTATTCAAGCTCAACAGAGGTAAACGGACTGCACTTCAACAGGAATACCTTATTGGACAAAGTGCTTTAAGTTTTAACTCTCATTTGCCCGTTTACGCAAACACTCGCACAGGCACTGGCTTGACAACATGCATGGACACTGTGATCCCCCAACGGGTGGGCTGCGAAGATGGTGCATCCTGATTATTGGTAAAAAAAAAAAAAAAAATCACCAGCAAAGTGAGCACAGTAAAATGGGTGAAATCTATCTTGGTAAAAACAGGTAATATAGGCAGAGCCAAGCTTACATGGGAATTAGTATTGTGCCTCACAAGTTTAGCTGTTAACCCTTAGACCGCTAAACGCAGCTACTGTTGCTCAAGGATATAAGATATCAAAATCAAAGCTGTTGAAAACCCATCATGTGGCGACTTGTTCAAAAGAGCTCCTGCAGGTTTTACAAAGGTCTGAAATTAAACATGGAAGAGAGCAACTTTGTACCAGGCTGTTCTACTGGAGTGAGATATAGGAGTCAAAAGAGAGAGTCTCGTCATTTAATCTCAGTAACGGGCCCTTCGATCCTTTATCAAAGCCTGACCATTCATCGATAACATAAGACCCTAATGTATGTATGCATGCATGTGTGTGTGTGTGTGTGTGTGTGCGTGTGTGCGTGTGCACACATGCATATGATTGAGAACTTATAAGTATGTGGTGGGGGAGAGGTCGTGCTTCCCTGAATATATTTTTAATTTAATAATCTCTGAATAATGTATTTCTCAACTCAAAAACTTACCCCGCGGCAACGGTTGCAAATTGGTCACGGCTAGAGACCTGTGAACAATGCACTCTTTTCTTGTTATTAAACAAAAAAATTGTCTCAATCTATCGTCACTGACAGATAAAAAAATAAATGGAAAGATGTGGATGTTTTTTCAACATTTGACATTTGAGTTTGCTAATGTAGGTTTTGAGAAGCATGCAGCCATATGCTAATGAAGCTAATCCCTCAGAGGGACCCCCACAGGCCGGGCGGCACATTAAAGGACTGATAATTCCATCACTTTCAAACTCTAAAGACCCAAGAGGGAGAGCCCAGTCCGCACCAGCACACAGGCCCTAAAGATTAACTCACTGGGTATGTTTCTTCTGGTCCCCAAGGCAGCTTGCGGGGTCCTTCTTAACGTGAAGTGATATAATTGAGCTGCCCTGGGAATGCCTGAGTCGATTGGCATTTTGTAATAGAGTTAGAGCTGCAATAATCTGCCGAGTGATTTAGAAAACACCAACAAAATTATCAAACTAAAATCCACAGTGAGTACATTTGAATGTCTTTAAATTCAGAAATTGAGCTATTACTGAACTATTGTGAGCCCTGTGCACGCACTGAGGTTAGTCAAATCAAATCAAATCAAATCAAATTTACTTCTAAAGCACATTTAAAACAACTCACGTTGACCAAAGTGCCGTACAGAGCAAAGCAAATAGCTAAAATCAGTAGTACAATTAAGAAAACACCAGCATAGACATCAGTTAACACAGCACATAAACGCACAATAAATAAATAAATAAATAAATAAATAATAATTAGCCACAACCAGAGGATTCAAATACTTGAGAAAACAGGTATGTTTTCAGCCTGGATTTAAATGTGTCTATGGAAGGGGAAGATCGTATATGGAGGGGGATGGTATTCCACAATCTGGGGGCTGTAACAAGGCGCGGTCACCCCGGAGCTTGAGTTTAGATTGTGGGACAACCAGTAGCCCCAAGTTAGCCGACCTAAGTGATCTAGAGGTTGAATAAGGGGTTAAGAGGTCAGCGATATAGGTGGGGGCCAGCCCATTTAGAGCTTTATAAACAAATTGGAGTATTTTAAAATCTATTTTAAAATGAATCATTATGGTTGTTTTGTTAAACTTGGCTAAGTCCATGCCCTGTACTGGTGACCTTGGGACTTTTGTCTGGTAATTAATCATTAATACACCATTTATAACAATATAGTAATTGATAATAACACGTGTGCCTGTCAAGCATTAATGCAAGGTGATTTGTCCACAATAAATTGTAATATTTCATATGATAACATTACAGGAATAACAGAAAAACATCTTGTCGTGAAAAACGTGTTTGCATTTCCCCACTGGCCCGGGTCTCCCATTGATTTAAGCTTTCACAATATCGAAGATCACACACACCTGAAGCTGCTGCCTCATTCATGGTTTTTTTCAAATTAAAAATTGCAGAGGGGCAGTTCCTTTTTCCCCCAAGAGGAAACTGAATGATCTTAGAAAGTAATAACCAGACGATTCCCTCTAACATGCTACTGTATGTGACCAAGTCAATGCCATTCAGGAGAGAGAGGTAATCCACCCTAGTGCTCGAGTGGTGCGGAGTACGGTGAAAGCACAAATGTGAAACAGTAGAGGGCAGCCAATTAAGTCAACTGATTATAATTTAAATACCTAAATACCAGAAGTAACAGGTGTATTGTTTTGATATACACCGCCCCCCCCAACTAGCACTACAAGATTATATTTTATTCAAATATGAAATATGAAAAAGTATATATGATCCCTTACTAGAATAAGGTGTCATCGTGCCGAGGTAAAACAAAGAACGCACAAACCATTTTCAGATCGACCGGAAACCTATTCTCTGGCACATTGCTGCCCCCTACCGCCCAAGATTAGACCTCACACCAGTCCGTGCTTCGAAATTCCAATTCCTGTATGTCAGAAGATGTAAGTCCGCTGTGGGCTACAGAGTTCAAAATTACGATCTCTATTCTTAAAAAGTGGGCACATCATGGAAAATGCAAATAAATTTAAAAATAACTGATTTGTGAAGTCGATTCACCCTGTTCTATTTTGAAAACTATACAACTCATTTTTGATGCTCTAACGTTAATGTAAATGCTAATTGAAAATGTATAATATGTTGCCTACAACAGAGCCCAAAAAAGTTGGTACAGTTGACTGTTTAACGCTGTGAAACATCATCATATCTTTTAATTGCACTAATTAGGCATTTTAGGCTCTGAAGACACCAGGTCAAATCTTGCTTGTGGAATTTTCCCCCACTCCTTGATTATGCGGGTCTTCGTTGCCGTATATTTCGCTACAAAATGTGCCATACATTCTTGGTCAGAGACAGGTGAGGACTGCAGACAGGCCAATCTAGCACTCTACCTACACAGCCATGCACTTGTGCCGAATCTGGACTGGGACAGGCTTGCTGGAAAATGCAGGGACATCCCTGCAAAAGAACTCATGTAGATGGTAGCATTTGTTGCTCCAAAATTTGCACACATCTTTATGCATAAATGGTGCCCTCACAAATGTGCAAGTAACCTATGCCATGTGTACTAATACACCCCCATACCTTGACAGAAGCTAAATTCTGAGCCTGACATCAGATAGCGTCACAGCCGTGCAAGATGCAGTCAGAAAACTTCACAGGCATGTAGTTAAAATCAAAATGAAGTCTGAGTTAGTGGACAGGAGAGGTTCAAGAAAGGACAGTGGAAGTACAGGGGTAGAAAGTGCACTGCTGCCGGCTGCCTTCAAATTTGACCTTTATTTTGATCTCAACTACACACCTGTGAAGTTTCGTGGCTGTGATGCCGTTCGATATCAGGCCCAAAACTGAGCTTCTGTCATGGTATGAGGTGTATCCGTACAGCTGGACATTTTCAGCATTAAATCGAGATCCTGAGAGAATATCGGACTAAAAAATCTGCCCCGTTCTCTTGCTACATATTTCAAAAAGGCAATGCCTCAAACATGGTTTTTACACTAAAGAAAAAAAACAGTTATCCAAGTCTCCATTTAATATGACTGTTCATTGTCTTTTTTCTTCACTCTTCCAATAGGCCCAATATAAAAAACTTGAGGAAGACGCCATCTGTGAAATATTCCCCCACGAAGATGAACAACTAACATCACCAACTGCTAAGCCACTTCAGGGCCAGCCAAAAGAAGAGGACTTCAGCCTGATGCAGCGATGAGTACTACCTGAAAATGACGTCATTTTTGAGCCAACTCGGTTTTTAAAACCACTTCCTGCTGCTCTCGAAGATTAGCTAAACAAATCAACCGCGCACATCCTTATGCATACCGGCTTTAGCCATCATTTTGTAACTACCGCCATATAAGAGGAAGAACAAGAAGCAAACTTTGTGAGTCTCAAATATTCACAAAATAGCCTACCGGGAGCCACTTTATTCAAGCTAAACAAATTGAATCGACAGCCTAAATTATTTACAAAATCCCCAAAGGTTAAACATTGATGGCAAGTAGACTTGCAGAATTATAGCGAAGTAGAGCAATGCTTTGAATAACAAAACGTTGGTCTTTTTTTTTTTGGAAAAATTGTAAATCATTATAAATATTTAGGCCTACCAAATGAAATTCTGAGCTTAGAAATCTCGGGCGCTGAACTGGCAGTCATTCTCATAACTTCATGACCACTAGCCAAGATGTACAAATTTCGAACTTCAATTCTTTTATTTATTGTCAAGGATTGAATTAGGACAAAAATGCGTTAGTAAATACAGTAGCCTAAAAGAGTCCAATAAACTAGACGTCAAAATAAGCAAACCGCGCTTACAAGCATGTAATAGCAAAATATGGTCACTAGATGAGCCCATTGTTTCTTGATTCTCGCTTACTCCACTATGACGAGGTTACTAATCGTGTTCTCATTTAAGCGAAATTATGATTGCAGTAATGAAGACAAAAAATTATGTAATGTAATTGGCTTTTCTTCTCAGGTGAGTAAAGGAAAATACTGAAACTAACATATGCAATTAAAAATTGCTTTAAGAGCGTTAAGCAATTAGAAAAGCTGTTACCATGTGAGCAGCAAGAACAAAACAGGCAAGAGTTACCTAGTCCCTTCGTCCTAAGCAGAGGACTGAACATAGGGCCTAAACAGGTGTAGAGTGGCCTGAATTTTAACTTAACGCATGCTTTGACAGGCCGCTGTTCAAAACATAAATAATATGCTTCGATACGTATTATGAAAGAAATGGTTATTGGTGTTATTTCTGCGCACAATGCGAATTGACTCAGACTTAAATATGCTACATGCGACCATATCACTAGTGATAAATCAATGTTACTATTAGGAAGCATATACGAATATGAACAAAAAAAAAGAGTTTCTGAAATGCACAGATTCTAAAAATCGTTTGTAATAACCTCACAGCATGGGTTCAATTTCATTTACGCCCCGGATCTGCATATCTGTGAAATCACAGCCTACGAGTTAGTATCCTACAGCATATGCGTGGTCAGTGGGACGGCAGTGATGTTAAGTGAATCTGAGGGCATTTATCGTCCTGGGGAAGGCAGGAGACAAACTCCCACCGGTGGATGAGCCTCCCCCCTCGTCTCTCGCTCGTTTGTCTATGGGAGTGTACGCATCACGGCTGGGAACTCCAATTCATACTGAGTATCATTCCCTCTCTCTCCGCTGGGCTCGACTGGTGTACCGCTACCCGAGGGGAACATCTTTCCGCCGGTTATACACCTTCACCTGGCCGAAAGTGGACCTGGAGCTCAAAATGCTGTAGTGGAATATATTGGCGTTCTGACGGTCGGTGTGAAAATGCCGTCGGAAGAGTAGAAGGCTTGAATAGTCACCTCCGTGCTGACTGCCCCCGCTCTACCGCTGCCAAGCTTGCGAAGAGGCCTAATAACACAAAATGTCGACCAGAACGCCATTGCCTACTGTGAACGAGCGCGATACCGAGAATGTAAGTATTGTAGTAATAACGCTATCTTTTAATCTGAGTCAAAACGACTGGCAATTTTCGCGCATGAAAATGCGTCGCCTCGGGTGACGGACGGGCAGATGTCTACGTTGCAAAATAACCCTGCGAATGAGCACACTTTCGGAATTAAGCTGCTTTCACACCGGACGCGAAACGAATTTTTCCGCACGACAGATTACATTCAAAGTCAATGCAAAGACGCGAATACGCGCGTTTCGCGTGTATTCGCGTCTTTGCATTGACTTTGAATGTAATCTGCTGTGCGAAAAAAATCGTTTCGCTTCCAGTGTGAAAGCGGCTTTATTAGCCTGCAAGCTACAGGCAGGGATGATTCGCGGGCAGGAATGTGAAGGGATATGCAGCTCGCCGGTCCATTGTCATTGATGTCGCCGGACACGTTATTTTCTAAATAATGGGAATGCAGTCTTAACTGCGGTGCCATAGATGTAGCTGGCGAGTAATCAAGTTGTTAGAATGAAGAAAACGAACGTTATAGCTCGTTTGCGCCGATTGTGCGCTGAGGTTGTGTGTCAGCGAGCTGCGACGCTCGTTTGTGTACCTCAGCCATCATTTGGCTCCGCTTTTGGCGAATCGGTCTGACGAGGCGTTTCGCCGGACTTCTTTTTCCCATCCGAGTTATAATGGTTTTTGAATTAATGGCCATCGTGCGCCCGTCAATGTCCTACTGTTTTCCATGGCAGTGTTGAGGTCTCTAAATCTGTAACACCAGCTAGCTTTTTAGGGATAGATAGCTAATGATATGTAGTTGGCTGCTTTACGACTTAATGTTCCATATTTTGTCTGTAACGCGTAGGAAATAAGTGTTAATACTTTTTAAAAAAGCTTTAATCAATGTGTTATTTTCAGTTTCAATTGTCCGAAACTGAAAGCGCCGACTTTTGTTGCACATTCTGGGTAGTTTGTGAAGGAATCCGGCCTGTCTCTCGTCGGCATTGTCCTTGATTTTCCAGCTGACATCTCTGAAATGAAGCATTTCGGCCCGCAGTTTGAATGAGAATTAGCTGCCTATACGGACTGCCATAGAGTGGGGATTACCTGTCTTACACAGTTTCTAAGCAATTAATTACGTTTAAAAGCATTCTGACCCGTTTGCTGCGAAAACGAGCGGTTTATCTCCCCTGGCCAAAGATCTCACGGATACTCATGTGAAGGGACATTATTAGTTAAAACCACCACTGCTGATTCTGATTGTGAATATGAGGCATAGTATGATTAAACTCGTAGTAAAGCTTAGAGAATTTAGTTAAGCTTGAGGAACTGCCTCAAGAGATTTCATGCGTATTTCGGAGATGACGTGATGACATGGATGTTTGGATGCTGATGAAAGCGTCCATTTAGGATGACAAAGCTTTTCCTGCTCGTTGGCGTCGTAAACGATGGGACGCTATTGCAGGCTCTGCTTAGATAAAAGCTTGCTTGTATTATTTGAAAATGAAACATTAAAATTTTTACGAATGTGTTGGTATTTATTTATGTAAGTTATATTTCTTCTGCATTGGAGCCCACTCTTCAAATGTGTCAGTTTAACAATCGATATTGCTCAGCGCTTGGTTTGTTACAGGAAATTTTAATTTTGTATTAATTTTTTTGGTGACTTCCCGCAACTGAAGCAACTCGCATTCTATTGTCGTGATGCAGTGCTTAGTTAATGTTATTGTTCTCACGACAGCCCAGCTGCGCATTCAAAAAGCAGCTTGCACAATAACATCTCCTTTTGTGCGGCTCGGTGTCTGATGCAGTTTGCTAAAGGTCGCTATTTCAGTAATGCGCAGTTAAAGCCAGGCATCTCTGCTTCCGAAGCGACATACTGCCATTGTTTTTGTGTCGCGACATTCACGCGCTTGTGCCTCACCAGCGGGCTCGCGAGCTGCCGTTGATGGCCCCGTGGCATTTCAGCAGTCCTCTATCGCCCTCGCGCCAAGCAGCCTGTACCAAGCCGTAATGGATTGGTAGCCCGGCCCTGACACCCAATTTGACATTTCCTCTCGTCTTATGAAGTTCCTGGCGCTTCTGATGTCCCTTTCAGACTCCAAAGGAAGCGCGAAGGGCAGAATCTTCAGTATTGCTTCCGTGCCCCTGCTGCAAGTGCGCCATTGTGCTGATTTTGTTTTTAATCATCCAGATTTGCTTCAATCGAAATTCTGTCTCGCGGGAATCACCTGGGCCTTCTGTAGCTCAACTGTTTTTATGCGAGGTTGCCATTGTTCCTGACGTCGATAGTCTTTCGCAGATTTCCTTTTCTCTATGCTATCCACGCATATTATTTTGAGATTGGTTTACCATTGTCGCTCTCATAACTTAAGCGCATGTTCTTCGCAGTTCTGTGGGTCATAAATTGATATGAAAACATACTCGTTCGGTTATTTGAGCAACAGGGTTGCAGAACATTCATTAACCGCCGACTGCGTATTTGCGGCATCAATGAAGTACTGATGTGGGTTAATTCTGCCTACCCAGAGGTGATGTTTTTGCTTTCATGAAGCATGATTAGGGGCTCTGTATAACAATCAAGAAGCATGGCGTAGTCATATTGATAATTGATGCCAGAGGGCCGGAGAGTTTTCGGGTTTTTGGTGTATTTCTGCTCCAGTCATTTATTTCTCTCTGATTGGTTAAGCAGTCCAAGTGTTTGTTCACCGACTGCGGATCGAAAGGCCACAGAAGCCTGCAGACACTGGGGCCCTCCAGGTATTGAGTTTGGCACCCCTGTAACCAGAGCTGAATGCACACTTGGTCTGATGCAGGGCCTAATAAATGATTATTGCTAGTTACGCCATGTTATGAAATGCATCCAACATATAGCCAATATCATCACTGATATCTGAAAAATGCGTCATTTTTGTTAGCCAGTTGTAAGAGAGGGAAAACCAAGTACACTGTAAAAAATGTTACTTTGGATCAACTTAAAAATTACCCTAATTTGTGTCACATTACTTCATCAGTTGACCACAACTGAAATACAGTATGCTAATGCTGAATCACATATTAGAGTCGAGGAAGACTAAATAAGTTAGGTGTTGAAAGTTTGAGTTATGTGTTGAAGTTGATCCAAAAAAAAAGTTTTTACTGTTCAGTCTTTGAGTTAACCCTTTATAGGGCACTAAAAATACCCTAAGAAGCTGACTGTAAAAAAGTACTGCGCGTTGGGCGTTTGTCTATAAATAGTCTAACCATCACTTGCTCTTGGCTTAGGTGAAAAGGGCGTATGATCAAATATGGCCTCACTACCAAATTTTTTGTTTTTCACGCAAAATCTCACTAATTTCTAGAAATCCTACACAGACAACACCTATCTCAATTTTTAGCAAACCTTTTCAACTTTTTAATGTGTGAGTTTTCATCAGTTTTCTTTTGTGAGTAATGATGTTAAGTCCTTGTGAGTGGGACTAAGTAAGGGCACACAACTGTGCTGTGAGAGGTCTGGGGAAGAAAAGACGTTTGAGACACTCTTGGCCACTGTTGATTGGTCGAACTCCCTGATGTCAGTGCCTGTGATATTGCCTGATTTTCTCTGATTGGCTGGGAGAATCGCCGTGGGTCTACTGCCTCACAGAGAGGCATGGGGGCGCCACTTTGGATGCCGACTGAAGTTACCAAATGTGGTTCCTCGCCCAATAAAGTGTTAAGCAGCGTTTCCCCAATTACATTCAGGTAATGCTGTACAATGTGCATAGCCCTGGCTCAAACAGGAACAAACTCGACACAGTTCAGCATTTCTCGAGCGATTTGAAGCTCACTTCTGGTTTTCTCTCCAGTGAATGCATTTGAAGGTAATTTAGGATGTGCAAGTCTGCAGAGACTGATGATGTATGTATGTCTGACTTATCTCACCGAAAAGAGGATGAACCACATCATGGTTTAAGATCACCATCTCACTCCTCGCCTGTGTTATGATCTCTCACTGTGATCTTCTGTATGTCTGTGTCAGTGGAGTGAAGTCACATGACTTGTGGTCCCAAAGATGAACTAAACTCAGTTCCAGTTCATTAGAGGAAATGCACTGAAAATTGAGTATGTATTTGAGACAACTTAACAGAAATTATAGGTGCTTTCTATTTCATGACTTGAATCTCAGTTAATTTACTGAGTTGATGTAAATAAAACAGACATGACAAATGTTGCTTTCTCCACTGTACTTACATCAACAGGGATGAGCTGGGAAACTACCCTCTCCTCACTAAGGAACAGAAAACAAGAGCAATCAGGGATTGCAAACCTCCGTTAAGAGTGAACAGTCTCGCATTGGTCAACACCCTGCAAAAGGTTGTCTGTGTATTTTGTCTTTGTATCTCGCAGGAGTCCACATCATCTCAGTGATAATTTATTAGTGGCAGGAAGTCTCTACCTCAGTTTTTTTCTGTACAATATTGTCGTGTGTATGCACTCCGGTTTGGCGTAAGTTGAGTTGCTGGGTGCAGACAGATACCCGGATCCAGATCAGACTGATATTTTCCAGACATTATTGAGTTAATGGCCTCTTTTTTCTCATTTGAAGTTGTTAGGCATTTGTGAAGATGTTACTCAAAATGTCAGATTTTGCCCTCTCTCACAATGGCGAAGAATCTTTCAAATAAATCTTGGACCCAGATCTGGAATCGGATCACTCCTTAAATCTAATCACCTCTTTGTAGAGCCAAGATTCACCTCTGGCAAAGTTCTTGTGCAAATCTGTCCATTAGTTTTTGTATAACCGTGCTGACTTACCAACAAACTAACAAACTAACAAACCAACAAACACAATGATCACATGACCTCCTTGGCGAAGGTAAAGAGAAATCTTGTGAATAAATTTGCAACTCTTGTGCAAGGCCTAAGCCAGTTTGCTCGGTCACAATCATGGCAGGATTCATGCTCGCTGCCTTGTTTAAGTTAATGAATAATTTGGAGTCCCAATCACACCAGGGCATGACGAAAAGCATATTCAATATCCGAATCAGCATGCGAGGGGAAACAGAAGAGCAGCATGGGTCCGCAGTGTGCAGTAATCACCGTAATACTCGGGAAACGCCAACTCCCAAGGAGTGGTGCATTTTTTAATCAAAGCCGACACGGTGTCAATGAGAGATAATTGTTTGGTGCATCCCGGTCGCCTAATTAGTGTTGTTTATAAATTTCAGCTCATTTAGGTAAATAGAGTGGGTTGGTCTGTCTATACAAGGTATTGCAGATTTGCATTCCGCTGATTTTAGACCGAATCTTTGTGGAATGACGCTGCTTTAAGAAGTAAACGGTGAGCACGTGGAATAAGCCAGTTTTAACGTGACGAGTAAAGACAGTGAGCACTCCTTGTAATTGGAGCTCGATTCTTTAATATTAAGGCCCGTGGGTGGCTTGTGAAGTTGGCCTTAAAGCTTTCGCTGTTAAAATTTTGGGAGAAACACTTCAAGGAATGTGAGCTTTTGAAGGAAAGGGAGAGTCTCTGTACAAGGCCGTGTCCTCAGGGCGCTGCTTTCGCTCTCGCCCCAGTGAAGGAATGTGGGATCGTCAGGAGAAGGTATCTGTGTTCTGAGGAGCAGAGCCAGCTCATGCTGACGTGATCCTGTACTTTTAATGCGATCCTGGCACACCTTTAATAGCATACCTGCCCGGTTAGATACAGCCGTAGGATACAGATGCATTAACTACTTGAAGAGTAGGTTTTATTTCTTCAATGGACTTTTTAAATTCGACAT
Source organism: Gymnothorax javanicus (assembly GCA_029692085.1). Lineage (NCBI taxonomy): Eukaryota > Metazoa > Chordata > Actinopteri > Anguilliformes > Muraenidae > Gymnothorax > Gymnothorax javanicus. The sequence goes on along the minus strand of CM056208.1, from coordinate 50,943,763 downwards.
AAGCGACAGTTCTAGATCTCTGCTTCTTTTAGTTGTTAGCAATTACCGTTCCATCAGCTTTAAAATGCTCATTTATAGGAACATTCTAATCAAATATCTGTGGTCTTACAATGTTATGGGTTATTGCATATTTTGGTAAAATGTGGAGCAGCGTTCAGTCAAAAATCCCAGTTAACATAAAACATTCTCACAATGTTACTGTAATGTTCTGTTTATGTCAAACCATTGCCACAACATGGCTGCCGCTTTGCGAGAATGCTTGTTTTTTTGTTTGCTGGGATTTTCCAGCTGAGAATAATCTTCAGTCCTTCTGTCTTATGGGAAAAGGTCTATGCAGCCATAAATGTTGTAATTCTTTTATGATCAGTGGTCTTGAATGGTGCAGGAACATCAGTTGGGAAATGATCATGCAGTTCTGTGTGCTGAATCAGTGCTATCTGCACACACATACATTTTATCTGTAGTAGCAGAGAAATGGGGAAATTTCCATGAAATCAGAAAGAAAGTTCCTGTTCATCGCCCAAAACACTCTCTTGGCTTCTGTGTAAACATCAGGAAATCACTCCTCAGGGAAATAAGCAGGTAATACTTGCTGATGTTATGAAGCCGTCCAATACATGAAGGATTATGATCACATCTGATATCGTCGGCCTGCTGATAAAACCTTGTATCTTCAAAATGATGAACTTTACAGGAGAGCATAAAAAATGTTTAATTTTGCATGTAAGAATGCAGTTGAGCTGTGTTCGGGTAGGATGACTATTTTTCTTCCAAGAATGTATTTTGTATTTTGCAATGTTTATGTTATTATCTTGGACATACGAGTTTTTGTTTCTTATCAAATTTGGAGATACGAGGTTTTATCAGCAGGCCGACGATATGTTTTATTTGTTCTCGAACAAGAATTAGCCTGAAACATAGCTGGATAGTTGACTCTTTCCTTGCTGTTATTCAAAACACTTCGGCCAGTGAGCTGTGGTTGTTGCTATAGTTAAGAAGTAGCTACTGTGCAACATGAAGTATTGTAGAGGGAATGTGTTTGGCCAGGCTTTATGTCCTGTAGCCATTACACATCCAGGTCATACTGTTATCTTGGCCATACGGGGGCTGATTTGGGCGTTTTAGAGGGCAGAAATGTCACTTCTGAGTTTTGATTTAACAAGCAAAATGAGTTATGGTCACCAGGTAAAAGCGATAGAGCCCTCGGGCCCTCTTATTGAGTGAATCCTATCGGCTGTGGAGAGGTGTATGGATGGAAATAGATTCCTTCAATTCCGATCTTGGCGGTTTGGCGGTTGATGGCGAGCTAATGGTTAACTTCGCTGAGCACTAGAGGTTAAAACAGGTCAGGTCAGGCAGCTAAAGTGTGTGTTCCTTTCATGACCTCATACAGCTGTTTTGGCGTATTCCTTCTACCCACTGATTCATGAATTGTGCAACTTTGGAGCAAAATATTGGAGAGCACTTTTACTATCTGAATCTGGATTTTACACTTCTGTTGGAGACACACGAGCCAAGTAAATCTACCCGTCCCCTCAGTCATTCCTATGACTGTAATACCAAGCTGAGGGGCCTTTTCAGGACGAGATGTAATGTGCTGTTCATCACTACTTTTTTTGAGAAGAGGTCAAACAGAAAACTGTCCTCTGCAGTTGATCGAGCACCTGAAAAACGGAAAATGTTCTCCCAGTGCTACTGGAATGTTTTGCCAATGTTTAAGCTGTGCTGCTGCAGCATTCCAGCGACATTATGTAAACGTTTTGTGTTAGCTGGGCTAGCTTTTTTGTGACTGTTCCAATTAAGGCGGGTTGTGGGTGGGTGTTAAAAGCGGAAGATGGTTAATGTCATTTGAACACATCATCTGTGGTTTCAGCTGATTCTAGCCGACGTTTTAATGCGATCTCAGGCATTTGTGCTTTCCCTTCAATCAGCAGACATTTCCAGCCTGAGAAAGTTCAGCTCAGTTTTATGTACAGGAGAGCAGTCACAAAGACGCTTTACGGAATAGCAGTAGGGCAGATGTTCAGCCTAAGGCCCCAAAATAGCCTATGAAGTGGAAAATAAACTCCCAGAAGGGAGAGAAATCCTCAAACAGTGGTGAGAAAAAACTCCCCAGTGGGAAAAAAATCTCAGGAGCAACCCGGCGATAGTGAGTAACAGATTGTTAATGGGTCATAGTTCTACAAGTCAATTAAAGTCCATTAGATATCTATTATACTAATTAATTTGATTGAACGTGATGAAAATTAGCTGAAAATGCTTAAGTGCAGCACTACATTCCATGGCCGGTTTTACGAGGGATCCCTGATCTTGCCTGGGTGATAGCCGAATTTCTCACCAACATCGTTATTGAAGTTATCAGACTCTCCCAGATTTATGCACTTTGGGTCTTCGGTTGTAACGCTATAGCGTTGAGGCCTGAGTTTGAGAAAGTGCGTCCGTTTATTAGGTTTCTTCAACTGCAGCGCTGGATGTACTTGAGTGAAGTTGTCTTCTAAATTACTGGGTATGATTGTGGATTCGTAGCAGCCCAATTTTTTCCTGAAAGGCCAAACAGTAGGAACAAACACAGAACGTTTACAAACACAGAACGTTTTTTTTTTCGCTGAACTATCGGTGTGAAGATATTTGGGTTATTGTGATGATTTTTTTTTTCTGTATCTCACTGCTGTTTCATCACACTGTGTTTATGACCATCTGAGATCTTCCATAAGAACATGATTTTGGACGCTGGAGGTCTGTGTCACCCCCGGATTGGAGGTTGCTGTGGCAACGGTGTTGGATGGGGGTGGGGAGGGGTTGTAGGACGCGTCAGAGGGGTTTTCGCGTCTGAAGCCGTCTCGTCACCGTCTCGCCGGAGCGTATTTATGTCTCTGGGTGAGCGAGTGATGAACTCTGCGCTGGTTAACTGGAGCAAATCGTTATTCCCCTTTGGCCCGTCTTCCACAGCCCTGAGAATGACTGACAGGCCTAAGCATCCAATCGCAGTGCGTGACGGGCCAAAACCCGTCCAATCGTATGGAGCACAGCAAAACCCTACATTACATGACCGATTACATCATCCTGTGGCAGCACCTCTCCACACTGGTGAGAGCAGAGCCATGACAGGGAGGCAGATTTAACACAATATGCAGCCAATGGCTGGAGAACTGAGGCAGGTAATATCACCCATCTTTACTGGGAGGTCCTGTTCAATTCTAAATATCTAGTTGCCAGGTAAAACAGTAGAATTGACGTGCTTACCATTGTGGCCAATGAACAAAAGGTTGTTTTCTGCCCTGAACAAACAGATAGGGAGCTGAACACTGTTAATTTCGTTGACAAAAACTATGTAGAAAAATGTTAACTTTTTTACGACGAAAATGAGAAAACAACTAGTTAAAAATAATCATGTGTGATTAATAAACTCTCAATTGTTTATATTTTTTTCAATAAATAAAAATGAAATGCAATCGTCGCATTTTCTCTGTGATGCGTGTGATATTTTCGTCTTGTTTTTGTCTATGCTTAAAAATGAGGTGCGAATGTCATGAAATATATATTATGTGGGTGTATGACATTTTTGTATAGTTTTTATTCATTAACGTAAATACGTTGTATAAAAACTGTCTGTTATTAATGACGTGTAATGATTTTTATTTTGTTATTGTCTCATTTTTGTCACAGCAAAAAAAGTCTGACAAATATTTTTCATGGTAGTTTTCGTACGCGAAATTAACGCTAGAGCTGTTTACGGTAGTGCGTGGCTGTTACGTGACTTTAAAGGGGTGACTATTTTTGGGGTCTGCAGCTCATAGGGCCCCACAGCTGCTGAGGGCCCCCCAAAATTCCTGCAGGATTAAAAAATGGGGGGCCCCAGAAACCCTTATCCAGGGTCACAGGTTTGCCTGTCCATATCCAGTTAGGTCCATATTACACTAAGAACTGATCTGACCCCAGATCAGGAGCTCCATTTATTAGGCTCCTCCCAGTAGGAGGGCAGATTTGTGTCTCAGCTGTGTTTTTACAGCAGGAGACGAGGCTTCAGTGGAGTCTGTTCTCGATCTTCTCCGCCTGTATCGGTAAAAGCAGAAGAAAACCCAGGCCCCAGTGTGTACCTGCCTTTGTGCACGTCAGCAGGGGAAACGTTGAGAAATGCGCAGGATTTACAGTGCAAGAAGAGGAAAAGCGTTTGCCGCCAAGTGTGTGCAGGTTGTGGAAACTGGTTGATTTATGCCACCATTCTGGCTCGCCTGTATCAGAGGCGATGGCGGACTCCTCCCTCCCTCAGTCTGTAAGTGTTAATCCTCTCACAGGGAGCTGTGCTGTGCTGCAAATCCCTATTATACTGTGAGATACACTCACACGCGCACAGATGTATCATCACACATGCCAACACGCACACAAGCCCTACACAATGAGATACACTCACATGCACGCTGATGTATCATAACATACGCTAACACGCACACACATACAGGCAGACCCTGAACAGAAAGATACACTCACGCACACAGATGTATCATAACATACGCCAGTCGCCAACACTCAGACACACACACGCACATACCCTGCAAGGGAGATACACACACACACACACACACACACACAAGTGTATCGTAACATACACCAACGCACAAACACACTGACCTTGAACAGTGGGATACTCTCACACACACACACAGATGTATTATAACATACACTAACACACAAACACACACATACCTAATTCATTCAGATAAGTGCGGGGTAAATTCCTGTTGCCGGCGTGACCCGGTTAAGAGGGACACTGTCAGGTCTGCAGATCCTTGTTTAGTTGAACATCTCCCCCGCACTGTTAGCCAATCACAGGCTCATTCTCTCAGCCTCAGCTCAGACCTCCAGTGCCTGGCGTAGAGGAAGCTCAGATGCATTTATTCCCCTAACAGGTGTAAATGCGGCACCTGTTACAATGTCCTGTTAAGGGAGGATATTTCCTCATGCCTATGGGAGGGGGGGGTGTGGCTTCGCTTTATTTTGGAAGGTAGCCCCTGCTCTGGATGTCCTGAAGTTATCCGCAAGCTACAGGCAGTTTTAGGCCTGTTTGCCAAATCCCTGCTAAGGAGGAGAGGAAGGGGTGAGTCGGAAGTGTGGAGCCAGTATTCCCATAATTCCCATCATGCCGCGCTCTTCCACACCTGGATCGAGTCCTGCTGTCGTCTGAGAACTGCAGAGATTCCTCCACGTCCCTGAACAAGTATCTTTCCAAAACGCGGACTCTCTCGGATTTGCCGCATTCTTTCATTTCCTGCTTTGACTTAAGATGTGCACCAAATCCAGCCTCAGTCATGTCTCTCTATTGGCAGAATCTGATCACGTGACTGATGAGAAATAAAGTCCTGAGGCAGGAACCTGTGCGAGTGACGCGCAGAATCACCAGTGCCAGTCCTTATTTCAGATTTAGCATTTCTCTGGTTCTTTGGCACAGCCTAATGCACTACCCTACACGCTCAGATAGCTTTCGCAGAGTTTAGGTAACTCTAAATCTACAGTTTCCTGTGTGCAGATTACAGTGTCCTGTGGGATAAGGTGTTGAGCACGCACATATGTGGGGTACGGATGCACACTGCAGCTCATAGGGAAAAGGGTTCTTGAATTAGTCGAGCGGGACGTGATGGCGCTCTGAAACTCCTCAGTAACTTGGTAACTCGCCCATGTGATGATGTGGTAAAGCTCTGATGATTCAGCTAGCATCAGGAAGTGAAGTGTCAAACACACTCCTGCTCTCGACAGAGAATATATGCTTCTCACAGCAACCATTTTGTGCAGAATGTATATTTTAAAATCTCTCTGAATCGCCAGGTTCTTTGCCCTCTGCGTCACTCTTGCAGTGACAGTGTACTGAGTTAATTAATGTGGATGTTAATGGGGAAATAACTGATCTCTGTTGAAATTGTTAAAGAAATCAGTTTTTCTGCTGCAGAAACAACACCTTTTGTCCAAAATACCATGGAAAGAGTTGACTTCCTGGTGCACCATGGGAAAGGTAGTCCAGTGCATATATATTTATAGCCCTTCTGAGCAGTAATGCTGATCTATGACTACAGTTTCTCTCGTGCTCATCCTGACCTTACTTAGTAAGATCTAACACAGGAACTGATCCTATATCAGCAGTCGTACTCAGGAACTCTTCCTGAAACAAGGTATAGTTAATGTGACAGGAACTCGATCTACCGACCTCCTTACAGGGACAGATGGAATCTCTCTTCCTGTCTCGCTCTGCCCGAGTGCTGCGCTCCTCCTCTCTCTCCCTCTTTCTCCCTCCCTCTTTCTCCCCGCTCTCCTGGTCTCCAGGAGGCTCGAGAACAGTTGCCGTGGCGTGATTGGTCGAGGGAGAGGTCACCTGCTCCTGCTGCATTGAAAGCCACACCTCCATTTTTACCTGACAATTTAATCTCACTCTAGAGAGCCGAAAGTGTGCACTTCAAATTGAGGATACTTACATCTATTGGTAGTTAACCGTGTGAGACTTGGGGCTCTTTACCTCGTGCCACAGACTAAATACACAAAGACCTGACTATGCGGAAAAATCTAATAATTTCAGCCATGAGTCGATTCATTAAGTTGTATTTTCTACTTGTGAAAAGGTGCTTTTGTAGTGTTAGCCCGCACAGGTGGTGCAGTGCGGTCTTTTATACGCAAATGCTATAGATCAGAACGATGTCCGCCTCTCCAGGCTCCACTGAGCCGAGGTATAGCAGGGCACTGAGAGAGCTCCAGAGTGCCGGGCGATGTGTTTTCACAGGAGTTTAAGGTCAGGGAAGCGGAGTGGATTTAAGAGTATCGCTTATCTGCACGACTGAGAACTGAATTGGGAAAGAATATTCATTTTTACTCAATTCGAGATCGCTGACCTGCTGTTTCATACAGAGGTTCTATGACTGACCTCATCGTGAGGATCAGAGGACCTCAACGCTGAGGACAGCAGAATCTCATATCATATTTTCCTCTAGTTGCTCTCTGTACAAGGAGGATATTAATTATTCAGGGCAATATTTTTGGCAGAGTGGTGATCTGTATTTTACATGAGTCGTTGCTTAAACATACATCAAATTTTTTGGTGGTGACAGCATTTCTTTGGACCATAGATAAAAATTTTTAGCTACCCTAAATCTGCCGCGTCATTGTTCTGAATATCATTACCACACATCCATCTAAGGCAAAGACAGAATAATGTGCGTATGACTTTAGAACAGCAACTGTACTTGGATGCAAGTCTTGAAACATGGAGATTTTTGTTTGTTTTGCGCAGTTCTTTATGTAGTTAATTGTTTTGTATATTAAATAATTGCCAGTTGTGAGAGAAATATTGTTTCTCACAGTATCTTCTGGCCTTCATGAAAAGTCACGGTACCTGACTGATGGGAAGCCTGTAGATATTTAGCACTCGGAGAAGCTGTTTGCTGGATCACCAGCTGATAGCTCAGTTCAGAAGTGCCTGGGCATTGGGTGTGGATCGTATGGAGAGAGCACCCCTAAAGGACATCACTGAACCCCAACACCGCACAGGCCCGATTTTAATTACATGTTTGTGCCCTAGCACGTTCACCAAACCGCCGCGGATCCCTCCAGCACTGCAGTTCTCCCGGTCATCCAATACCCGCCTCTAATCCGAGCCCAGCAGATCACATGACTTCTCTTCCCCGTGTGTTTGCATTGCGCACTGCCGTCAGACTTGGCACTCGCCTCCTTGACTCACTGTACGATACTTAACAGTTTCAGGAACGTTCCCAAGACGTTATAGCGCTAGAATTTGGGGCTAATTGAGGAAGAGAATTTTGACTCGGATCCATCTCCTTGCTTCTGGCCCAAAGTGTGCTCTTGCTTTTGTTAGCGTGTCGGAGAAATATTTGACCTTTTTATGCCGTGTAACAACAACACGAGAGCAGTGAAATATGTGCGCCCTGGGGTCACTGATGGACGGATCGCGGTTAAGAAGAGGCTGCGTCCTGTCAGTCGAGGTAATAAATATCGCAGCCCTGGCGGCAGACGCAGCCACGAGGGACGGCTGAGCAGCGCCTCGGCCGGTTTAGCGTTACGTCGCGGTAACGCGAGCGCTCGGCCTGCGGAAACCTGAGTGGTGTTTTGTTCGTTTTTTTGGGCGTGGCGAGCCAGGGGTCAGGGTCGAGAGTGACGGGGGCAGCTGTAGTAGTTTCCTGGAAGTGACAGATCTGCCCAAGATGAGTTTTTCAGTCATAACATTAACCACAAGTTTTTCAGGCTAAATTTCGGCTACTGATCTTAATCATTAATTAAAAAAGAAAAATGTACTCTGAAGTCTGTTACTATTTGGAGAGTTACCCAGTGACTCCTAAGATCATCACCTGGGAAGGAAGTGGGTAACCTCTAATTAATTTTGGACATAGACCTCCTAGTTATTGTAGCACGTTGCTTGAGGACAGAGCCAAAACTGCGAAATGTGTTCTTGTTGTGAAAATACTAATGAACTGCAGTGTACCCATAACCCAAAAACCCCACATTTTAATGATTCGGAGCGCAAGGACGGGTCTTGAAGTCTCTGTTCTGGTGCTGTTGGCTTCTGTCGCCTCAGTTTCAATTAGCTGCCTTATTTCACGGTAGGAAGCTGCGCTTGTTAGCGCCTCGATGTGTCATGGTGCCTGTGGTCTGCTGTATACCAGGACATGTCTCTGTAAAACCGCCAAGCCGCCACGCTGCTTGTCCAGCGCGAGCCCTTTAAGATTTCAGCATTGTTTTTGTCCTTCGATTTAGAAGACCCTGAGTTTGATCAACCTGGATATGAACGCAGAAGCAGATACTGGATTTAGAATCTGTAACTGTTTGAAGAATAGCTATTTATGGAATGGTCTGTTTCACATTCAAGCGAAGTCAGTGTTTTTGAACCAGACTGCATTCAGTACCCACTAGCAATTGTGGCATCAGCATTAGAATCTGTAGTAAAGAACATGCTAATCACCCATTCGTGACCTCACACCTTCATGGGCTCGTCGTCATTTCATTTCTAATTTTATTTTATTCAAACTTTTTGTAAGTTTTCAAGCCAGCAAAAGTGAAATAAACTATAAATCTCTCATGTGGGTGAGAAAAAAACCATTTAAATTTGAATAGAGAACGTGAAAATATGCTGCCGTGACAAAAGGCTCGACTGTTTTTTACCGTCACTTAATGCAATAAGTGGATGTTGAACTAAAGCATGTGCATTCTGTCCTACACATGAGACCGTTACTCTCGATGTAGCAGTGCTCTTCTGAAAAAGTGAAGGGTGCCTTTGCTGTGCACAGATCCTATTAGCATTTTTGATCTTTATTGTCCTTCTATGTATATTTTGCTGTCTTTGACTGGCTATACCTGAGGTAGCACACATAGACTACAGTAAGGCCAGTCAGTAATCAGTACTTGAACAAGGATGATTGAACAGGCCTGTTATTCCTAGGCAAGCACTCGATGGATGTAAACTATCTGCATTAATGTGAGGATATTTACATTCTAATCAAGTGCTGAACTACCCACACTTTCACAATGATGCACACAGGATTATGTCAATGTCCAAATAATTTTGGACCTCATTGTATTTGGCTGCTGAGAATATCTGACCTGTGCCAAACGTCTCACCGACATATGTTGTCTGGGCCAGCGCAGTCCGGCCCTACATCCGCGAATGTCTGTGGCTGAATGAGTGAGTGAGTGATGAAGTAACACCATTGGTCGCCCAGTTGAGTGTACCTTCCCTATTGGCTGTTGGTCTTCCAATCTGGTGTAGTGTTGCCAGCCGTTCCATGTGGACACACTTTAACAACAATTATTACTGAGACCAATACAAACCATTCAATAAACATTTAAAATCCTGGAATTAGCATTATAATCCATATCCCTGACCACTCCTGAAAGAAACTGCCTACAATTTTGCACACAGACCATAAACGGTCAAGCTGTGTACTTGACCTACTATAAGTTTTGACCTACTATAGTTTTTAAATATGTAACCCGCTGTATTTCTGAACTCTTCTAATATTCAGGTCGCCTTTCATGTTGCACAGGTTGAGATTGTTTTACTTTCGAAATGGGAATGGAACCTGTAGCCTCTGAGTTTCAGGTCCAGATGCCTACAGCACCATCTCAGCCCAATATCCTGGCTGTTCAGTGATGAGCTATAGGAGCTGTCGGCTCGGCCGCAGCGAGAATGCTGGTCATTATCTTCACAATCGCCATTAGAATGGCAGCTATGTGAAGGGATGAATGGATGGAGAGAGAGAGAGAGAGAGAGAGAGAGAGAGAGAGAGCATTCAGTCGTCAGCATTCCTTCTTTGTTGCTCCACATTCACACTGCTGCCGTTACTATTAACCCCATCGCTGTGTCTTTCTCCCCATTTGACCCCAGATTGACAGGAAATCCATCATGTGCTTCACAGGGGGTGGGATTGCAGAGTGGGCCTGTGACTGTCACACATAAGGTTATTGTGTGGCCCCCGTTTGCTTCAAATCTGCTCTTCAGATCCCCTCATGACCTCCTCCCTCTCTGTTTTCTTGATAAAGTTCAAAGATTCAAACATTTTTTACAGCATTAAATAACCTGGTTGTATGATTGTGAAATATTAGGTCTTAAATAATCACTGATCGATCAATATAAATCAGGATTAACAGGTGGTAGACCAGTGGTAATAAACCCTCTGCTTGGACATCTACCATCTTGTTGGTTGTCACTCCAGCATTAACTAAGCACATCTTGCTCAACAGCTAAAGCAGGGCTGCCCAACCATGTTCCTGGAGATCATCTTTCTTGCGGATTTTCACACCAAACTCACAAAGAATACCTCTGTCAGCAGTCAGAGATCTTGTTGAGTTTATAATAAGTAGAATCAGTTGTGCCAAATTTGGTTTTAAGTGAAGCCACTCAGGAGTGTGTTTCCCAAAAGCGTAGTTGCTAACTAAGTTAGCAATTAACATAGTGCGTCCATTCACAGTCTGTGGTTCTAAACTATGTAAGTTAGAATCTGTGCTTTCGGGAAACGCACCCCAGGACGGTAAATCTTCAGGAACTGGGTTTCATACCGTGATAGAGGATGTGTGTGTAGGAAGTGGGTTTCGGTGTGCAAAAGATATTCGCCTAACAAACAGAGTTCATTTAAGCTTAAATTAATGCAAATTCTTGCACTGATTTTCTTGATCCTTTAAAGGAATATGTCTTTTTGTGGGGTTTTCAGATATTGCTTTTGTGTATACTTGTACACACAGTATGTGTTCGATTGGCCGGAAAGTTTTTATGTGCAGGGAAGAATGTTCTAGACCAGGGTTCTCAAACTGGTCTGTAAAGAGCCAGGGGGCTGCAGGTTTTCAATTCAACTGAGCAGAAGCACCTGTGTTACAACTAATTTAATCAACTGATCTCAGCCTTCACTCAAGCTGTTTCCATCCTCCTATTTTAATGCACATTTTGATTTTGCGCTTAAAAAAACCTGAGTGGAAACGGCCAAAATTCGCATCAACTGGAAATATCGCATAATTTTTTTTTGCGCAAGGAGGGGGTGGAAATTTTCCGAATCGATAAAAATAAATGCGCTTTAGTGCAGTGGAAATGGGTTAGCGAACAAGTTATGCGAATAAATGATGACGTTTAGTATTACGTCATTTTTGCTTGCCTACGTTGGCAAGCTAGCTAGCTAGTTTGCTACCTCGCAACATTGGTGTGCTAGCTATAACGTTTGAGTTCGTTATCACTTTAGCTAGCTAGCTAGTGGTTAATACAGTAGAAGCAAACTGTAACCTTACACTACTGTGCTAGCTGTAACATTAAAGACTTCGTAACCACTAGCTTAAGTGATAACTTTCATTCGTTTTCGCCACCAGCTTTCCCGTTTGTTTTCCTTTTTTTGTTCGTCGCGCTTATTGACGTCATAGCGTGCACCGTCTTCTTCTGCAGATGCAGTGGCAATTGAATCGAGAGTTAGCACCACCTAACAGCATATACGGCTTATCCCGTGAAACAAAAGCGCATAACTGAAGTGGATGGAAACGTGCACAAATGCGCTTTTCCTTGTGCCGCATTAATGAAAATTCGCTTAAGATTTGCGATACAAGTTGGATGGAAACACAGCTACTGTTAATTAGTCGTATCAGGTGTGCTTCTGCTTGGTTGTAATAAAAACCTGCAGCCCCTCAGCCCATTTATGGACCAGTTTGAGACCCAGGCTCCAGTCTTTCACTAATACTATTAAACCCGTGCTATTATTACAGTGGGAGGGATACTGCTATTGGGATTGGTCAATGGCATCAAAATATGCTTCAAGAAACTTTATTTAGAGATGCACAAGCTTGCCACGACACATAACAAGCGCATTCGCACTTCTAAACTCAAGATCTTATTGGACTGGCTTGTACTTCATTGAGGACAGCAGTCTCAGGTCAGGATAAGTATTTATTGGTCATATCTTGAGCATTACAGTGCTCTCATTTTGGGAGACTTTTTTCCTTGAAGCCGATGTGCTAACTGGAAAAATAATCTACTAGCGGAAGTTGTGATTAGCTTGTGGTTACATTTTTTGACTTGGGAGCACATAGATTCCTTGCAAAAAATCATGTTGGTTTAGACCTGTTGTAATGTATTGGTAGGGAGGGTATTTTTGGGCTGTATGAAAAATATATTGGTCACGTGATTAATCTATGTGTGACAGTGTACTGTATGCGTAATGTAGAGAGAATATATATATATACTGTATATTGTGTATGTATGCATCTGGTAAATATCATGGCCTTTGGGTGCTCTCTGCTGTGGCGTTGTGGCTGTATTTTCTGCACCCTTGGATTATTAAAAAGTGATTCATACTCTTCTGTTTCTAGTGGTTTCCATGTTTAGAAATGGGCCCACATTTCATTCAGCATTCTGGCAGAGCTGAAATTTTTCTAAAACAGGGATGAACATTTAAAACCGAGCTGTCATTACTGATAGACCACAGGACTGTTCCAGACCCACTGCTATTACAAAATAAAAAGAAATAAATCGGTCCATTGAGTCCAATTGGAGGGGGAAGGGGGGTGTGGTGGGTCTTTACCTGTTACCAGGCATTAAGAGATGATGGCAAACAGATATTCAGAACAAAACGTTCTCTGTCCGTATTGCAGCAATGCCTTGATTTAATCCGTGATCTCGGCCCATTTCAGACAGTACACAGGCTGTCAGTACACACTGAACACACGGCCAGTTACACGCATCACAAACTTCAGCCCTCCTGCGCTGTTTGTACAGCAGCCAGACCTGATCAAAGAGCCTGTTTCTAATGTCTGCTTGTCAGGCTACCGCTCCGGGATACAGCACTTATGAATCGTGTCTTTCTGTAGTCTTTCTGCCAATGGGCCGTTTAAAAACACAGCATAGTTTAGTCATGGTTCTTTACACTGTGTCGCAATCAACACTGGGGGGTTGCAGCAGCGGGGGGAATTTTTTTGTAAACCCAGTGATGTCATCGTTTGTTTTTCGAATGCTGGTTTTGTGATTTGCACGGGCCGAGGCCTCATGTAAACAATGGACGTGAGACAGAGATAGGGTGAGTCGTGCTGATCCTGTGGACACTACAGACTCCAGTTACTGTGATTTATCAAGCAGCATTCGAGTAGTGGTCTTTTCCTGAGCTCAGTGATACAGAAGACCAAAATATAATGTTTATTACCTAGATTAAGTGTGTCTTTTTCGAAAAAAAAAAAAATTAATTAAAAACAAAGCGGAATTGACTGTTGGAGAGAGGAAAGTGTGACATAATAAATATTGTGTGGCGCTGCTGAGACTGTAACTCAGGCCTGCAGGTGAAGGCAGTGCCCGTCAGAATAACACATTCAGCTGGAAGGCGAGCGAGTTAAAACCGCTTCTTAACCCGATGGAAATCGTCATGAGGTAAAGGCGGGATGTAAAGGATAATTGATCAGGACTCAGGGAAATACAGCCCTGGTGCTGAGAGAATCTGAGTGCACTAATGTATGTGTGGTGATTATACCTCCCTGCCCGTCATGTTCCTTTGTTTATTAGATTGGCCGGGTAGATGGTGCGTCACTTTAAATATTGCTGCTGCAAGGAATTGTGGGACAGTGTTATTTCCTTTGTTTTCATGGACGGTCCAGTAAAAGGAGATAAGTTAGGAAGCATTGAAGCACCTTTTGTTAACATGCAGAGAATTCAAACACACTTATCATGGCTGCTATGCAAATACTCCCATATCATTTCCGAGGAGTTGGAAACTTTCCCAAGTAAGAAAGAGTATTCAAAAGTAGCCTTTCTCTGTGAGGGCCCGAGGACCCCTGTTTTTAGGCAGGCGTATTCAGGGCAGCTTTTGGTGTAGTGAGTGGAAGATTTGTACAGCAATGCTGTTCACTCTCTGTTCTGATTATCCTTAATAAACAAAACTGTGACGCCTTCCAAAGACTAGCGTGCTGTTCTGTACATTCTCTCAGCAGCAGACAATGCAATCAAGATGCACAGGAACTGCTCGTGAGGTAAAACAGCGAAGGGTCCAGAGTGTGTTCCCGTCCCCTGCGCATTGCATGATGGGATAGACTCCAGCCTGCCCTCCTCCTCGCGACCCTGAGCAGGGATAATCGCGTTAGATGATGGATGTATGGAGGGTGAATGCACTTGTCTTTTCCTCAGTACTGTTCAGCGCTCTCACCTGGAAGAGTGAGTCAGTGCGGGTCTCTGCTTTCCCCCGTGAGTCATCGTGGATTGCGCAGAGAAGTAAAATTGTTCTGGAGCTTCACTTAGTGCATCCAAGATCTGCTGTGACATTTATCCTGACTCAAACGGTACCTCCTGCCAGGTTGGAACTCATGAACATCTCTCCATAGGACCCTCTGGTTCTCTAAAAGGCCCAGTCGGATCTTTGTCTTGATGAGTTCATGATGCATTTTGTCCTGTCGCAAGCCACTATCTGGGACAAATATATCGATCCGAGGTCATGAAGTTCTTTTGCTCAACTTCCTGTTTGGAATGTCTCACATTGTGACATCACAGAGCTTATCCACAGACACCAATGACAGTCCTCCGAATAATGATTCAGCTGAAATCACTTATTCTCAGAAGCCTCACACTTGACATGGACAGTGTAGCCAGAGACGATGTGCAAGCCTGGGCAGCGGGAGCTGAGAGAATGTTTGACTGCGTAACGCCAGTCAGATGAGCTAGCATAGCATGGATTGAACACCGAGATTACGTATGTTGCGGTCTTCTGGTGCACACTGTTACAGTGCTGAAAGTGCATCCTCTTGTTTTCGACTGTTTTTAGCCGGACGAATATAAGTTGTCATGCCTATTGTCCGTATATTATTGCAGAAAAACAGGTTTTTATGGATCAAGAAGAAAATATTGGAGTAAGAGATTTGTAATCTTTGCTTTCAGGGTTTAAGTTGTTCTCAATTGATTTCCATTCATTTTTTTGCAGCCAATAATGGGCTAAGCATTCATAATAATGGGCTACACGTCATATTACCCATAATCCACGGCAAGGACAGTTGCAATGAATGGAGTATTTGCTAACGGTCGCTACTATTCATTGTTAGGAGCTTTAGGGAGAATGCTGACCAAGTTTATACTGTACATGGTCTCGGGTGTAACAGCGTTGTAGTAACACGTATGCAACTCTGGCCCCAAGACACAAAAATTTGGAAATTATAAGTCGAACTGTGTGGCTGGTCTTCATCTACCCTACCAGCAAGCAAATGAAGATATTTAAATGAACAAATCTATCTGAAAATACTCCAGTCTGGTCACTATTGCTGGTGTATTTGACCCAAAAGTGTGTTTCATTAGAGGAAAAGGCAGCTAAAATGAATTGCGTTTTTAATACAAAAACAATGGATGCAGCTGGTTCCCTCTCTACCTGAATCCCTCTGAACACCACGGTTACGGCTGCCTGTGAAATTAGGTCAGACTCCTAACCCCTTTAAATCTGGAGCGCTGCCTCACCGAACGCTTCTCATTTTCATGTATAAATAAGCGCTTTTGTCCCGGCGAACTCCTCTCAGGCTGCGGAGGACTTTGTTTTTCTTTTTCTAGAGCATCGCCTGTCATGGTTTCCAATTTAAACTGAGGAGAAAGAAAAAAAAAAAACACTGAAACAGAGGAGTTTCGGTAAATTATTTTAAAGCCTCAGCTTCTGTAAACTGCTGTATGAAAACTGGAACCCAGTGCCTGTTATTCTGTACGCTGGAGACTTCCTGTGGGAATAAAACTGTGCTCTGTAGTTTTTGTACACGCCGCCATGATAGAGAACGTTAAATTCATCTTTAAATTCATCAGTTCTGTCTCAGGGGCGCCTGCAGACCACTACAGTACCGAGGTCTGATGTATAATGCACAGTTTCCTCCGGCAAATTAAGGTTAAGCGCCTCGCTGAAGGCCGCAGCAGAAATGTGGCACTCGGGAATTACGCCTGGCCGCAACCTCTGCATTACAAGCCCAGTTCCCTAGTCCCTCAGAAGAGTGTGATTTTTTTAATGTTTCTCATTGATTCTATGTCACTGTATGTTCTAGAACTGTACTGCGTTTAATGACCAGTGCTGATGCGGTGACGTCAGTCTTATAATGTACGGTCGCAGGGGCATTATAATCCCCCATGTGATCTTAGGTCTTACACGATTCTTGTAATGGTCCAGTGTTTTTTGTATTCTGATTAAAATCCCGAAGAAAAACAGTGCGTTTAACGTCAATATTTGCATTGTTGGTGGACAAAAAGGTGATGATGTCATCAGTGGAGGATGGACAACATCAGTTTTCTTATTTTTGGCAGCCAGCTTCCCTCAATATGACATCACATCGTCAGTAAGTTTCTTGGCTATTTTTTTCTACCAGGAATAAAAGTAAGATTTGCGCTTTGAATGAAAGGATAGATCACTCCAGGTTGCAAGCATATTTTAGTGTAAAGCAGTGGCGTAAACTGAGCTGATGATCGGGTCGGCTCTAAACATTCCTTTTTACCAATGGCAAGTCCAGACCTGCTCTCTGTCAGTTTCATTTATTAACATGTTTTCCACATACGAAAATAATCCATTGGCAATTTGACAGAGCCTCATTTTTAATGCTGTGTTAGGGCAATGAAATGATAAGCTATATTCAACTCAGAGAAGTATTTTACTAAAAGTGCTATTCACAAAAAAAAGGTAAGCTCTGGAATCTCCATGTTACCTTTTTTGCACATCCTGTAATGCAGGCGATCTTACCTGCAGTCCATGATAGTTTAAATCAAAGAATACAAAAATCTGAAAGCCCTTTACACAATTTTGAATAACACTGATTTAAATGCACCAAATTGTGTGTCCAAATTATTTCTCATCTTACTTTCATGGGAAGAACTGGCTACACCTGGTACTGTGGTGTGTTCTCTGAGTGAACCTGTTAATTAAAAAAAAAAAAATTGCGAACAAGTCTGGACTAATAATGGGTTTAAAGGGATGTTCTGTGCCAATCCTATTTTCAGCTCTGGCTACGCCACTGGTGTAGAACATACAGATGTTTGATTAACAAAAGAATAAAATGCTGCACAGTGTTATTTTCATTTTGGAAGCAGTCTTTAATTCCATATAAATAGACCTGACTTAAACCCTTTCAAATCCACAGTTTTTTATTGGACAGCACAGCCGTTGAATTGAGAAAATCGGCAAAAGACCAAACAGCAAACTTAATTATTTTTAGAATAAAATAATAATAATGCTAAGCTAAACAGGAAGTATGTTGAGCTAGAAATACGTTGGAGAATAATTAATTATCGTTTAGAAAAGATTTTTGTTTCATATCCAACAGATAAAATCTGTATACTGTACTATGGCTTTTAACACCAATTTAACACGGTTTATTTACCATAACAGAGATTTTCCAAGTCGGCAGTCACTCCAGCTTTAAACAGAGGATTTACTCTCAACAGGGTCTCAAGTACTTTGCCAATTAAGAATTGTTCAGTTCATTTACTGAATGATGAATAACAATACGTTGCTAATTATGATTGAGAAGTAATAACGACAGAGGCAACAATGCTCCAGTGTGAAACTGATAACAATTATATGAGTAATTAATAAAAAACTAAATCTTAAACTTTCTCTGGATTCCATTGTGACATCAAAGATTATGAAAGAAAAGAAAGAAGAAAAATGATTTTTAAAAAATTGGTTTAGTTTTAGGCCTTAAAAGGCATAACATCTAAGGCTATTAACCCTTTCAGCGCCGTGGGCAACTATAGTTACTCAATGATGTAAGATATCAAAATCAGATGCTGTTGAAAACCTATCATTTGGCAACTTGTTTAAAAGAGCTCCGCAGGGGAGCTCTTTAAACAAGTTGCCACATGATAGGTTTTCAACAGCTCAGGATAATTAAATTTTTAATTCCTTGAAAATGTATTCAGCGCTCAAAGGGTTAAGCCCGTGAAATCAGTGTTGAACTCATATACCGCTTTTCGAACAGTAAGCCTTGCAGACGCAAATCTGCGCTGGTTCAAAAACAGTTCATCAACCCAATAATGTCATCTGTACATAACTTGCCCAGTTTTCTTACAGATGACCTTATTTATTGAGGAAATCAATCCTGGGAGTGCTAATCTAGCAGAGTGAATGAGAACAGACTGACAGTAATCATGAATTAAAATGTGAGGATTTTGCTCACCCTTACATCATTTCAAAGGCACGTTTCTGATTTGTAACTGATAAATCAACCTAATGCGCCCCAACAAGAACGAAGAGGGCGTTTACTACTGGTTTAATCGATGTACATCATTTTCAGCGTTGGGATATGTGTGATGTATGGGTCAATGTTAACTTTTTGGGTAAAACACTTTGCCCTTTCATATTTACCATGCAAAAGTATGTGTTCATGACCGTGGTAGCACTCTTTTTTGTTACCATATGGATCTCCTTCATTGGCACCATGTATCTGTAATGTTAGCCCTGCCCTCCCTCCACACACTCACCTGTTCCTCGTCTTCTGAAGACTGTGAAACTGTGTGATTCTGATCAGCCCTGTTCTCTGGTGTCACTGGATATTCAGGCTCATTCATGTATCCTGCAGTTTCAGTGACAGCTCGAACTTCCACAACATTTACTGCACGTGGTGTCTTGCTGCACACAGCAAAATGTTCAGAGTTAAATCAACTCTTAAAGTGTCTATTTGGTTCCACTCTGACTGGCCTTGTTTTCCTCTGACGGTGTGGGCAGGGAATCGGCGATATGACATCATCTTCGGGGCAACAAGTCATATCCCCTATATACGTGACAATTGGCCAAATCAGTCAATTTTATTCTGTTTTTTCTTCTTAAAAGAAAAGTCACTTCTTTATTTTTTAACCGTTGCCTTTCATGTATATTATAAGGTTGTGGAGCACCACAGGTACCCTTTAAAGGTAATACTGGTGGACTATATTGCAGGCAGACTTAGTTGAGAAGGTGGTAGGATTCTCCCGCCAATGCAGCCTTGCTAGTGGAGACAGTGGGACTGTTTGTGCTGACTGAACTCCTTAGTGTTCTGGTTGAAAACAGAGAGGCGTTTCAGGGTTGCTTTATGGGGGGTTGGGATGGGGAGAGGGTGGGGGGGGGCAGAGAGACTTAAGTTGAACGGTGCAAATTCACTACGTTGTTTTGTGTTTTCTCATTATCGGGTGGAAAAGGCATAAATTTGTGGTCTGCTTTGTGCATTTTTACCTAAACTGGCACTCTGGAGGTAAGATGTGGACCATTTTTGATTGAACTTTGTGGGGAGGTATGCAAGCAGTCACACTGTATGTAACCTTCCCACCGAGTCTAATCAAAATCAGTGTGCAACTTCCTCCGTAATCCTGCTTGCAAACAAACAGACCGACTAACAGACAAATGGACTAACAAATGGGGGTAGAAGCACATCCTTCATTTAGTTTGTTGATGGAGGAAATAATGACATTAGTGGTCTGAATTTTGCACTTCAAGTGCCCTGCAATTACTATCTTAGGAAAACTATAAAAACCCAGAAAGCCTGGAAGAAGGGAGGGACAATGGTTACTGAAGACACTTTTCTGCCAGAAACTGCGTACTGCTGTTTGGACAGTAAAGCAATCGCTTACTGCTGGAGGCAAATGGCTGTTAGCCGTTATATAATTGGCGGAGTTCCCCTAGTCTGTAACCCTAGATTTATCAGTTGGATTCGATGCCTCGCGGTGCTTCTGTCTGCTCGAGTGTGCCAATGAAAGCCATCTAATAATGACAGACGTCCGTTGGAACACAGTTATTAAATATGTAAGTGTGGCTTGGCCCAACCTGTGAAGCCACTTGGGAGTCAGAATTTCGACTTGAAAGGGAGCAGGTGTGTTTCTGCTAATCCTTCCGAGGTAACCTCATGTCTGCAAACGGGAAGTTTAACCCTTAGAGCGCTAAATGCAGCTATTGTTGCTCAGTGATGTAAGATATCAAAATGAAATCTGTTGAAAACCTCTCAGTGGTGACTTGTTTGGGAGCTCTTTTAAACAAGTTGCCACATGATAGGTTTTCAACAGCGCAAGATTATTTATATTTAAAAAAAATTATTTCAACGCTCTAAGGGTTAATTACCCCTACCCTTGTTTACATTGGTGTTAAGGCCTTGAGTTTTTCTCAAGCATATCAAGACTATTTTTCATGACATTCACTCTGTAAATACGCTTCTATTTGATTTTTCATGTGAACAGAGCTTAACAGTGCAGACGGGATTATTGTAGGACATTCGTCTCTATGTATAAATATGAATAAAGGCTTTTGTGAATAAAGTTACATTAATGCACTCTGACTACCTAGTTCTTAAGTCCTGTTAAGGTTTTTAATTATTGTAAAATTATGTCAGCGATTTTTTTGGTGATCTAATGACCATAGCACCATTATTTTTCTTTTTTTTTAAGAAATCATGTCCCTCTCGCGTATTAAAGACAGTTAAAAAACAATACCCACTGTAACTATAAACTTGGTCTGCCAAGTGCTTAGCTGATGATCATAATTTATAATTTACTTGGAGAATTTCTGCTGCATAATGAATGTGTTACACTCGGAGATTTGCATATAAATATGGGCTGGTTTCCTGTGGGGCTTTGTAATGCTGACTTCTGTTTGCTTCAAGTGTCGTTGAGCTGAATAGTTTCCTCTAACTGGCAAAGAGCCAATCTCTCTCTCTCTCTCTCTCCCCTCAACTCTCATTGTTTTCAAGTGTATTGTGCTGTATTTCAAGTGCTGCAGAACTAGCCTATAATTCATCCAGTTCTCGATGATATTTGGCTTTACAGCAGTGGATGGATAATGGAGTCGTGTTTTTACATTCGTCTTTGTACGACCTCTATTTCAGAAAACGAGGGTTTTTCAGTTCTCTTACAGAGTTCCGTGTCTGCGCCAAACAAAGTAAAATAAACTTAGTTTTACAAGAGTCAGATTGATTTTAATGCTTAGAGCGCTGAAATAAAGTTTTCAAAAATTATTAATTTAATTTTCTTGTGCTGTTGAAAACCTATCATGTGGTGACTTGTTTAAAAGAGCTCCCTAAACAAGTCGCCACATGATAGGTTTTCAACAGCGTTGAATTTGATATCTTACATCATTGAGCAACACTATTAGTATTTAACGCTATAAGGGTTAAAGCATATTTTTCAAGGATAGCTAAAACTTTGCTGGGTTAAAACAGGCAGCTGACACAGCAGAAAAACTGCGACTGAAGCTAACATACACAGCACGGTTTAGCACAATATGTGCTTCTGGGGCAGTCAGAAAAGGTTACTGGTTTGGGTCCCGACCTCAGTTTCATTTTTATTGTCAGAAATTACTTTCTGTTTGACTGTGCTCCATTGATATTGATTCAGCTCAATTCAATTTATTATTATGAATAGTATTCTTTCCTTCAGACACCATCAGAAAAATGCTTTATTGTGGGAATAACTGAGTACAGCTGCTGGTTTTGTGCTCTGGTAATTTTAAAATCTGGTCTCTTTAGATAGATGTGGAAATTTCCAGTTGCTGAGTGTTATTATTGTGCTTTTATAACACACCTTGCTGGTAATTCCTGTGATTGAGGTCTGTTCATTCACAGAGTAAACAGCCTCATTTGTAGATCTTGTACATACAGTATGTACCTCTCAGCTTCGGTCCTAGGGCTGGCCTGTGTGTACTGGATTTTGTTGCAACCAAAGTTGCAATCCTAGGTTTTTAAGAAGCTGTTAATTTTTTTTAGTTAGGTTCCTTTCATGTTGAGAGTGGATATTTACTCACTTAAACAGGACAGAAAATAGAGTTGGGGAATTGGTTGATGTTATCAGGAATAGATTTCATTGCAAGGTTTAAGTGGGTGCTAACACTCAGAAATTGTCCATGATAAGTGTCATTGGTGGTCAAAACAGATCTTATGATGTGGGGTTTGTGTGTTTGAGTCTGTGTGTGTGTGAGTGTGTGTGCGTGTATGTGTGTGTGTGTGTGTGTGTGTGTGTGTGTGAACTTGTGCATGTACGGACTTACAAAAGTGTTTGTAGGAAGTGAAATGATGGAGGATACAATTTTCCAGCTTATAACGAAATGTATTTAGAGGTGGAGAGGATTGGGCTGTCCGGGCCCTGTTTCACTAAGCAGGATTTGAGTTGGCTGGATAACTGCTCCATGTAAAGCCTGGATCCCTACCAAACCTGGAACACGGACTGAAGTAAAATGAGCCGCTCCAGGTTTTACACAGCGAGGGTATCCAGCCCACTTTAATCCTTCATCATGACACCGGCCCCCCGGTGTTGCCTTTCCGATCCCCCTCAAACGCCACACAGCGTCATGACGACCGGAGTATAATGCAGCCCGACAGAGTCCATTAATGGTAATGCGTCACTTATTAAGTGCAGTAAAACACTGCCTCTGTTCGGTGAGCTGCAAGGCCGCACGTCTTCGACACCCTCACAGAACAGAAACCCGGCTGTGCTTCTATCCGAGTTTAAGGAAACCCCCCCCTCAGCCAAACGGATCTGAGATCAGCTCAGTCTTTTTAGCTCATTGGGATTTGGTTTGGCTGTGTGGGCCAGGGAAGCTAAACCCAGGATCAGCAATTTTTTCCCTTTCAGAGGTGTAATGAATGCGGCCCACAGTATTTTGCTGTATGCGGCTGCGATACTGACGACATGGTAGTTTTGGTCTAAGATTAGAAGGAACCGAGGAAGCCAATCAAAGCTATCGAAAGCCACGTGTTTCTATGGAAGCCCATAGTGGACAATATTCAAATGAAAATGTAATCCCACTATTGCATTATAATTTTCCACTTATGAATGAGTTATTTGAGACAATATTAAATTGAAAATGCATTAATCCAATTATCACTTTCATTTTCACATACACATATGGGAAATCTATGACAATATTCTAATGATAATGAAATGCTGATTGACGTTTAATTTTCAAAGTCATGCTCCGCAATGCAGTGGACAATATTCAAATGCAATAAGCAAAACAGCACCCCCAGCCTATTGCATTTACATTTACACATCATCACGCTCTTTTACGATCAACATGATAATGAAAATGCTGTTTTCTAATCACTTGGAAATAATAATGATATAATAATGATGACAACATTTGACATTTCATTTTCAAAGACTTATCCTGCAATACATGGGACAATATTCAAACGCAGTAAGGGAAACAGCGCCTCCCAGTCCATTGCATTTTCAAATACATGTCACCACGCTCTTTTTGGGACACAATGAAAATTAAAATGCAATCTGTCAGCGTCTCATCAAGGCGGGTCTTCGCTAGGGCGTCACTCATTAGGGGCGCGGCGAAACCATGTTCCTTATTTGCATACCAACCAATCAGCTTCTGGGTAGCGCTTGTACGCACGGAGGCTTACTGATAATGTCATGATGGCTAGGCTGCTATGTATTGTGTGCCATCGCGCAGTAGGCTATGTTGCGCTTTGGATGTAGCCATTTTGGCAGCTAGTATGCTAGCGAACGTTAACTAAGGAAAATATTTGTAGATGATCATCACATTAAAACGATATGATTTGATTTTTGCCCCAACTCTATTAACTGAGCTAGCTGTAATATGCATTAACTTATCCGAGGCGTTGCGGCAGTGTTGTGCACCTGCAACCCAAGTGTGCTTGCAGATTTCAGAGATGTTAGCTAGCTTGCGAGTGAGTCTAAAAGCAATCGCTTAGGTACAGCTAGCTAGCTATGATGCCTACTGGAGAAGCTCTTACAGCCTTGATTTGTCACGTTAAACGCCATCTCGCACACACGACCTCTTTCACCATTGATCAGCAGCTTCTTTTCCCTAAAGAACGAACTGACAGGTCAGCCTGAGACATGTTATTTCATAGCTAGTTAAAGCAGCATTATCCTTCCATGCGTGCTATAGCGTATCACATTACTCCAGATAAAACGCTATCCGTCTCCCCACCCTGCTGACGCTAGTTAGGGGAAATGTTTGTCATTATTTTTATACTTAATCGCTGTGATTCGGTTTTTGCCCTAGCTTCACAAGCTAGCTAGCCGACAGCGATTGCTCTTGTGCTTGCAGATTGTTCTTGAGTTAGCCAGGTAATGAGCTATCCATTTAAATCTCCCAGAAATCTGATAGTACTGTTGGGGCGAACAAAAGTGCGGCCAAACATATCAAAGAAGTTCATATTTCAACAGGTTAACTTAGCAAGTGAGGAACATTGTTTTCAGCCAGTCATCAAAACTTCTCCCATTGCTACGTGGCTTGGGAATCGCGATTAAACTAGGAACAGCGGCAGCCTGACTGCTGGCCGTTTATCGGACCGTTTTGCATGATGCATACATTGTGCATGTTTCAGGAGTGGCGAACTTGCAACTCGGCAAGCACAAGAGCAATCGTCAGCTAGCAAAAACCGAATCACAGCGATTACGTATAAAAATGATGACAAACATTTCCCCTAACTAGCGTCAGCAGGGTGGGGAGACGGATAGCGTTTTATCTGGAGTAATGTGATACGCTATAGCACGCATGGAAGGATAATGCTGCTTTAACTAGCTATGAAATAACATGTCTCAGGCTGAACTGTCAGTTTGTTCTTTAGGTAAAGGAAGCTGCTAATCAATGGAGAAAGAGGTCGTGTGTGCGAGATGGCGTTTAAAGTGACAAATCAGGGCTGTAAGAGCTTCTCCAGTAGGCATCATTGCTAGCTAGCTGTACCTAAGCGATTGCTTTTAGACTCACTCGCAAGCTAGCTAACGTCTCTGAAATCTGCAAACACACTTGGGTTGCAGGTGCACAACACTGCCGCGAAGCCTCGGATAAGTTAATGCATATTACAGCTAGCTCAGTTAATAGAGTTGGGGCAAAAATCAAATCATATCGTTTTAATGTGATGATCATTTACAAATATTTTCCTTAGTTAACGTTCGCTAGCATACTAGCTGCCAAAATGGCTACATCCAAAGCGCAACATAGCCACACAATACATAGCAGCCTAGCCATCATGACATTATCAGTAAGCCTCCGTGCGTACAAGCGCTACCCAGAAGCTGATTGGTTGGTATGAAAATAAGGAACATGGTTTCCGCTCGCGCCCCTAATGAGTGACGTCCTAGCGGAAGACCCGCCTTGATGAGACGCTGACAGATTGCATTTTAATTTTCATTGTGTCCCAAAAAGAGCGTGGTGACATGTATTTGAAAATGCAATGGACTGGGAGGCGCTGTTTCCCTTACTGCGTTTGAATATTGTCCCATGTATTGCAGGGTAAGTCTTTGAAAATGAAATGTCAAATGTTGTCATCATTATTATATCATTATTATTTCCAAGTGATTAAAAACAGCATTTTCATTATCATGTTGACCCTAAAAGAGCGTGATGACATGTAAATGTAAATGCAATAGGCTGGGGGTGCTGTTTTGCTTATTGCATTTGAATATTGTCCACTCTATTGCGGAGCATGACTTTGAAAATTAAATGTCAATCAGCTTTTCATTATCATTTGAATATAGTCATAGATTTCCCAGATGTGTATGTGAAAATGAAAGTGATAATTGGATTAATGCATTTTCAATTTAATATTGTCTCAAATAACTCATTCATAAGTGGAAAATTATAATGCAATAGTGGGATTATATTTTCATTTGAATATTGTCCACTATGGGCTTCCATATGTTTCTGTTGCTGTAGACAATCGGTTGTGAATCTTGCAGCATATCAACGAGATGCGGTTCTGATTCCTTTCCTCTGGGTTGGTCTTTGCTGCAGTCGTATGTCTTTAGATGCTTTCACACCGGACGCGAAACGAATTTTTCGCACGACAGGTTACATTCAAAGTCAATGCAAAGAGGCGAATACGCGCGAAACGCGCGTATTCGCGTCTTTGCATTGACTTTGAATGTAATCTGTAGTGCGAAAAATTCGTTTAGCGTCCAGTGTGAAAGCGGCTTTAGTGTAAGCTGACCTGTTTTCATGATCTGGGTTCTGAAAACCTGGATTCAGATCGTGTTTGTTCTGGACTCAAATGCTTTCCTGTGCTCTGCACATCTTGCCCGGTGCGTTTGGACTGGCTAACAGCAGGAGATCGGCAGAGTTTACTCTCTCGAGATTGATTCACTTGCTCCAATCTGCAGGCAAGTCTAGTCAAATGCAGAAAAGCACTCAAATCCATGATATCGGTCAAATTCAGGTCTGATGTCCTCAGTGGAATCAGAAGAACATCCTGTTCCCGGCGGTTTCCTGCTGCCGCAACCCAAACGCCCAATCCTGAGCGGCAATTTCGGGATCAGCCCAGTTGGACTGGACCTCACTCCCCTGGGAAAGACCGCTGCCGCTTCGCCAGATATCTGTCGGTGTCTGGAAAGAGAACCTCAGTCGTAGGGAAACTTGGATCCGTACAGAAGCGCTCATAAGAAACCGTCTCTCTGCCCGACAGCGTGTTCCCTTCTCTGCTCTGTAACACATGTGCCTGCTCTGCTGTTCTCTATGCAAGGTCCTCAGACGGTTTTGAGTTTGATATCAGATTCCTGTTAGCCGCAGCGCTCATGAGGTCGACCCATCTGACTCCGTAATCCCGCTGTGTGAAACAGTATTGGTCCATCACAGTGCTAACTATCACCCATATATCCTTTCTGAAGCAGAGGTGTGTGGATAGACTAGTTTTTGGGCTCAGTTCGGTCCGTTACACTGCTAGCCTCCACCCATTTGCACTTTCCCAGTGTACGCTAATCCATGAGCTTGTTTTTGTTGGTGCTGCCTGGGTTCGCCTGGTCTATTTTGCTGCTAAACCTTCATTCATCTGCAACAAATTTGAAATAAAAAACCTGCAAAATAAATATGATAAGGCACATATGAAAAATTACAAGTTAATCCCAATTAAAAAGATTGCATTGCATTGCATGAACTGACTCACTGTTTTATAAATTTGGATATTTATTTTTTTTTCTATATGCAGTTTTTCTTTTGTTTAGTGTATGCAATATTTAGGTTGTAAATCTGCGTAAATGTTTATAAATGAGACCGCTGATCCTTCACACTGGTCTTTTATCAGCTTGCTCTCGTTGGTTGGGTTGTTTTTCGGGTGAAGGGCCGAGGTTAACCCGCTCCGTTATAATGCTAACTGTCATCTATGTCCCGTTTTAGCACACGTCGGTCGATGGCTACCCTGACCCGCCCCTCGCCCCGCCCACCAAGTCCAGCAGCCGGCAGAGCCTCCCCCGCTGCCGAAACTCCATCGCCTCGGCCGGCGACGAGCACCCGCACATCGGGAACTACCGCCTCCTCAAGACCATTGGCAAAGGCAACTTCGCCAAGGTCAAGCTTGCCCGACATGTGCTCACCGGGCGAGAGGTAAGACCATTCATTGCACTGATAAGAGCGCCTCTCTAAGCAAACCCTTTCAGCGCTGAAATAAATTTTTTAAAAATCTTCTTGCGCTGTTGAAAACAGGTTTTCAACAGCTTTGATTTTGATATCTTACATAATTGAGCAACAATAGCTGCATTTAGTGCTCTCAAGGGTTAATCTTATTACGGGACTTAAATTCCTTATTTTTCTCTCAAGTAGAAAATTTCAGCTTATTTTAAGTCACCTTGTGCTTGATGAGTGAAATTCGTTTATCCCATCGCTAAATCTAGAAATGAGTCAAAATTATCTCACCACATGGACAAAATTAGGTCATAGAAATAAGCGTTTTGAGTCTAAATTCAAGACTAAAATGTTGTTTAGAAGATGGACTTATTTTTAATTTTTTTTGCAGAGGATTGGTTTCAACCAAGGTTGATAGTTTAATCCCATAATACTTTGGGGTTAAATCGACTGTAAGTCGCTTTGGATAATGGGGTCAATTGTGTAAATATTAGTGCCAAGAGTGCGAATAAATCCTGGGCTAGGGCAGAGTAAAACAGGCTGGCTACTGACCTGATTGGTCGTAAGAGGATTCAAGGCTTCTTCACCTGCTTATGAGATGAGTTCTCATCAAACCGCGAAGTGGCCATGACATTCAGTCACAGAAGGCGCGTGGTGCGTCATCAAATCACTGTGATAGGACAGATTTATTAATGAAGTAGTAACAGCCGCGGCTGACTAGACGACAGCCAACACTATGAAGCCTAACTGTCAGTTTATAGACTTGAAAACAAAGGAGATGTCATGAGGCTGAGCGAAGCGAGGAGCCATGTTCACAATGGCGTAAGTGTTTCTCTGGTGACCAGCTGCCGACATAGGAGGTCCTCATTTTTTTGTTTGGGGTCTTTTACTCTTGATAAATTGAAGGTTAAATTTCACATTTAAATTTTTCATTTCTAGGTCCCCTATCGTGTCAGCAGGTGCACAGCCAATTAGCCATTATAGGCTATCTCAAAATCTGTCCCTCCTGACATCACTAGGGGGAGGGGTCACCCTTCCTGACATCATTAGGGGGAGGGGTCACAGAGAACTATGAAGGAACTGATTAACTGGTTGTTTGAAGTTGACCTGTCCCTCTTGCCTCTGGGCAGTGTGATGTCACAAAGGAACAGACTGGGAAATGGCTTGTAATGGCTGATTGGCTGTGCACCTGGTGATATGACTGGAGGCCATTTAGACAGAGCCTCAGATGTGATGATACTAAATGATAAAAGTGAAAACAAAGTTGTTCTTTTTTCTTGTGCACTTCTCTTATAAACTGCAAAGTCAGGTTTGAGCAGATTTAATTAAAGGACGTGGATTTCTTACCTAACTGGACAAGCGTGGAAAAAAAAAATCAAAATCTGTTATGTGACTCCGTTTCTGGTCACTCAGCCTCCCATTGTTATTTACAAAGTGGAACATTTTGCCCAGGTGTGTTTTGGAGCACAAAAAGTCTGGATTTATTCACACTGCATGTCAATTCAACACTCATCCACACCACAGTCATAAAATGGCAGCTCTTCTCCACAGCTGGTGTGTGAAATCTCCGGATTCATCTCAATGGTTTTTTACACTGGTTCTGTAACTGCAATTAGCACTTGAGGTTTTGTTGTTAATGTGATATTGTGGCAGAAGATGGGGGGGTGCCAGGCTGGAAAATGGCGGCGCTGGTGGTGTTGAGCAGTAAATCACTCCATCTGATATTTAAACTGGAAGAAAAAATGAGCACCTTGTAATGTGTGCTCACTGCCAACATCCTGTGGTGAATCCTGCTGTGCTATTCTGTGTACATCAATATCAAATATGTACATACTGTACGTACATTTGTGTATTACCTTCTGTGTGTTAATCTGAATTTATGGATCTAGTTCATTTTTTATTGTCCATGTGTGTTATCTGCTGTGCAAACCAGAAGTGTTATACCACTTATAATTTGAAAAACAAAAAACTTTGAGAGAGAGAAGTACACAGTAAACTTTTTTTGAGCAGCAACCCAGCAAACAAACATTTTTCATATCTTTGGCTGGTATTGTAATCAAATTGGGCACAAAAGTGGACAGAATTATGGCAAAATAGGGCTCAGATTATGGGGTTTGCTATTTCATGAGTATGTTAAATTCACTTCAGTACATTAAGTTAAACTGCAGACAGTCAAAGACTTTTGGCCAGTACTGTACATAGGAAAGCAACAGCGAAGTTTGATTGATTTTCCCTTTTTTAGAGCAGATGAACTGGGTGAGGGAGAGGAGAGTGGTTGCCATGTCAGCAGAGGGAGAGGTCTAATAATTATTTTAACCTGCTGGTGCTACATGGCAGTCCTAATGCCTGACAGCTAAGCTATAGCACTCCATCGAGTCTTTGAAGTGCCGGTGTTTCTGGGGATATTTCTCCAGCGTTACAGCTGTACATTCTAGAACATTACTGTCCCTCACCAGCTGTGATGTGACATCATCATTAGAATGCTCAGTTCTGACGCCAGTTATGATTGTGACATCATCATTAGAATGCTCAGTGCAGAATTCCACTTATCCGGGGGGTAAAATGTAAACACAGCTGAGCATCTGCTAGAATACCGTTTCAGGCTATGCCAGTGCATTTCATCATAAACAAATAGTGCAACGGCATCATCTAATCAACTGAAACATCGGATCATTCTGTAACCACA
The DNA here is from genome assembly GCA_029692085.1 of Gymnothorax javanicus. Lineage (NCBI taxonomy): Eukaryota > Metazoa > Chordata > Actinopteri > Anguilliformes > Muraenidae > Gymnothorax > Gymnothorax javanicus. The sequence continues at coordinate 50,913,295 of CM056208.1, read as the reverse complement.
AACCGGCATTGCTTAAGATTGCGATGTATTGCACATCAATTGATTTTCACTCATTAACTTCACCAAGCTGAAGTGTCTGATATCATTACTTGCCTTGGTCAAGCTCATCAAGGAAAAAACCCTTATAAAATCCTTAGATGTATTTTTTTGGTGCATGTCTATAAGCAGGTCAGGCCTAAATGGATAAGTGTCACGGGGGTTTGGTACGAAAATCTAAAAGTCCTCTCGTAACTTCATCACCTCAAAGCAAGAAGTGGGGTCAGATCTGGCCTATGGCTTTCTGTGGTTAAATCCCGAGGTACATATGCTAGGCTAATCAGAGACTCTAAATGGTCTTGGTGCGAGTGAATTTTGTGTGAATGGTGTGTGATCACTGCGCTGAATGGGTGACCTGTCCCAGATGTACCCCTGCCTCTCGCTTGTCGGATTCTAGGATTAGCTCCGCCCCCGGTGACGCTGAGCAGAATAACAGGCTGATGTAATGGACAGATGGATACTGTCCATCACTGGTTGTTATCGAGGCATTAGAATGTCCAGTTAAGGATAGAGAAGAGTCTCCCAGTCTGTCTGCGTGACAAATTGCTCGTCTTTAAGAGCTCATGTGCCACCCTTTGGGAATACATCCATACCATTAATCAAGTGCACTGAGAATTACACTGGTGCTTCACTTAGACTATTCCTACATCCTGCATAGGGAAGGCAAGTCATATTTACGGGTTATTTTTATATTTTTTAATCCCATAGTGTTTTTATGTAAAAAAATTGGTACTCGTTTTGATTCCTGATGTAAATCTTAGCTCAGATTTGCTTCATGAACACAGATGATATTGTTTGGCAGCTGTAGGCAGTTCCTATGAGGACCCACACGGGACACGGTTTTACGTACAGTAAATGATTGACTGCCTTCACATTTCAATGCTTTAGATGGCATTCAAGTGTTCAAAACATCCTTTAGATATAAAAAAAACAAAAAAGTATATTAGAAAGAGAACAATCACATAAAGTAAAACATTTGATCTGAATGGCAATCTACTCTAAAAATAATGCTCAGACCACAATATTGACCAGTTGTATTGCAGGCTTGTTCCTATAATAGAGGCCTGCTCCGTAATGTTGGCCAGCTCCTGATTACTCTGCAGGGCTGGAAGGGGTTCATTAGGCGTATCAGGCTGCCCATCTCCCCTCCTCGGCCCTTCCACAAACACGCTTCCCGTGGCCCTGCATCCAGTCCCTCACATTAACACTACAGAGGCCTGACTTATCAGCACCATCCGCTGTCCACACAACCCCCCCCCCCCCAGTATCTTTCCACTCCTGGACCCTGAACCTGAGCGCTACAAATGAAGAGCTTTTATTTCCGGCTCGACTGCTATGTTAATATCAGGCTGTTAATAGAGCCAGACTCCCTCCTTTCTTCATGAACAAATGGTCTCTTACGTTACTGTCCTATACGTCTGCTGATTGTAGTTAATGAAATATTCTATAATGGGCAGGTAAGCCAGCTCAGTGATATAATAATGGATACACGGTAATTGAATTCAGGCTTTTTAAGCGTAATAAAAATTACTGCCGCTACAGCACAAACAGGTGAGTTTGTGAATTCTTGTTTTTTTTTTTTTTAAATAATACCTGATGTGGTTGTAAACAGCAGAAAACATCAGGGGCTATTTTAAATGATTCAATGAGAGAAACTGTGTTGAGAAGCCAGCCAATGAACTGTATGGCTGTCAAGATTCCTTTACCTTTTTAAGAATTATGACTCCTGTTTTTGTGTACATTGCCTGTATTTTATTCACTGATAAATTGATCGTAATGATTGGGAAATGATAATGGGAAGCATATAGACGTCACTAGGCTACTGTGTGAGATTTATATGGATGAAAGTTCAGAAGGCAGATGATGGCGCGCACACCCAACCCAAGTAAGACGCACGTGCCGGTAACCACTAGCTCAATTAGTAATCTCCCCTGAATTCCATCACCTGTTGTCCAATTACTTTTAACAGAGATGATGAAATAGTAAGTAAAAGTTGAGAGATTCATTTTAAGATTTGATTTAGTTACAAGCATTTAAAAACATTTATGTGAAGTGCTTTCAATTTTCTGAATAATATGAACAATAATACTGTTGAAATATACAACTGGCCAGTCTACTGATTAGTCATCATAACTGAGCGAATCTGTTGTTTGATCGGTAATCAAGCAAAGACCAAAAAAGAAAAGGCGTAAGATTGCCAGTAAAATTAAAAATGCAAAGTCGCTTTAAAAGTGTGACTGTTAATCGTACTGCCCGAGGATTGGCCTGGGACTACTCTTTTGGGTCCTCGCGATGCTCTTTGATTCGGTGTCCGAGCCTGTGCTTGGAATGTGTTGCTACGGTTACCGCTCGGAACAGTGCTTAACCTTGGATGGGATCGTGGAAAGGATGTGGAGCACTTGTACTTTAGAGTCTCTTTTCAAGAGGAACTCGAGAGGAGCCTGTGAGTGAGAGAGAGTGTGTGTGTGTGTGTGTTTGTATGTGTTTGAAAGATGTGTAAAAGAACAGAGTGCACACAGAACCCCCCCATCCCCCTAGAACATGCGTCACGCCTCAATAACATGCTTTTATCCACGCGTAGATAGCACTCCTGCCCTTACCCACGATTCCATCTGCTGCACTTAGAAACATTTCCGTCATGCGCTGACATGTCTCTCTCACACCTTTCAGAGACATGTCTGTCACTCTCTCTCTCTCTCTGTCTCTCTCACGCTCTCCCTCTCTCTCCGAGGTGTTCCTGACGTCAGGTGTTGCTTTGAATGTAACTTCCCTGCTGTCACCTTGGACCCCCCCCGACACTCTCTCCAAATGCTCCTATCCGTGCTTGTGGGTAGTGGTGTTCATAAGTGCCTTCGCTCCCCGCCCTCCCTCTCCTTACTTGAAACCCCCCCCCCCCCATTACCCCTCTCCTTAATGCCAGGAATCACTGCTGAGGTACACAATGGCTCCTTAGGACGCGCCGAATGTTTTACGCTCCTGTGACCACGCAAAGCCAGCGAGCGCCTCTGACTCAGGAGCCGGCTTTTTCAGCCTGACGGAAGGCCAGACGCCCCTAAAAAAGTAGAGTTCCATTACCGGCACAAGCTGGAACCCTGAAAAAATTTGTGCTCTACAGTGCTTCTGTTGTAGTAGAAATTTGATTGCTGAAAATGTAAGTGTGATTAGTAGGGAAAACAACTTTGGACAAGGAGGAAGTGTGAAATTACAGATATAGTAAAGGAAACAATTGGCAAGACTGCTGTGAAAAGACATCAGGGTCTCACGGTCAGTTCAAATGGCGCAGCGTCCCAAAACTAAGCACCCGTGTTCACATCCGTGTCTATTTCTACCGCGACCTCAGTAACACGAGTGCTGTCCGGGCGTAGGCTGCGACTGGCTGTTTGGCAGCAGTATTATATAATACAATGTAGTATCTGGGATGTCTGCTTTTGTTTGAAGTGGATTTCATTTCAACAAGTAATGCTTAATCAAAGATCAGCACAAAGGAGCTGCATAATTCTCAGGTTTTACAAATCTATGGCAGCGCTAGTGTCTTTGCCAGGATCTGTGCGCTCCAATAAAGTGTGGCTCTGTGGCCACCAAGCTTTGCACTGACCATATGCAGGCAGACTTTACTGGTGCTACAAGGGAAAAGTGCTCATTTACAGCTTTGACTTCCTCCTCAGGACCTTCAAGGTTAATCTTTTCAACCAAGTCTGGATTACTGGTAGGTGAGATGTATTGAAAACAATGATGTCAAAACCTCACAGTCCTGGGAATCACAGCGAACAGTTCCATTGACTTTTGACCCAAAATACTGTAGGGTGACACGATGGGGTTTACCTCAAGTCAAATAAGGGAACCTGACCTTTGACCTACTTAATGCAGGTTAGTCATTGAGAAGTAGGTCATGCACATTGAGTTGTAAAGCAGTTTTTTCAGTGGCTGAATTTCACGTCATATCCTGTCGCAACCAGTCTGAAATAGATTTGAGCCTTTGCCAGGAGGGCAAAATTGTTAGTTTTTAGGAGAAGTCTTATCCATTATTCAGAATGGAAATGGCAACACATGCTTACTTTATTACATAGCTGGAGGGTGTGGACTGGGAGAAGTGGAGATGCTGGTTGGTTGTGGAAAGGACGTTCGCTGACGTACTGCTGGGCTATTGTTAGCACAGAAACGAGCTGAGTCGGGCCGCGCTGCTCGAGTTTGGTCCTGGAAGATCTGTGCCGTCTGCTGGCATTTCTTCCTGCTGGGCACTTAGTGGCTCGAATCGACCAATCATCTTGTTTGTGATGGAAGCATCTCTCTGGAGAGACAGACAGAGAGAGAGAGAGAGAGAGGGAGGGAGGGAGAGAGAAATGTCAATAAAAGCCCATTTTGAATTATTAATTTGAGAGACTGCATACATAACCGGAAATCTTGTGAAATGGTTGCCTCTGCCCCTCTCAGTGCCAGAGATTTCCGTCTATTTTCTCTTGAACAGGTAACAGGTTACTTTATTTTTACCTGTGTTATGTATGAGTGTTTTATGTAAAGCACTGTATATCATTTGTAAATGGAGATCTGTTACATACTATTTGTGCTGCCTTACTAGTCAGCTATTTGTTTATTATCCCCCGCCACACGAAGTGGCCGGGGGATATTGATTTGACCTCTGTCCGTCCGTGCGTGCGTGCGTGCGTGCGTCTGTGATAAAGGAGAACAACTTTTCACAAGAAATATTCGAGATAGGATAACCAAATTTGGCATATAGGTTCAGACCATGAAGGCCTTGATCGAGTTCGAAAATGAGACCAGCGCGATTATTTTTTCCAGAGTTATTGCCCTTGATTCGCATTTTTGAACTCTGACTACGGTGTCTATAAAGGAGAACAACTTTTCACAAGAAATATTCGAGATAGGATAACCAAATTTGGTGTGTAGCTTAAGACCATAAAGACCTTGATCGAGTTCGAAAATGAGACACGCGTGATTATTTCTCCCGGAGTTATTGCCCTTGATTCACTTTTTTCAACTCTGTTCACGGTATATGTAAAGGGAACTACTTTTCACGGAAATATTCCAGATAGGATAACCAAATTTGGTGTGTAGCTTAAGACCATAAAGACCCTGATGGAGTTCGAAAATAAGAAGCACACTATTATTTTTCCCACAGTTATTGCCCTTGTGGCACTTCTGGGAGCCTCTGTTCATAGTATCTTTAAAGAAGACATTTTGGCAGGGGATGTTGTTGACCATGTCTACTTGTTTTGTTCATCATTTGGCACCCTCTGGTGGTATGTCTGTAGCAAAACATGATCTGATGCAATACCACTTCTTTGTGATGAAATAGACTAGTGCTTTCTAGAAGCTTCTGGCATCTTCCTGCCTGGAGGGGGCGGGATTACCCAGGAATCCTGTAGATCTTTCCAGAATGTTGCTAGTCTATATAAATGCTGTGATTTTGGTCAGTAGAGTTAGAATTTTTGTTTTGGCAACAGAGTTACATTGTGGCATTAGAGTGTTATTATAAGATTAAACAGTGGATTATTTGAAGAAGTTTTTTTTTTCTAATCAGTGAAGAAAAAATTTGTTTAAGTTGTCATTGCTGGTTTTCTTTGTTGTGATTTTTAAGTCATAACAAATTGGAGGTTCCACCGAGATAAACCATTCATTGGATCAACCATTGGATTCACCAAAGATTTAAGCTGATCTATCATTTTAAATCTTGTGACTGTTTGAAAAATCAGCAATCATGACTTTTGATGTTGAAAATTTTTTGAAAACACCAACCCAGGAATCAACTGTGCTGGCAAAGAAGAAGGACTTGCTACAAATAGCCTCAACCCTTGGATTATCTGATGTGAAATCATCAATGAAGAAACAAGAAATATTCAACATTTTGGTGCAACATTTCATCGATGTAGATATCTTTGGGGAAGAAGCAGCAGAATTGATTAAAGATGTGGAAGTGTCTGCAACAGAGCTGCAAAGACTTGAGATTCAGCTACACCAGAAACAACTAGAACTGGAAGAAAGAAGGTTCGAGAAAGAACTGGAAGAAAGAAGATTAGAGAAATAACTAGAACTAGAAGAAAAAAGGATGCAGTTTGATCTGGAAATGAGGAAAATAGAAGCAGGTACTGTGACAAAATCTTTTGGACTTTCTGATAATTTTGATGTGGTTAAACACATCAGACTTGGTCCTCCCTTCCTAGAAAATGATGTAGACCAATACTTTACCCATTTTGAGAAAATTGCTGAAAATTTGAAATGGCCAAAAGAGCATTGGACAATGATGTTACAAAGTTTTCTTACTGGTAAAGCTAGGAAAATCTATAACCAGTTATCTGTCCAACAGTGTTCTGATTATGATTTTGTCAAATCTGCCATTCTGAAGGGTTATGAATTGGTCCCCGAGGCTTACAGGCAAAAATTTAGGAATTCTCGCAAGGAAGCCAGTCAAACTCTTGTTGAATTTGGCAGGTTGAAGGAACAGTTGTTTGATCAGTGGTGTAATTCCATGAAAGTTGAGAAAGATTTTGACAGAATGAGGCAACTTATTCTGGTTGAGGAATTCAAAAGGTGTATCCAGCCTCATATCAAGACTTTCCTTGAGGAGAAACAAGCCATTACTTTGCAAGATGTTTCCACCCTGGCTGATAGTTATGCATTAACTCATAAGTCTTCTTTTGTCCAAAAATCCACTTTTTCGAAATTTCAAGGCAAGTCTCAGTCCAAGACTTCTTCTAATAACACTTCTAATGATTCTAAGGCCACTTCTGAGAGGAAACCTTCCAGTGAGAAGCAATCCTCTGATTCTTTACCTTCTGTGTCTTGCCAATACTGCAAAAAGCAAGGTCACCTTATTTCTGAGTGTTATGCTCTCAAGAAAAAAACAACAACAAGAAGAAACCAAGCTAACTGTTTTCACTAAGAGAAAATCTCTTGTATCAAAGGTCAGTTCGTCTGATCTTCTACCTTCTGTGTCTGATTCTGTTATGGAGGGTTTTGAGCCATTCATCACCGATGGTTTTGTCTCACTTTTTCATGATTTTTCCTCATCTGCTCCTGTTCGAATAAGGGATACTGGGTCTTCCCAATCTCTTATTCTTGCAAATATTCTGCCTTTTTCAGACAAATCGTCTACTCAGGCTAATGTCCTTATTCAAGGAGTAGAATGTGGTTTTACAAGTGTACCTCTACATAATAATAATGCATCAGTTTTATGTAGCGCTTTTCTAGGCACTCAAAGACGCTTCACAATGGATACATTATTTATTCACTCACTGATGGTGGTAAGGTACATTTTTGTAGCCACAGCTGCCTTGGGACAGGCTGACGGAAGCGTGGCTGCCAGTGTGCGATTACGGCCTCTCCGACCACCAAGCATTTGCACACAGCCATACACCAGTGTGAGTGACACTGGAGGCAAGGTGGGTGAAGTGTCTTGCCCAAGGACACAATGACACATCACTCAGACAGAGCGGGATTTGAACCGCTAACCCTTCGGTTATTGGACAACCTGCTCTACCTCCTGAGCCACGGTCGCCCCAAATAATGTTAATTATTTGGTCTTCTCTTCCTTTCAAAGGTGTTCATTTGCTTCTTGGTAATGATCTTGCTGGGGATAAGGTTGTGCTCTACCCTGTTGTAACTGACACTCCTTTGATTAATCAAGAATCTGACTCTATAGAGGAGGAAATTCCTGACCTCTATCCTTCATGTGTAGTTACTCGTTCTATGGCCAAAAAGGCTATTCAAGATGATGCTGACCTGGACTTCAACCTGGCTGACACCTTCTTTGGGCAGTCTTTTCATCAGGAACCTTCCAGTCCTGAGATGTCTGGGAAATCTTCAAACTTGTCCTTGTCAGGTCATTCTAATGACATTCTGTCTCAGAAACAACTTACTCAGGAGCAACAACAAGCTCGTGATCCAGTGCATCTTCTACCACAGGCTGCAAGTGAACAAGAGGCGACTCAAGTTCCTGTCTGTTTTTACTACAACAATGGTGTGCTTATGAGAAAGTGGCATCCACCAGATGTTTCTGCAGATGAAGAGTGGATGATCACCCATCAAATTGTTCTTCCAAAGTCTCATTGTCAAGAAACTCTTAGTCTGGCCCATGACAATCCTATGTCAGGTCATTTGGGTATCAAGAAGACCCTTTAACGTGTCAGGAACCATTTCTTCTGGCCTTCCATGAGGTCCGATGTACAGGAGTACTGCAAATCCTGTCATACTTGTCAAATGGTTGGGAAGCCGAACAAGAATATTCCAAAGGCTCGACTTAAGCCCATTCCTGCTTTTGAAGAACCTTTCAGTCGAATCATCATTGACTGTGTTGGACCATTGCCAAAGACTAGATCTGGTTGTGAGTACCTACTGACTATCATGTGTGCTTCCACCCGGTTTCCTGAGGCAATTCCACTTCGTAACATCAAGGCGAAGACTATCATCAAGGCTTTTACCAAGTTTTTCTGCTTTGTTGGTCTTCCTAAGTCTATTCAGTCTGATCAAGGGTCAAATTTCATGTCTGGCATATTTCAACAAGTTATGCATGAGCTTGGTGTTAAACAATACAGGTCATCAGCTTACCATCCTGAGAGTCAAGGTGCTTTGGAGAGGTTCCATCAAACCCTGAAGAACATGATAAGGACCTACTGCCTTGACACAGAGAAAGACTGGGATGAAGGTGTCCATCTTCTTCTGCTTGCTGCCCGTGAAGCTGTTCAGGAGTCTCTTGGGTTCAGTCCTTTTAAGTTTGTTTTTGGGCATACAGTCCGTGGACCTCTGAAGCTTCTGAAGGAAAAGTTGCTGGCCGAAGATGATGTCCCAATGAACTTGCTTCAGTATGTCTCTGACTTCTGTAATCATCTCTCTAAGGCTTGTGACTTTGCTAAGTCTAATCTCAAAGAGGCTCAAGGCAAAATGAAAACCAGATATGACCTTCATTCCCAAGATAGAAGTTTTAAGGCTGGTGACAAAGTTCTGGCGCTTTTGCCAGTTCCTGGAAACCCTCTAAGAGCCCGATATTTTGGCCCTTACACTGTCCTCAAAAAGGTCAGTGATCTAAATTACGTCATTTTAACTCCTGGAAGGAGGAAACAAAAACAAATGTGTCACATCAACATGCTGAAAGAATACATTGACAGAGACACTCAGCAAAAGCCAGTCAATGTGGTAAATACAATTGAACTGGAAAATTCTGAAGAAGATTGTGACTGCCCCTTGGAAAATGAACCTGGTCCAGCCAAACTTGAAAATTCAGACATTCTTCAAAATATTGACAGCAAGTTGTCCCACCTGGACCCTTTTCAACAACAACAGCTAAAGCAGCTCATATTTGAATATAGTCACATATATGATATGGTTTACCATGATTTCATCCTACAAGATGATGCCAAGCCTGTAAAACAGCATCCTTACAGAATGAATCCAGAGAAGCAGAAATACCTTAAACAAGAAGTCAAACCAATTGATGCAAAAGTAAAAATTATCACTGAATTTCCTGAACCTACAACTAAAAGACAACTAATGAGATTTCTAGGGATGGCTGGCTACTACAGAAAATTCTGTAAAAATTTCTCTATCATTTCTGAACCTTCGACAAATTTACTGAAGAAAAATGCAAAATTTGTTTGGGATGAAAAATGTCAAAATTCATTTGACCAACTGAAAGCTATCCTCAAAAATGCACCAGTTCTCTTCTCTCCTAATTTCAAAAAGGAGTTCAAGTTGGCTGTTGATGCCAGTGATATTGGTGCAGGCGCAGTTTTACTGCAAGAAGACACTGATGGAGTAGATCATTCTGTTTGTTACTTTTCCAAAAAGTTTGATAAACATCAGAAAAACTATTCAACAATTGAAAAAGAATGTTTGACACTTGTTTTGGCTTTACAACATTTTGAAGTCTATTTGACTTGTTAAGCTACTTCCATCAAGGTCTTCAGTAATCACAATCCCCTCACATTCTTGCTGTGATTTTGGTCAGTAGAGTTAGAGTTTTTGTTTGGCAACAGAGTTACATAGTGGCATTAGAGTGTTATTATAAGATTGCACTGTGGATTATTTGTAGAAGTTTTTTTTTCTAATCAGTGAAGAATAAATTTGTTTAAGTTGTCATTGCTGGTTTTCTTTGTTGTGATTTTTAAGTCATAACACCTGTATGTAGATTTGCTTGCAGCCAGTGAGGTGATAACATCCACATCCAATCCATAAACAGGAAACACACTGTTATGACACACATTTAACATAATAACATGCATTAGAGATAAAAAAAGTACTATTAAAACATACCAAAACATGATAAAAATAATGAATAGATAAAAAGTAAAGTAAAAGTGCTCGAGGTTCCAACCAATCCAGACGTATAAAAAGAGGGAAGTTTTGTCTCTTTATTTTGTTTTTAAGAACACCGGGTTGATGCGCTGAAGCTCGTTAGATTGTGCCTTGGGGGGCTGGTGTTACAAGGCTAACACCTCTCGCAAGGACAGAAACCAAGTTTGTACTTAGTGTTGTTTGTGCTCGTTTAACTTGTTATTATTGCAGCCAATCCTTCCTTCAATTGTGGCCTGAAGCAGCTGGAACAGGCCTCCTGTCCGACTTAGATGTTGTCCTATTATTTCAGGTTCTTTATTCTGTCCAGTCCAGAGATCTTTTCTCTAGTTTTTAATCTCTTATTCTATGATTGTGTGGGAAGCCTTTTTCCCTCAGAGGTATAGACATCGTTAGCGTTGTTGCTGTATGTGGGGCTGTTCTTTGTAAAGGAAGCAAATGGGGTCAGCGTTGATGCAATACGAGGTTAGCATTGGTGTAAATGAGCATATGGGCTTCGCGTTGTAGCCATATTCAGTTGTATTCTCTGTTAAGGAAGGGTGCATTGGTGCTGTAGACTGTAAAGGAAGCAGATCAGCTTAGTATCATTGCTATTTGATGTTCTATTCTCTGTCGAGGTAGCGGATGGGGTTAGCGTTGATGCTATGTGGCCTTGGGATTGGTGTAAAGGAAGCAGATTGGCTTAGCTTTGTTGCTATTTTCTGTTCTATTCTCTGCAAAGGAGGAGGATGGAGTTAGCATTTTTACTATGTGGGGTCAACATTGCTGCTTAGTGTCTTTGCTGTACCTGGTTGTATTCTCTGTTAAGGAACTGGATGGGGTTAGCTTTGGTGCGATATGGTGCTGGCATCGGTCTAAAGGAAGCAAATTGGTGTAGTGTCCTTGCTATTTTCTGTTCTATTCGCTGTAAGGGAAGCAGATGCGGTTAGCTTTGGGGTCATATGGGGTTTGCTTGAGTGTTAAAAAAGCAGATTGGCTCAGTGTCTTTGCCATACGTAGCTGTACTCTCTGTAACGGAAGTGGATAAGGTTTGAGGATAACCGTGCAAACTGTCAGAACAAGCCTGCGGTCAGAGACCACAGTCACCCCTCTCTCATTGGCTGTCACTAATTACAGGCCTCACACTGGCAGCCAATAATGTTACAGCGCTGCACCTGACCTTCTCCTGCAGATCAGTGGAGAACCACCAGTGAGCCCTGATTTAACCTCCGAGAGAGGGACTGATGAAGTCTCTGTCACTGTGTGTGTGTGTGTGGCGGCCTGCACAGCCATACTTATGAGAACCAGCTCTTGGGAAAACACAATTGTCATGAGGACATTTGGGGTTTTGAGGACATTTTGGGTGGTCCTCACTGAGAAGTACCGAAGACTATGGCTAATTGGTTAAAGTTAGGGTTACAGTTACATTCAGGATTAGGATTGAAGTTGGTTTACAGTGAGGTATAATTACTCGGGCTACCTGTGAGGTAGCTTGAGTCTAGGTCTACCATTTTGTCTATCTGTCTGTCTGTCTGTTTATCCATCCATCCATCACGTCATGATAACAAGGCAACATGAGGTCGCTGCCCGTTTCCAACAAGGTCAAGGCTAGCCCGAGTTTATGCCCACTTTGCGTCCAGTTTTTTTGCGGTTAGGGTTTGGAAAGGCTGTATAGATTAAATGTAAGTCGACACAATGTCCTCATAAATATAACCATGCAAACGTATCTGTGTGTGCGCTGTAGTATAATGGTCCGTTCTTTCCCCTCATAATTGAGCTGTGGTAGGCTCAGATCCCTACAGGGTCACTACCATTGTTTTCATGAATAAGTAGCTTAACCTATATTGCTTCAGCAAAACACCCCACCGTGTAAAATAAATATGTGATAAATAACAGAACTTTGAATGTGCAGCGTTCAGGTTTAGCTTGGCTGCAGTAGAGCAGTGGTTTGCAGCCCCTCACAGAACCTGAAAAAAACAGGCTGACCGTGCGTTTGACCAAATAAACACGCCTCTCTTACGTGTTCTTCTGTCTCTTATGATTTCCAGGTCGCCGTGAAGATAATAGACAAGACACAGCTGAACCCTACGAGCCTACAGAAGGTAAGGAATGCGTTTCGGTTTCTCTGCAGTGTGCGGTCATTTTGCATGATTTGGTCTGTCGAAGATTCATTGCTGGGAATACTGGACTAATCTTCAGTTTATCTCACGTCCAGGTTAACCCGGCTCTGACTCCCAACTTTTTAAAAATCCATCTTTAACTAGCAGCTGGTGAACTTTTAGCAATGGCTAGAGCATACACAAATGCATTATTTAGTTACGAAAGAAAGACTGCTGTACCACACTAATGTCTTCTTGATCAACACACACACAAGGCCAATATTTTACCTTCTATTTGGTGCATTTAGGGTCTTTTGGAGGACAATCATAAAAGCACACAGATTCTGTAAATTACTGTATTTGTCATATGGTTCAATTATTTTTCCTTGGAATATTAAGGCCCTGTATCTTCTCCATTGTGGCATCTTTGAATCTTCTCTTCCCACCATCTTTGCTTCTATTCCTGTTTATACAGTCAGTGCTTATGGGCCAGTACTGCGACAGTAAATGCAGTAGTTACGGGCTGCATATTAACTCCTGTTTAACACCCCAGAGTGGGCAAACTGCACCTCACCTCAGGCTGTGATGTTGCATTAAGCAGGTGCAGAACTCAGACTCTTTTACTCCAGCTGAAAATCCTCCTGCAGTGCAGCACATTACTGCTAATTTCTGATTGGACTGCGGGGTCAGGTGGTTAAATGGAGCTGTGACCATGTTAGCTGTGCTGTGTTTGAGAGTCGTGCATCATTGGCGAGGGCAGTAACCATGCAGCAGATGTTATACAGGAGCTCAAAGGTAAAATGAGTGCTGCGTAGCAGTGTTCGGCAGGGAGTCGCGCTTGTTCCATTATACTGACGTGAGCCCTGAATATTTACACTGCGCTGTGGTGATATACGATTGATGAAGGTCAGGAGAATCGTTGGGGCCATTCACAGGTAGCGATCCGAAACAAGAAATGGAAACAATCGATGTTGCGTTGCTAAATACGGGCGCTACGCCGCTACGGCTTTTGATTTATGCGGTCTGTCCAGCCCCAGGCCGGAATCTGAGCTCACCTGATCGGCTGTTGATTGGCCGCTTGGCTGGGTTCGTCAGGGTAACCTGCTGACACGGCTGTTCTCGGAGCATGAGCCCCTGGAATTCCGTGCTGACATCAGCGAGCTGAACGCCAAACGCGCGTCAGCGATCACCTCTCTCTTAGAGCTGCGCAGATCTCCTGCTGCAGCCGCGTCAGCTGTAATCACAGGCCAACAGGGGTACGTTTTCCAAAAGCATAGTGGCTAACTGCATTAGCAACTTACAGAGATTGACCATATACAGTCAATGATTCCACCTATGTAAGTTAGCATCTGTGCTTTTGGGAAACGTACCCCAGACCAGGCCAGAATTTCTATACATGACCCTATGCGTGTTGGGACCATATTTATGTAATTTACGGGTGATTCGCACATGTGTGATACCCTCTGCTTGCCATATCATTTTTGTTTTGGTGTGTCAGTATACCATTATTACCTGTGGATGTACAAAACCCAAAACCAGTGAAGTTGGCACGTTATGTAAATCGTAGATAAAAACAGAATACAATGATTTGGAAATCCTTTTCAACTTATATTCAATTGAATACACTGCAAAGACAAGATGTTTAATGTTCAAACTGAGAAACTTCATTTTTTTTTTGCAAATAATCATTAACTTAGAATTAAAAGGCAGCAACACATTGCAAAAAAGTTGGCACAGGGGCCTTTTTACCACTGTGTTACATCACCTTTCCTTTTAACGACACTCAGTAAACGTTTGGGAACTGAGGAGACCAATTTTTGAAGCTTTTCAGGTGGAACTCTTTCCCATTCTTGCTTGATGTACAGCTTAAGTTGTTCAACAGTCCGGGGTCTCCGTTGTCGTATTTTACGCTTCATAATGCGCCACACATTTTCAATGGGAGACAGGTCAGGACTACAAGCAGGCCAGTCTAGTACCCGCACTCTTTTACTACGGAGCCATGCTGTTGTAACACGTGCAGAATGTGGCTTGGCATTGTCTTGCTGAAATAAGCAGGGGCGTCCATGAAAAAGACGTTGCTTGGATGGCAACATATGTTGCTCCAAAACCTGTATGTACCTTTCAGCATTAATGGTGCCTTCACATATGTGTAAGTTGCCCATGCCTTGGGCACTAATACACCCCCATACCATCACAGATGCTGGCTTTTGAACTTTGCGCCTATAACAGTCCGGATGGTTCTTTTCCTCTTTGGTCCGGAGGACACGACGTCCACAGTTTCCAAAAACAATTTGAAATGTGGACTCGTCAGACCACAGAACACTTTTCCACTTTGCATCAGTCCATCTTAGATGAGCTTGGGCCCAGCGAAGCCAGCGGCGTTTCTGGGTGCTGTTGATAAATGGCTTTCGCTTTGCATTGTAGAGTTTTAACTTGCACTTGCAGATGTAGCGACGAACTGTAGTTACTGACAGTGGTTTTCTGAAGTGTTCCTGAGCCATGTGGTGATGTCCTTTACACACTGATGTCGGTTTTTGATGCAGTACCGCCTGAGGGATCGAAGGTCACGGGCATTCAATGTTGGTTTTCGGCCTTGTCGCTCACGTGCAGTGATTTCTCCAGATTCTCTGAACCTTTTGACGATATTACGGACCGTAGATGATGAAATCCCTAAATTTCTTGCAATAGCTCGTTGAGGAATGTTGTTTTTAAACTGTTCGACAATCAGCTCACGCATTTGTTCACTAAGTGGTGACCCTCGCCCCATCCTTGTTTGTGAATGACTGAGCATTTCAGGGAAGCTGCTTTTATACCCAATCATGGCACCCACCTGTTCCCAATTAGCCCGTTCACCCGTGGGATGTTCCAAATAAGTGTTTGATGAGCATTCCTCAACTCTCTCAGTCTTTTTTGCCACTTGTGCCAGCTTTTTTGAAACATGTTGCAGGCATCAAATTCCAAATGAGCTAATATTTGCAAAAAATTACGAAGTTTACCTGTTCGAACATTAAGTAACTTGTCTTTGCAGTGTATTCAATTGAATATAGGTTGAAAAGGATTTGCAAATCATTGTATTCTGTTTTTATTTACGATTTACACAACGTGCCAACTTCACTGGTTTTGGGTTTTGTACGTCTTGCAAAAAAATTAGGTCTGTAATTTAAAAAGTTTACTCCATATGGATTCAGATGCCATTAACTTAAAGGCAGAACCATTAACATCAATGCTGTTCACTGTAGGTTCCAAAAAGCTTTCACCCCAAACCTAAAAAAAACAGCGCATCTGATCCAACAGCTTAAGCAGATCCGCCCAGTCCTATTCCCGGAGATCTACTGTCCCGTTTGTGTTCACACCAACCCTGACGAACCACTGAGATCTTGTTGGTCGCTAACTGGTGGAATCAGGTTGTGCCAAAGTAGGGTTTGACAGTCTTGCCGTACGCGCTGACCTGGGCCTGACGGGTGTCGTATTACTGCAGCCTCTGAGGAAGAGCCGTGACTGAGGAAACTCGCCCAGGGTACAGCACTGCGCTGCGAGCTCACAAATCCCGCGGAGCTTCAGAGCGTGCGGTCGATAACCTCACTGAAGGAGCGTCAGTACTGCCTCCCCAGCGCCTCGCAAACGCAGAGACACTGAATCAGCGCTTTTTATTTAACGGGCCAGACGGTCTGGCTGCCATTTTGTAGATTCAGTTATAGTGAGACGCAGAGAGAGCAGAGAGGGTGTACAGATGGGGGTGGCATCGTGGTGCAGAGGGTTCTGTGGTCAGAGTCACCTGACCTCACCGTGGAGAGGGTACGGACAGAGGAAACTGCAGTAACAAGAGGAGACCCACGCAAACGCGGGGAAGACGTAACAACTGAAAGGCCCTGGGCTGGATTTGAACCTACAACCTTCTTGGTGTGAGGCAACTGTGCTTCCTACAGTAATACAATGCTGCCCACATACGGTACTATATTCAACATACGATACTGCTGCACATATCGGTTTTGTGACATGATGTACTGAACTGTTCCTGTTTTGCTCAGTAGAGCTGTAATGAGTCAGCACCTTTGGCTCTGGTTTATTGGTCTTTGAACTCTCACTCTGGCCTTTTTTTGTAATAAAACGAAATAGGATTGGCTAACCACAGCACCTCTTTCGTTTCTTGTGTTTCGCTTGTCGTTTTTTTTTTTTTAGTGTGTGTGGTCGGAACAGCTGAAAATATCCAAGAGCCCATTAATTATCTGAGCCCAAGTCACAGCACATTAGAGGGAGGGAATTTTTTCTCGTTGAGAATATGAATTCTTCATTGCATAAAAAGCCGTTTCTGATGCCATGTGACCTTAACCCTATGAAGTGGAGTTAATTTTTTCAAAATTCTTCAGTGAGTGAGTGATCTTCAGCCGCACGGTTTCCAGTTCAGTGGCCAGTAGGCTTTGTGACATCAGAATTAAAATGTTTAGATACGGACATTCCAATCATCTGTGATGTCACACTAGAAAGGAATTAAGAGGGTGAGTCATCCTTAAGTTGCCTGTAACTCCTGTCTTATTACAAACCATGAGCGGACCCTCGTTATTCACTGGCTTGCAATTTTTATGGGGAATAAAATATTGCATAAATATTGCTCACACAGACCCCAGCATTGATTTTTTAAAACCCTTGGTTTAGTGACTTATAGGAGGGCCTCAGTGAATAACGTGGGTGTGGTCTCTAATATAATGCCCAACAGTGAGCTTTATATTTTATAATCTGATTTTATCCAGGAGGATGAGGAAATGTTCTGTGGAGATTTAATAACAATGCTCTGTACAGTGCTTGCCATAGAGGTTGAATAATAACATCACGTGTGTGTGACGATTGGCTGGCAGTGAGTGATGTTTGATTTGGGAGGCTTTGTTTGGTTCGTGATATTCATGTGCGCTACGGTGTTTTAGCGAGAGGAAATGCTTTTGTTGCATGTGAAAGTTGTGTCTGTGGGAATATTACTGTTGAACAGGAGATGGTGAAGGTCACCTTTTGAACGAGACTCTGACTTAAGCCGACTGTTTACAATGTTCAAAGGCCTGCTCTATTGTGGCTGTGCAGGCGATGTCTCTTAGCCCGATCTTAGGGAAGAACCTGAAATGAAGGCCATTAAATAGTTCATGCATAGATAGCTTTGTTACTGGAACAAAGAGCAGCTGTGGGTTATTGCCATGGATAAGAGAGGAAACAAGAGTTTCCCCTTCTCATTATTTCACTGGTGCTCGCAGTCGAAACACTCAATTAAACACACTGCGGATCTGGTCTGGTATCAGCTGACCCCATGAAATCATCAAATAAAGGTCAACATTAGCTTTGATGAAGCAGTAATGTGAAAATATTCTAGCAACCCAATATTTTAATCTCTGGGACACTATAACTCTTGATGGAGGAGGTTACTTTCGGATTTTTTTCCCCTTCCGAGTTCAGTTAAGGCAGTGTTATGTAACTTCACTGCTGTTAATGGTCCGCCATCATGTGACCAGGTGCACGGCCAATCAGCCATGACAGGGCATTTCAAATCTATCCTTCGTGACATCACAAGGGTGAGGCATCACTGAGAGTAATGAAGAAACTGATGAACTGGTTGGCTTAAGTTGATCAGTCCTTCCTGCCTCTGGGCAGTCACTTCACCATTATGATGTCACAATGAAACAGTGTGTGAAATGGCCTGTAATGATTGGGCTCCTGGTGGCATGAGGGGTGACCTTTTAACTGCAGTGATTCTGACATCAGCAGTAGAATGCTCACTTACCGACATTGTAATCACGTCTCTGTGACCTCACTCCTGTAAGTGGTTAAAACACATTTGAGGGCCTGGGGTTTGGCCAATGGGGAGAGGTCTGGTTTACCAGTCCACTGGAACATCTTGCATTTCCAGAAAATTGAAGATTCTCCATCTCTGATGGTCGCCTGTAACCGCAGTGATGGATGAAAAGCCATTTCAGCAGTAGGCCAAGACCATAATAGCAATAAAAAAACCATTAATTTTTAAAGAACGCCACTTTACTAAATTATCAGTCAGTTTGTAGAATGGAGGACCTCGCTGCGAAGATGGTCCGGGAGGGCTTAATTATGGTTAAGCAGCTGAAAAATGCCCTGTTTTATTCAACAGATATTTCTTTCTCCAGTTACAGCTGTTCTGATGAAATAATCTGCAAGTTGGATGATTTTCCTACATATTGTGGAATTTATTTTCCTAAACCAAGGTCTCCTGTTTTTGAAGAAGGCCATGTGTAATATACCATGTTTCTGTTCATCTGTATTTGACTTTTTTTCTATCACACTGTTCACCGCTGTCGCTCAAATCACGGTCCTCAAGGGCAGAGAACTTCCAGTTTTCCACCCACCCAATACCTGGAAGTCAGAATTCATGCCAGCTGGCCAATCAGCTGCAGGAGCTGGTCAGTCAGGTTGCTATGAAGCCAGAATTCTGATGAAATGCAAATTTGTTGGCTAACCTGGGCTGATATTCTTACATTGATGGCACAATATGCATGTAACACCCAATAAGTTGAGCTGGTAATCTCTACTTCTCCAAACTCATGCTCATGGTTTGAAAATGCAAATATATGGCAGCATGGAGGTGAGAAGCAGTGCTTGTGTTATTAACCAGGGCCTGATGCTGGGTTATGCTCCACTGCTGGGTTATTTAGTACCAGTTAAGACTAAGTCAGGGATCATCAACTTTGGCCCTCGAATTCAAACCCTGCCCTGGCTTTCTTTTCTTCCAGGCAATTAACTGATTAATTGAATAAGATCGGCAGGACGGTCTTCACACCTGACTCCCAGGTAAAGGGAGGGTGGAAAACCAGCAGTTTTCGCCGCTCGAAGGCCGTGTGTCGATGATCTCTGGTCTCAGCTGAGGCCAGTGCTGTAACAGGTCAAACTGCTGGACACATAACGAGGGGGATTTACTGAGTTTGGTCCGTTTTTCTGGAAGCTGAGAGAGTCGACCACATCCTCTCTTGATTTTCACTCTCGGTCGGCCAAAAACATCCCAGCCGGAGAGAGTTTGGCCTCGGGGTGAGGTCCACTGGCTCTGAGGACAGTTACTCAGTGAGAGCTGTAGCAGTGCTGCGGTTAGACAGGGCTAATGGGACAGCATTCGGTACAGCGCCTATTACAGGGGCTGGACTCAACACCAGAATCACCCATGAGAAATGGCTTTAACTTTTGAGAGTCAAGACTATGATCGCAAAAGCATCAAGTAACAGAGGTCATTCTTGTAAGTAAAGTCTCCAAAAGGGAGAGTCGTTCGGTGTTGGAACCCATGTGGTGAACACATGCGACCACATCGGTTTGCTAAACACAAATGGCAGCACACGAACGGAGTCACAAATTAACATCACATTTCTGTGAACTGTCAGAGAGCAAAAGGCCAGAGTGAACCAGTTAACTCCACTCCTACAGGAAAGAGTAACACTCTATCCCTGACTTCAGTGTGAAATCAAGCATGTGTGTTTTCTCCTCTGTCTAAGAAGGCCTCATAGGAAAATAAAACAGTCTGGTTCCAGTGCAGAGTTTAGGATCCATGTTTGAAGGTCGCTCTTTTTACTGGGAGTTATTTTTTTAAATTTTTTTTCTCATCTAATTTTCCATTTTGGAGTTCAGGTGAGGAGCTGCCTGAGTATTACAGTGTGAAGTGTCAGTGTGACAGCGTTTCAGTGAGGACTGAATTCAGCCGAGATGTGAACTCTGAGTGTCGCTGTAAGCAGGGCTCAGCCAATGAGAAGCGAGCTCACAGCACCTGGTAACAACACCTTTCCCCGTGCGTGTGCCGTTTATGACATCACAGCAGCCATCCCCTCCCCTTCCTTAGCGCTGCGGTTGCCTGTAGCAACAGTGCCGGAGCTGTTGGTGACAGAAGCGCGGGAGAGAGAGCTGCGTTCTGTCCGGGAGAGAGGGGGGGGGGCGGAGTTACTCCTGACTGTAGAGTCAGCTGAGGTGAGGAGCCCCACCCCCCCATCTCCCCTCTCTCTCTCTCTCTCTCTCCCTCTCTCTTTCTCTCTCTCTTCCTCTCTCTCTCTCTCTCTTCCTCTCTCTCTGAACACACTTCCACCCTTCCCAAAACCTCTCTCTCCTCTGGGGTGGGGGGGCGCATGGGCTGCGATGGAAACAGAGAGGGTTACATCATCACACTCTTCCATACAGCTGCTCTGCCTGGGCTGGACACACATTCACTTGCCACACACACACACACACACACATATGCACACACGCATGCAAAACAGACACGCTGCACACAAACCATAAATAACGCGCCACAAGTATGTACTCAAATACACACAGGGATGGACACCTGTGCACTCATGGGGTCATGTGCACACGCACACACATGCATGCACACACACACACACACACACACACACACACACACACACACACACACACCTCTCAGCAGTCGTACGTGGTTACAGGCTCTCCCCCAGAACAGCCCTCCTCAGCGCTCTCTCTCCTCTCTCTCCCTCTCTCTCTCTCTCTCTCTCTCTTGGGGACTGGAGTACCGGAATGTTCTCCCTCTGCAGCAGAGGAATGCCACCATGTCAACAGCTCAGATCATCACAGTCAGCATCTCAGAGGCTTTTCTCAAATCTGTACAAAACACCAGCTGAACATGATTTCCCAGCGGGGAACCGTTTTATTTTTACTCATTTTATTTATTATTTATCCAGGTATTTATTTTTAACAAGCTGTCGTTATTGAGGACAGGCTGCTTTTACCGAGTCGTGACTGAACAGGAGTACGATATGCTCTCGGGCTGAAGAGCTCGATGGTTGAAGTGTTTGTTTTTATGTCTTTATTATTTCAGGTGAATATCGGCAACTAACAGCAGTATGGCACATGACGAGCTGCCGGTCACTGTCAGGATTCAGTCTATCTGCTTGGATGAAGCATTACGCAACGTATAGTTTGTATTTATGGTTGCGTTTTATAGCTTTGCTTCTCCTGGTTATAGTTAGTGCTAAGGCTCAGACGGTGGAGTTGTGTACTAACTCCACTGGCCATCAGGAGTTTTGCATCTTACTAAGCATCTGGTGCCATACAGCTCATAAACAATTAAGAATTCAGCCTGACAAAGTTGCAATGTTAAGAAAATTATGTCTCAGAAGTACTCATTCTTCACAGTGCACTAATTAATCTCCGGGGCCTGATTTTCATTCCTGGGCAGCGAGAGCAGACGGTCTTCATTACTGTTATTGTATCCCCGCCCCGGATAAAATCGGCGATAGTATGGATTTACATTTGATACACTGCCCTGTCCATTGAGGTTTCTAGCGATTTCACCATAGGTCACTGTTATCAACCAATTTTATTTATATTTGGCATAGGCAGAAGATGTCTTGAGGTCTTGACACCAATCAGTTGTGGTTGAAATTGGATTATAATTTACAAAATAATTCATTTTTGTAAATGAATGTCTAAATGGCACAAAGCCAAACACAGTGGCCCCGTATCTCATTTATTGTCACATTTAGGGCTCAGGTTTGTATTCAGGACTGATAGGAAGTCATATATTACACTGCAGTTTGTGACCTTGGATTTGACCTTTGACCTTGGGTTCAAGGTCAAACAGGAAACCACCCTGTATCTCCCTTATTATTACATTTAGAGTTAAGGTTTGTATGAGAGACGGATAGGAAATCATATTTGGTGCATCAGTTGGTGGTCTTGGAACAGGTGAGCAGACCTGACTCCTGCTCATGGTCACAGCCTGAACACAGCTGCTCCCCCCCCCTCACAAACTCGATTTCAGTTCCCGCCTCGTGGTAGCTTGAGAAATAAAGAGATTTCTTTCTTTATTCCGACTGGGAAACACTTGCAGCTCGGGAGCAGAGTCGTGATTCACTCGTGAGTGTTCTGCAGTTTGTGCAGAGCTGAAAGTCAGCAGCGAAAGCCCTCCTGGAGTCAGGCCTTGTAGGAGGCTGAACTGTTTTCCTTTTCTGAATAATGTGCCACTTTACCCATAATGCAGTTCAGTTTACCTTACTGGTTTCTCAGGGAGATCTATCATACAGCAATCTGCATTACATTAGGTTAATATCTGGACTAACTGGGCCAGTTTGCAAGCAATTAATGTCATGAAATAGTAACTGTATATGGAGCAATTTTCATTTTTCAGTGCTTGTACACATTTCATACAAGATTTTTAAGTTGTTGTTGTTAGAAATTACCATCTCAAAATGCAACTATGACAAGATCTATGTGGGTGTCTATAACAGGTGTGCATCAAGATTTAATGTTAATGCGTTTTTGCGTTTCTATGCAAGACAATTGCACTAAAAAATGCCGGTAGGCTGAAAAAATGGACTTCTTAATAATGTCCCAAAAACTCAGAGGTAGGAAGGGAATTATTATCCCCTGCCACACGAAGTGGCCGGGGGATATTGATTTGACCTCTGTCCGTCCGTCCGTCCGTCCGTCCGTCCGGGATAAAGGGGAACAACTTTTCACAAGAAATATTTGCGATAGGATAACCAAATTTGGTGTGTAGCTTAAGACCATAAAGACCTTGATCGAGTTCGAAAATGAGACGCGTGATTATTTTTCCCGGAGTTATTGCCCTTGATTCACTTTTTTTAACTCTGTTCACGGTATATGTAAAGAGGAACAACTTTTCACGGGAAATATTCCAGATAGGATAACCAAATTTGGTGTGTAGCTTAAGACCATAAAGACCTTGATCGAGTTCGAGAATGAGACACGCTTGATTATTTCTCCCGGAGTTATTGCCCTTGATTCACTTTTTTCAACTCTGTTCACGGTATATGTAAAGGGGAACTACTTTTCACGGGAAATATTCCAGATAGGATAACCAAATTTGGTGTGTAGCTTAAGACCATAAAGACCCTGATGGAGTTCGAAAATAAGAAGCACACTATTATTTTTCCCACAGTTATTGCCCTTGTGGCACTTCTGGGAGCCTCTGCTCATAGTATCTTTAAAGAAGACATTTTGGCGGGGGATGTTGTTGACCATGACTACTTGTTGTGTTTGCTGTGGAGGGAACAATGCTAGTGTCAGTGCTGCAGTTCCGCAGTGCACTGTTCTGTCACTTGCCATGCCACAGTGAAGGACTATGGGAAATGGAAGTTCTGCGGGGTCCCCCCTGATGTGAGCCTTTGTGTGTGTTTCACTGATAGCTCCTCCTCTCAGAAGACTTCCAGGAGTGGAAACATGGCCTGACAGATGCGCAGTTCTCTAATTGTGACACACGAACGTGTGAATAGAATGTTCTTAACTGGAGTGAACTAGTGATGATAATGCAACAGTTGTCACTTGCTAGTTCGCTAGCTAGCTTGCTAATGCTTTTCGCCGTTAATAAATTCAAATTGTACAATAAGTTACACAAGTTACTTTTACTTTAATGGCGAAAAGCATTAACATGCTAGCAAGCAAATTATTTGTCCTATTGACTTGAATTGACCGCCAAATAAAAGCTAACGCTGCCGATGGTTAATGGTTTCCCGCAGGATCGTTACAATAGCGTAGATATTGGTTGAAGTTTGCCAATGAATGGAATCTGACCAGTCACGAAGCAAGAAAGCTGTATTACACGTGTGTATTATTAAGCATGTATGACATGGCTGTATTACACCAGTTTTTAATGATTTATGGGATGAAAAGGGATGTAACCCTGGGGGGTTGGGCGTCTCTGTTCCCAGTCTCTTAACCTCATCAATTCTCAACCCATTAAGGTGTGACATCAGAACTAGAGATGAATATGATATTGAGAAATATGATCCATGATTGGAATGGAGTCCTGGAAGAGCAACTTGGAATTATGACTTTTGAAATATATTTCATCAATCCTTGCCTTCAACTCAAGGGTTTACACTGGTTGATTGTACGGACACATCCATCTAATGGCTGCTATTTTACCTTGTATACTGTAAGTACAGTTAAGCTTCTTAAATCTCTTTATTTTGTGACAAGTCTACAGTGGCAAACTGCAGGAAGTAAAATTAGCCTGGTGTTCGCATTTGTAGTCTCCTCTGTAATCAATACGTCTCAGCAGATTCCCACAGTGTCATTATTCCCCACCGCTCAGTACAGGATGCCTGTTGTTTTTCACTATAACAGTCTTGCTTGAATATGGATTATTAACTTGATGATCCTTCTGCTCAAAACATGGACAAAATATTTGATCAGTTTGCCTGTACTTAATGGGGCATCTCAGATTCCACAATGGGCTTTTTTGCTTGACTGTAAACATTGCCTGAGCCAACGCTCTCCTGCCAATGCCAAAACGAAAACCGTAGCACAGTGCGGGCAAGTTAAAATAGTCTGTCAACTCAGTGTACCTACAGAACATATTATTATATATACCCTGAAATATATATACTATATATACCCTGAAATAAATATTTTTAAAATATAGAATTAATTATCTTGTATTATATATACCCTGAAATACATATACTATATATACCCTGAAATAAATTTTAAAAAATATAAAGTTAATTATCTTGGGCTCTTGAAAACCTATCATGTGGTGACTTGTTTAAAAGAGTTTTTTAAAAAACACGTTGCCGCAGGATAGGTTTTCAAGAGCATCAGATTTTGATGTCTTACATCACTGAGCAACTACAGCTGCAGTTAGCGCTCTAAGGGTTAAAACACCAAAATTATAAGAATGTTGTTTGCTGCTGCCAGTCTGTGAGGACGTGTAGGGTAATTGCCTTTTTACTGAGGTGTCGGTCAGGAGAGAAAACTTGTAGAAAGTTCTAGAGAATGACTGCGGCTGTACAGCTTTTGCCCAGACAGACGCAGGTGATTCTCAGAGTTGGTAACGGTGCAGTGTAATTCGATGCTGAGGATAATGGGGGGGGGGTAATGCAGGGATCGGTTCTACAACCTTTTCCTGAGCACCGGATCTTCAGTCTTTGCCGTCCTTTGGTAAGACCTGCTCTTTATAAGGACACATGAGTCTCAGTATTACCGACGAACGTGCGTACTGCAATCTACCAGTAACAGACACTTCACAAATATGTGTCATAGTCCACAAATAATTCTCTTAGTATGTGCTTGTAAATTTCCATTTAAATGAATACGTACTGATTTGCATGAATACAGTGTATATCTATGGTTGGTAAAACATGTAATACACTCAAGTATTAAATTGCAATGCACATTTTTCAATAATATGGTGAACTAGTGCAATAATTATTCATCAGATGCTCAGACTATGATGTTCTGCTCCTAGTTGCCCGAAGGCACTGAAATCTCTTCTAGTTTGAGAAGAATTGCACCTTGGAATTCTCAAACATTAAACTAGGATTCTGTAAAATAATGTTGTTTGAGGTTAGATTACACATTAAGATTGAAGGGTTATATTTTATTGTAATAGTAGTGTGTTTTATTATTATTATAGCAGAGGAGAATGCATCAATAAATCAATTTCCATTTGGCAGTCAAAGAAATAAATGTAAATTAAATAGTAATGAACTGAAATTGACCATAATGCGCTATTAGGTTTTCATCCATTAACTAATTTCAATTTCTCGCTTAATTGACAGAAGAGATCTCTGCTCTACAGTCCCCAGACTAAAAATCATTACGAAAAGTAATTGCTTCTTATGGTCAAGGTCACTTAGCCCTGCTAGTTAAGTGTTTTATGGAATAACCCAGCATTAGAAGGAGAGAGAGGAAGGGGTGGTGTTTGCAAGAGGGAACCCCTGATACATTACAGTGGATATGAGAAGTCTGCACTTCCTTACTGAAAATGCAGGTTTTCAAATATGAAGCCCAGAGGTAACAACAGTATAAAAGTTTGGTCTTTTCCATCTTTAATGTGATAGTCCAGCTAACTAAAATAAAACAAGAAAGAAATACAGAACTGTTTGGGAATGTTGACAAAAAAGCCTACAGCACTGTGTTGTCACAAGTCTGCACCCCCCCGCTTTCCAATAAACGCTCGTGTGTTTTTTATTTCAAACGTATTTTAACATGAACTTTTTTTTTTTACCTTAGACAAGGAGGTTATGGTTTGCCATTGGTTTGTAGGTTACTACATTCGTTTGTTAGCATCATTATGGAAAAAGTTACGGAATGATTTTAATGAAATTTATACCAGAGGTGTGTCTTGGCCCAGCTTGGAAGTAATGTCACTCTGGGAGTGATGCTTATGAAATTCTGTGTCTAGGAATTTGTTATTTACTTTTGTGGTTGTGCATAATAACGCTACTCGTATGTGTCCCGGACACGTTGTGGACTGTTGGGCCATGGCGGAGGTTTGCGTTCTCTGAGTGCTTTAGTTTCCTCTTGATTTTTGTTGTTAGTTCTGACTCGATATCTAAAAATCCCTGCAGTTCCAATAAAGGCTAGCAGACTTTCATGTAGCCGCTGTATCGGCATCAATCCGTGCTCTTCTTCTCCTTCCATAGAGTCATCCTGCGGTAGTCCAGTCCTTCTTCTGTTACAGGTCGCTGAGGGCAGACTCCAGTTTCCCGAAAGCGTTGGGCTGCCGGTGCTCGATTCTCATGGGAGAGTCGCTGTCGATCCCTGCAGCAGCAGCTTCACGCATTTGAGTCACGCCACTCAGACCTGCGCTTGCGGTGCATGATGCCTCGCCCAAAACCGACCTCGGTGTACGTCGCTCAGCACCGTACGGAGGCGATAGCTCCTGAGAACTTAACGGGCTGGTGTCCGTCTCTTTTCAGGAAAAACTCTCAGATCTCTCAGACAGGGCTGTGATTGGTTGATTGCAGCGGTGGTCCTGGATCACAGGTCCTACTTGGCACAATCACGTCGCGCTCAAGGCAACGGTCCTCCATCAATCAAACGCACAGAAGCACTTCGGCGTCAGTGGCCCGAGCGCCGGGGCCGTCAGTGTGTGGAATGTGGAGTAGGATATCTGCCGACGGTACAGAATCTGCCAGAACATGCTTTCGCAGTTGTTCATCTGGCTCAGGGGATGAGGTCACGAATTCCTCCCGTCCCAACGCACTCGTGAAAAAAAGGGTGAAGCCGCACATAAACGTACTGCAACACGCCACAGCCCTGCTCTGGTTTGACCTTTGACCTTTGCCCTTTGCCCTGGGTTACGCTCCGGGAGTGCGCCAGAGGTCGTCGTCTGTCGGAGGCAGATATCAGGTTTATCGACTGCTGTAAATCAGCTGATGTCACGGGGAGACGGTGAAACTGGATTGTGTTTAAAAGCTGAAGCTATAATAGGCTCCGTTCAGGTGATTTATACGTACTTGACTCCTTCTTATGGAGAGTAGTTGTAGGGTAATATGATGTATTGTCCATTTAAGTGGATATTTGATGAAGTGGCTTGGGTTAACATCGCAAAAGGTCCCTTGACCATGTCTGATTTAGGATTTGAACCTGCAAACCTCTACTGTAGCTTCATGTCTAGCTTCTAAACACAATCTCTGTGATACCAAACATGGGGACATTTCACGATTTTGGAATCACCTGTGCCAGGTAAAACATGGCACTAATTCTTCTTACTGCTGTCTGTGCTCCAGATTAGTGGGGGGTCCGGGTTTCCCTCAGCGCCGTTATCTGGCGAACGCTTGATGAAACAAAGCCCTGCATGCTCCACTTTCACGGAAGTCAAGATTCAGGCTGATAAGTAGATCGTCCGAAATGGCAGAGCAACCAAATGCTAAAGCTGTACACTAAACCAGGAGCCTTCCTTAGGTACGGAAACGTTTGCACGAAGGTTCTGGGGAAAAAAAGGTCACTGAACTTTAGCTCGACCGGAAGATAAAGTTAGAGCATCTGTCAGGAATGCGGCTACTGTGCGTTTCGCCTTCTGGGAATATTAATGCCTGAGCGAGGACCAGAGAGACCTGTCATAAAAACCAAAAACAACCTCAGTCTTAAACTGAGTCTGATCTTAATTCTAACACTTTTTTTTTTGCTTAATAAGATGAAACATTGCTCTCATTTTTAGGACTTGCCAGTGGGATGAGAAAATTTCACTTGTCAACCAACAGTGACTGAAAACAAGCTCATGTTTTCTACTTGACGTTTAAAAAAAAAAGATTTGAATTCTTATCGCGGAACTAAAAATGCTTGTTAAAACACTTCTTTGCCTCATCTTCTTATGGCAGATGTTCACTGCGGGGATTCGCTCATGCAGAGTGTTCATTTGTCATATCATTAAATAACCTTGAGACAGAATATATCATTATTTGTGTACAATATTCCTCCGCTGAGAACAGAAGGGCTCTTTCCCAGTGGGATAAAATACTTTGTTTTCCTGTCCTTCGGTGCACATTACTTTTAGCACTGGGACATTTTAATGATGCTTGCCTTGCATCTGTCTAAAAAAGTCTCCTTGCGGACTGAAATTCTTTGGATGTCGACGGTTCCTCCGCTTATAATCTGGCTTATTCTGCGAGCAGCTGTTTTAACAGCTGTGTGCGTCGAGCGCTCATGAGGAGCCACACCGAGTCTGTTTGTCAGAACTATTCTGTTTTCATTACAGTCAAACCAGCAAACAATAACGGCCATTTCGGGAATTCTGTAAACTGATGCACAGTGTATTTACATCATGAAGCTGTATAAAATAGACAAAATTCCTTCATGGATTACCTGATCTGGGTGTAAACACAGTGGGCTCTAGAATAATTGGCACCTGTGATTGGAAATGCTCTAAAAACACAGTACTGTGCAAAAATCTTAGGCACATTTAAAGCAATTTTGTAGCGCAAATATTCTTGCAAAAATAATGACATAAAAAATTTTTAATAACTGAGAAATGTATTATACCATTGTATAAACCATGTATGTATGTACCAGTATGTAAACCATTACAAACTAAATCAAACCAATACTTGGTGCGACTACCCTTTGCCTAAAAATTAGGGACACTGTCCAGTTGTGCTATAGTTATATAAGATGATTGACTTCTTGCTTGCTCCAACAGAGAGGAAAACTTGCCACCGTTCTTCAGCAGACTGACTGTCTCACTTGCATCTGTCCCTTTAACTAACTGCAGACGGCCATGATGATGTTGACATCAGGGTTCTATCAAGAGTATATTATCTATATCAGCTGTTTTTAATGAAATACAAACATTTATTACCTCCGCCAAATGAATTTGGCAGGAGGTTATGTGATCGGTGCCGTTTGTCTGGTAGTTTGTCTGTTTGTTTGTGAACAAGATAACTCAAAAACTAATGAACGGATATCTCTTAAATTTTGTTGGTGGGTCGCTATTACATCAGGGATGGACCCCATTGATTTTCACCGCAATCAGTCAAACAACATGGCCGCCACGGCAGCCATCTTGAAATCCTATGACACGCGATAACTGAACTTTGCTCCCACTCAGCAAGACTTGGACTGTCCTGCCTTGGCGGAGGTTTGCACTCTAGGAGTGCCTCTAGTTAATAAAACTATTTTTAAAATTAACATTTGCAATTTTAAATATACTTTTTACCTTCAGCAACACCAATGTGGAAAACAAAAGGTAAACATCTAATGCCAGAAATTTAAAAAAATGCAGGGAGCCTAAGGCTTTAGCACAGTACTGTACTCTAAAAAATGAACAAGAACGTTGACAAACTCGAAATGCATCACACTGATTGTATTTTAGTGCCATTCCAGTCAGGGGTGCCAATAATTCCAGATCCCAGTGTACCTGAAAATAAAGTATGAGCCTGTAGTCGCATGAGCCATTGCTTTAAAATCCAGTGAGCTGCAGTGTTCAGCCCAGGAGCTGAAATTGTGTCACTGTCAGAATTATAACCAGCTGCATCGTGCATCTATGATACGATAAGCAGGAATGCTTTTAACCTTCCAACATTATCTCAGCACGGAGTGAAGCATATGCCTTAAATTATTGAGAGAATCTCCTTAAGCTGACTGTCATTACTTCGGCCGGCGAGCAGAGCCAGTTCTGTACGGAGTCCGTTTGGCAAATCCCTCTGTGTCAGCTGCCAGGGCTCAGATTTCGGCCAAAGAGAGAAACTCACCATAATCCATTCTCATTTATCATCTCGGAAACACAGTTCGTTACTTTACTGTTTCTGCAAGGAACACTTACTTTACAGCGATATAAAACAATAAAACATGATACAGCAATGATGCCTTCATATACAGTCTTATCACTCATGTGAAAACATGTTCGTACCACAGCCAAATACTTCATACCTCATCCACAGCACTCATCACCTCTGCATTAGACTTTAGTAAAGGTTAAACATCGGATGAAGGGGTTTGCTCGATAAGTGTGGAAGCATACCAACACCGAGGCTCGTTAAATGTAACGAAACGCCATTAGAGAATCACCGTGTGGCGGAAAAAATACATCCAACCATCGATTATCAAACCGGCTTATACCTGCTCAGGGTAACTGGGGGAGCTTGAGTGCATCCCAGCATGCTCTGGGTGAGGAACAGGAGAACACCCTGGACAGACAGCCAATCAAACGCCCGACCCACTGCGCACATTCATGCAGGGGGGAAATTTGAGCTGTCCAATTAACCTGAACTACAGCGGGAAAAAACCAGGGATTCTGACAGAAACCTGCACATACATCGGAAAAACATGGGAACCTAGAACTTTCTTGCTATGAGGCAACTGTTCTGCCCGCTGCAGAAATACATGGGTCTCATTAGAATACATTTTTAAAAAATGTATTTATGTATTAATGTTCAGCACCTAAGCGTGCTACCGACCACTGGAATGGCCTTTGGGATTCTCAATACGCATCCTGCCAAAAATCGAAACTCCCATCTCTCCTGTTCCGTGAGATGATGCTAACGAGTTCGTAAGTTGAATCTGGCTTCGCTATTCGTTCAGGCACTGCCCATAATTATTCTGATAAGGAAAGCAAGGTGTGAGTGAGTACGTTAAAATCCACACACACACACGTACACACACTTAACTGCTGACTGTTGCTTTGCCCAAGTTCATCTATTTTATTCAGAGCAGCGTCACCATGGGATGCTGGTGATCAGCCCAACTCTGATTCAGACTCATTAGCATGGAAAGTGTGTGAGATGTGATCGCCAGGAAGAGCGATAGTCAGATGTGCCGTGTCATTCCAGCAGTTGAGAAAGCAGAGATCTGAACGAGGCGTCATTTAGCCCAGGGAATCGAACTGTTCTGTGAGTGAGAAAAAATGAGAGAGAGAGAGAATGTGAGAGACTGAGGGAGGGATGAGAGAGAGAGAGAGAGAGAGGGAGGGAAAGAAACATGGCGTGGAAAGAGACGCAAGGGACTGAGAGAGGATGAGTACAGAAGAGATGAATAGGGGAGAGAGAAGGCATGTGATTGGACGAGAGGGCATCAGAGAGAGACTGAACTGAAGCAGATTGAGCCTGTACTGTCAGAAGGGGGCGGGGCTTGTGGGTGTGGGAGGAGAGTTCGGGAGGGGGTGTGGTGGGGGGCTGGGGGGAGGGTGCTGCCCGGCCACCTGAGAATCCGCTACAGGAAGTGCAGCCCGTCCCCATCAGCCAGGAATTCTGCTGATGCTGTTTATAGAATACGCCTCGCTATTAATAGCCTCCCGGATCTCCTGAACCTCTGCGCTGCTGAGCCAAACCCCGCCCCCCCACTCTCTCCTCCCGAAAGCAGCCCCGCCGCGCACCTCTGGATCACCCGCCGAGTCACCGCTGCGACTCGGGGAGAGACGAACAGGATTTTTAAAAATCCCATCATGCAATATGTTTACACTTCCTGCAACAAATTACTGAAGCCATGGAACACAGAGTCTGTTGGACTAGCACTGGTGTGAACTAGCGTACTTGTGTTTTCGTGTTTGTGTACATGAGCAGGGCAAAAGGAGTTTTTTTTTTTAACCAGAAGTTCATTTTTATTTTCATGGCAATTTTGCTTGAGGAAAATAAAGCACCGAGCATCATATAGGCTGAACAAATTCAGAATATTTTCATTTTATGTTGGCTGCTTGGTGATCTGCAGTTATCACTCACATCAGTGCTGGACCTGCTAACCTGCAGTTACCTTCTGAAGGATCCTGTTGTAATACAGGGCATGAAACCATATCTTTACTGGTCCTCTCAGCTGCAGTGACTCTCATCTCCCCAGTGAGCACTTGCATTTTCACAGGCAGGCATTTTAGCAGATGCTAACATGCTCTTTAGCCTGATTGGTATGCAGAGAATACTTTTTTACATACCAACGACTTACCGCTGATGCAAACTCGCTAACGCCTCTGGGGTTAAGTACTCAGTCGAAGGGTAAAGTGACAAGGACCGAACGGCCACAATCGATCCTCGTTTTCTATTTTCGTTTCCTATTCTTGTCTGGAGATGTTGCTCGTTAGTAACATGTTCGGTCATCTACAGTATAAATCATTCTCACTCATTCATGTTAGTGGTAAATTTGACAAATAAAGAATTCTGTTATTTCTTTCCTCCAAAAGATGTAAAGTCACTGTTTCTTCTTTGTCTAATTTTTTTTGTCTGGTGTTTGTATATGTGCTCACTAACCCTTAGAACGCTGAAATACTTTTAAAAAAAATATTAATTATCTTGTGCTGTTGAAAACCTATCATGTGTCGACATGGTTGGTTTTCAGCAGCTTTGATTTTGATATCTGACATCATTGAGCAACAATAGCTGCATTTACTGCTCTAAGGGTTAATAAAGATAGCGTACCATTTGGATAATAGAGAAATATTCTGCGGATACATCAGGGCAGGTGACATCAATGTACCTTATGCCCTTACCGGAGGACTCTGACTCTGTGGCCTTTGAACTAAATTATACAACATGGCGGCACCCACATTTGGTCAGCAGCCTATAGGATCAATGCAGGAATCAGACTTGCATCTCTGGTTGCAGCGAATCACTTATGAGCATCGTCTGTAATGTATTGTAAGCCTGTATGTTGGAGTCATGTTGCCAAGGTGACCTTGGGTTGGTCCATGAGCTCAGGACAGATTATCTAGCTGGGTAGAATTTACCCTGATGATGTCACTGATGTTAAATCCAGACTACTTCTGTTGCTTTGTTGTGAATAGCTATTTAAAGTGGAATTACCATTTCAATATGTTTTATTTGTTTCTTTTTTTGTTTCTGTGGTATGAATGTGAATTGTCACAATATGAAACAATCATACTTAAGACATCCTAAAATATTTTTTTTCATTTGAGGTGAGCCATTATTTAAACGGAAGCGATAGATAAGATTCCTCTTCTGAATTTGCTTCCCTGACACAGTGGAAAGAGCTGGAACCTATTCTGATTCTCTTTCCAGGCATTTAAATTTTCTTGTGCAGGTCCTCGATCTTTGACGGCTCCCACAATCACGAGCTTCGTAAAAATGGCCGACAGGGGCACTTTGATGCATGGCTACAAGATAAGCTAACCTGAGATTATGCGACTTTATTGTAGTCAGTCTGAATTATTGCAATGACAGTACACAGGGACTGTTTAATTATTCAGATAAAACCAATTATCATTCATCACTTTGCTATTCAAATCAGTGGGAAACACGTTAATGCGAGTTAATGACAAACTCGAGTGCATGCAGTGCCACTGTGAGGTCAGGCTGCTTATTGCCAGCATCAATCAATGTTGGTGTAAAGAGGCACCAATGAGAGCAATCACAAGGCTTAACGAAAAATTATGGTTTTTTTCCACCTCACAGAAAATATTTGTTAGCTATTAGTTTGAACTTTTTGCTCCCATTACCTAATAATAAAATAAGCTAAATTGTCTGACTGCTCTGAAAATCTTTTTGTCTTATTTAGCAAAAAAAAAAAAAAAGTAAAAGATTAGATTGTGCATCTGTAAGGCCTAAATACTTTGTACTATGTTGCAGTGTGTTTCTTCCATCCATAAAACCTGTGGACCCATGTATGGGTCCATCAAATGCAGCTGCTGTATTCAAACCGCAGAACTTCAGGCCTATCTAAATTCTAGCGGAGATCCCAAGGTTTTGTCAGTGATCTCAAATATGTCCTGCTGAATTACAGGGAAATGTGTAAAAGATCTAGATGTTTTCCATTTGATAGAATGCTTTGGCAAAAAAAATATGGCATCGTGGGTTTGAATATTTCTCGCAATATAAGTGGGATGTAGCCTCAGTCAAGCATTGGAATTAGCAGATACTGAATGTGTGTGTAACTTTGTCCTGCAGTATGAAAACTGCTTCTTCTGACTTCGAGCCCACTTAAGGGAAAACTTAAGTGAAAAGCTAGCACTTAACGGGTTAAATTAGCAAATCCAGACGACTGGAACACAATACAGGAGAGGAATTTTACCTACAGGGCCCAGATTTTTCCCCTCGCTAGGACCCTGCGCGCCTAGTTTTACATGGTTTCTCCCCCACGATGGCGGTGATTGTTACCGCCATTGCTGCATGTACAGCGGCCCAGAGTCCCCGGAGGGTATGCAGCCGGTCTCAAATAAATTGCAGTTTCATCATAATCGTATCAGAGTGGCCAGGATTGCATTTATAGTATGTTGAGCCCTTTTGTCTCAAATTGATCTCTTATATCTAATGGACTGAAGCCTTTCATGAGGAAGCATCTATTTTTTCAGGCTCTCCGTTATCAGCATGATTACACGTGCTTGGACGGCCATAAATCATTCCTCTGTGAGCGGGATGTTTGCTGCCATTACGCGGCCCCAGCCCAGGACAGGGCGGAGGGGGGATCGGCATGGCAGCCCGTGCTCATCGCTAAGATGTCCGCCGCAGTAGCTGCCTGTGTTCAGCTTCACACACTCTCCTGGAAAGAGAAGGATGTTTGCTGTATTACTGGCTCTAATTGCCCTGCTAGATGAAGCCATTCTGTGGAAAGGCAGTGCCGACACAGTTGTGAATGTCCAGAGTAAAACGTAAAACAGATTCGCACTCCCTACCCTCTGTGTTCCTTCTTAACCCTTTGAAGCCTGTATTGTATAAAGGGGTTGTGACCCCTACCCATGATAAAACACAGCTTACTGTGATGGGGACAGCAACAGATTGGAAACAAGGTCACATGACAACCAAAAGTCATGTGATCAAGGTCTAATATTTGGAGGCTGGTGTTCCGGCATTTCGGGTTATTGCACGCTCTCTGTGCGGCCATCATCTGTTTCAGGGCTGCTGTTTTTCGCCTCACACTTGGGCTTTGCCGTTTCTTAGCGAGGAATTTTCACATTATTTCCTCTGATTTGCCCCTCTTAAGCGTGCAAAAACATTTTTTTGATGCCAAGCTTTACTAATTATTGATCATTCAAAAATGAAACCTCGCCACTGCAACCTACCTGGCAGGGGTACAGCTGGGCTGTTTAGGGGGAATGTTCTGAAGCCCCCCTGAATATTGTATATTTTCAGTTTAAATCATCAATAGCTGGGGGAAAACAGGCCAGACCAGACCCAGATTAACCCTTAAAGTGCTAATCACTGCTATAGTCACGCAAGGCGCAAAATATATGAAGCAAAATGTCAGATTTCAGCCTTCAAACGGTCAATAATTTTGCCAATTTTTAGTTGGCACTGACCTTCAGAAGGGTTCACCGGTACCTGTGAGTCCTCCTGAAGGTCATTTGTCTACTACATTCTGAATGATTAACTTTTGGAGGGATAGGGTGAGTAAAAATTACGCACTTAAAGGCTTTAAGGCACAAGTAAAGACTTTATCCCCCTTTATTCAGTAATCTTCAGTGAACTCCCTGCCTCCTAGACTTAAGTTTTGCGTCACCTTTGTCTACTGGTGGCAAAGTCATAAATAGCTTAGTTTGTCTTATTACTCGTTTCATTCTCTGTTTGATTTGAATTGAAGGAGTTGGTAGTTGAAGTGTCTCTTTAAATCTCAGTACTCTCGAACTCTTTAATCTATAGACACTGCTCACGGCTTTATGGTGTTCCCATTTGCACAAGAAAATCCATGTGTGCTAACGGGAGAGATGGTTTAAGGGCACATCTGTTAATTAGGATGCATTAGTGAGCTCCTAAAATACTTGTTTTCCACCACTTTTTCAATTCGGGTTGCCTGGAGATTAATGGAAATCAAAGCGAGAGAGCAGCACCAAATTCGGTTGTTGCTGGTAATGCGGTTTCAGCACGTAACTGGGTCGTGTTTTATTATTCTGATAAACCTTAGGTTTCTCATCCTTTTAACTGGAAAAATCTTTTATTTCTATTTTAGACTCCTTCTGTAGAATAAAATCACTGTGAGGCACCTATATGATTCACATAATGTGAACTTAAACACCCCCCCGTTAAAACAGTCCATCTGTACGTAAAATTCATTTTAATCATTTTCAAATCTAATGAGCTCAAATATGGGGCCAAAAATCAAAAGTTGTGTCACAGTGGAAGTACTCGAAGACGGCACAGTCCTCTTAGTCTCTCCAGAACGAATCGATTGTCCGCATCCTTTCATGAAGGTTTCAGGTTATGTCCCTGTGCGCACGCAAGTCACCCGCTCACAGAAACTACGAATGAAAATAGCCTGAAGTCCCACCTGTGTATCGAGTGTTTGGTAATGCCTGCGTATGCAGTCTCTGATAAATAAATCCCGCACAGTCCTGAGAGGTGGACGGCAGCGGGCGAGGCGAGACGGCAGGCCGCGGATAGAGAGCCGGACTGATGGTTTTACAGGATCAGATGTCACCCCTGAGGACCCCAGAGGATTCCTCTGCTCAGGCAACCCGACCTCTACCGCATTAAAGCCGTCATCAGGCAGCGCCCGTCTCCGTTTAATCTGTTTAGAAAGCAGTGGACATCAGAGGCCCATCAGGCCCTCAGTGAGTAATACCAAACTCTGGAAAAGCTCTCAGTTGGACACACAGCCATTCATGTCACTTGCCTGTTAAAGTCTATGTGCATGTCACGGTCAATTAATTACTGTCCTTTTGGGACGGCTGGTTCATTCTCAGTCAGTTCGGCTTTTGTTGACATCAAATGAGTTTTTCACGATAAAATACTTCGTTGTCAGTAAAATAACTCGGCCAGATTAACTGAAAAGCAGGCAAACAACATATTACTCATTTACAGCATTTCCATTTCATTTTAAAGCATTTTTAAATGCAGGCTAACTGCTGCGGCCACATAAATTGATTCTGAAGTGTTTAGAAATAATCCCTAGAGCAAAAGCTAATTCTTCTCTGCGTCACTGTCAAAACAGGGCATTCAGATAAAAATTATCGGTGGAATGACCTCAGATTTTAAATGTCCGGGTTTAAAAATGAAAATCAGTCAAAAACTAGAGACAGCCTTGCGGAAGTGCTGTAAATGAGTAATAAGTTGTTTGCCAGCCGTTCAGTTAATCTGGCTGAGTTAATTTGCTCACAGCCAAGTATTTTACCAAATGATCAAAAAGTGTTTTGTCGCTCAGAGGTCGTGTTCCATCTTTATTCCTTAGGGGTTAAGACTGTACTCTACAGCCTGAGTGCCTTTATAATGCATCAAATAACGTCAGAATCTGGCAGAAGATTTACAGATGGGCTTTACACACCAAAGAGAAGGACATTAGTCACAGTATATAAATATGCGATATATTCTAGCAGTGTCTCCAGGCTTCCTGAATAATGCAGGCTGGCGTATGAAATGTGGATGAAAGGCCCTTTGAGTGAGCTGAAGAGCTCGCCTGACCAGACCAGAGCTACACACACACAGAAGTGCGCTACAGTCTTACAGGGCTATTATACAGGGAAAGTACAGTTTCTGCCTCGAGTCAAACAGGCATCCTCAAAAGGAAGTACTGCCTAAAATATGAGTAATGAGAAGACAAAAACAATCCCTGTTTGCACTCAGAGTGTCAGTCTAATTTTGCGCCAAACTAATCTACTAAGGTGTTATTTTAACCCAAAAATGATGGTGTGAATAAACTAAAGGTGCAAACAGCTAGCGCTTGTTTCCTGCAAGCCATTCAGGTTTTGCCTTCCTCAATCACGCAGTTCCGTTACGTAACCTGGCAACAAAATTCCGTCACCTGGTTTGAACTCGCCTCAGAGGAACCTCTGGGTTCAAGCGGTGACTGATTGGCTGATTTAGAGTGACAGACAGCAGAAGTGCACAATTAAATCTGTCAGTTCAGCCCAGTCCTGCGAGCCTCTACACCAATCACGCGTGATTAATGCCCGCAGGGTCAGCTGTCTGGGTCCTGCCCTGAAATCAGGTTCACTGGAGCATCCTGTGCTCTGCTCAGATCAGCTCAAAGATCCACACAGAGGAGATGGTCAAAGAAGGGCCTCGGTAACTCAAGCTGTAGGGTTCAGCTAAGCAATATGACTGTAAGAAATTATCACCATAATTTTACTCCAAAATCGTAAGGCCATACTAAAAAAAAAATTAGTTGGTTAGCATCCCCGGCCGCCCCAGAAAAACGCTCCCCACTAAAATTTTTTGAAAATCTTTTATTTTTAAAAAGCCTGTTAAAATCGCACCAAAATGAAAGTGAGGAACATGCTCAGAATCCTACAGGGGATGATCTGTCCGGCTTTAAATTATTGTGCCACTCTTGAGTTTGGCAGATTTGATTCTTCATTTTTATAAGTGTACTTCTGATTTGGACTTGTTGCCCGATCTAATTCTCAAAACTCTTATTATAATAAAATCAAAAGTAAAAAAAAAACGCTCCCGCCCACCACTGAAAATTGAAATACAAGGGATGCGAACCAAGTAATTTTTTATACCGCCTATTTACAGTAACAAAACAGAAGAGCCAGCAGCGAGGTGAGAACAGGGCTTTCAGCCCAATAAATCTCACCCTCTTTCTCCCACTAAATTATAACCAGCACTAGAGATTCTTTAGAGGAAGAGAGTATCGAGCACTGTCTCAAGTGTAGAATTAAAACTCTGTCTGCCTGTAATACATGACCTGGCAAACTATCCAAAGCTATGGCTTCTCTCTGTGCGAAAAATCACTTCCAAATACTTCCAAATATCAGTGCGAAAGTTTCCTTTTGCCAATTTCCATTTACAGGCCCTTAGTCTGTGAACAAAACTCAACCAAACAACAAGCCCATATTCAATATATTGCTAAAATGGCAGCCGGAAAGGAATTTGCTGTTTTGATTTTTCAAAAGCTGTATTCATTATGAATAGACAAACAGATGTACTCAAAATCAACAATTATTGATTTTAGCAGTTGCGTAAACAGTCGAACCTATTACTTAAATCTTGTCTCCACGCTGTAATGTTTTTCCAGAATCCAGAGCGGTTTGCTGTATGACTGCATGATAAGTTGAAGACACTGTCAGTTTATGAAAGTCATCTCCCATCTTCACCATTTCAAGCCATTTCAGAATCTGTCCAAAGGGGAGGGACGACCCAGAATAATGAAGGAACTGATTGGCTGAAGATGATCAGTCCCTCTTGCCTGTGGGCGGTCACATCA
This sequence comes from Gymnothorax javanicus, assembly GCA_029692085.1. Classification (NCBI taxonomy): domain Eukaryota; kingdom Metazoa; phylum Chordata; class Actinopteri; order Anguilliformes; family Muraenidae; genus Gymnothorax; species Gymnothorax javanicus. The sequence goes on along the minus strand of CM056208.1, from coordinate 50,873,612 downwards.
CCATATGATGTCAAGAAGAAATGGATTGTGAAATACCTTGTAATGACTAATAGGGTTAGCACCTGGTGACATGGTAGGGGACCTTTAATCCAAATATTGTCTTGTATAGAATAAGGACAGTGCCCAGAATATTGGGGTCTGGGTGAATGTCATGAGATGGACGTCCATAACTCATAGAGAGGGAGAGCACATGCAGCAATGCAGAGTTTCGGTGTCAGTCACACCCTGCAGTTCCCTCTCAAGAGCAGAACGGGCATTCAAATCCTGTGAAAATCAGCTGAATTCAGCTCAGCCCTGTAGGCCGAGGGGCTGAACCTATTTCTCTAACCCCACTGAGCCCGAACTCACTGCAGATCTTCTGAAGTTCCCTTAATAATGACGAGTCTATGATGGCAGAGGGACGTGATGTTCAGAGGTAGAGGGAATAGGGGTGGGGTTTACACACTGTGCATTCTGATGATGCAATAAAATGAGCTCCTCCCCTTGTTATCATCCTGATTTATGATGATTATGAAGCAGAGGACAGTCCTGCCGTAGCAGTGTTGGCCCTGAGATTTTTACTGCCACATAAATCATTAGCTGATTAAAACCTGTAAAACCCGGTGTCGTTAGGCCTACACCCTGGCCACATAACTGTGGCTAAACTCAGGCTTATATGTTTGCTGAAGATGCACAAATCCATGACAGCCTACAAGCAGTTGATGGACACACTGGATACACACGCTAAAATCAGCGGCACTATATTCTATGACGTCCTTAAATATTTGGACAATGATTAAATTGTCAGCTGGGCTTATTTGGCTGTATACTCCAGTGTGTTGGATATGAATGCACTGCATTAGAGCCTACAGTCGAGACCCCGGACTGCTTTCATTTTAGGGGATTTCCATGGTTGTGTGTTGCCTGTAGGAATGGCCACCCGTGCTATTGAGTCACCGTCTAAATACTGAAAGACAGTGAAGTCTCAATTGCTACCAAGGGGATACGCATGAATAAAAAGTGTTTTTTCTCATCACCCAGATAACTTAGCCAATCAGCTGAACAATTTTTGCTTCTTATTGGCCAACTCATCATCACACCTGACTCCCAGGTAAAGGTAGGGTGGAAAACCATCAATTTTTAGCCTATAGACTTTTCTGGCATTTTTTAGACTCGCTGTCTGAGTATTTACAGTCACTGGAGGGGGGGCTTTGGGATTTGGGAAGGGAAGGACACTCCTGAGTCAGCTGTCAGCAGGAGAAAAGACTTGTGGGAAAACGGATTCAGTGACTCTGGCCCCCCGTTCCTTCTCTGCTTTATATAATAGTATCTGGAATCCGGCTTAGACCCAATTAACTGTGAAAATCCCAGATTTCCCGGGTTTAACCTGCCTCTCTGTGCTAATATTTACACCCTTAACCTCAGCTGGCCTCTCAGCTGCTGAACGCCGTTAGCCTAGAGAGCCGGGCCGTGGGTGAGGAGAGAATCTCTGCCCTTCATGGAGAATTAGCCTGAAAATCTCACCCCGTCAGGCCAGTCCTGTGAAATCGCTGTTGAGTCGATTCGTTTCTGTTATTTGCTGTGTCATACCCTCTCATCCTCTTGACAAATGGCCTCATTGGCAGGCCAATAACCTCACGGTGCGATGAATCGGACACAGCTGACACCGGTGTCAGATAAGTCTGGCTTATTCCTGATAGATTAGCAAAGTCCTTTCGGTAATAAAGCAGAGGTGAGATGCTTCCTGTGATCAAGCGTGGCCTTATGAAACCGCGGCTGTGACTTCATTCTGATTCGTGGCACCCCTAACACAGTTTGGTGACCCCAACATGATCATTTTTGCTCTGTCGGGGGGACCCCTGCAGTTTGGTGACCCCAACAAAATGACTCTGACATGCTCTGAGTTTGCATTGACTCGGTCCAATATTAGCAGTGAGTTCTAACACACCTTTAGTGAAAGGATTTAGAAAGAAATTATTGAGCTCTACTGTAAAAAAATCTCATATTTGATTTCCCTCTCCAGACTTTATGGTTCTGAAGCACACAGGGGCGAGATAGTTTTGCTAAATGCTGAATGCCGGTGCCTCGCAGTACACCAAACCCCAGCTCCCCAAATTTGAGCAGATAGATACTCAGGCGTAAGGATCCAGCCCGGGTTGTCCCATTTCTTGCTTAATGGAAAAAGTTTATCGTTGAAGCTTTGATGTCAACTATCTGCAATACCTATTCTGTGGCATTGACATGGTTGAACTGGAAAAAGCTTAAAGTGATTCTGTAACTGATGGTTTGCCAAATATTTTTCCATGTTGGAAATGGTTGCAGTACAGAAATCTTGAGTTAGATGCTCTGAAACGCATCACACCTGCCCGTTGGATGCTTTTTGACTCGGCTGATAGTTAAATTGCTCCACGGTTATCGGTGTACTTTACCCATGAGGCTTTGAGGCCTGAGTCACTGGTCAGTGTGACTCAGTTTTGTGACAGTGAAGACGAGCTTACTGCAGGGGTTTTGTGTGATTATGTTTTAGCTACATTGGGTTCTCAGGCTTAATTTTATAGCTCATTAATCTTCTCCCATCCACTGAGACACTCCTGCACACACAAGCACGCACATAAACACACACACTCGAACACGTGTTCGAATGTGTGTGTTTGTGTGCGTGCATGTGTGTGCGTGAGTGTCTGTGTGCATGTGCGTGTGTGCGTGCATCTGAATGCCCTCGGATAGGAGTGTGCACAGGTGCGCTCCTGTGTACCGGTGTCCACACATGCGTCAGGGCTTGAGCTGTGGGGATTTAGGAGTCAGGAATCAGCGCGAACTCAAATACTCTACCAGAGATGCCTTATGCCAACCAGAACAGCGATCGCATTTAGAGCTAACCTTGCATTAGCAGCTCTGCAGGCACGAACAGCTCCGCTTCAGACAGTTAAAGCCTCCAGATCTTAACATCTCCACTGATCTCAGTCCAGACATTTATGAGCACATTCATCCCCCCATATAACCCAGGAATCTGGTTCCAGTTTGAGTGACAGGCAGGGATCGCTTTTAACAGGCGTGTCCGGAAGGTGAATCCAAGTGTTACTGGAAGCACCGTACATAAAATCCATGGCTATTTATAGCCAGTTCAGACCACACTGGGCTTCTGTGCTGGAATGTACATTGAGATTGTTGAAGCTGAAGATAATATTACTCATTCATAATATATGGGTTTGTGTAAAGGGTTATGAAGTGTGCACACGTGTTTAAATATGTATGGAACTACATTTCTGGAAGCTTCTGTCTCACTCATCATGGGATCTTGCACTTCAGTTCGGGAAATGTGGCCGCAAAGTACTCGTTTTGGTTTGTTTCAGCACTTCAGGGTCTAATTTAAGGTACATTTTCTCAAAGCAGAGCATGAACCTCGGTTTTCAAAGGTCAAAGTTGGCTTTTGATTGAAAGAGATTCACAAAAGCCCACATAAACTGTGGTTCTCCCTGTCATATACACTATAGCTAAAGCAGCAGGGCTCTCATTATAACGTCAGCCAATCATCTCGCTACGCGACAATTTATCCTGGTGCGTCCACCACTGTGGTTGAAGGTATGTCCACTGGAGGAGTCATCAGGTCAGGTGATTGGTTGGAATGAAATCTGATATTGTCAGCCAGCTAATGGCTAGAGTAGTTAGTTTTTAGCTTACGGCCCTATGGGCCGATAAGCTATTGTCATGCTGTGGCGTCCGTCGTCCGGAACATTTTTTATCTTTTTTTTGGCCTGATGATTTTCGTGTAAATTTGCAATAACATACTATTAGACCATATCTTCAGACGTTTTTCTCGGATTTTTGATTGAATCATTTTTGTCCGTTTTATGGGCCCTTGAAATTTTGGCTCCAATGTTAAAGATAGGACTGAGAAATTTAAAAAAATTATTTCTCAAAAACTGCTGATAAATTTTTTTTCTAAATCAGGCAATCAACTTACGTTGGTACCGTTAGTGTACAGTGCGAGCGCCATTTTGATTGAATCGACGGAAGTGGGTCTATTGGGGGCGCTGTACTTTATGAATATGCAAGATGGCCTGTGGAGGCCAAATGGTTGCAGATAGAGATTAGGTTTGTATTATCGACATATAGGAAGTCATATATGACCCATATTTCGGCAATATTAAATGTGACCACAGATTACTTTGAAAGGTCAAACTCAAGGTCAGGGAATATATGAACAATGTTGAAAGATATGACTTGAGATTTCAAAAAATTATTTCTCAAAAACTGTCTGATAACTTTTTTTCAAAATCTGGTAATCAACTCACCTTGATACACTTTATGTACAGTGCGAGTGCCATTTTGATTGAATTGATGGAAGTGGGTCTAGTGGGGGTGCGTTACTTTGCAGAATAGAGATTAAGACAACATGAATGGTTGCAGATAGAGATTAAGAGCCAGTTTTTATAAGAGTCAGGCAGATTTCTATTAGAGGGTGATTCATGACCCCTTCGGATTTGTCCGAATTTTTTTTTATTGATAGATATATGTTAGAAATGAACAAAAATCACATTTTCTATCCTTAATAGGGTCTGCTAAATGTATGTGAACTTTTATGTAGTGGCCTTGACATTGATTTTCATTGATTCAAATGTCAAACTTCACATGAAATTTTCATAACTTGTATCATCACTATAAGACTACTTGCCGGTAAGCTACAGGACCCTTGGTCCTATTTTTTAAGTTCTGTTATTCTGATTGGTTTCGCTATCACCTTCATAGAAGCCGATTTGAATGTATTTCCTGTTCCCTGTGTTAAGGGGATGCATGTTTGTTGATGGCTTTTTAACGCGTACAAGCTGATAAAGACATTACAGTACAATTAGGGTACAGTCAGTTGAAAAACGGCATGACAGAGATATCTTGAAAATGAACAAGAGAAGTTTACTGGTGTTTATTGCAATGGTGGTCATTTGTTCGAGAAATTGAAAGTAAGAGAGACAATCAAAGTAGTCTAGTGGTCAATGCCGTTAGAGAGTTTTAAGGAGCATTAGATGCGAAAAGGGAGGAGATACAGGGAATTTTGGAGGGAGGATTTGGTGGGGGTCAGGTGTTTGGAAGATAAGATTTGGGAAATGTGGGATTCGGAATGTGGGTGGGTTAATTAGTCAATATCTTAGTTTTTTATTTTTTAAAAGTACTAGATGACATAACTATATAAGCAGTAGGTGGCAGTAATACACCACATGGTTTACAATCCACCATAGATACTCAGAAGAAGAAGAAGAAAAAAACTACAACCAGATAAAGTGCCCAGTTTCAAGCGTCAGAATGTTACCTTATGAACATTTATTGGCAGTTGGCAAACCATCTTACATTCTTCATATCCTTTGGCTAAAGTGCTAAAATAGTGCTGTTAATCCTTAAATTTCCAGAGAAAACTCCTTAATATAAAGAGCATAATGTCTGAGTAAATTAAATGTACAATTTCAATGCAAAACGAAGATGGATTAGCAACGATGGAATCAGATTTTGACTCACAGTCAAGCGGATTCACTTTGTTTGATTTCTTGAACAGTTTTCAATGCTCTGAGCGTGTGCAGTAGCCGTGACACAGATCCCTTAAGTAAGGATTGTTTTTCTTCGTTCGGTTCACTCGTAGGTCAGAGCTAAATGCAGCTTTTTTGATTCTCTCTTGTTTTCTTGGCCCTGTAATCCAGTCAAAAACCCCCTTTGTCCCTCAGAGGCCTGGGGAACTGGCTGTGAAGGAGGTGGAGTGTTTCCAATCTGAACTAAACCAGCTCCTCACGGCACTGAGAAGAGATGCTCACGACCGGAATTCATAAAACATCGGAGAGCCGGAGTGGTGCAGTCGGATCTGGTGTCTCTGGTCTATACGCTAACTTATTTACAGCGAGCTAAAAGGCTAATAGCGATGGGCACTCAGACTGCTTTGAGACGCTCGGTGAAGAAAGCCGATGACAAACTGTTCTCGTTTGAGCGGAGACGGTGTAAAAACTGTGGACCAAATCACTGAGTCAGCAATCAGCTTTTCCCTGGGATGCTGAAAAGCGTTTCGGCACAGGGAGGTGCTGTTTTTTAGTGCCAGCATGTTGAATCTGTGAAGCACAGCTACGAGTCAGTGTTGTCCGCCTAGTGCGTTAGACACAGTGACATAACCCACTCCTGCCTCGTCCTCTAAACATTGTCTAAATAGTGCAGTAGCTTTACAAAACTGGCAGTTGGGGAGATTATTAGAGAAAAAAACAAAATTAGTGAACAAATTTGTGTGGGTTTCCTCTGGGTTCTCCAGTTTCCTTCCACAGTACAAAGACAAGTGTGTCAGGCTAATTGGAGACTCTAAATTGCCTGTAGGTGTGAGTGTATACATGAATGATGTGTGCGTATGTGATGCTCTGCGACCCTCGTGAGGAAGGAGCGGTTTAGCTGATGGATGGATGGATTTACAAGCAAGGAAAAATCAAAGTGACATTAAGGTTAACTCCTGGATAAGCTGTTTGTGAATCTTACCACCCGTGGTCGTGCTAACGGCTAATTGATTGGTTGATTGATTGATTAGTGAGTGACGCTCGAGTGTCATTTCAACACACCATCCTAAGCTTCGCTTATCCAGGAGTAAAAATGATTCATCTTGAATTTTTACAGTGAGGATACCATTGACTTGAATGGAGAATAGGACTCTGATTTTGAAGTGTTGATACGGAGGGTGAGATTTATTGCAGCTGTGGTCTCCTGTGCACTTGGGTGCTAAATGCTAAGCCTGAAGCTTGAATTCATGCAGAAGGGCCATAAGCCTGGTTCAGATCGATGACCTGCGGTGAAGTGACAGCTTTACCCATTGGGGCTTCGCGCCACAGACGAAACGACTGTGCGACAGGAGAAGTAAACCAACACTGCAAGGGTGTGGCTCATAAGAGACGGTGAAAGTGTAATCAGCCGCTATGGCTTCAGTCTGATATTGTGTCTGATAGAAGCAGTGATGGGCTTTAGCTGTGTGAATTGACGCTAATGACAGAGCATAAGTTCACACGTTCATTTCTGATTCCATATTACCATCAGTCTCATCTGCTTCCTGTTTTGCTCATTAAGTGTAGCCTGCTCCGAGCTGTGTGTCAGTAACTGATGAGCCTCCCGTATTAGATCTGCTGCCCACAGTTACAGTGCTGCTTTCACCGTGGCCAAAATATCGATTAACTCGCAGTTTAACGAGGAGTGCGGCCTCTGATGCTTTCATCTGAGAGTCTTATCAGGGCAAATGTTCAGCGTGAGCCAATTTCAGCTCTGAAGCCGTTTAAATTTCAGACCTGATGCCATTTAATGTTTTTTTTTTCTTAATATGAGTCCTCATAAAATTCTGCATGCACTTAACTCGCAACATTTCATAGCATTACAGATAATGTATCTGCTGAATACCTTCAAATAAAGCAATTTTTTTCAAAGACGATAATACAAGGAGTGTCATTACCGGCCCTTACGTGACTGGGGTCGAATCGCAGTGATGATCGGAGACGTGCCTGTAAAACGAGGAGATGCCCCACTATGCTCTCTGTTTACAAGCCAATAAGAGAAAAGCACTCAGTGGTAATGTGACACAGTGCCCAAACTTACCCTCTCGTATTTTTTTAAATTAGAGAGAACTCTTGGAGGGTGAACAAAATGGCCCCTTATGAATCGCATTAGACTCCGGCATCAGAAATTCATGGGATTTTATTTAAAAGGTTCACTCATGGGCGACGCTCTGGAATCTTTTTCAGAGTCTTGCTTGAGGTCGTAAGTTGGATTTAAGAGCTCTAGTTGCATGGTGAAGTTTTTGGTTTAATTTCTGTGTAAACTAAGTAAGCTAACCAGACCTTGACATGATGCATAGTTAAGTTTACCCATCTTTCTGCGAAGGTTAATGCTCGATTTCCATCTTTTTTACATTTATCACAGGTTTAAAACACTGAACTAAAGCAGGACGTTTGCATGTTCATAAAAAAACTGCTTAAAAGCACGCTCTCGTTATTGTGGCAAGTTGACAGTGAAAACTATCGAAAGGATACACTATCCAGCATTACTGGATTTGATAAAGTGAAACTGCTTCTGTCTGGCTCTCCAATGCAAATTATTCTTCTATGTGAAACCAAAGTGCTCAAGATCCCAAAAAATATCTCCAGTTAAACTTGGCGTCCTCCCACAGGAGGTGTGAACATGTAAGGGAGCAGAACAGCATACAGCGCCACGGAGGAGCTCCGTCAGAACAGACACACACTCGCTGATCACTGGGAGATTACAGCGTCAGGAGAGAGACAGAAAAACTGTGATGTTGGAAAAAAAATGATAAACAGCGACAAGCGTTGGGGCTGATGGTGACCTCAATCACCTCTCGCTACTGACACATACGATGGGTTTTACCTGCTCAAGAGAATACCACCTGTACATTACTGTAAAGTTGTTTATACACATTTGGCCTTTATTTGGAAAAATAACTGAAATCTCAAATCAGGTGTGAATTTTCCTGAAACGACACGGTCACTTTACATTTCAGCTATTTTGCTGATGGCTTTTATCTAAAGCGACTAGCAGTCAGTTAGACTGAGCAGGGGCCAACACCCACCCAGAGCAGTGTGGGGTTAAGGGCCTCGCTCGAGGGCCCAACGGCTGCTTAATTCTCATTGTGGCGACACGTTTAGCCGGCAGGTCTTGACCTACCAACCAAAGGGGTCCCAGTCACTCTTTTTAATCAGAAGGCTATTGTGTGTTTATGGATGCATACTCATGAGTAGACATAGATAATTCAGGCTGCATGCTAAGCTAAGTATCCTCAACAGTATGCACTCACTTTTCTCACAGTCGCTACAGTTTGGAGGAATGGGAGCCCGAAATAAAGAGCACTTATGATCAGAGGCTGTATCGCATAGGATTACCGTACTGGTCAGATCTTTAGATGGACCCATCCTACCTCCTTTATTAACGGAACAGTTATCACCACCTCAGAACATACCCTGTACAGGGTACGATCCGAGCCTTTTAATGACTTTTGACGAGATCTGTCCAATTAGAGCATTGCTGCATCAAAGGGAACACAGAGGGCTATCAGCGATGAGATTACGGGTGCGAGGATGCGGAGGGTCTGCCGTGTGATACGCAGGATTACGCCGGTTTCCTCGCATTACATCACACACCAACTATTCGATTCCATTTTGAAGCTTGAAATTCCATTGGCAATAAATTCCATAATTGCGTCATGGAGAAGTGGAAATGCAGTGCCAGACTCGGAATGGCTGGTTGTGGCGGAATGAGATTGATGCGAGGCGTAATGCGTCTTCATAGCTGAACTGAACTGTAGATGAACTTCATAGATTTTGTGTGGAGACATGAATGCAGCTCAGGCCTCAAGCTTCAGTGTGCTTTCGCTGCAGTGTAATTCCCTGACCTACATATGGTGTCTCTGTGGGCACAAGCGAATATGAAAACAGGATTTAAAGTGCAGTCCCTGTGGACCAAACCCAACTACATCAAGGCTATTTACCCAGTTTATCTAAGTATGAATAAATGTCAAAGAGCTGGCCAATTTTGTTCTTCGTTCCTGAGCAGGAAGTCTAATTAAGCAATATTATTGGTTATACATGCAAGTATATCACTTCTGTGCTTCTGATTATTTTATTAAACAAATTTATACCATGGGAGTTAGTGTTGGTCAGTTGTTTTTTCTCGCTCTTTATCAAGAAAACAACTGTGTTGGGTTTAGCGTTTTGCTTTTGTGCAAAAGGGAAAAATGTCTTCCTTCTTGTTGGGGAAGCAGATACTGCACTGTCTGACCAGCCTGTAAGAACTGTGATTGTGTGAAGAGATGGAGGGATGGAGGAAGGGAAAGAGGGAGGGAGAGAATGAGAGAAGGAGGGAGGGAGGAGGGGAGTGAGGGAAAGGGTATGTCTCAGTTCTCTTATTTGATATTTTCTCGCTATCCTCGCTTGAGCCGGAAGTAGTTCGGCCATCTTGCCGGCCGTCCCAAAGCTCTTATTTCTGCTGCAAGGAGGCAGGAGGGAGCTCTGAGGAGCCATGAGTGAGCAAACATGAGAGCAGCCTTCCTGAAACACTTTCAGCTGAGAGTCTATCAGTAACGACAGACGCTAGCAGCAGATTCAGCTGTGCTCTGCAGAAACTGACGTCGCTTTATGTGACGCTTCAGAGGAAAGGGCGTCTCATTTCTCTAAAAACACATTTCCTTGTTTCTCCTCCTCTGGCATCTCTCCACACATCCCCGGTGGCAGGGACTAAGACACAAGGAGAAGGTGCAGGTGTGGGAAACGAGGATGCGATTTAAGAGAACTGTAATGTGCCCAAGGAGAGATGGGGGGAGGGATGGAAGTAAAGAGAAATGGAGAAAAGAGGGAAGGCCTTACTGTAGAGAGTCAGGATGAACCTCTGGGTTCTTCTTCTGTGGTGTCTTTGTTGGTAAAGCGCTTAAGAGAGAGGCCCTAAAGCTTTGGCCCTGGAGGACCAGAACATTGGGTGGCCTGTATAGTGCCTGTAGCCACTTCAGGTCCCAGGAAACATGGCGAGGGCCCCTCTTCAGCCCGTCTGTGCCTTAAATCAGGCTATTCAGAGCCGAACCACGCAGCAGGACCAGGGGAAGCGAATCATGTGAGGATATGCAGTTTCTCTCCTTATCTCAGGGTGACAGGAATTAAAGCTTCTGTAATCCAGTCACTAATCCTATTTTGTGAGGGAATCCACGGTTTTCCCGATTTCTGACGGTATTATGTGTGTGTTTCGGAGCGAGTCAGCTGGGATGGAGAGCGTTTACTGTCCCTGTGGCATGGAATCGTGAGCTGTGTACGTCATCTTGTACATCAGGCCAAGATACCGAAACTCGCCTGACCGGACTTTTGTCAGACTGTAACAGGAAGGCATACAGGTGGTCCTTCTAAAATGATGGCGTTTATACACCAAATGAAACAGCAATACATTTCTGAAATAACTCAGGGTCATTTGCAAGCGTGTTTGTGACATCCTTGGACTTGAGCACATGAAATGATTGCATTGGAAATCGGTGAACTTTTCAAACTAAATCTGCGGTTTTCACATTTATTTTACAGGTCCATTTCAAACTGTCAAACTCAACTCACAACTGACAGTGCATTAAAAAACTAGGCTGTCAGCTTTTTTATGTTAATGTTTGCACGGGTATGAAGATGAGAATATTCATTTATCTTGACGCTGCTCTTGCGTATAAGAATCGCAGTGTAGACATATTTTTCAGAAGTGCATTGCTGTGATGTATGGACCTAACGTGTGATTGTTTTTGGAAAGTGTCAGGAGTGACTGATCATGTCTGTCTCTGTCCCTACAGCTCTTTCGGGAGGTGAGGATAATGAAGATCTTAAATCATCCCAACATAGGTGAGACAACTCACTGCTTTATTAACTCTACACTGTACACTGCAGTCCATAAGTACTGGGATAGTGGCATAGTCTGTGCTGTCAGGCTCTGCATTAGAGTACACTGGATTTGAAAACGATAAACTGCTGAAAACAGACTTTTTGCTTTAATCCGTATTGTTTGATTCTGCACCAGGTCTTGTCTAAATACTTGCAGTCAGTTATTCATAAGTCACAATTTCTGCTCACTGTCCAGCTGTTTATGTCATGCCTACGTAATTTACCACAGGGTAAGGTGACTGCAAGCACAATTTCTAATCCCGCTCTATTCGACTTGGGACCAATAGGTGCACACACCCCAGTCAGTACTCAAACACGCCAACATAGTGCCCATTTCTGCTGGGGTATTGATACAGTGCTACATACTGCACGTCAAAAATAAGAGCAAAACCCCACCTATGCTTTTAAAAAACAATATTTTTCGTTTAAACATGAAAAAAGAATGCTTTCTCTGCATCTTACATGATAAACAGTGGTGGATTATGATTGGTTTGATTTTAAATGGAAGGAAAGGCCTCCAGGAAGGATCAGCCAATCAGCTCTCAGCCTTGCTCGCCGCCTGACTGAGCACATCAGCACAGTCAGCCCTGACATCTATTTGTCAAGGAGGCGTTTTCCTCTGCATATTAATCGATTGCACACTTTGGATGCTGCTGATGATTTGCAGTGGGATGATCAGAGTTCTCCTCGTTCCCGTCATAATCTGTTCCCTGGGACGTTTGGCCTCCTCTAATCCCTTTTCTCTTAAAAAAAAAATCATTTTTATAAAGATTAACTGTTCGGGTGTACACCGCAGAATTACACTCAAAAGGGTGAAAGCCTTTGGTGTGTGGTGTAGGTACCCGGGAGGACATCATGTTCCTTTTCTCCCAAAAGTCAGAGATTTACACCTGACTGAGGTAACGTAATGACCTGCGCCCTGGGTACATACTGATATTTACCACATTAGAGCTGTTTACTGCCATTATTTTATACGATTATTAAAGTTCTTAGGAGAGTAAGATCGTTCTGATGTTGAAATTCCGGCAGTGAGGACAGCTCTGTTTGGCCGAACCTCTTTTATTTATGTGTGCTTGTTTATTTAGAGGGCGCATTTGCTGAAAGCATTTTTTCTGACAAATAAAGTTTTGCATTTATTGAGAATGTGCTCAATGAACTAAAATGTTTTGTGTCGAGAATGTTGTTAATGACACTATTAAAAAGGTGTTTCTGTTTTGACGTTTTTGCGAGGAGGTATTTAAATGGCTGCGGTATTCACTTCTGAATGATCCGCAGCGCGTAATTACTATGATTCTGTGTTTCAAGCCTCACTGCAGTCATAACAGGTCTGTAGAAAGATTTCCATCTGACGGACTTCCAGCAACAGGCGCGAGTCATTGCACGATTTATTTATTTATTTTTTGCATATATGCCGCCCCCTGGTCCTGCAGTGACGGACTAATTGAATCCTTTCCCCTGTGAAAATAAAACGCGGGTCACCGGAGCTCTGAGACGGCCATGTGACTGAACTGCTTTCCTCCACAGTAAATACTGAGGGCGGATTTTAAAAACGGCTGGCTGGGAAACACCTTGTGCGTGTAATGCGCTGGGGTTATAACCGCTGCAGCTGACATGTACACGGGCGAGATAACATCTCGATGAGTTAAACAGAGGAGAAAAGGAAGCTAGGCAAGTCTGTGAGGTGGACTTAAAGGGGAACTCCGGTGTGAAATTGACTTGGGGTGTATTGAAACATGATAACGAGTACTAACTTTTGTCGAATACCTCACCTCCGTACGCACCCAAAATTTTGAAATACAGGGCTTTTTAGGGTCGATTGACGAGCACCAACAAATAGGTAGGATAGGGGAACAGATTGCAAAATTAATTCCATGGATCGTTTGTGCTCGTCAATCGACTTATTGTGACTTTCAAGATGGCGGCGACGGGAAACTACCTCAAGGTACTGTCTGCATAAACAGTCTTTTTTAATAAACTACCTGTGCATTTTCAAAGTTCTCAGTGCCTCGTTTTAAATATCAGGGCCCTCGGAATTCTACCAATGAAGCGTGGAGCTACTTTGAGCCTTGTTAATGATGTAAAAATAGCGATTTCTTTGCATGGCAACGCTATGCCTCATTCACTACCATTGTAAGCCTGTTGGGAGCATCGGCTAAAAAGCCCTGTATCTCAAAATGTTGGGTGCGTACGGAGGTGGGGTATTCGACGGAAGTTAGTACTCGTTATCATGTTTCAATACACCCCACGTCAATTTCACACCGGAGTTCCCCTTAATCAGAGGAAGTATATTTACTGAAGGAAAAAGACTGTATAAACTCATCAGGACACTCTGAGCCAGTGTTACTGCCTCCTGCTCAGCTCTTAAACCACCACAGGTTCCTGTTGGAACAAAAGAACACATTGCACTGACCAAATACTGTACAGTTAAGCCGCTTTCACACTGGAGGCGAAACAAATTTTTCGCACGACAGATTACATTCAAAGTCAATGCAAAGATGCGAATACACGCGTTTCGCATGTATTCGCGTCTATGCTTTGACTTTGAATGTGATCTGTCGTGTGAAAAATTTGTTTCGCGTCCAGTGTGAAAGCAGCTTCACTCTCTTGACTGAAGCTGCATCGGCTTGAATTTTTTTTCTGTGGATTTTGTACAACTTTCAGTGATGAGATTCACAGGTCAATCAGTTGTTGCGTCCAAATCCAGGGGTAGGTGACTCCGGTCCAAGAACACCAGCTATACACCTTGTTTTCGCTCTGACTGAACACAAAATGACTCCATTGGAATGTTTAATAGTAATTTAATTTAATAATAATGGACACCGGCAAACAGGTGCCAGGGCTTTTTCTAGAGATGCACCGATACCGATGCTCATATCGGTTCGATGCAGACTCGGATAGCTGGATCGAGTATCGGTGATGAGGGGCCAATCTGTTATTGGCAACCATTATTTTAATAAATAGCAATTCAGTACATTTATATCTATGTATTTACTGGTTACATTTTGTTTTCCAAAGTTTGGAAGGCAGTGTTTAAGTCACGCCTGATGTTGATGGACACATAAAAGAATGATCCCGATCTCTTCCACACAGTGAGGCATGCAGCTTATTAATTACACACTGGTATTGGATCGTTTCTCGGTATCGGCTGGCACCTAAAGCCCAGGTATCAGTGTTGGGACTCATAAAGTCAGATCCTAGCATCCCTAGCTTTTCGTAGCCTTTATTTAACTGGGGAAATTCCATTGAGAACATGCTTCTCTTTTTCAAAGATAGCCTGGTGGACATAGCTATAAAACAGAATAGGCGTAAGCAGGCATACAGTGGATAAAAACGAGCAGAACCACTAGAGGGCGCTGCTCATGGCAGAGTTCTGCAACTCGGAATTTAAAGCCTTACCAGAGTATGCAGTATGTGACTCAGTCTAAAAGGCTCATTAGAAACTGCTGCACCTGTTGGTCTCTTGGCTCTGCGGTGATTATATCACATAAATACGGAGCACAGTTTTCACCACACTTCAAGCCTGACTTTCGGCTGCCAGGCACAGATATTGATTCACATCTCCAGGCAGAAGATGTGATATGCTATATCGAACACCGAGGGAAAATTCACCCTCCATATGTAACTCATCCAAGCAGCATTAGAGCAGTAGGCAGCCATATTGCCACTCCTAGGTACCAGAGCAGAGACCAGAGCTATAGCAGCGAGTTATATAACATGACATGGCGTGTCTTTTATTGTGGGTGGGAAACTAGAGCACCTGGGGAATTGTGCTCATTACTTGAAATTAAGCGCTGAGGATTTGCTGAATGAACCTAACCACTGGAACGGGTGGATGAGGAATTTTTCGACAGAACCTCACTGCAGTAGTTTAGAACCATAAGTAAGACAGTTGATACTGCAAATTGTTGAAACAGTAACGTTCAGAAACATCCAGTGATAATGGGGCCAGATTCACTGACACAGATTGAACAGGGTCCTGGCTAATTCTGAGAATCTCCATTCAAAATGTTATTCAGTCAAGGGCTTGGCTTAACCCTTAAAGCACTGAAATAAATTTGGAAAAATACATAAATGTAATTATCTTGTGCTGTTGAAAACCCATCATGTGGCAACTTGTTTAAAAGAGCTCCTTGCAGGAGCTCTTTTAAACAAGTTGCCACATGATTGGTTTTCAGCAGCTTTGACTTTGCTATCTTCCATCATTGAGCAACAATGGCTGCATTTAGCGCTCTAAGGGTCAATTTGCATGTTTGAAACCGGCACTCAATTTATTTTAATTTCGTCTGGGAATCATGCACTTACTTCTGTGGCCTCTCTTAAAGTAGTTTTTCCCTCTCTCTCCCTCTCACTCTCTCTCTTTCTCTCTCCCTGCAGTTAAATTATTTGAAGTGATAGAGACGGAGAAGACGCTTTATTTAGTAATGGAGTACGCTAGCGGAGGTGAGTGATGATTCAGGGAAAAGGCGGGAGTCGTCACGGTTACGGAACTCCTACCCGCACGTATCACTCCTCCCACACACTCTCAAACGGCCACTGCCACCATAAGAATGTCCAGCGTTTCCGAACTGCCATCTGCCCAACTGTGCCCGGCAACAATCCACGGAAACCGTCCCCGGCAACATTTCTCGGCAAACTCAACCAGAGAAATGAATCATTTGGCTTTGGGGACGTGTCGGAATGATTTCGAAATGGAGGGGGCCGTCTAAGACAGGCCAAAAATTAAAGCCACGGGCCTGTTTCCCTGGTGATTCATCTGACTGTGACATCACAAAGATGCCATTAGAATGTTCCCAGCTGAACGTTCTAATGCTGATGTCACTGTCGCCACTGGTAACCGAAGGCATTGGCATTATAGAACACTGAGACAAAAGGGGAAAAAAATCTCATTGGATCTCCACACGTCTTTTTGAAAATGTGCTGCAGTATTTGCCTGGAGTCTTCCTTCACTTCCTTCGTGTAAAATGGCGTTTGCGTCTCTTCCTTCAGGCGAGGTGTTTGACTACCTGGTGGCTCACGGGAGGATGAAAGAGAAGGAGGCGAGAGCGAAGTTTCGGCAGGTGAGTCACTGTTCCCCCTTTACGCAACGGAGCCTCAGCTTATCTTTTGCTTTATTTTACAGTGGTGCCCAACCCAGTTCCATCTCGCTCGTTTAAATTTCATTCCCGATTGGCTCTCCTGACCTGCCCGTTCTTTACCCAGTATACTACGCAGTGACTCCTCTGGGGATAAATCTTGAAAACACATACGCTAATGTGTGTGAAAAGGGAAATAAGCATGGATGCACATGTGAATCCCACCTCTGGAGTGCCCTGAACCTGCTGGACCCGGGGAGAGCTTTTCCTGACTACTCCGCCCCTTCCTCTGTCATACCCCTTAGCTCCTTCCCTTCTCTTGTTAAATTCATGTAGCCCCACCCCTTCCCCTGTGAAACCCCCTTAGCCCCTCCCCTTCCCTAGTGAAACCACCTTAGCTCCACCCCCTCCCCCCTAAACCCCCTTAGCTCCTCCCTTCCCCAGTGAAACCACCGTAGCGCCGCCCTTTTCCCTCTTAAACCTCCTTAGCTCCACCCTTTTCACCTCCTAAACCTCCTTAGCTCCACCTTCTCCCCTGCAACCCCCCCCCTCGCCTCTCTCTCTCTCTCTCTCCTGGGCACTGCCCCTCCTCTCGCCCTCCCTGGGCAGTGAGACTGGCGTCAGGGCCACAGCATGGCAGCGCTCCAGACTGTGAGCGTGCTCAGAATGCTAACGGCTCTGAAAACCGCTAATGCGTCTGACGCACTCAGCGCCGCAGTCTGCCCCCCCCACGCAGGATCACAAATCACCGCAAACGGCCGTGCCTAGTCCAGCTGGCTCCGCTAAGCATTCCGCAGGTCGTATAACTCGTAAAAATACGGTTGAATTTACGCCGAATTCTGTACCCTTGATCGGAGTGTCCCTCCCGCAGTGGAGCCACAGGTGAGGTGATTTTTCCAGAATCACCTGCAGTGGAGCTAATTTATCAGATATGCTGCAGTGTCACAGAACAGATGTTTCCCCTGAGCCACTGCTGGGGAGTCACATTACATATGGAGTCACATGGGCATGTATTTCCCAGAATGCGATGCTGCAGATTTGATCTGATATGATGCAGTGTCGCAGGACAGAGAATTATAATTCAGAGCTGCAGTTACAGGATAGCAATGTCCCAAAATTCAGTGCTGCCTAATTAAAGGCAGAGATTTTCCCATAACTCAGTGCTACAAAATTATGGGACAGATGTCCCATATTTAAGTGCTGCTCAGTAACAAGGTAGATTTCCCACAAGTCACTGCTGTAGTTACAGGACAGAGATTTCCCATAATTCAGTGCTGCAGAGGTAGAGGATGGATATTACCTATGATGCAGTGCTGCAAATGTGATCAGATTTGGTGCAGTTTCATAGGTCAGAGATTTCCCATGATACAATGCCGTAAATATGATAACATATGGCACAGTATGGTGGAACAGATTACCCAGAATCCCCTGCTGAAGATTTGCTGTGCGAATGCCCGAATGAAGTGCCTTACCTACAACAGCAGTGAGTTACACTCAACGCTCAGTAACAAATCTGTTCGCGTGTTTATAATGCGGCTTTAAGTACAGCTCTTTCCCGCTGTGCAGCGCCATCTAGTGGCCTCAGCAGAAAATAAAAATTGAATTCAAACGCAGGTGTTTAGTCACCTCTGCGTTTTATGAATGAAAGGTGAGCCGTTGTGAGCTGAATTAGCATCAGACTCGTCCCCTCTGACTCATTATGTCCCTTATCATTTGGATGATGAATTCCACCGTCTGTAATCGCACTCACTTTGCACGGTGTGAGGCCTGGGGTTGGTGCTCTGATATAAAATGGCACCCAGAGGCGTTTTTACACTAATTAAAGAGGCTCTCGTGAAGGCGAGATGGGAACTGTGCAAACAGACATCAATTAATGACACACAGACCCCAGCCGATGTGCCCAGCATCCATTAACATCTCTCATACACAGCTGTGGCTGCTCCTGTAACTGCTGGATGAGTTAATGTTCTCTTACAAACCCCTCTGCATAAGATCTGCCGTATTAAATTCATGGTTGATAACTAGGCTGAGGTCACATGATTATTTGAAGGACTTTAATCCTTTTGGAGAAACCAGTGCCACTGCTTAGAATGAATTAAAAAAATCAGCTTCATAGAGGCTTCATCACAGTTAAGCACTTAAGAGACACTGTTAAGACTACACTTGCCTAGCATTAGTGCCAACAGGAGGATAAAGCTACTCCTGAGACTAGCCTAACATCCCAGTCTATACACCACAATAGTGCTTTCCTGTGATTTGCCTTCCATCACAGTATATTTACCACAGTAGCATCACAGTGTCCATCACAAGAGGAGTCACTTTCAAGGCTAGCCTTGCCTAGCATTAGTGTCCACGGGACAGCAAAGCCACATCAGTGTCTGCGCCCTGGCAAAGCAATACTGAGACCAGCCAAGCACCACTGTAAAGCACTACTGAAGCTACCCTAGCATTACAGGAAAGCTTTACTGAAGCTAGCCTAGCATCGCAGTAAAGCTCTACTGAAGCTAGCCAAGCACTGCAGTAAAGCTCTACTGAAGCTAGCCTAGCACTGCAGTAAAGCAACTCTGAAGCTAGCCTAGCATTACAGTAAAGCAGTATTGAAGCTATTCTAGCATTACAGTAAAGCACAACTTAAGCTAGCCTAGCATTGCAGTGGAACACTATTAAAGCTATTCTAGCAATACAGGTAAGCCCTACTGAAGCTAGCCTTGTATTACAGTAAAGCACTGCTGAAGCTAGCATAGCTTTAAAGTGTAACATTTCTGAAGCTAGCTTGGCATTTCAGTGTGCCACATCAGAACAGCACAACTGAAGTCCAAATGCAAGGCTAGACGAGTGTCTGCAGCACAGTCAAGCACTAATGAGAGTAGCCTAAACTGCTATCACTGTAAAACACCTTTGGGATTTTCCGAACATAGCATTGCAGATACCATTGTACTTTAGTAGATGTCAATCACACCGGATGGAGTTGAGTCCTGACTGCTTTCAGTGCAGTGGTCCAGGTGCAGGATTGCACGCACACACACAGACAGACAGACAGACAGACAGACACACAAACACAAATATTACTGCTCTCTGACAAATCTAATGCCACAACAATGTTTACACCCCGCCTGCCAGTCTGCGTATCACTCACAGTTATCGACTCTTGTCTTGCAGATAGTGTCTGCAGTGCAGTATTGCCATCAGAAGAAGATCGTGCACAGAGACTTGAAGGTAAGTAGCCAGTAACATGATATCATCTCAGCGCGGAATGTACAAGTGCCGGAACTATCCGGACAGCAAACAATTATTCTTGCTTTTTGGCGTAATACTTCAGAAAATGTTAGGTTTACTTTGTGGCTGTTAACACTGTGTGAACTATGCAAGAATTGCAATCCTTGCTAGTCAGGGTCACTGTGGAAATACTTCCGGGCTGCACAGTATGCAAGGATAAGCTTCCAAACCAATAAAGCATACCATAACAATCCCAGTAAAATGTAATGTAATTTTGTGAAAAAAAATTGGTAGGTACTTTCGCTGGGCTTTAGCAAGCACCATTAATTTTCTAGCCGTGGTTTATAGCACCCCACACATAACCCCTTCACAGCGCTTCTCTGCCACCAATTCAAATGAGATGCTATGACTTTGCAGATTGCCCTGTCATTTTTTCGAAGCCCCTACTTTCTTACTGCAGTTGAGAATTGTAGAGTCATTTGCCGTCCCATAATAATGAATTAAATGCCTAGTGTGTTTAATTGTGTTCTGAGGTTAACTTTACAACATGTATAAAGTGGTGTGTATGACAACGTACACAATGTAAAACAATTTAATTACATCGCATTTAGATTTTGTTTCATATCTTGAAACTTTAATGTCAGCAAATAGAACAGGTAATTTAGTGATAACCAACCCTGTCTCTGGTGATGGGCGTGTCCTGACGGTTTTTGCTTCAACCTTAATTTGTCTCACTACCAATCAGCAGCTGACCCTGAAAGGACCCAGAAATCATTTATTGTCAGTTACTCTCAAACTGCATCTGTCAGTTGGAGTCCGGTCGTGTCAGTTAGTGGTAGTCAATCAGTTGGTGTCTGAGCCAGTTTGTATGATAATTAGTGTCAGTTAGAGGCCATTAATGTCAGTTAGATTCCAGTGGTGTCAGTTAGTTGGTCTGAGCCAGTAGTTCATGTTCGTCAGTGTCAGAATCAGTCAGTGAGAGTCCGTTAGTGTCAGGTTTGGTCGGTCAGTGGCAGTTATCCTCAGTCCTGTGGTCTACTAGGTCACCTCTCACACTATCCTATGTCTCTCTCACTTTACAGGCAGAGAACTTGTTGCTTGACGCGGACATGAACATCAAGATCGCAGATTTCGGCTTCAGTAACGAGTTCACGATCGGGAGTAAGCTGGACACGTTCTGTGGGAGTCCGCCGTACGCCGCGCCCGAGCTCTTCCAGGGGAAGAAGTACGATGGGCCGGAGGTGGACGTCTGGAGCCTGGGGGTCATCCTCTACACGCTGGTCAGCGGCTCCCTGCCCTTCGACGGGCAGAATTTAAAGGTAAACGCTTGACCTGAGATGGATTTTTTTAACCATTGTAGCTGTGTGTTCATCCTGTGGTCCCTACGACTGGTGTCAGCCTCAGATGCTGTACCACTTGGAGGTTGTCATCGAGATGTTTTCATTTGCGTTTAAAAGTTCTTTTCTAATATGTATTTAATTGGCGAAACCAACACAAAAATGTAGCCACCTGAGAAATGGATGAGTCTTGACCAGTTTGAGCTCGTGTTCAGTTACATGTGGGCCGGTGGTTGAGTTCACTTGTCGCCTTCATGTGGGTTTAATCCGGTAAAAATAAGAGGAATCATAGCAGTTTTGACTGGTAACCATATGGTTGGTGTTTCAAGTCCGAGTGTGACTACTGTAAGATCAGAGTAACTCTTGGGCCCTTGAGCAAGGCCCTTAACCCCAACAGGGGGACTGTCCCTTGATTTGTGTAATTAAAGGTAATTTAGTAAGAAGTGTCAGTTAAACAGATGTAAGGCACCTCACTTACAGAGAGATGTAAAGTGGTAAGTAACAGTGTGGCTGTGTGTGTGTGTGTGTGTGTGTGTGTGCGTGTGGTTCTCAGGAGCTCCGGGAGAGGGTTCTCCGAGGAAAGTACCGGATCCCCTTCTACATGTCCACCGACTGTGAAAACCTGCTGAAGAAACTACTGGTGCTGAACCCTGTCAAGAGGGGAAGCCTGGAGGTAAGAGTCTGTCCTCTCTCTCACACACACACACACACACACGCACACACACACACACACGCACAAACTGATGTAGTCCTCTCCCACATGTAGAGTTCACATAGAGCTCTTGAGACAGGGTGATGCCAGGTCACATTGTCGAGCTGAAGGCCGTTCACCATTTAGAGCAAGACACTGGTGCAGTGCGTCACTCGCTCCACAGCAGGAAGGTTGTGGGTTTGAGTCCTGTCTGTGGGACCCTAGGGCTAAGAGGACATCACCCATATTTAAACTCTCGCGACCCCAGAATCTTTACCAACCCAGTTTGCACTAGAAATTGATTTGCAAAAATGTAAATATCGACTCACGTCAATCTCCTTATTGAAACTCAAACTGCTGTATATAATCCAGAGTGCTGTCTGTGAGTGTTCACAAAGTCTATGTATAAAAATGGCTGTTACACCTTGGAAGATCAGCTCAGACATATATAAACCCTTTCAAATTAAAGATGACGGTTTACAGTCGGCAAATGGTCAGCATCATGTTCATAGTTTCAGTTGAACTTGCTGGAGTACAGAGAGAATACGGAACAAATTGCTTTGTACGGACACAGTACAGTACATGGGTCAATTTGCACAGTGTATTACATTAATTCATGCAAAAATATTCAAATTAAAGTTGTGGAAGTTTTCTGCACTGAACACTGAATAGTAATATAGCAGAATCGCAGGTGGTTCAGGTCTTTGTTTATAGACACCAGGCTGCAATAGTAGCGTTTCCCCCATACCCTGGAGTTACAGGAAAGGGTGCTTCTGATTGCCGGCTGGACTGCGAGTCAGATTAATACTGCAATTTTCCCCAGTCTCTGGTGAAACAGCCTTCCTGAAATGAAGCTGTATTTCTCCCGGGCTGGGGTGATGCCACAGCGGAGTCTGCAAATTATCTGACCTCCATCCCCCTTCAGTCTTTGACCGAGCGCCAACTGTGATGTTCAGTGTACTAAATACACCGCAGCTCCAACTGTGATGTTCAGTGTACTAAATACACCACAGCTCCAACTGTGATGTTCAGCGTACTAAATACACCGCAGCTCCAAATGTGATGTTGAGTGTACTAAATACACCACAGCTCCAACTGTGATGTTCAGTGTACTAAATACACCACAGCTCCAACTGTGATGTTCAGTGTACTAAATACACCACAGCTCCAACTGTGATGTTCAGTGTACTAAATACACCACAGCTCCAACTGTGATGTTCAGTGTACTAAATACACCACAGCTCCAACTGTGATGTTCAGTGTACTAAATACACCACAGCTCCAACTGTGATGTTCAGTGTACTAAATACACCACAGCTCCAACTGTGATGTTCAGTGTACTAAATACACCACAGCTCCAACTGTGATGTTCAGTGTACTAAATACACCACAGCTCCAACTGTGATGTTCAGTGTACTAAATACACCACAGCTCCAACTGTGATGTTCAGTGTACTAAATACACCACAGCTCCAACTGTGATGTTCAGTGTACTAAATACACCACAGCTCCAACTGTGATGTTCAGTACTAAATACACCACAGCTCCAACTGTGATGTTCAGTGTACTAAATACACCACAGCACCAACTGTGATGTTCAGTGTACTAAATACACCACAGCTCCAACTGTGATGTTCAGTGTACTAAATACACCACAGCTCCAACTGTGATGTTCAGTGTACTAAATACACCACAGCACCAACTGTGATGTTCAGTGTACCAACAGCACCAACTGTGATGTTCAGTGTACTAAATACACCACAGCTCAACTGTGATGTTCAGCGTACTAAATACACCGCAGCTCCAACTGTGATGTTCAGTGTACTAAATATACCGCAGCTCCAACTGTGATGTAAATCAGCTCCAACTGTGAAACTAAATAAACAGCTCCAAATGTTTAGTGTACTAAATACACCAGCTCAGCTGTATGATGTTCAGTCAGTGTACTAAATGTACTAAACCACATCTCCAACTGTGATGTTCAGTGTACTAAAATACACCAACTGTGATGTTCAGCTCACAGCTCCAACTGTGATGTTGTGATGTTCAACTGTGATTTACTAAATAAATAACAGCTCCAAATGTTCAGATAAATACAAAACAGCTCCAAATGCGATGTTTAGTGTTCTAAATAAACTCTAAACAGCATCAAGCTCCAACTGTGATGTTCAGGTACTAAATGTTTTGTGTACTAAATGAAGCCTCTAACTGTGATGTTGTTTAGGTGATGTTCACTGTACTAAATAAAGCACTGAATTGAGTTTATTGTGTAAATATTTTGGGAGTACTAAATAAGTGTAACTAAATTTTGATGTAAATGCTGGGACTGTGATGTTCAGTGTACTAAATACACCAGAGCTCCAACTGTTTTGTAAACTAAAAAAAACACTGTATGATGTTCAGTGTTGCTGCTCTGTTCTAGCTACTGTAGTTCTAGCTGTGTGCTATCGGCTGAATGTCTTCTTTTTCAGTGAGATCCCCAAGTATTTCGACAGTGACACCGTTTTAAAGAGCTCTACTCCAAGGTGGTTTCACTGCCCACAAAAATATTACATCAACTTCAATATGAGGGTATTTAGATTCATAATTAATTTAGCCTGCCTTCAAATTGTGTCACTGTCTAAATACTTTTGTCAGCATATATTTAACTTTAGTCTGTTTTCAGAGTCTTAATCTCCTGCTCAGAACTCCTCAGTGGCTGCTCTTGGCAGTGAAATTTCTCAGGCAGATAGCATTTTCCAGATAACACATTTGTTCTAAAAATAAATCCCCTTCCAGCAAATAATGAAAGATCGATGGATGAACGTGGGTCACGAGGAGGAGGAGCTGAAGCCGTATCTCGAACCCGAGCCCGATTTCAACGACTCCAAGAGAATAGGTGAGATTCTTCTGTCTGGATCAGCCCTGACTTATTTTGCACATTTACTGCAGTATTGTGGCAAATTTCTCTTCTGAAGTAATTACACCGAGGTTTGAAATTTCTAACGTTTTGGTCTCAGAAATGAACAGTCACGCCTTGTGTTTTTTTCACCAATGAACTGATTTAGATTGCTCGGAGATTATAATGGTAAGGCTAAAATATTGCGCTAATTAGCAAACCATGGTGGTCGGCACAAAATATTGGGAGGATTCCAACTTAGTGAACCTGGATTTTCTAGTTTTAAGGAATTGCCTTGAAACCGTTTGGTGACCCTCAAAAAGATAATCGTTTTTGTTTTAGAAAAGGTTGGCAATAATCAATGCGGACCCAGTGAACTACGAAGTTATCCTGAATGAAGTACTTTCTAGCTTCAATAACTGCATAAGGTTAACAGGCCAGTTTGCCATCTTTACAGTATAACGGATGGAGAACGTCATCAGGATAGGAATGGGCCGTTGTGCTTTTTCAAAATTAAAAATAGCTCAATCATTTTTTAGAAATGGGTCTGTAAGCTAGCTCTTCTGCAACATGAGGCTAGTTTCCAATGTGTTTGAGATAGAAAACAAAATTAGCGTGGATCTTTGGGGTTTCTCTGTACATGTGAGTCACAAGTCTTGTGCGTCATGTGGCGACTCCTCACAGCTCAGTCTTCAATATTAAATAAAATTCATGATTCCGTCTGAACTTGTATGAACTGCATTGGAGAAAAACCAACATCTGAGTTTGTTTTTGTGGCCATGAGCCCGAAAGCTGCCCTCGTCTGTATTGTTGTCAGAGCCACGTGTATCTGAGTCTTTCAAGTCGTCGTTGTTTCTGCACCCTGCCGTTTCCTGACAGTGACTGCCTTGTCATTAACATTGTTAACAGTCATTTACAACAAGATATTATTTTCGCTAATTAACACAGTATCTTGTTCTGTTCTCCCACTTTTCAGAGCTCATGATTACGATGGGATTCCCAAAAGACGAGATCACGGAATCGCTAGTGGGTCAGAAGTTCGATGAGGTCATGGCCACGTATCTGCTGCTGGGCAGGAAGACTCCTGATGTAAGTTCCTGTCCAAACATAGCGGCGCGTGGGGGTGTGGCGGTGTTCGGAGGGCATAGACCTTACATGATACCACTGCATGTGAGCGAGCCAACATTGACTGTGCTCTTAGGGTCTGTCAAGATCAAAAGCTCTACAGCTGAAAGGATGATGACATGACTTTTGTCCTTCATATGAACTGACAAATCTTAGAACAACTAGCAAGATATCAAGAAGACTTTCTGCATGTCAAATATAAATCAACTGCAGAGATAAAGATCTGCTTGACTGACTGAACTCAGAGGAAAGTCATGTAGTTCAAACATATTAAACATGAACTGCATTTGCTGTTGAGTTGGGTCACGTGGTGAAGGTGCTGCTTGGGGTCACCGCTGTCTCAGATCAAACCCAGTGCCAGTGCTGACTGAGGCCCGGTGCCTCGTGAGAGCAGAGCATAATTGGCGCTGCTCAGGGATATGGGAGGGACAGAGTCGGTTTGGGTCAACACGTGGCTCTAGTGCCTCCTGCTGGCCATGGACGCTCATTGGTTGCTGTCAGAGTATGAACGTTTTGGTTCCCTCCACCCTCCTTCTATCGATGCTAGAACGGTGAAAAGAGGCGGTGCTTAACTGACCCGTATTTCAGAGGAGAACCGCGAACTGCCTGCTCTCCCGAGAGATAGCATGAGTCACGCGTGAGCATGCTTGTACACAGGTTACTGAGTCATCAGTCCAGATTTGGGTGGGATTGGTGATTCCAAATAAAAAAAAAAAATAAAACTAATATGAATTAGTGTGGGCTTACTGGAAATATTTGCAAATGCTTTCCACTTTTTCATACAGTATAGTGAAAGTGGTCAAAAAGTACAAACATTTTTTAAGTCATCAGTAAGAGTGAAAAATGAATTTCAAATGCCTAGTCCTCCCTCCCGGTTCTGATGAGAATTGCACTACGCTAGACAAGCTTAACACTGGAATCCCACTCTGGTGTAATGAGTCTCATTGCAGGAACGAAGCACTTGTTATGACAGATTAGCCCTCATTATACATGAAGAGGCCTCCTCCTCTTATAGATTCACTTCACTGAGCTCCCCACCTCACTGCTCACAGCCAGACACAGGTGCATTGTGGGTACAGACAGAGATGATGATTTCAGCTCCTGCGCGGGAGTGATATTGATTTGCTGCCATCTGCAGCCCGGAACGGGGTGGGGCGGGAGGAAATTCAGTCCCCTGTCAAATACGGTAATCCGGTGAAATGATTCTCGCGAATCGGCCCAGCCTGCCCGTTGCAGACAGCAGAGGAGAGCACATGCTTGCAAAAAGACAAAAGATAACGTGCCTTGGCATTTAAGACCCACCAGTGCCAATTGTTACTACACTACAGCCTTTAGTGGTGCACACAGGTATGGCACGTTTATTAAGTACACGCATGGATGGACAGACAGACAGACATAACGAAAAAAACAACCCCTTGGAAAATTGGTAAAAACGGGTGTTTTTGGCACCATTGCATTTGGTGTCCAGTTCTCTCCCCAGGGTTATAATCAGTGCATCATCTCCTGTTGAACGCTGTTAGCTGTCACATTTCATACAGGCACTGGGCACCCAGATCACTTTCACATCACTTCCTGTTGAGACAACAGGCCGTCCCATTTCACATTGGCAGTAAGAACCAGGATCACTTTAGCATCACTTCCAGTTGGATACGATTGCCTGTCATCATTTTAAGTGGGTAAAAATATATCGTTATATGTATATGAAGAGTTGGAATGCAAAACCCACAAAGTCCACTCAACCTCTTTTGTTTTAAATTGAGTTTTTTCTTTACTCAGCATATTATGTTGAGTAAAAAAAAAACTCAATTTAAAACAAAAGAAGTTGAGTGGACTTTGTGGGTTTTGCATTCCAACTCTTCATATACATATTGCAAACTGCGCTAGATATAGGCTAATGTGTTAGCTTTTAGCTGAGGTACCAGATGTTCAGCTAAAGTTACTCCAGTCAGCCGAACACTCCACTCCACTGCCTGCAGTAAACGCAGCTCGATTCTGATCTGAGGACAGTTGTCCGATGCAGCTGCTGTTTTGGATAGAAGATTTAGGGGACGCTGCCTAGTATCCAGCTTTCTTCTCGACCGGATTCGTCCCAAACTTGGCACCAGGGCTATTTCCCTCCGTACAGCGCCCCCTGGGGCTGGTAGGGGGAGCGAAATTGAAACCTCATGGGGTGAAAGCCAGGGGTGGGATTTATGAGCTGTCGTCTGTCAGTAGGCAGAAGAGAAGACTCTCATTTACTAGCTCGTGTTCAGGGCCTGACGTCGAGACCAGGGCATTTCCGACCGACTGAGTGGCGACTGTGAGCGTTAGAGCTATCGACCCATAACGAGATTGTCCCCGAGGCTCTGAAATTCCATTATAAGCCCCGGTTTACCACTGTATAAAGTTTCTTCATGTACTAATTCTTCTCTGTGGTTTGGCCCTTGAGCAAGGCCCTTAACGCCAAAAATGGTCCTTGGGCTTTACCCCGAATATCGCTCCCAACCTGCAGTATTCACATCCGGCATATTTCCCAGGGCATCTTTGAAAAGAGAAATATTCTCAGTGGAGCTGTCCCGGATAAATAAAAGACTTAAAAAACCTGGGTTAGCTGAAGCTCAGGATCGCAGTAGTTTGTCAGTTTCCTGCAGGTTTTCCAAATGTACGACTGTGTACCACTGTTAAGTTTTACCTGTAACCTAAAGGGGCAGAATGTGCAGTATTGGTTCCCATCCTCGTCAATACAGAGCTGCCATTTTGTCATTTTTGAGCTGCCATTTCAACCATAATTTGGCAGACCTGACGTGACTTCCAATAATAAGTGGTTCGAGATCTCTCGCTGTCGACTGCGGTGCGCTCCTGTCAGGTTTGGAGCCACTGAAGAGATGGCGGAGCTCCAGGAACAGGGGGAGGCGACTCTGCTACAGCTGATGAACGAGGTTCGATTTGTTTGGGTCGGAACGAAAGCCCACAGAACATTAGATCTCCTGCAGGCGGCCAGATCTCCAAGAGCAAGTTTGATAGCTGCTGATAGTGCTGAAAACTGTTGCCAAATGTTTGGCATTTCCACTGCCATTACTATTAACATTTCAGTGCCAAACTGCCATTACCACTGGCGAACTAAGGCAGACAAATTGATAAACACCGCAGACTGTCAATATAATACGTCCTTAATAGGCGTAAACAGTCCACCGAACTCCAGACTCTGCAGCAGACATATCAGCAGCAATGAAGAACAGAGTGAGGGGAGCGGAGATGCTGTGTCTGCGAGTGACTCAGCAGAGCTGATGTCTGCTAACGTCTCGTTTCAACCCCAGAGCTGAAGCAGAAAACAAACTTGTTTTATGTTTGCTTAAGTCAGTCTCAAAAGGTATTTTAGTCTGACATTATGAAATGTAATCTCAATTCTATTTGTTTTTTTTGTAATTCAAAACAGGTTCTTTCTCAAGCAAGACCCAGAGAGATTTCTACAGCAAACAACAAAAACAGTTGACCAATATCACAACCAATATTTTTGTCTTACAGCTTGACATATTTCATTACTGTACATTTTTCCTAAATTAGTGTGACTCACTAAGATTTGGTAATACGAAAAGAAAATTTCACTTGTGAATGAGACAGTAAGTTAAGGCAAGTCAATATTTTCTACTTGCAGGGGAAAAAAATTTCATGTCCACATTTTGAGACGCTTTTTTATGGACATGAAAATTTTTATTTGGTCTAAGACCAGGTTTATTCTATGTTTTTGTGACAGCCCTGAGGCCTCATTAGACATTATTCATTGTTGAGAAACCCTGCAGTTTTTCAGTCACTCAAACTTGTGTTTTTGCCTCTTTTTTGGACTCTTAGTTTGAAGGGAGCGAGTCTTTGTCCAGCACCAACCTGTGTCAGAGGTCACGACCGAGCAGCGACCTGAACAACAGCTCCACCCAATCACCCGCCCACTCCAAGGTCCAGCGAAGCATCTCAGCCAATCAAAAGCAGCGGCGGTTCAGCGACCACGGTGAGACTGACACTCAGCCACTCAAAATACAGCAGCGGATTCCCTGAAATTAGTCCAGCCAAATAAACATACTGTTATTACCACCAGCACACCCGAATGCAGGTCATTTCCAGTTACACCAAGTTGGGTACCATGGATTAGAAGTTTAAGCATGCAAAATTTTCTGGTTTCTCAGGCTACCTTCAAGGTAGCATGAGTGTGGGTCTGCTGTTTTGTTAATCAATCTATCGTCCATGTCGAGAACATGAAATTACCCAGAAGCGTTCAGTATCGTGTCACAAAAACAAAATTACGCAAGACGTGAGATCACGCCACTGAGTTGGGTAGCCCAGTTTGAACACCTACTTGCATCTTGTTTACTTAGAGGTCCTCTATCATGCTACCAGCTGCACAGCCAATTAGCCATTACAAGCCAGTTCAAAATCTGTTTCTTTGTGACATCATATGGTAATGTGACCACGCACTGGCAAGAAGGACTGATCAACAACCAGACAATCAGTTCCTTTACTATTCCTAGGGAACTATAATGACCCCCCCATCTTTTTATACATTTCCTTGCTTTATTGTGGTAGATCCCTCCCCCTTTTCATGTCACAAGGGACAGACCTTTATAGTAAGTGGGATCTGCATATTTCTGTAGTTTGGTGAGAGCATTTGGAGAAACATTAAGAATAAAGCTGTACTCACAGAAGAGGAGGCGGAGCAGTCTTTGTGTCCAGTAACTGCCGGGGAGATCTTCAACAAAGAGATGGCTGCTTTTTATTTCATGGTTGGACAACTCATGAGGCACCCATCCCAGACGGTTGGACACCGAGTAGTACATGCATTAGATATTGGCCACACTCTGCCAAACCGCAGAAATGTGAACATCACTGGGGTATTTAAGCACATACATATTTTACTGTCCACTCAATTTATGTGAGAAACTGTAGGCAGTTGTGGACACGGCCCTGGTGACTACCCCACTTACACTCCTTTTGATTGGTCAGGATCATGGCTAATGGGGTGAATGATGCAGCGATTCCAGTACCCCACCTCACATGATAGGTTTTCAAAAGCTCAAGATATTTAAATTCTTAAGCATTTGAAAATTTATATCAGCGCCCTAAGGGTTAAACTGGTTATATACGCACTGCTGTCTGTGTCTTGGGGCAAATTTTAAACTGCTGAGTCATGTTGGTGCCTCACGTCAATGCGCTAAACCGTAGCTCAGTAGTGAACGATTAAAACAGAGTGACACGATTTTTGTTTACAGATTTTAAGTGGAGTGAAATTTGCATTGTATTTTTCCACAAGGGGCCGATGATGACAGATGTGTGTGTGGTGCAGGGCCCAATGATCAAAGTAAAGGGATGGCAGTCACAAATAAAATGGGCCGTTAACTTTTTTGTTTTGGGCAAAATGTCCTGTCCCGTAACACGGATTCTAGGCCTCATCTAGAAAGCAATTACTCAGATTTTTTCAGTGTACACTGGGCTCAAATTGGCCCTGACAGTCCTTTTGATTGAGTGTAAACAGCAATTTGTGTGTTAGTGTGTGAGCTCTCTAAAGCAATATTCTGCCCTACACTGACCTGACTTCCTGTTGAGAATTTCTTAAACACAATGTTACAGGATCCGCTCAGCTAATGATGACAATTCTCGCAGATCCACTGAATATTAGTAACAGGCCACTGCAGTCCTCATCCAAGCAAACTCAGTATCGAACCGAGCACCAAGCTAATGTGAGCTTTGATTTCCTCTATGGCTGACATGCATGGGCATTTCCTATCAGCCTGGGATCGAAGGATGGCTCTCACATAATTGGTGCTTCCCAGAAGTGACTGCCTGTGATGTCACCTGTGTTACTGTCATTGACGCAAGTTACGAAGGGGCACAAAAAATACAAACTAATGGACCATAGATTTAACATAAACACCCTCCTGCACTCACACAGACTGCTGTAACATTGATTTGTTTAGCACACTGGTACATGTGCTATGCTAATATGCTAAATCCATTCAGCGCCGAACCTATTCCCTTCAAATATTTAACTGGTACGTGTGTTATCCTGACTGAGATACAAGCGTAGCCGGTGTGACCTCAGCGCATATAGCTCATTCGCTCCTGAGCGTTTGGCGAGTGTTTGCAGTGTACGGGGTGGATTACCGGAATAACCCCCCCTCCCCCTGACAGTGGGCCCCAGCATCCCCCCCGCCGTCTCTTACACCAAACGGGCTCAGGCCAACAGTGTGGAGGGAGAGAAGAAGGATGACTGGGACAGCTCCCGAAAACTGGGCACCTCCAGCTCCAAGGGCGACTCGCCGGCGTCTCCGCTGGTGGTGTCCGAGAGGAAGAAGGCGTCGCCGGGCTCAGGGGTAAGGGTACCCTCGGGGGGCGTGTCCCGTATCTGTGTCTGGATGCTGGAGATGACTCTATCTCTCCGTTTCAGTTCTCTGTCCCGACCCGTCTGTGTGTTCCTCTGGGCCTCGTGCTCTTATCCGGGCCGCTGTGTCCCCTCGCTGTCTCTGCTGTTCTGTCTCGTCCCTCCGTCTGTGTTCACTGATGTCTCTCCATCTGTCCACACCCTTCTCGGCCTGTCTCACTCTCTTTACAGCTGTCTTGCTTTCTGTACAGCTGCTTTGCTCTCTGTACATTTGTCTCACTCTCTGTACAGCCGTATCCCTTTCGTAACAGCTGTCTCATTCTCTGTACAGCTGTCTTGCTCTGTGTGTCCCTGTGTGTACAGCTGACTCGCTCTCTGTACAGCAGTCTACCTCCCTGTACAGCTGTCTTGCTTTTTGTACAGGTGCCTCGCTTTCTGTGCAGCTGTCTCTATATCTGCACAACTGTATCCCTCTCTGTACAGCTGTCTCACTCTCTGTTCAGCTGTATCTCTCTCTGTACTCCTGTCTCCCAGTCAGTCTTCCTCCCAGTGACCCTGTGCTTGTCCATCTCATTCTGTCTCTCTGTACCCCTGTAAGCTCTCTCTCCCCCCCCTCTCTCCCTCTCTCCCCCCCTCTCTCCCTCTCTCTCTCTCTCTCTCTCTCCAGGCCTCTGTCGCATTGATGGCCTTTATTTCATTGCACTGATCAGACGTGAGCCTCACTCTGGGAGAGAGAGAGTTTTATTTATTTATTTAAATTCCCCCTGCAATGCGCTGTAATGCTCTCTCTCTCTCTCTCTCTCTCTCTCTCTCTCTCTCTCAACCAAAAAAAGGTCAGATGCAGGAAGCAGGAGTCGCTTGTCTCACCATTTCTGATTATCCGATAAAGCTCGCTGCAGTACAAACACACACACACACACACACACACACACACACACAGGCCTGTTGAACAGTGTAGAGTATAATTCAGTGCTGGAGGCTGGTGGAGAATACGCCTTCACTCAGACTGTGGTGTGATTCAGCAGGACGTCATGGCGATGAGCCAGTAAAGGGGGGGGGGGTTTAGGGGGGAGAGGGGCAGTAGGAGAGTGGGGGAGGGGCAGGAGGACAGTGGAAGGGGCAGTAGGAGAGGGGGAGGGGCAGGGGGGAGAGGGGGAGGGGCAGCAGGGGAGAGGGGGAGGGGCAAGAGGAACTGGGGAGGGGCAGTAGGGGAGAGTGGGAGGGGCAAGAGGAGAGGGGGAGGGGCAGGAGGAGAGTTGGAGGGGCAGTAGCACATCCATGCACACAGCCAGCTGATTTCACTCATTATTTTGGCATCCTGGTCAAATAATTGTGCAAAATAGCAAACATCGGTGATTGAAAACTCCTGGGGAGAAATTATACTTCCTGTTAGCTGGATTTTACACCTCTACTGAAACACAAGAATAAGTCTCAGTACTCTATACTCATGTACTGCACACTGGTAAGGCCTGGTAAGAAGTGCACTGTAAAGTAGGGACTGTGTAAAGGCTGAGGGAGTGAGTGTAAACGCTTGTGTCCCACAGAACAGTGCGCTCCCGGGGGGAGGAATGACGCGCAGAAACACGTATGTGTGTGAGCGCTCCAGCACCGACCGCTACAGCGCCATTCCCAATGGCAAGGACAGCAGGTAACGCACACTCACGCGCACACACTCACAGGGATCCGGGCAGTGACCATTTCAAATTAACCCTTAGAGCGCTGAAATAAATGAAAAAAAATATATAAATTTAATTATCTTGTGCTGTTGAAAACCTACTATGTGGTGACTTGTTTAAAAGAGCTCCCCTGCGGGAGCTCTTTTAAACAAGTCGCCACATGATAGGTTTTTAACAGCTTTGATTTTGATATCTTACATCACTGAGCAGCAATAGCTGCATGTAGCGCTCTAAGGGTTCATGTATCCTTGCATTAAACGCACAGTATTGATAGTAATCCCGTAAATTAATGCTCAGGGCCGACACTATAACATTATATTTATTATTTTTCGATTCTATTATGTGGAGAACGGAACCGCGAGGTCAAAGCTGTGCCTGTTTAAATATTTACAGACTGCGATGCTGCATGATCTGAAGTGCTCGTTTTTACTCGTCAACACAACAAATCTTTATGGATAAACTGCTCCGCTAATTCCATAATAATTTTTCTAAAATCATTAGCACGTTAGCGAAGTGAATGGCCGAAGCTGAGTGTGATTGCCGATAGAGGACGTGTCCAGTGCTGTTTACAGTGTATGCTTCATATAAACTAGTGCAGCACTCGGCCACTCACAGAGGGAGTTTGGTCTCAGTTTTCTGATTATTTGCCCCTCTCTCTGACCCCCCCGATCTCCCCCCAGCCTGACGGAGGTGTCAGTGTGTGCAGGCTCCGCCCCCTCCAGTGCGGGGGCCACGCCTGCCCCCCCCTCCACCCGCCCCCGACACGTCAAGTCCATGTCGGCCTCAGGACACCCGTCCAAATCCACACTACCCCCCATCGAGGACAACAGCGAGTACAGACCCAGGTCAGTGTGTGTCTCTGTGTGTCATATAGAGAGAGTTACAGACCCAGGTCAGTGTGTGTCTCTGTGTGTCATATAGAGAGCGTTTTCAGACCCAGGTCAGTGTGTGTCTGTGTGTGTCATATAGAGAGAGTTACAGACCCAGGTCAGTGTGTGTCTGTGTGTGTCATATTGAGAGTTACAGACCCAGGTCAGTGTGTGTCTGTGTGTGTCATATAGAGAGAGTTACAGACCCAGGTCAGTGTGTGTCTGTGTGTGTCATATAGAGAGAGTTACAGACCCAGGTCAGTGTGTGTCTGTGTGTGATATAGAGAGAGTTACGGACCCAGGTCAGTGAGTGTCTCTGTGTGTCATATTGAGAGAGTTACAGACCCAGGTCAGTGTGTGTCTGTGTGTGTCATATAGAGAGCGTTTTCAGACCCAGGTCAGTGTGTGTCTGTGTGTGTCATATAGAGAGAGTTACAGACCCAGGTCAGTGTGTGTCTGTGTGTGTCATATTGAGAGTTACAGACCCAGGTCAGTGTGTGTCTCTGCGTGTCATATAGAGAGAGTTACAGACCCAGGTCAGTGTGTCTGTGTGTGTGTCATATAGAGAGTGTTACAGACCCAGGTCAGTTTGTGTCTGTGTGTGTCATATAGAGAGAGTACAGAGCCAGGTCAGTGTGTGTCTGTGTGTCAGTGTGTGTGTTTAATATTGAGAGAGTACAGACCCAGGTCAGTATGTGTGTCTGTGTCTGCGAGTGTGTGTGTAATACAGAGAGAGTACAGACCCTTGTCAATGTGTGTAAGTGTAATATAGAGAGAATACAGACCCAGGTCAGTGTGTGTGTGACTTGGAAATTCACCTCATATAAGGAGGCAGAAATAAGGTGTTGTATTATGATTTTCAAACTCGTATTTCACTGCTAAAGGCATTTAGTCTTTACTCAGCCGACACCTAATGCTCAGAGGATAGACTTGTCAGATTTGTCGTTGCAACTTGTGTGATGACAGCTAACTGAGTCACAACTGTGTGAAACTTGCCAGACGTGAGATATAAAGGAGTCGGGTTCTCAGCTGTTAGGGTTTGCTTTTATCTGTCAGGATCACACTGGCAGCCCAAAGACCATCTGAGGCTTTACTGATAGCTCTGTCTGTTTCTGTCACTGTGTGCACATATTCGCTTATGTGTGTGTGTGTGTGTGTCTGTGTGGACATTCATGTGCGTCTGTGTGATTGTCTGTAATTGTGAAAATTTATCTATGTGAATGTTTAAATCTTTGCATGTGTGCGTATTTGTGCGTTTGCATATTTGTACCTCAATGTGCTTTTGTGCATTTGAGTGCACAATTGTTTGTGTTCATAAATTTGTATCTTTGCACAAAATGTTACACATATATTACATTACAGTACATTCATTGTGTCTTTGCATATACTTTTTTGTCAATGTATATACTTTTGTGCTTCTTACTTGCACGTATCTGTTTGGGTCTTCATGTGTGTGTTTGACTGCTCATTTCCATTTTTGTGCGAGAGCTGCGTGCATTGTCTTTGGTTGCGCTCACATGTTTGTGTACATTGTCCTCTATGCATGTTCTTGTGTGTGTGTTTGTATGTGCAATTTTGTCTATGCATGTGCTGGTGTGTGTTATGCGTGTGATGACCGGTGTAATGAATGTACTACTGTGTGTGATGCGTGTGATGTTGTGTGTGATGCGTGTATCTGTGTGTATGATACATGTTTTCACGTGTTCTCGTTTGGCCCCCCAGTTCGGCCCCCCGGGCCCCGGCTGCGTCCCCCTCAGCACATAGTATCAGCAGCACCACGCCGGACCGAACCCGCTTCCCCCGCGGCAGCTCCAGCCGCAGCACCTTCCACGGGGCTCAGCTCCGCGACCGCCGCAGCGCCACCTACAATGGGCCGCCCGCCTCGCCCACCCTGTCCCACGACACCGCCGCCCTCGCCCAGGCCCGCCGGGGCACCTCCACCGGCATCATCAGCAAGATTACATCCCGCTTTGTCCGCAGGTCAGAGTCCACCCCCGTCTCACTTAAACACGACTGTGATCTTACAAACCAGAATCAGTTTCATCTTGACCTTACAAACCATCATCCGTCTCATTATGACCTGACAAAGCAGGATCAGTCTTATGACCTTAAAACCAAGATGCGGTCTCATTATGGCCTGTTCAGTATGCTAACGCTAGACCTGTACCCCTGCACGTACATAAACCTGTTGGCCAGCACTAACTGTGGAGTTTAAGAACCTTAACTTCAGAACCTAACTCTCAGAGGAGGAGGTGTATTGGCGTATTACTACATTTGCCATAGGCCTGATTGCCATCAAAATTTTAAAAAATTTATTCATCATCTAAAAATGACTTTGGTCATGAGTACGAAAGTGCAAGATTTGCTGCTCTTTTTCATTGCAACTTTCTGTGTTCAGATTTAGCAGTGAGATGGGGCAGCTTATGTTTACTGTAAGTGCACTGTTAGTAGTGAGCAATTTCCTTAATTTAGCCATCACTACACACTTTAAAAAGTTGTATAACAAATATTCACCATTCATTAATAAACAGAAAGATATATGACAGTAATCCCAATCACACTTGCATATAGTATTGGACTGCATTTGACTTCAGACTCACCTCTGACCCCTGCTGGTAACCACAGGTAAAGCATCATTTAATCTAGGCCAGTGTGCAAACTTACTGCTACACAGCCTATTTCTCTGTGGTCTCAGAGTATAAAAAGTACGTCGTCTAAGATGGTTCTCCGTTATGAGGTCGATTCAGTGGCTTTAGCTGGCACTGGGTTGGTTGACTGGTGGATTAACTTTTGCGTCACAAAAGAACAGCTTTGGATCACTGCGTCCCGATCAACCCCCTGTCCACCGAGATGATGATCCGTCAGAAGTAACTGCAGATATTTTTGTTCAGCAAAGCACTTTATTGGAAATCGGGTGGGTCTCTTATACATCACTGCCCTCCACATTTCACTCAGCGCATCACTAGGCTTTGACCCCCCAACATGCCAGTTGAACAGAGAATGAAAATGGCCCCCTTTTCCAGCCAAGACCGTTATGAATCAAGGATGAATACGCCAGGCTGTTTTCGTCATTGCTGTTCGTCATAGCTCTGTACTGCGATGCAGATGAAAAGATGTTTGTTTATTAAATCATCGCAGACCCAACACATCTTCCCATTTCACAGGGAGGATTATGGGTAGTCATTATTGGCGACCCTTCAGTTTAAAAGATGAGAAGCTTTTCATGCCTTTGGATCTTTGAAAAGTACATTTTCAAAGTTTGTCAGTTTCATACACACTCTTCCATGAGGCTGAACAAGCGGAGAATCCCAGATGAACTTTCTGACCTCCAGCATGTTTTCGGTTTGAGGCATATCCATCCGCCATGTCATAGACAAACGGACAGCACATCAGCGGTGCCGCCATGCGTTGTCTAAGCTAGTGCAGGAAAACAATAGTGAGGGAGATGAATCAGCTCGCCCTGCTCTGAATGGCGGTTAGTCATCTGCGCATTTCACCATTTTATCGCTGTGAACAGGCGTAACACACATTCTTCCAGGCTGAAGAAGAAGTGAATGCCAGTCAAAGTTTGTGACCTCATGCATGTGTTAGGGTTGCAGTTTAGCACTTTTTGTTAGGTTTTTGGTTGCACTTGAGTTCTCGGCTTGGTTTTGCGCAATGGATGCAAAATGGCTCCTATATTTCAATTGACGCGACTCTATCTTGAGACTCTGGGTAGAGCTTGACAGCTGCCGCCATGCGTTGGCTGCGCTAGTACAGGAAAACAGTAAGCGGGTGATGACTCCGCTCACCCTGCTCTTAATGGCCGTTAGTCATCCGCGTGTTTCACAGTTTCAACGCTGCTCTCTTGGGCTGAAGACGATACAGGGGCGTGGCTCGGAAAACTTTTCCCGCCTCGCCGAATACTTAACGCCTGTCGTTTTTTTCCCATCTCCCCTGTTTTAGAACTCTGTCTATCAGGCCGTCTAGGAGGTAGGCGGAACGACTGCTTGGTTTTTAACTGCTCACTGGTGTTCCCTCTCCTCAGCCCCGCGCCCCACCCACCCACTCACTCACTCACTCACTCACTCACTCACTCACTCACTCACTCCGCCCCCTCCGATGGACTGCCCAATCAGAAATCGCCTGGTTTGGTGTACCTTTTGTTGCACCAGAAATGACATCACTCTGCCCCCCCACGCACATTCAGTGTTAACTCTGGGCTAAACTGCATGGTTACAGCACTGACACCATGTGGCCCCCAGGACTATTGTAGGTGGGGGGGTCTGTAAAAAAAAAAAACCCCAGGTGGGCTGCAGTGTCGGCAGGGGGTTGTGCTTTCTTTGCCCAGATCCTGTTTTAGGTCTTTCTCAGATACCAAAGCCTAGTCCCAGACTAAATTTTATTTCAATTGTACACTCCCCATAAGAAACTCAACCTAGTCCAGGACTAAAATTAATCTGTCTGTGAAACTGGCCATTTGTGTTTTGACTCATCACCGACGTTAAGGGGATAGTTTCCACTCTGCATTATGATTTTATTTCACTTTCATCGTTTGAAATAAGTCAGCTCAGACAAGATTTATGTGAAATTTAGCATGGACATTGTTTTAGACACCTGCCAGGAATACAATAGTCAGTATTAGAGCATTTGAGAAACTGACCTTAAAAGTAAGGAAATAAACTACCGATGACTTCTGCTGGTGCAAAAATGGCTCTGAGTCAATCAGAAACAAGCTCAAAGACTAAAATCCTGAGCGATCCCTGTAAAGTGTGGGTGAATCAGACTAGTAGAAACCAGCACACTGCAGTCCTGCCTGATCATGTGACTCCTGCCATGCAATGCCAGACGTGTAGCCCCTTCCCCTGTCCATGTGACCTTAACGTGACCAGTAACGTGTGTCCTGCCCAGCCCCTTACCCCGCACGCAGTGTGGTTAGCATGCTAAGAGCAGCCATTGTGTCTCTAGGCTGCCACAGGATGCAACTTATGAAGGAAACAGATCTGTTCGGGTAAAATCATCTTTTTCAGGATTACTGCCTCGTCTCCCTCACCCAGTACTCTCTCCGCACGAGATTAATGAGATGGCATTATCTGCAGAAATTCTGTGGGCACAAGAACACAGCCTCTCACTTTCACCCATTTAGATCAGCCACAAAAACAGGTGTTACACTGATGACCAGGGAAATTCATTTGATAGGGAAGTTATTATATTCATGTTCTTAGAATTGTTTCGATAGATTGTAAAATGGAAGATCTGTCCCCGAGCACTGGAGCAGTCAGGGCTGCCGGTGAGGTGTGGAAATATTCTGCAGCCCAGGAGTGTTTCCTGTGTTTGTGTGTGTGTTAGTGTGACAGCGAGAGTAGACTAATGAGCGTTTTACGGGTTGGTAGTCTGGTTTCGATGGGTCAGTGTGCATGCATTTGTGCACACATGTGACGCAAACACACACACTCACACACACACACACTTAACATTAAACTCTGCTCTAACCCCCCCTCCCAGGGTCCCAAGCGAGGGAGAGGCCAGCGGCAGGACGGACACCCCAAGGTAAGGCCCCGCCCATTTACCCACAATACCTCAGTGCGTCTGTCAGCCAATGACCAACGAGCAGCTCCATTATCCTCAGGAGGCTTGTAACCGGGGCACTAGCAGAGTAAATGGAGCCAGCTTACTGCCTCTAATGGGAGAAGTGTGATAAGAGCACTGTTTCAAGACTGCGTAAAAACTCAGAAGTTTACGCACTCTCTTGTATAACTGAGGGAGAATTCGTAGATTATCGCTACAGGGACTGATCGTGAATTTTTCAGCTGGAATGAAAATGGATATCCTTCTTTGCAATAAAAGATGTTGCACTGATAGGAGTATTCAAAGGTGTCACGGAGTTGCCAGTTATCTACCACTTTTTACTAGAAATTAACATTCATCAAATTGAGAATAAAAACAGACCACTAAATAAACATCAGCACTGCATATTGAACTTAAGTGAATTACTGAACATTTCAGTAATGAATATAAATAGGATAAATAGCTAAGTAAACATCAGTACTTTTTGCTGAATGAGTCAAACACTGTATATTTCAGTTCTCTCAGGCTGTTAGGGGCAGGTTTTGAAATAAGCAGCACAGCTTCATGGTGTTCACACCAGGAATGGAGCTCCTCTTTTCATAATTGCCACATATTGTGCTAAAAATCCTCTCCCTGCAGACTGAGGAGGGTGCGAAGGCAGGAAAGAGCATTTTTTTTAAGATGGAAGAAATAAACGATCACACATTCCTGGGCTTTCGCTCGCTCAAACACTCAGTTGCCGTTTTGCAGTTAAATCACAGGTGTTTCATCAGACAAGCTGGCATTATTGGGGCAAATGGCATCTTTGAGCTGTCAGTCATGCATCCAAAAGTAACACTGCTGAGCTTCCGTAAGTTATCTAAAATCAGAAATTCAGACCTAAAAACGCAAGCAAGATGATTTGGCTGAGGCCATTCTGAAGTGCATGACTTATTTGTCTATATTTGTGGGGACTTGAGGACCCCCTGACCATGATAATGTCTGAAAATATAGCGCCGTGGAGATACTTTTTTGGGTCCCCATGTAGAAAAACTCTATGGTAAGGTCTTCGTTTGGTTTGCCTGTACCCATGGTAAACTCTTTGTTTGGTTTTAAGGTTCGGTATTAGAATTATGCTTTGCGTTAAGAAGTGTTAAAGTACGGTTAGAAACTGGGTTACTTTGGGGGAGTTTGTGCATAAGGGTTAAGATTAGAGTTGATTTTAGGGTTGGGGGGTATGGAAATAGGCTTTTCAGGCAAAAATAATTTTTTTGTTCTCCCGAGGATAGAGAAATTGGAATGTGTGTGTGTGTGAATGTAAGTGTGTGTGTGTGCGCGTGTACACATATATAGTGGGCATGCGTTTGCAATAATGATGAAATACGTGGTCAGAGCCAGTGCTAATGAGAGGAGCACCGCAGACGATCAGCGTATGTCAGTCACATTCAGAACTTTCCGTTGCTTTTTCTTGTCTGTGTTAAAGAGGCCTTCTTTTTCGCTCAAAAGCCATCATACGCCTTGTTTGGATTGGGCAATAAATACAGTAGGGCTGGACAATATATCGATATTATATAGATATCGTGATGCAAAGTAAAATATCGTCACGGATTTTGGATATCGTAATATCGCGATATGAAACAAGGGTTGGCTTTTCTGGTTTTAAAAGCTGCATTATAGTAAAGGGTTGCATTTTTCTGCTCTTACAAGACTGTTGTAGCTGTTGCCTGTACCTACTTGGTCGTTATGTCAACATTACTAATAAATAGTTATCAAAAATATCATTGTGTTAATATTTTGTGACAGCACCAAAATTTGTCCTGATAATATCGGCAAGATATCGATATCGAGGTATTCGGTCGCAAATGTCAAGATATTAGATTTTGTCCATATCGCCCAGCCCTAAAATACAGTGATATTATATTGATATTATGATAAAATATTAGATGTCATCTAGGATTTTAGATTTCATAATATGAATCGTAAGTGTTGTCTTCTGATTTTAAGAGCTGCATTACAGTGAAGGGATGCAGTTTTCTGCACTTATTAGACTGTTCTCGCTGTTACCCGAGGCTGCTTGGTCATCATATCCACATTACTAATGACTGCAGATCAAAAATGACAACATGTAAATGTTAAGTGAAAGCACCAGAAGTTGTTCCTACGATATCCGCTTAATTTCAATATTGAGGTATTCAGTCAAGGATATTGTGATATTTGATTTCCTTCACATCAGACAGCCGCAAGGCCTGGTGCTCATTGGATCTAATTGCACACGTAATCCGTAGAATTTGGCACTTATGGCCAATAATGTGTGTGCAATCTGTGGAATTGTATTAGTAATGGGTGTGTAACCTGTAAGGACTGTGCCAGTAATGGGTGTGTGTAATTTGTAGGATTGTAACAGCAATGAGTCTGTAATTTGTAGGTTTGTAGCAGTAATGGCTGTGTAATCTGTAGTACTATCAGTAATGGGTAAGTGTGATGTGTAGGACTGAGACCATTATGGGTGTATGATCTGTAGGACTGTAACAGTGATGTGTGTGTGTAATCTGTAGGACTGTAACAGTAATGGGTGTGTTACTTGTTGGATTGTAACAGTAATAGGTGCGTAATCTATAGTACTAACAATAACCAGTGTTCAATCTGTTGGACTGTAACAATAACGGGCGAGCATTCTGTAGGACTGTAATAGCAATGGATGTGTAATGTGTACGACTGTAATGATAATAATAATGGGTGTGTAGTCTGTAGGATTATGACAATAATGGGTGTGTAGTCTGTAGGACTGTAACAGTAATGGGTGTGTAGTCTGTAGGACTGTAACAGTAATGGGTGTGTAGTCTGTAGGACTGTAACAGTAATGGCTGTGTAGTCTGTAGGACTGTAACAGTAATGGGTGTGTAGTCTGTAGGACTGTAACAGTAATGGGTGTGTAGTCTGTAGGACTGTAACAGTAATGGATGTGTAGTCTGTAGGACTGTAACAGTAATGGGTGTGTAGTCTGTAGGATTATGACAATAATGGGTGTGTAGTCTGTAGGACTGTAACAGTAATGGGTGTGTAGTCTGTAGGACTGTAACAGTAATGGGTGTGTAGTC
This sequence comes from Gymnothorax javanicus, assembly GCA_029692085.1. Classification (NCBI taxonomy): domain Eukaryota; kingdom Metazoa; phylum Chordata; class Actinopteri; order Anguilliformes; family Muraenidae; genus Gymnothorax; species Gymnothorax javanicus. The sequence continues at coordinate 50,830,389 of CM056208.1, read as the reverse complement.
TGTAGGACTGTAACAGTAATGGGTGTGTAGTCTGTCGGACTGTAACAGTAATGGGTGTGTAGTCTGTAGGACTGTAACAGTAATGGGTGTGTAGTCTGTAGGACTGTAACAGTAATGGGTGTGTAATAATACTGCGACTCTCTCCTCAGAAGCGCCTCGTTGGAGCCTAAAGATGACGGGAAAGACTCCAAACCTCGCTCGCTTCGCTTCACCTGGTCTATGAAAACCACCAGCTCCATGGACCCCGGAGACATGATGCGTGAGATCCGCAAGGTGCTGGACACCAACAACTGCGACTACGAGCAGCGGGAGCGCTTCCTGCTCTTCTGCGTGCATGGCGACGCCCGCCAGGACAACCTCGTCCAATGGGAGATGGAGGTGTGCAAGCTGCCACGCCTCTCGCTAAACGGCGTGCGCTTCAAGAGGATATCGGGGACCTCCATCGCCTTCAAGAACATTGCGTCCAAAATCGCCAACGAGCTGAAGCTGTGAATTAAAAAAACGCCGTGAAGGAGGGGGTGGAGGGAGGGGGGTGAAGCTTGACGGGTAAGTCTGTAGTAGATGGGATCAGGGCACTGACCGCAGACCCATGGTTTTAATGCACAGTGACCATGATGTCAGTAGCACAGGGTACGTGGTGTTTGAGGCTACTGCTGTGTTACTCAGTCGAGACGAGAGACAGAAAGAAAAAAAACAAACTCCCTTCCACTTCCTTCCCAGAACCCTCCCCCTCCCTCTCTTATATTCCCACCTCACCACTTATATAAAATATGTGGTTAAAGGCTAATTCTCATTGCAATAAGGCTTTTTCTTAAGACCAGTAAAACGGTTATATTTGCTGAAATACCATTCAAGAGCAAATCGAAAAAAAAACTTGCAGAAATAAGGCAAAAAGAAAAAGAGAGAATTGCTGTTCACAGTTCTTTCTTCACCGAGTATAATATTCAAAATCTTAGAGCATCTACAGGTATTGTATAGTTGTCTTTCTGTACAGAAAATGTATGTTTATTGTCTGATAATGTGTAATTTTGAGTTTGGACTTTTCCTAATGTTATTGACATCTGTTAGAATGTTTACCTTTGCTCTGTGAAATTTTTTTTTTATGAAAATGGAGTCTACTTCTATTACCATGAGAGGCTATTTTTTCCTTTTTTAAGGAATTCTAATTACAATATTGGAGGGATGCGGAGTGGCAAATACACTTTACTAAGCTTTGTGAAGTACGGCTGTAGGTACTGAGAGACCCCACCCTGGTCAGTCAAATGTCATGGTGTAGCGCTTCATCGGATTGCTAAAGGAAACCCAAAGCCACAGAAATCATTGTAGCTCCGCAGATGAAATATACGGCTTTATTTTGTGTTTCTTTACATTCACTGGTACACAAGGGATATAGTGATAGCACTGCTGCAATGCAAGTTCTTATTCTGAAGCAGGTCGTGCAAAAAGTCACTTTGGGAAAACCGCTGTCGAAAGACTGCATCCTTATTTTTTTCCTCGATTACACTTGCTCTAAACACATTTGAACGTAATTGTACAGTTGTCAATTTTGCTCGTTTGTGCTGGATATTTTTTTTTTTTTTTAGCAAATTTATTGTATTTATTCCATCACATTATGCCTGCAATGTGCTGCTTTGTAATTTTGAGGCATTCACTTGTACGAGAAAATAATAGGATTTATTTGTTTTGTTTAGGTTTTTCCCCTTTGTAATTAGTTTAAGATTTAAGTATGTAAAACCACTAGTGCTGGTACCTTTATACTTGTCATTTTGTACCGAATTAACCGACAGGTTTGCTGCAATGGTGAATCACGCATTACTACAATTCTAGCCATCATGGCTGCCAGTCACTGCAATTCCCTTCAAGTAGGAAAGTGATATTGAAACCAATTTAAATTTAAAATAGTTTTAAAAGGGAGATGGGTTAAAACAGACAGAAAAAAAACCCTGGGATCATCTCAGAGTCCGACGAGCTGGTTCTGGTTCCCGATCAGTGGCATTCTGGGACGGTGGAGGATTGTGTTTGCTGTATTGTAATCTGTGCTGTAGCTTCCTGCAACAACGGTACTGCTCAAGAGAGCTCCTCCATTTTGCTGCCTTAGCTGGTTACGGCGCTCAGAGTCGAAGGAAGAAGGTGGATGAGAACTTTGTAACTCCAACTCGACGACATACCCCCCCCCACCACGTTCATGCAAAGAACACAGGATGAGTCATCCTGATACAGTCTCACTGGTGCACAATATTAAAACTTACTTGAACAGAGCCTGAGATGCCTGTGTCGGTGGTTATTTATGTCTGATGTTTAAAAAGAATACTTGTTTGAAGAATACCTCACGAGCAAAACAGAAGTAGAAAAATATCTGGCATATGCATATGAAACAGTTTTTTTTCAGGGCAATTTTCTATTTGCCAAGCTTTTTACACAGATTGACTAATGGAAGAGCAACTGTGAAGGACAGATCATGTTCTGTAATGAACGTGCACACAGGTACGTTTCTGGTCACAAAGACAATCGGTCATGGATCGCTGTGCTGGAGGTAATGTGATTGAATGTCAGTGTGCAGACAGCGGCCTTCTGTTTGATATTTTGTGACGGGAGTATGCTTTCTTTTCCCTGGTTCTGTACTGTGGCCTTTTTGAGTACAGAAAGAAACGCCGGTCTGATATAATCAGACTGACAGAATGGAACCAGGCTTAGACAGGAGAAAAACTGCAGTAACTTATTTCAATCAGAAAATCTTGGTCAAACAATCCGAGGCAAAACCAGAAGTGAATTAACAGCACAAACACCAGGCAGAAGCAGGGTAAAAAAAAAGTGTCTTTCTGCACCTCCTCTGTCCTCAGTAAGTTCTTTGAACCACTTTCCTTTCAAATCAGTGAATATAACATTAACTGACAGACATTTACTCGGCTTCACTGTATGAGGTCTCTACCTCTGTGCATTTCCAAGTTAAAAAAAAAGTTTGAACAAGAACTAGCTAGCTCGACTTTCAAACTGAAAGAGCTGACTGGTAGCTAGCGTCATTATTAGCAAGCTACGTTGTAGCTCTTTATTTGCACAGGAACTGGTTTTGGATCTATTTTTATTATGAGGATGGAGGGGCCAGGTATTTTGGCTTTGTGGGAATGTTATGGAAAACTGAGCCATGCCAGTGGCCAGAAATAACAAAATGTTGACGGGTATGAGTTAACACATCAAGTTTTTCCCGTCCAAACTAATCTAAATTTTAAATTGCCTCTCTAACGGACAGGTGTCAAGCTACACTGTTGGCATGGCCCAAGGAACAACCCATTAGAATTTTGGTGGTGATCTGGATTACCATCCAGATCCAGGAATTTTTTTAAGGATTCTTCACCATTGCGGGATCATAAGATAAGGCATTTAGAGGAATAAATTCCAATGTCAGCTGGAGTAAATAATGAGTCGAACCTGTTCAATGTTATTTTTGTGTTTGGTTTTAAGGGAAAATATGGAAAATTAGCTGCTCATTAATAACTAATTTTATCAGTTAAAACATAAGGTCTCCTCTAGTGCAGTTACTTGGAATATAGCACATTATACACTGAAAGAATAGTTGGCTTTTAAACATCATGGTATGTGAAGCCATTTCTAAATTGTGTCGTCCCTCTAACGTGGAAAGCTAGTAATTTAGAAAAAAATGAACAGAACTCGTTAAAATTCTGGGATTGTTACTGTGGTTGAAACTGAGCACACATAGAACCGAGCTTGGGAACGACCACCCCAGTGAATTTACCAGAGGTACTCACCTTGACCTTGGCAGTTTAGTAGAACGCATTTCAGCTGAGCGTTTCACAAGGTTTGACTCCCGGTTCTTGCCGTATTATAGCGGAAGCAGCGTGTGCAGCCTACATTCTACAGGAAGCTAAAGCGCGCAGCAACAGTATGTGAGGAAATAGCAGAAAACGCAGTTTCTTTGGAAAGTCGGGAACAACTTCGTGGAAGGTAGGGCAAAGGTAATAATGTCCACTTTTTGTTCATTACATGTTTTCTTTAAATCAACACTTGAAGGTGGTTAGCTTCCTTCGGAATCCCACGCCTTGCTAATGTCATAGCTCGCTAGCGTTCATTTGTCCTTCACCAGTTCTCGTTATTGTGAGGAATATTTGAGTGGGCAAACAGAACTAACGGGTTAATTAATCTGCCGAGACTCGTGTATAAATTACAGTCCTTTGGATGATCATTTCTGGCTTTTTACCAAGTTTGCAGAACGCGTGATGATCGCTTCTAGCTACAGCCAAGGACATCTTAGCAAGATGGCTAGCTTGCTAACGCCGCTAGCTGGATCATTTTATTTTAATCGGTTTCTTAACGAACGGGGGTTCGGTTCTTTCAAGGAGTTTTCTGATCGTAAGTATATTGGTTACCCGGGGCCGTGCGCAGGCTACACTCATGATCCGTCAAGACGCTTTCACACTGGACGCGAAACGAATTTTTCGCACGACAGATTACATTCAAAGTCAATGCGAACACGCGAATACACGCGTCTTTGCATTGACTTAGAATGTAATCTGTCGTGCGAAAAATTCGTTTCGCGTCCGGTGTGAAGCAGCTTCAGTCAAATCTACACGGATCCTTCAAGAGCTGAAGTGACTAATGTAGTTGGCTTCATGTATAATACAATGGACAGCATTAGCAAGAACATAAACCTGCTGAAAACATTGCTGAAAATTCGCTAATTCTTCTTTTTTCCCATCAACTCAAGAATAATTGGTGAAAATTTCATTACAATATATTAAGAAATTATGAAGGAAAGTATAGATGGTTGTAGTTTTTCAGTAGAATGTTTTCAGCAGATTAGCCCTACCCCATAAACCCTCACTCTGAATCTAAAGTACCGCTAATAACCCTCCATCATGTACTTGGCGTTAGTTGACTCCACTATGGCTGCGGGTAAGAACAGGAGTCTGAATGTAAAGATGCACTTTCAGCTGATTCTGGCTGTTTTATAGTAACCGTAATCCTTTGTCATACCTCAGTTATTTGCATCGGAAATGTGGGCTTTATTAGCTCATATTTTTTTGTGTGTTAAAACATGGCACAGGTGCCATTTTTCTAGTGCTACTACATCAAAAACAGGCCTGAAATTTTATGTTCTCATCATTGGACAAAGCAATGACCTCCTTTTCTGAAAGGTTGAAGCTAATATGATATAGTGAGTTGGGACATATTTATAAACTCATTGATTTTCCATGAAATAATCACACACTCTCTTAACAAAATAACCTCTGAGAATGGATAAGCCATTAGTCTTCACAGTAGGGCTGCACGATAAACGGAATCGCGGTTATCGCAAGCGCAATAAAAGTAACTGCCACTATGAGGCAGACAGACGTGCTTGCTTATTACCTTTTCTATGACGCTTACCTAATGCGGTCATTTGAAATGCTTCCGGGAAGAAAACTGTGATTTGAAGTCCGCTAATTACCAGCGAGGGTGGACAGCCTCCTTCACCTTGGCATAATTAGCTCACCTTAAATCAATTCCCGTGTACTTTGCCTAACTTGCAGTCAAGCCATTTATGCAGCCAACTGACTGATCAAAACCAAAATATGGCCAATAATGATTAAGAAGAGATAATGAGAAGCAGACGGACCTAACCAGGCTGCTGTGTTAGATTGAAAGAATGTTAATAATCTGAATAAATAGCAGACCTTTAAATTCCACCTCTCGTAGAATTTTTACATATTATTAAAAAGATTTCTTAAGAATAAACCATTTCAAGATGGACTTGGTTTTTAAGCATTTCAAAACATACACAAAGTGGATAACATTTTGTGAAGCAGCTCGAGCGTGAAAGAGAGAAATTATTTTCGCATTGCACGCAATAGACAAATAGAACGCAGACTTGGCAAACAAGTTCAGGCGAATCTGTGCCGCAGATTTCTTGCATTTTTTATATGATAATTGAACAAGATTAATTTAAAATAAAATAATTAATAGCTCTTGATTTTTGGTGACTTTTGAGCGTCTAATAGCCAACAGTGAAGGTGGAAAACATTTTGTTAAAGCGTATCGAACGTCACATGTAAATTGTTAATGCATTTGCACGCAGCGCAGTCGAATGTAAAACTAGAAATAATCTAGCAAACAAATTCAGGCAAATCTGTCATGTTTCATGGTCATTTAAAATTCAAAATGTAATAAACACAACATATTCAAATAAATCAGACTGTCTACCAATTTAAATCGTTAATTGAGTGAATCAACTGTTTGATTGCAAATTGAGCAAAGCAAGTGGGAAGGGGTGAGAGCAATTGTCTTGTAGAGGATGATGATTTTGCAGACCTTAACTTTGCTTTGTTCAGCACGTAATTTACCTGAATGTGTTTGAGGGATAATTTCTAGTTTTACGTTTGGTCGGCGCTGCGTGCTAACGCAATTGCAATTTCTACAAGTCACGTTCGATACACTTAAACAAAATGTTTTCCACCTTCACTTTAGGCTATTTAGACGACCAAAAGCAACCAAAACAAACAGCCATTAATTACTTTATTTGAAATCTTGTTCAATTATCAAATAAAAATGCTCTAAAGTTGCGTTTGCCTGAATGTGTTTGCCAAGTCTTCGCTGCATTTGTCTATTGCGTGCAATGCGAAAATAATTTCTCTCACTTTCACGTTCGATATGCTTTACAAAATTTTTCCCACTTCATATATATTTTGAAACGCTTAAAAAACCAAGACCATCTTAAAATGGTTTATTTTTAAGAAATCTGTTTAATGATATGTAAAAATTCTACGAGAGGTGGAATTCAGAGGTCTGCTGTCTATTCAGATAATTGACATTCTTTCAATCTAACACAGCAGCCTGGTTAGGTCTGTCTGCTTCTCATTATCTCTTCTTAATCATTATTGGCCACATTTTGGTTTTGATTGGTCAGTTGGCTGAATAAACGGCTTGATCGCAAGTTAGGCAAAGTACACGGGAATTGATTTAAGGTGAGCTAATTATGCCAAGGTGAAGGAGGCTGTCCAACCTCGCTGGTAATTAGCGGACTTCAAATCAGTTTTCTTCCCGGAAGCATTTCAAATGACCGCATTAGGTATGTGTCATAGAAAAGGTAATAAGCAAGCACGTCTGTCTGCCTCATAGTGGCAGTTACTTTCATTGCGCTTGCGATAACCGCGATTCCGTTTATCGTGCAGCCCTACTTCACAGTACATTGCCTTCATGGTATGCTTAAGTATTTTTGGGGTGTATGAGTCATTACAATTTTAAAAAGAGAGTTGAGTAAATTCTATGTAACTGGGACTTGTCTATGACCTGTAAAATGTCCAATTTCTTTTAAAATCAGTCGCATAGAGATTATTGAATTTATGCAACATTAACATTTGTTTTGACTGAACAATTGCCTGTAAACCAATTTGTATAATTTCAGTTCACTGCTGTTTGCTCCATTGACGTGAGGGGATCGTTTTTGGAAACTGAGGATCCAGGATGTTTCTGACGTTGCTGCGGCTCGGGAAAGGGATTCCCGGACGCCAGTGGATCGGGAAGCATCGTCGGCCGAGAGCGATTACCTGGCACATGAAGCGTAACATGCTGGTGCGGCTGGAGAGAGAAGCGGAGAACGAGTACTGGCTGAGCCGGCCGTATATGACCCCGGAGCAGGAACACCGACACAACGCCGAGCGCCGGCTACAGCGATACCTGGACCTGAAGGCGGCGAATTGCGCCAACTTTCCCGAACACAAATACATAGCAGACCACCTCGATCACCTCAATATCTCAAAGAACTGGTGCAAGTGACGCAAAAACATTTAAAAATGCTCAACAGAATGTCCATGCTTCTGCAGATTCGTTAAAATGTTAGCTCCATGAGTTTTTCATTTGGCATGTGGACTTTTTGGACTGAAGATATGCTGTGTTTCGGACCATCGACCGGGTAAAAATTCCAGATCTCCTACTTGTTTAAAAAATTGAAAGGTAATAAAAGCATATGTGGTGTATTACTAAACGTGTGCATTAATTCAGTTGGCATAACATGATTAATAGGATTTTGTATCTCCTGCTCTTTCAAATCCACCCGGCCATGTTTTGAAGTCACTAATGGAGAGGAAAAATGTGGCATTATAAAGCCATTAGTGTGGCTTTGTTTGTGGAGCGCTGAGCAAAAAACGACAAATCAGCCCTCCCCGGGTCAAATATAATTATTTGAAATTTGAGCATGTGCTTATTGTACAATTTATCTTCCTTTAAATAGTTCCCAGAGATACATTCCCTCAAAAGACTGAGCCATCAGTGGAGGACTTCAGATGCAGTGTGTTAAATTGACAATAAAAGGGATCTAAGACCAAACAAAACCAAAGGTACTGTGGTGCATGTACAAGAACCAGGGCAGTTGGGAGATCAAATGTGCGTAATTTGGACTATTTTCATTGTCAGAACAGGGTTTGTGTTGAAAATGCTTTCTTTGGACCGGTAAACCAGAACATTTTAATTTGGATTGTAATTTTGCCGCACCTCCCTAGTTTTTGAGATCTTACTCTGTTGATTGCACTTGCACAGGTGAACTGCTTCGCTCATGTTTGATTTAATTCTGAGTCAGGACAGTCACATTAATCAGAAGATTCATTCTCGACTTCATTGCCGACTCGCAATGACATTGTGGTCTTCCACATGTAAACTTTATTCACAAGTCAAATACATTTATTTTTACTATGAAATATTATGGCTTGTAGCTTTTTGCAGTAATGTAAACCAGTTGCTTTCATATAACATGCATGTTGTAGATTTTATGTCAGACTCATGCAATACGTAATTGAAGGTTTGACCTGCTACATGGAGACGACAAAGGAATACATTTGGAGGAAGTCTGAAAACCTTGGCATTTCCCCTAATCGTATGGTGGCAGGAAAATCTGGCTCATATTTCTAGTCAACTGCAAAACCTCAGTCAAATACTTTTCTCTTACTTGAATGCAGGCATGATCTGAAAATGCACTTGCAGTTCCCAGACAAGTTAAAGGGCATCTAAAGTCTATTCTCAGACGGGACGTTGAACGTCCAGTGTTAACAAAAGCAAGTGATTTGTTTGTAGACATCTTGCATTGTCACATGACCAATTTCATTCATCAACCAATGTTTTGCGTACACGCGTAGATAATCCTATTTCGGTTTGTTTGCGCAGGTGCGGCTCACTGATTGGCTGATAAACAAAAACAATGGCAATCGACTTTCGATGCCCTTTAAGGAAAAACTTTTTTTTTTTTTTACAAACCATCTTACAAAAGTGTTCCATTTCAAGTCACTGAAATGTTGCTGACTGTTTTTATAATTGGCAGTAATAACGTATCCCTCCCATAAACTGCAGTGATGCCCCTGACTTACAGTCACTGCAGCCTGTAAAACCTCAGCCCTCCTCTCCTCACTTGTGTGCTGGGATCAGGTGATGGATGCTGGCTTCAGGGTCCTGCAAGGTTTTCTCCATCCTAATCAGCAGTTTCACACCATCCACCAGCATCTGCACCAGCTCCACCTCAGTGAAGCCGATGGTGTGGGCATTGGAGACCTGAAACACTCCACTGGAGCCTAGAGCGAAAAAAACAGAGCTGCTAAAGTCCTTTACCAGCAGGGCTGCCCAACCCTGTTCCAGAAGATCCACCATCTTATAGGTTTTCACTCCAACCCTAATACAGCAGAACTCATGCAACAGCCAGAGATCTTGTTGGGCTGCTAATTTGCAGAGAGGTGTGCCACGAGGAGTTTAGCCGAAGTTCAGTTAGGGAGACTATCCTTTCAAAATGCATAGGCTTGTGTTATATTTCTCGTCTGTATCACGGCATTCACGCAAAACTTCCCTTGCCGACATCACGCAGAGCCGTCAGGTGCGCTCGACCTCCTGTTCAGGTCGATCCAGTAGCACTGAGACACACCTCCATTGCTCGTCCATCATCATACTGCTGTCCTTCTAAATGTCTCTCTCCGTGCTTTGGTGCATCGTGGAGCTCTCGTGCTCCCCTCCACCTGCCCATCGCTGCCCGGCCTTTGCATATTCATCAGTGTCAGCACCTCATCTGCCTCATCTTAAGAGCCAGTTTCTGTAACTATGAACCAGGGGGTGATATAGCATGCTCCTGGAAATCACTGATTTTTTTTTGTGGGGGTAGATATATTGTCAAAACTGACAAAAATAACGTTTTTTATCCGAACATCCCTTCGGGCAGGAATTTACGGCCATTTTTAGGGTCAAGGTGAAAAGGACTAAAATAGAGAAATAGTCGAAATCTGGACTTTGGACTTGAATATCTTGGTGCGCCTTCATTAAGCCTCCTTGATTCTTTGGTATATGAATATATGGGTAGATTACTTTCACTTTGTGTTATAATTTTCAAGGCTTACTGAGGGCGCCGCCTATAGGTGGCGCTCCAAATCATGACTTTTTGCATTCTGGGCTATGTTTGAGGCCATCCCAGAGTCTGCGCCCTCACAAAGCCTTGCTTATTTTTGCATATTTGGATACATGGGGACTAGTTCTTTCCAAATTTGCATCAATCCCGGTGGCTTAGTGAGGGCGCTTTGGTATAGGTGGTGCTTTTTAAGCCGAAAATGCAATTTTAGGTGATTTCATTTGACCATATCTCGGTGCGCCCCCGAAGGATTTCAGGAAAACTTGTTTTATTGTGTTCCTCTATATCTCTGCTATTCATGATAAAAATATCAGGGTGGCTTTTTGCCTCATTTTAACCCCACACATGCCAGAAATGGACATATTTCACATATTTCGCAATCAAGCAAAACCACCAAAAAAAGACCAACAGTCCCCACCAACCACTGGGGATGTGTTGTCAGGACATTGAGGCAAGACATTTTTTTCAAATTAGAAACAATTTATTAAAACATTCAAAAGAACTGAAAAGTCAGAAAAATAACTATTTAGGCATCTCGAAGGTGCTGAAGAGGACGGGAGGCTAGATGGCATATTTCATTTTCGGCCACCAGCACTGAATAATGATTGAATCCTTACATGTATATTGTTCAGAGCAGGATAAAAACTGCCACCTGCTGCCTGAGCCCCCTATTAACGCACTGGAAAACTAACCTTTTGTCTTTCTTGATTAAAGGTGGAGTGTTGTCTAGTGTGAACGTTTTGGCATACAGAGGGTTAACAAGGCAAAAAAGCCACCCTGATATTTTTATCATGAATAGCAGAGATGTAGTGGAACACAATAAAACAATCTTTACCGAAATCCTTCGAGGGCACTGAGATATGGTCAAATGAAAATCACCTAAAATTGCATTTTCGGCTTAAAAAGCCACCTATACCAAAAGCGCCCTCACTAAGCCACCGGCATTGATGCAAATTTGGAAAGAACTAGTCCCCATGTATCAAATTTGCAAAAATAAGCAAGGCTTTGTGAGGGCGCAGTCTCTGGGATGGCCTCAAACATAGCCCAGAATGCAAAAAGTCATGATTTGGAGCGCCACCTATAGGCGGCGCCCTCAGTAAGCCTTGAAAATTATAACGGTAGATGAAAGTACTCTACCCATGTATTCATATACCAAAAAATCAAGGAGGCTTACTGAGGGCGCACCAAGATATTCATTGCCAAAATCCAGATTTTGACTATTTCACTATTTTTGCCCTTTTCACCCTTACCCTAAAAAGGGCCGTGAATTCCTACTCGAAGAGATCTTTGGATAAAAAACGTTATTTTTGTCAGTTTTGACAATATATCTACCCCCACAAAAAAAATCAGTGGTTTCCTGGAGCATGCTATATCACCCCCTGGTTCAAACTGGTCCAAAGTTACAGAAACTGGCTCTTAAGTTATCAGACACCACCACCGGTGCTCTGGACTCCACAGGGGGGATTTATTACGCTGCCGCTCAGAGTTGATGCCCCTCGATTAAAAATCTCCCAGTAGAGTCCAAGCGCCATAGACTTTTCACATTAAGATTTTATGTCTTCATCATGTGTATAATAAAAAAATAAATCTTAATTCACTTTGTTTCTCTAGATTGATATGACATTTTGATTTCACTGCTATTCGGGTAAATCCCAGAAAAATATTGCCTAAGAGCTCCAACTTTAATGTGGTTTAAAGGAGGACTATACAGAACTACCCGTTTCGACGTAATCTTATAGTAATTAACTCCAACATAATATCCACGGTCGATTTTTTCTCAATGCATACCCCCTGTTTTTTTAAATGACCATTAATTAGCCGGAATTGCTGTTTCCAGGAGGCCGCCATTAACGCCACGCCTGGCATGAGAAGTTGCGAGATCATAACGTCACTGCGGCTGCCACATGCATTCATGTGCATGATGCATGCGATGTCAAAATGTCTGAATACATGGATATCTAAATAAATTAGACTACTAACCAATTTACAATTGTTCATTGAGCGAATCAACTGTTTGATTGCAAATGGAGCAAAGTAAATGGGAAGGGGGTGACAGCAATTGTCGAGTACAGGAGGATGATTTTGAAGACCTTAACTTTGCTTAGTTCAGCACGCAATTTGCCTGAATGTGTTTACTTGATTATTACATTTGGCCGTTGTGTGCGAATCTTGTTCAATTATTAAATAAAAAATGTTTAAAATTTGCGGCACAGATTTGCCTGAACGTGCTTGCCCAGTCTTCGGTGCATTTGTCCATTGCTTAAAATGCGAAAATAATTTCTCTCTCACATTCACGTTTGATGCGCTTCACACAATGTTTTCTACTTCGTGTATATTTTTAGACGCTTAAAAACCAGGGCCATCTTAACATGATCTTATTTTTAGGAAATCTTTTTTTAATAATATGTTAAAGTTTTCCAATGAGAGGTGGAATTCAGAGGTCGGCTATTTATTCAGATTACTGACATTATTTCAATCTAGCACGGTAGCCTGGTTCGGTTTGTCTGCTTCTCATTATCTCTTCTAAATCATTATTGGCTTGATTTTGGTTTTGATTGGTCAGTTGGCTGAATAAATGGCTTGATTACAAGTTAGGCAAAGTAGACGGGAATTTATTTAAGGTGAGCTCATTATGCCAAGGTGATGGAGGCTGTCCAACCTCGCTGGTAATTAGCAGACTTCAAATCGCACTTTTCTTTCCGGAAGCATTTCAAATGGCCTCTGATGTTAGTTCACCTCTAAATTAAAGTTGTGTCGGATAGAAAAAGGTAATAATCAAGCTCGTCTGTCTGCCCCATAGAGAAAGCGGGAATATCTCGGTCATTCAACAATCACCATGCAGGACCGCAGGACAATGGACATTCATGGCGCTGGCAGCCGCACTGACGTCACGATTAGGGGCGCCCCAAGCGGATCGAGGGTGAATTTTCGTCTGCTGTGGTGATAATGGCGCAGTCCACTAGTCTTGTAAAATCGCTCATAAAAATTCAAGAAATCGCAAAATAAAGAAAAAAAAGTCGTAGGAGCTTTTTTCATGATATATTGAAATAAGATTACCCACTTTTCCCAGCTATGATAGTCCTCCTTTTATATTCAAGGGCTCTGTAGCACTGTGTTTGGATTTTACTTAAGCCCGGCTCCCATATTTCAGTACATTTTTGATGGAAGTACACCTCTCCAGGTGGCCATTTTGCCCTACATACAGGGATCATCAACTATCATCACCATCACCTGGGAACTGCTGGTATTCCACCCTGCCATTATCTGCTAGTCTAGTCAAAGGAGCACTCAATACTCCTCTAATTACCGGGGAAAAACAAAGACCAGGATTTCGGATTTGGATTAAAGGACGAGACTGGATTACCCACAGCTGCAGTACCTGTAGGCTCCATTAGGAGGCGCAGTCTCTTTAGGATGTTCCCCAGCTGCTTGTGGAGGGGCAGGTGAGCCAGTTTCAGGCGAACGCTCGCCCTCAGGCCTGTACCCACGTCCCCTGGACAGCTCACCACCCAGCCCAGGTGCTGCTTCCATATGAAGGAGTGCCTCATCCTCTCATACAGCGCCTCCAGCTGGAGAACAGAGGAAATGCAAGTAAAAAAAAATATACTGTAGCATTCTGTGACAACATTGTGGGCCACATCAGTGTTTTCTTTCTGAGAGACGCAGTCACGTGAGCAGTGTTTAAAATACTGTTAAAGACGTAAATAGTGAAATTTCTTTTAATCTCAAATAAAGAAACCTCATTCACAAAAGCAAAGATTCACAAAAAGCAAAGTCATGAAAATGCACCAGGATTAATTGGAAACTCCAGCGGAATATTTAGTCCTAGTTTGACGTTTCACAAACATGTCACAATGTTGGTTGCTTTTGAGAGGGGTATTTTACGGCATTCTGCATCTTTACTGTGGAAAGAAAAAGACAGGGAAATGCTGTTCAACAGTTTAAAGAATATTCTCAATTTGCTTTTCTGTTTTTCAATGACTCAAGTCCACATGCTTACATATGACAAACATCAGCACCTCAGACACCAGACCTGGAATGGAAGGCTATAAATGGATGTCGAGGCTAAACATTGAAAATTATCACAGGTCAACTGACAAGCCACGCTGACCATCGACGGTGCAGTTTGTAAGTATTTGGCGGCCACTCTGACAAATTTCTATCCGGTTTACACTGTACAGATGCAAATACCTACAGTTTAAAGCTGTCATTCTGCATTTTAACATAATACTGATCACACTTAGCATCATATTGATTGGCTGCAAGTCAAATGACCTGGAGAACAGAAACAAATCATGGCACGACTCAATGTTGTGATTGAGTATGATTATGTTGATTGCTGTGTATCTGCCTGCCATATCTTCATACGCCCAGAAAGTTGATCGTCATCCCCTACGCTCAATTGACCCTCAGTCAACTTGACCTTTGGCCCAAAGACTTGTAAAACCTAATCAGTTCAGCAACCAGCTGTGGGGGGTTACTATGTGTAATGAGGTGAAACATCTCTCCACTCCATCAGTTGATACATAAGATGTTTGTGATGGACGGTGTCATGGACACATGCACTGACTGACAACTGGAGAACAGTTGGCCTCCTGGTCACTGTGCATCTCAGAGACATAAAAAAAGCATAACTTTGTGTCATTGTCTCAAAACTAACGGAATGGTTTCCATTTTAAGTAAAAAAATAAATCAATATAATTCATATACATCTGCTAAAACAACAGTAATGTTTACATTACCCTATATTCCATGCTAAATTGCCTCTTAGCTACATGGAATGCGTTACAGCACCTGATCTTGACCGATTTGTTTCAGATGGGTCTTTATTGATTTATTGATTTAAGAGAGGTCATTGAAGGCAAGCCGAAGATTTTAGACCGTAATATTGACGGGAGAACTGTAATGTGAAAGGAGTGTGGCTCTCAAGCAGAGATCACGTACAGCTCACCTTCTGCAGGTGGGCACAGATTAACTGAAAGGCCTCCTTTATATTTGGATCTCCCCTTGATGTCACCAGCTGGAGATGGTCGTCAATATTAATCCACGCCACCAGGTTTCCATCTTTGTTGATCCTAAAGAACATTCTTCACAGTTACAGTGGCATCAGCAGTAATTTTTGGTTAATATTTTTGGTTAATAACATAATTAAGCTCATTAATGTGGGTTTAAAAGACCAGCCACTCGGAATTTTAAGGCTATGATACAATCTCCTTTGCATGAAAACAGAACTTTGTTTTGCACTGGAAATGCCAGCAGTTTAATCTTATCATAGAAAACAAATGACATATTACCAAAGAATGTACAAAGAGGAAATACATGCATGACCAAATAAAAAGTATGAAATGATTTACCATGAGGTATAAAAATGGGCTTTGGGGGATTATTTATGAAACTGCCCAACAATTAAACTATAATATAATAGGAATGATCTGCTGATTGTGTGATGTTTCAGCTAATTCTCCACACAAGAAGGCATAATGGACAGTCCATGACTGCTATGATCAGAATGCTGAAATGTAACCTACAGAGGAGAAAGACACTAACTGCCCACATTCACAAGATCATCATTCACAAGCAATTACAGCCCATTCATTTAGGTTCTAACTGAAGGTCAGTTGAGATTTATATAATCAGAGATGTATATGCAAGTAGGCAAAATGATGATGCGCCAACTTTAACCAAAGTAAACAACTGGTTAATTATTTGTGTGAAGCAAGCATCAGCACAAAGCGAGAAATTGCCCTGGAGATTATAATGAATGACAGTCATTATAATGTGATACGCGTTTCTGGTTAGACTGACCACGCTGCTCGGCTATCGGGCCAATCTCTGGTCACTCCTGTCCTCATCCTGAGGTCTGTGGCAGTCTCCAAGGTGATCCCCTCTCCCAGCATGCTCTGCTCCAGGTCTTTCAGAGAATAGAGTTTACCTGGGAACTCCTCAGCCATCTGACTGAACACTGAAACAGCACAAACACTTTAGGAGAGGGAAAGCGCATCAGAGGCCGGTGATAACTGCTGATTTTACTCTCCTTTCCTTCCTTTCCTAACTCTCATCTCCACTCATCTGAGTCAAGGAAAAGACGTGAGAAAGGGAAGTACAGACGGAGGAATCAGTGCCAGTCAGTGAGTAATTTCAGAGAATTTAGTCCTTCGAGTATCACTTCAAACTGGTTACTGGTGTGGCAGGTGCTGAGAGCGCTCCTGTGTGTTACTGCAGTGTAGCACTTGGCTCCCGTGTTAGCTACTTAGACAGGTTAATGTAGGGAGCAAATTACACCACAGAACTGAATGAAGTTCACAGATTAAATTTAAAGTGGGGAAAGCACAGGAGCATTGCAGAAGCAGACTATCAAGCCCACTGCCAGACTTGCAGCAGACAACTCATGAAGGATATTATTCTGTAAGCCCAGGCCCCAAAGGTGTATTACTGTGCTATTGAGCCCTGTAATTGGCCAATGGATGTCAGGTGATTTGATTGACAATGAGCATGATAGACAGAGGGAGTGACCTGCTCTGACATACTCCTTTATACACGATAGAATGATCAACAATAATTCTTTGTGATATCATTTCCTGGGGAACATTTTAAACAGCATTTAGTTTGGTCAGAAAAGAGTGAGAGTGTAAAGAGACTCTTACAGACTGCCTCATAATATTGTGTGTTTATAATCTGACTGCTGTGTTTAGTCTTGAGGCTGATGACTCTGCATAATCATCATCTTTCCTCTTTTCCAAAATCTGTATATATATTGTACATCTCATTCAACACCTAGAGATCATGATGAGCAGCTCGTTAACAGAATCATTTTTGCCAAATATGATGGGAAAATGAAAAGCTGCAGGACTGAAGATCTTAAGGCACAGGACTGGGCTTTTCTGTGCTGAGGTCCTATGTTTAATCGAGTCTTTGCGGAATGTAATGCAGTACCTTTCTTGGCCAGCGTGAGGAGCTGTCTGCGCTCCCCTCTGCTGCAGTGCGTGGGGAAGGTGAAGCCTTCTACGCATCGGCTCACGCGCACCTCGCAGCCCACCGCAAAATCTCCGTCAAAATCATCTCCGCCCTGAACACCGTTTACATAAACAAGTAAAGACGCTGGAGGACATTCAACAGCGTCAACAAAGAGGCTCATTTCACGCACGGCTCAACACTTACGAGAAAATCCATCATAATATAAGGTATCTGTAACATCCGTTGAGCGGGATACTGATTTTATAAACACATACGTAGGTGTGTATTATCAGCCAAGACCTAGATGGGAATTCGGACTACCGATCAAAAGTGAATTTGAAATGAGTACTCACACAAAACAAGCATTGCCAAATAAGACCGGTTTCCTTTTTTAGAGATCACTACTCGATTCAATTGAATGACCGTTAAATTGAACGACTCAGCATAACTGAACATGCGCGGACCTCGAGACAGGAGTCAGAGATTCAATGCCGGGCATTAGAAATGAGTCGGGAACACTGATCTGTGTGCGATTACGATATACAGACCAGTGGTCGGGAAACTTAGGAAACCAGCCGTTCTTCTCACCTTCAGGTTGTCGTAGTTGAAGTCGCTCTCCTGGTTGCCGGTCGTCGTCTTGTAGCCGTGGTAGGCCTCGATGACTCGGTCGAAGAAATGACAGAAGAGTATGTAGGACTGGGCATCTCCCGCTACGCAGCCCACAGACAGAGGCCCTGATGACTGGTCTGGAGGTGAGAATGAACACAGACGCGTCTTGCAGGCGCTCCACACACACCTGAAGTACTTGTCTAAAGGTTGAATTCTCTTAACTCTTGTTATAATCAGCTTCCAGCGAAATTTTAGTGGTTTATCATCTGTAAACAACTTGAAATGGTGCAAGATAAGAAGTTGTTCACAGTTAAAAAAGTATAATTTACTTCGCAAGTTAGTGTCAGGAATTCATTTTAAAAAATCATTAAAAAGCCTTATTTGGTTAAATAAATAGAAATTTTCCTTTTCATTTTTACAAGTGAAATAAAATCAAGCTAGTAAGGGACTCCTCAGGGAAGAAGGTATCAATGCATGATACACACAAGTTGCCATTTTTGTCTAGTAATCCATTCCAATCCCTCATATCATTGATTCATTCTGCAAATCCTAATTTCTGTACTGTCATGGAACATGAGTATATTTTGGGAAGAAATATTTACTGGATATGAGAGTTTTGTTTCACCTGATTGCAGGCTATTTGTGTACGCTGACCACATTCAGGGGCCGAATCACATTCTTCCTTACCGCACGTGACGGAGCCAGGGTTACCAGGACTGAATTAACAACATCTGTCGGTCGGTGCAACTGGATGTGTCACATCGGCCTGAATGCCTGACACAGTGGCAGAAAGACTCGGGCTTTGAGGGGCTCTAGTGTTGGATTAACTGGTCTGTCTGGTGCTCCGATCATGAGCACACAGTGACTTCATCCCGTGCAGAATTCCGCTATCAGTGTCCCAGTGGAAATTTCAGAGGGCAGTGTGCCACAGGCAAACGTCCCGACGGCATTTTCTCAAATTAGTCACTTCATTTTTTGGATCTCTTTGATACTTTATTCAATTTTTACAATATTTTTTAGATTTTCCCCACCCTGAACACAACTGAATTGTGTGGCCCATCTCCGTGACCCACTCCCATCGACTCAGGAGGAAGATGCCGTGACACGGGATTCCTCTGACTCACGTGACGACTAGCCCTCCACTCTTAACACTGTGCAGTAGCACCACCAATCACACACTGCCTATGCCATCGGAGGATCACAAAGTCAGCGTAAAATTTAGTTCATACGCTTAAATACTCTTGGACGAACAGAAGTAGTAGCTATAGAGTAATGAAATAACAAATTTTAAACGGCTTGACCCCTATTGTCCATGGTGAGGCTGCCCCAATTGTTCCTCCACCCATGCAGACCTCTGGCCATTGCTGGTAATAGCGTGGAACACCCAATCACAGGGCTCTCAGATGAACATCTAAGCTGTGAGCCACCCAGAGGCAAATCTGTGGTATTTTATGAACTACAATTCTCTCTTCTGATGACCTGAGGATTTTTTTTAGATATTGCGACAACAAGGTCTTATAACATCTGAAGAGCAAACTTTTGTTTCTGATGGACTATTCCAAGTATATTCAGATGAAACAGATTATCTAACGGCATCCATTGGCACCCAACCCTGGTCTCAAAGCCCTATAATCCTGTAGGGTTTAATTCCTGTCTAAGTTGAAGTACTTGATTCCACTAATTAGCAGCTAGCGGAGATCTCTGGCTGCTAAATGAGGTGCGCTATGGTAGGGTTAGAGTGACAAACACCAGCACAGGGGATTGTGGGAATGGCACTCCTGCTATTCACTAAATGATGGCTAACCTCCACGTTCCTCCCTGTCAGTAAGTGTCATAACTACAGCAGGTTATAACTGGTGACAGGATGTATAACAATATATGAATGAACACCTGCAACATAGTACAGGGGTCGGACGCCACAACATTGTCCCGGGGAGAAGGTTCCCAAACACTAACCTGTACACGTGCACACGCCCTGAGCAACATGTCCGCCAGCCCCCTGCATTTACAGTCAGTCATAACCAAATCCAAGATGGCGCTGACCTTACAATGCAGACCAATCCTAGAGAGACACTAGGATGCAGAATTACAGGTCCATTCTGTCCCAGACCACACGCCTCAATGGAGATTAACTATTCAATCAAAATGTGTATGTTTTGGCTTCAACAGTAGAGAAGCAAAGCTATCAATGTGAAGATGGTCATAATGCTGATTACATGCAGGACCAATCAAGAGACTGGGCGCACTCACATTTAAAAAAAATTATTAAGAAATAATTTTTCTGTTTATGAAAAATTATGTCAATCCTAAGTTCAACAATATAACAGCCATTTGCTATAATTGCAGAACAAACTTATATTTCCTTTTAGCAAACAGTCAGCGCCTCAAGAGTTCAGAGGTACTGTATTCATGGCTTTTTCAGTCAAGTCCCAAACCAGCTTGATTTTAATTTACTCGTCATAAAATTTAAAAAAATTTGTTCAACTTTTCATTCAACCAAATATGGCCTCTTAAACATTTTCATTATTTTGAAAACTATTCTTTCAAGTAAAGCACTTTCTTTAAACTTCTGTTTAATTCTGATCTTCTCAAGCCTATTAACAGAGCTTAAACGGCTTAAATTCCATGAGTGCTGTACCACAGAAAAAGGCTGTCGAAGATTTTTTACTGTCACTGCAAGTAATTTCTCTCCAAAATCTACGGCTCCACATTAAAGTCAAAGACATATGATCTTAACCCTGAACACCAGCAAGTTCCTTGCCCTCTGACCTCACCTGGATTCTCCAGCCCGGCCCTTACGACATCGTCGAAGATGACCCCACTCTCAGTGGCCCTCTTGTACTGCCACTTGTACATGTCGAGCGTGAGGATGTCGGCCATGATGGTCTTGTTCCTGCACAGGTTGGGGAACTCATCCTCTGGAGTTCCCCTGTTCAGCTTCAGCAGAGTGAACGGGTCGAGGGGAAGTAGACTCTGCCGACAGCGAGACCCGGTCAGGGTGAAAGACTGAGGCATGTACTCATTCGACCTTTGTCCTTTAGAAATACAACTCATTCTTCACAAACTCAACTTGGTTTTAGTTTTGCTATTTTATATTGTCCATCCATCCAGTATCTAACTCGTTAATTCCTGGTTAAACTCTAGAGGGAGCTGGAGTCTCAGCCAGCATCTAATGAATAAGCCAGAGCATATTATGAAACACTTGCTCATTGATTACAAAGCACAGCTTTTACTGTGACATCTGTATTAGTTTCTGCTTTTGTTGAAGTCCAAGTTTAGGACAAATATTGACTGAATCTGAGCCTGTAAGCAGTGGAGTAATCAATGATCTTTCACTCAGGCAGTTTCTCCAATCAACATCACTGCATCCCCTAAATGTATATGCTCACAGTCTGCTGCCTGCATCTTCAGAAGTGTTTTGAAAGAAAAAGCATGATATTTTTGCTTCCACACAAGTAAAAACCTTCAAAATAAATACTACTCATTAAAAAAAACCTTTTTTTCCTCATACATGGATTGTAGTATTTAAGATGAACGGAAATCTTTGAAAGTTATTGTTTTGAGGGTAATAAGAGTTTAGGTTGATACTCAATTCAGATGGTCCCTCAGACTGTAGTCGACGACAGTTTAAGTGACTCCACTGTTCCGGCAGCAGCGATGAGGTCCTTTATACGGTCAATGTTCTACACCAGGGCGGCTTAAATGGGCTGTTACTGGAGACCTACCATCCTGCAGGTTTTTACCCAACTCTGATATGATTACCCCAGATTCTGGAGATCATCTCTGGTTATTAAATGAGATGCACTTAGAGAGGGCTTGAGTGAAAACTAACAGGATGGAGGAACAGGGTTAGGCAGTCATGCCGTAAACTCTCAGTACCAGGATGGGACCTATAAGATTACTGTTCCCTTTGTCTTACAGATCAATGTGGACAGGGCAACTTAGCAACACTGTCTGCTCCGCCACTCTTGGCTTTCACCATGTAGAGTTATCAAGGATGGAGGTGTTTGAAGGAGACTCTAAAAGCACCAGTAAACAGGCACAATGCTCTGAACCAGAGGCGGAAATCCTGCAAGGCAATTTCTGCCACTCAGGATCTCAGCCAGAAGACTTTATCACAAAGCTCTATCACAATGCTCTCCAACCCTGTTCCCAGAGAGCTGCCCTCCTGCGGGTTTCTACTCCAACCCTAATTCAGAAGACCAGATTTGGCAAATTAGAAGCTCATTCAGATCTCTGATAGGGAAAGGTGGTGTGCTTTGCTTTTGTTGGCATGAAAACTATCAGGATGGTAGCGCCCAGAAACAGGGCCAGAATCCACTGCTCCATCATCATACCCGGCTGAAGTATTGTGCCTTTTGAAAATTCATCTGACCGAAACAAACTATAATGAAGGACTTTTACTTTCTGGCAATGGATTTAACACCTCTGCTCCAAATCCCAATGTGTACAGTATATTCAGACCCCCACAGTACAAGCCCCCCCACTTCCCTCTTACAATGACTTTGTTAAGCCCAGCATTGAGGTCACCGAAAGGTCAAGGCTGTAAAATGGCAGCAGTGGAGGTGACTGGCAGAGTCTTCAACACAACGGGCGATAAACAGTAACTCAGGCCAATAGCGCAGTAGAGGTCAGTCTTCATATCACTGTTCGCACACTCTTGCTAGTATAAGCCATCCATCATGCTCATTTCCTGGGACGAAAAGACAGGCTTGCATTGCCTGCAAAAATGACTCAAAGTTTAAACCCTATATCCATTATGGACCCTGGTGGTAAACAATGGATGCAAGGAGATAGGATAACAGTAAAATGAGTCAAAACTGTAATGGGCAAAAACAACTGATTACACAGCAGTTTAAGAACTATTTAATTAACAGTCATAAATTCTACAAAATAATACCACAGATTATTCACCCATCACAGTTTACGACCAATTAAACTTGTAATTACCGTACTTGGTTAATGGGGTATTGGGTTAGAATGCAAAAATAAGTCTAAGTTGTACCTCTAAAACAGGCCTGTATCTGAATTCCTTGGCGTACTCCAGGGGTGCTGAAAAGAGAGGTGTTTACATTTAAGCCAGAGGGCTGAAAGCCAGCCGAAAACTTAAGCAGGACATTCTTTTTTTAGCGTGACGTGCGGTAAAATGTCTCAATCTCGTCCCAGTTAAGGCAGGGTGCCGCAAAGCCTATGACGAGCCGAAAACTCACGTTTGATTTTCCACATCTCGAGTCGAGGAACCGGAGCCTGGAATGGCGGTTGCACAGTGTGCAGTGAAGACTCCCCTCCGCGCTCTAATAGATTTATATAGACCCAAGTAGGTAGTCCTCTTGTTATCAGCACAAACCCCCTCCCCCGACTCGAGCTCATGTACAAAGCGTCTGTGGTGTTTTCAGGTGTCGGGTTACACGGTCATAACAAAGTGACTATTTTTAAAGCTCGAAATCCACTTTCAATCATACAGATGACACTACATGGTGCCTGTGTGTGCTTGTGCGTGTGTGTGGTTGTATGTGTAGTAGTGGAGAAGTGTGGACGTTTGTGTAGACAAACATAAAATTTTGTTGTGAAAGACGCAAGTGTCTATGCAAATATTCCTTTCTATACTTTGAATTTAAAGGAGTATCTTTCTGTTATGTATAGAAATTTCAAGTATGAAACTACATACTGGAAATAACAGTAATTGTAAGATGTAACATATCCTGGCTAATGCTCCATTAATGCAATATTACGCCGTTTGTCTCTCCTTGCTTCTACCATTTTGCTTGAGGGAGGGTACTCCGCAAAATCTGTGAAAAATAGGTAATATGTATTAATATCTAAAAGTATGAGTGCTGTGTGCGTCATCCAGTGGAGACACCATTGTCCCAAAGGGTGGACGAGCTCCTTGTTCCCCAAATCACAGACCTCAAAGGCCAAGAACTGCCCATTTTCCACCCTCCCTGTACCTGGGAAGGAGCTATAATGATAGCATTGCCAACCAGTAATATTGTTCAGCTAATTACCTGGCGAAAAAGAAAACCAGGGTTTGATTTAGATCTGGGGAGGAGATTTGGGGATCCCAGCACATTTTTTCTGATTACATCAGCATAACTACAAGCCCCAGGATTAGTGGACAGGGTCATAGTGTCATTGAGAACTGGCAGATATTTTGATATTAATCTGGCTTTGGAGGTCAAAAAATCCCACAGCTCAGTAAAGTATATCATAAAGGACAATTACCAAGTCATGATAGATTCGGAATTTAAATTTGAAACCTTTTCTTGTTGTGCTAATGCTACAGTTGCCATTTCTGTGAGCCGATTCTGAAATCTTAAGATCCATATAGCAGAAATGGTTGGAGACAGAAAGAGGTTTCCAAGAAAATAAAAATCTTTTCATGAACTCTAGAAGAATTCTTCAGTTTAATGTTGTTATGAAAACCAACACTCGACCAAAGAATGACCAGTCAGCATATCAAAGAATATAACTAGTCAAAACACAATGTTTCTATCAGGAATTGTTTTTAATGAAAAGCACTGGAAACTACGGTAAGCAATTTCAGAATTCAATTTTTTTTTTTTTTTTTTGATGAGTCACGCCACAGAAAATTCAGACGATGATGAGCTAGGATTTTAATACGGCGCAAGATCCATTTTCAATACCTCTAGCTAGTCATAACTGCTCTATGGCTGGTCAACATTCGTTTCCAGCCGGTAAAAGCTAGAGAAGTACGCTGGTAGTCAAACTGGTGGATTAACTAGTTAGGCTGGTCAGCAGGTAAACAGCTAAGTGCTAAAAACAGTTTAAACCAGTTGAACCAGAGTAGGCTGGTTTAAGATGGTATTCTCTGCCAGGTAAGCAGAGAAGAATAATATCATTTAATCAAACTTTGTAGCAGCAGGGGGATTTGACAACCACTATAAAGCAGGATAGTATTCAAATTACAAGCTCATAGACCCTCAAAATCTATTACAGCAATGTCACAAATACTCACTGTACAACGCACTGGCAAAACATGCTCCCGTCAAACTGCTCAACTGTGGATGTGTTGCCGCTACATCTTTCTGTTATCCCTGGAAATGTAACAGAAATTCTCAGCAGATGGCATTTTATGTCATCGTGTTCAAAACAAAGCACGTCACCGAATTATTTGAACAGGGTATGCATTTAGCGATGCATGAATGCTCAGAATATTTACAGACCATAGACATCTGATGACGGAGGGAAGGCTGGAACCTCTACTATTACAGGATGATTAACCTGTTCCCGTTAGGTGAGGTCACTGCTGCAAAACCTACCACACCATACCTCCAGCAGCTCGTCTGTGGTACAGAATGCAAATATTTTTTACAGTAGAAAACACGATTCCTTTGATTTATGCATTAATCCACAGACTGAATTTGAAATGAAGGCTAAAATTACAAGACCTGATTTATGATTAAAAAGAATGAAGATTTTTGTACAAAAAAAGAAAATGAAGATCATATCAGAAATTAGTTTTACAATGACTACAAAAAAAAATAAAAATAAAATCTGTGCTGGATGAGCTTTTGTTGATGTAAAACTCAGATAAAAAGTAAAATGTCCTACAAAACCTAACCCAGCTATAAAGAGATGCAGCATTGGTTCTGCACCCATTTTCACCCAAAATCAACTGGGCCGCTGCAGATTCGAGCCTAGAGTTGCTTGTTATCAGAGCAAATACTCAAAGGCCCCAGCATCTACAAGCCAACGTGGTCAGGAAACATGGTCACTAAATGCCATTTTAAACCCTTTAACACTGCACTCTGCAAGCATTTTACAAAAAACCTCAACTAAACACAAATAAAAAGCCCACCTGAATACTCTAGAACCTATCCAAAGCTAAGGCTGGATTAGACAAAATGATAGCAAACAAATCAAAGCACCCTGAAACAGATGCAACACTGAGCCCAATTTGACAAGTCTCCTGCAATTACTAAGGTAAATTACCATAAAAACATGACGAAATGGCAAATAATATCAACCATAGAGTCAACAGCCCAAAAGCAATGTATTTTCCACTATAAGCAATAAAAAATAAAATATCGCTCAACAATAAATTACATTTAAAAATGTTTTAAGAGCACTTTTTTTCGGTGACAAGTGATCTACACATAAACTGAAACTATCCACTTATCTTACTGAAAAATACTGTTTCTATGTACAAAATGAATAGCCATAACATTTTATTTTCAAGAAATTAGTATTCTCACTTCTCAGCAAACTCACTCTAATGCCTAGAATATGCATGCTGCTCTGTTTGGTATTTTTGTGTTGACCTGAACACATTTTCGGACTAACTGTAAATCAACATTTAACTTCATATGCACTTCATGGAGTGGGATGAGCCATTTCTAGAAACTTATACACAACATTTCAGACAAAGATAACATAAAATATTAAAAGTATCAGGAACAAATATCAAATAATACAAAAATCTCAGTGATGACTACTGTCCAATAAATTCCACACTAAATTTAGTAAATTCCAGTCACAAAAATAATAAGTAAGCAAACAACTTTTCTTGTTAAGATCCCTCCTTTTAACATATTTAAGTTACTGAATAGTATGATAATGACCAATGAGGAAATACTAGTAATGAATTTACTCTTACAGGGCTTTTCAGAACAAGGTGCACAAAGTGCTTTTCAAAACAATAAAAAAAGTTAAACAAAATTAATACATGAAAGTAAAATTGAATCAAAAAAGCACCAACAACATGAGAATATTGAAATGATGAGAATACTGAAATTCATCAAGATAATGTTGACAAAGCATTAAATAAAAACACAAGTCACCTACAGACCAAACTAACAAATAGAGGTGTTTTTAAAAGGGACTGTCAGCAGTGTTTCTCATGTTTACAGTAAAAGGTGGACGGTCCAGGTCAGACAAAGTGTTTCTTTCACCCAGGAATGTAACCAGCAGATTTTAATCACACAGCTCTGTCGCAGTACCTGCCTGAAGAATTGTGTGATGCACAAATCCAGGAGACTGAAGCGAAATCTGGTTTCAGTGATAATTTCTGCCTCCTCTGAAGAATTTGCAAATGTTGATTTGCAAATATCAATTCTGGAATAAAATTCTAGAAAAGACTTACTATAGAAACCTGGAGATTCCACCTTTGCTAATAAACATTTTTCTTACCAGACTGGGCATGTTTAAGTAACTGATTATTTTAACAATTTATCATGAATATGTACATCATTTACAGATTTTAGGTTTAAAGCCATGCCCCCCCTCACAGAAGCGAAGGCGGCGATGGGGGCCGGCCCTGGACACCAATCAGTGGGGAGGGGGGCGGCAGTTGGCTGGCGGAGAAGGGCGTGGCAGCTGGGCGGGGGTTGAGGCGAGGTGGCAGCAGGGGATTGGACGAGGGGCGGATGAGGGGCGGGGGAGGCTGGTTGTGGGTGGGGCGTGGCTGCAGGAGACGGGACTGCTGCTGGAGGGGCGGGGGCTGGCGGTGTGGGAGGCCAGCGCTGGAGGGCAGGAGGGGCGGTCGCAGGAGAGGCGGGGGCAAGTTCGGGGGAGCCAATCCGGTCGTGGGAGGTTGTGTGGGCGGAGCCTGGGCAGAGGAGGACGGGCCTGACGGAGGGGTCACCTGGCCCTGCGGAAAAGAGGGGGGGAAATTTGGGGTTTGGGGTTAAGCAGCTTGGAAATGAGAACCAACACCAACATGCAGAAACTATACAAAAACTGAAGCAGATATACACTTAAATGAGAATTTAATTACAGCCGGGGTGTCCTATCTTATCCAGAAAGGGCTAACAAGGGTGTAGGGTTCCGTTTCAGCCAAGTGCAAAGACAGGCGACTCAATGAATTAACAAATCATAACCTTCAATCCAGACCTTCATACACACAATCAGGTGTTACAGCGCTGGGCTAAAACAAAAACCAACACTAATGCCAGACACCCCTGATTTACAGGGAGAAGCAGTCAGCATTTGGAAAGTCACAAATTTTAAAGGCTACTATTCAGGCAGTGCACTCCACATACATGCAGATTAATGCAAACAGTCTGCACTAAAATTTGGGAGCATTTCCACTGTGGCAACCATTAAAAATTGTGGCACAGTCTATACACTGATGGAGCTTGTTGTACATACTCTACACCAGCTGTGCACAATCATGCGCTGTGGAGGTCTGAGTGTTTGCATGTTTCCATTCAAACTGATTTCTGCACCTGCTGATTTCAGAAATTAACACGGCTTCAGCTTAATCAGTGAAATCAGCAAGGGTACCGTCCGATTTATTAGGAACGGAAGCCAGCACACTCACAGCCCACTATGGTACCAAACAAATCAATTTAAACACTGCAAAACCTTACATTCATTTTAGTTCTCAAAAAACATAATAACAGAGGGAAATGAAGTGTTTATCAACACTGACATTCTGCTGACCGAACATAGCATGTATACAAATGTAAATTAACTCAGTGAATTATACAGTCACGTCTCATGGCATCTGTGATATAGCCAATTTGTACGATCTATTGGTAACTACTAAACCAAAACCATCTTATTCAGAGAAACAATGCGGTCGATGCTCCATGACGTCTCTCCAGATTTACTCAGTTCATTAGCCAGAAACTCAATCATACTGGCAAGTAACAAAGACTGCGACCAGAATAGTAATTCCCTCTCATGCCGGTGTAACCCTCCCTTTTACTACTTGATAGAGGATTCAGGACTCAGGCATTGCTGAGACAGCAATTGCCACTGATGAGGGAAGTTTCAAATCAACTACTAAAAACAAGATCATAGCAGCACTCAGTAACGGCTCTCTCACAAACACGCACGTGCTAGTGAATGCAAGCAAACACACACACACACACGCACACGCACGGCTGTTTTCAAAAGCACAGGTCTACAAAAAAGAGGCATCAACGACAGGAAGCTGATTTTAGGGTTTTAGGAGAAAGAGGAATTTTCCACCACCTCCTCCTCCTCTTCCTCGTCCGTACTCTTCCCTGACGGAGTGTTGGACCTGTTCTTGCCCTCCTCGCCAGAGGGGGCGCTGTCACTTCCCAGGGATCTCGTCCCCTGCTCCGCCTCCCACTCCTGGAGCACCTCGTCCAAGTTAAAGCGACGGCGGTAGTTCACAAAGAAGTTTTTTACCTGCCCCACGGTCTTATTACCGATAACGTCGGCAATAGCTTGGAAGTCTCGGCCGTACTTCCGAACCCCTGGAGGCAAAGCAAGACGAGAAAATTAACACTGGATTTTATTTGCGTTCATCCTCAAGTTTTGACTAGCAAATAAATAAAGGTATTTTGCTGGTGCATGTTGAACTCTGAAGTTAAAACTGAATTGGTCAGCCAAACATGAGGTCAAATGTTGATATTATTCTAGAGGGCTCATCAACAAAACATTCTTGGAGAAGAACATTGTGCATATGCTTCATATTTAAATCAAATAACTAAGACTGAAAAAGAAGTGCCGAGGTAGGTTTAATGCGTCACGTTTGCGTCTTACACACCTGTGATGCGGTATACTGCATTTTACGGGGCGCGATTATTCACCTTGAACTGCCAGTAGTTGTTCGTCTGTAGTCCAGCGGGAATTAATCTTCTGGTTGCACTACATGGTGTAAAGAAAAAAACTTTATGTCCGCATCAGAAACGGGCAAACTTTATGAGTCTAGGATTTTAGGGGTGTTAAACACTAGTCCCAGAGTCCCAGTGTTGGCAGGCCTCTGTGGTCTCCATTTAATCAGCAGCTGATGAATGCCGAGAACCAGGTGTGTAAACTCTAACCGATCAGTGACTTAAGTCAATCACCTGTACGTAAACACACCCAGGGCCAGCCAGAGCTGCACACCTCCAGGACCAAAATTTGGCAAACCTGCTCTCCATAGAGTTTGGTTTTATATCGGTTTCCACAGAAATTTCTTCCACAAAGTAATTTCAGGAGCATAATACACACCATAGCAAAAAAGACACATCAAACAGTGCACCCGTTTTAATTAACTTTTGACCAAAAAGGCGTACGGGGTCCCATATTACATGTCTAAATAAACCAGAGATGATAAATGCGTTATGTTTTCGTAATTATCGATACCTGCATCCTCGCAGAATTAAATGTCATTTCCATCAATTTTCCAGCATGAGTTTGGCATCAATTTCATGCACATTTAATTTGTTTTCTCTCCCCTTTTCCAGAGCCTCATCTAATGCTTTTCCAACCCGACAACAATTTGAAAACCCCATTATAATTTTGACAAAACTGACAGGAATAAAATAAGATTTGAGGAAGAGACATTGGTCAGTTTACATTTCAAATCTGCAAACTACAAATTTACCTCTGAAAGCCTCAAGTCGTCTATACCGTCTTCCATCTTCTGCTTTAGACCACTGTTCACCTGTTTGGCATTCTGAACCTGGGTGAAGGAAGCACATAAGCCACCATTTTACTTCCACATCCATTGTTATGCACTTCCTGTACTACCTTAATTGACCTTTGTCTTTGTGGACTGTAAAGCTAGACTCTACAGTGCTTAGGCCCTCTGAAAACACACTGCGCAGTAAAACCCCACCTGTCGTTTGAGGGACACTAGCTCCATGTCCAGATGTTTGAGGACGGTGTTCGGAGCTCCAGCATTACAGGAGACGGCCAGCACATCCTCCTGGCTCAGGTACATGCCCTTCGGCGGCCGGCACTTTGACCGCTGGGGGTGGTGACGATGGGGCAGGGTTTGGTACTCCCGCCGCCCCAAACCGATTTTTGCGGCCTGAGCGGGGGGGTCGACCCGAGCCTGGGCGGGGATTCGAAAAAGAAGAGCAGTTAAAACGGGTGTTTTTACATGTTTTTAAAATTCCCGCAGTTATTGATTGTGTTATTGTGTTATTGATTGATTGTTGTGCTTTCATGATGAAGGCATCAAATAAAATCTAACTACATTGCCACTGACTATGAAACCTGTCGGTCAAGCCTATCTTTATCCTGTGATGTTAAAGGGCATATCCTGGCCGATTTAAAACGTAAAATACACCCAATTTTGAGATACAATATACGTAGTAGGATTTTAGACACTTTACGCATTTTAACCAATATAACACATCGGTCAGTGTCAGATGTACCTGGTTTAATATCAGTATTTTGGGCAGAATTCGTCTGGCGCGAAAAAAGCTTGCGATTTGAATCTCCCGGGGAAAATGACTTTCTCTGACGTAACGTGCGGTTCCTGCAGCCCATAGGCGGCGCTGGTCATTTTGATTGTAGAGGCTAAACCTAATGCTTAAAACCACTGAGAGGTTGCTGCCCAGGTGAACGTAATTGACGCACTTGGTCTTGCTTTTGTAAATGAAGTAGAGTCCGACAGAAACTGCTGTACGGACACTCAGTCCATTTATTTTCCCGATGTCTGTTAAGGTTTACTCAAACAGACTGTGCTCCAATTAACAGACGAACAAACTGACAGCTGCACACACGCTGCCTCAGTTGCCAGTGTAGAAAAGTGGTCAAAAACTGTTTGCCTTCGGGGCAACAACACCTGACCAACAACAGATAGGTTCCTACCAAAAAACAGTTGGTTCCCATAGAAAAGGGAGGAGCACCAGCTTAACCCCAATTTACCTCAAATTGGCTCCTACACTGTTGATAGTGGATATACTCGGAGGTTGCGTTATTGTTTATGGTGTTTATTTTTCAGATTTTGGGCGTTATTTGAAGTATTTGAAGTATTCCGAGACAATATCATGGACAGACAGCGATTCCATATCAGATACACGGTTGTTTAGCTGCAATTAGTAAATGCCGGTGACCACGCACTGATGCATGCAGGCACAGGGTCTCTCAGCACCCTGGATATGGGGGAACTGCAGGTGACGTCATGAATCCGGATCAATATGGCTAAGGACTCCCTGGGGATTTTTCCAGAAGCTTCTGGTAATTTTTTAAAATTGTTCTATACATGGACCACCTTTGGCAAAATAACCCTCAGGATTTGGTGTATAAAGGCACAATCTTTCAGAGGAAAAAAGACGAATTTGGTCCAGGATACGCGCTTTAAGGTTTTAGAGATATAACTTTTTCTTATGACAGAGCAGTGTAATTTAAGATGAAGAATTCACCAGGATCATCAATTCAACTCCAGCCTGGGCTATCTTTTTTTTTGACTGAGCCACTGATTGGCTGGAGTATCTGAACACCTGACCTTGAGGTGAAAATGAGAAAATCATCCATTCTTTGCCCTAACTATCAAATCTGTCACTAAAGCATGTCTTTATGCTATAACATTACAGGTTAGGAGACTAAAGCTTCCCTAATTACATCCCAATAGAATTTTAAGATGATGAATTCACCAGGGAACATCAATTCAACTCAAGTCTCACCATCTTTTCTCCTGGGTAATTGACTAAGCGACTGATTGGCCAGACTGCCTACACACCTGACTCCCAGCCAAACAAGAGGTGAGAAAATCAGCTGTTCTTAGTGCACATGGAAAGCAATTTGATGATTCCTGGAACATACTCTTAAAACAGATGTACTAAAAAGCAGCAGATGACAGTCAAGCTTAGTGGACAAAAATTAAACTTAGATCCGGACTTAACAGTTTTTTACAAAGAATCTTTGCACGATAAATATAGTGTAGGACCAGGCTCAAGCCTTGTCAGTGAAATTGGCCCACCATGTTGTTTTTTAACAGACCACTAAATCCAATTGAGGACATTTTGTGCTCTGGTCAAAGAGACTGTGGTAAGGTCTCCCTTAGCAACAGAAATCATGTATATGCCACAAAAAATCTACACTTTGACAGAAAATCAGTGAAAAGCAACACAAAAGTGTTAAAAAAAAAAAAAAACAACAAAAAACCTCAGATATTTTAAAAAGACATTTTTGGAAAGTGCATTACACAACAAATAATAAAAATAGGACCAAGGGTCCTGTAGCTTACCAGCAAGTAATCTTATAGTGATGATACAAGTTATGACAATTTCAAGTGAAGTTTGACATTCAAATCATTAAAAGTCAATGCCAAGGTCACCAAATAAAAGTTCACAACATTTATAAGACCTAAATATAATCCTAAGCTCTGAATCGGTTTTGGTGATACAAGTCATTGAAAATTCAACATGTCAATTGTGAACTTTAAAAGGTCACAGAAGGTAAAGTATAGGTCAGTAAATGGACTTCATATATGACTTTCTAAATGTCTCTACACAAACCTTGGCTCAATCTGTGACCATTTTGGTGATAGAAGTCATTGTAATTTCACTGTCGAGTTTGAACCTCTAAGGTCACTGACAGTCAAGTTGAATGTCACCAAATGAAAGTTCATATGTGACTTCCTCGATGTCAGTAACACAAACCTAGGCTCCATCTGTGACCATTTTAGTGATAAAAGTCACTGAATCTTCCCTAGGTCACATTTGACCTTCGAAGGTCAATGTGAAGGTCACCAAATGAAAGCTCATATATGACTTCCTATACATCTCTAATACAAACCTTGGCTCCATCTGTGACCGTTTTGGAAATACAAGTCATTGTAATTGTATTATGTCAAGTTTGATCTTCAAAGGTCACCAAGTCAAGTTGAATGTCACCAAATGAAAGTTCATGTGTGACTTCCTTTAAGTCTGTGATACAAGCTTAGGCTCTATCGGTGACTGTTTTAGTGATAGAAGTCATAGAATTTTCACTCGGTCAAGTCTGACCTTCAAAGGTCAATATGAAGGTCACCATATGAAAGTTCATATTTGACCTCCTATATGTCTCCAATACAAACCTACACTCTATTTGTAACAATTTTGATGATATAAGTCATTGAAATTTCACTGTAAAATTTGGCCGTTGAAGGTCACTGAAGGTCAAGTTCAAGGTCACCAAATGAAACTTCATACATGACTTCCAATACGCCCACAATACAAAGCTCTATCTATAATAGTTTTGGTGATAGAAGTCATTATAATTTTGCTATGTGAAGTTTGACCTTCAAAGGTCACCCAAGGTCAAGTTCAAGGCCACCAAAAGAAATTTCATATATGCCCCTATAAGTGTTCAATACATATATGTTCCCAATCTTCAATATTTTCAAGCCTGGAAGCCTTTGAAAATTGTAACATTTTGCTTTGACCTGAAGTTTGACCTTTCAAGGTCATCTGAGATCAACTTTAACATAGACAATGTATAGGTCATAAATGACTTCCTATATGTCAATAATACAAACTTAACCTCTACCTGCAACCATTTGGCCTCCACAGGCCATCTTGCTTATTCATAAAGTACAGCGCCCCCACTAGACCCACTTCCATTGATTCAATCAAAGTGGCGCTTGCACTGTACATTGACGGTACCAAGGGAAGTTGATTGCCCAATTTAGAAAAAAATTTATCACGCGATTTTTGAGAAATAATTTTTTAAAATTTCTCAGTCCTATCTTTAACATTGGGGCCAAAATTTCAAGGGCCCATAAAATGGACAAAAATGATTCAATCAAAAATCCGAAAAAACACGTCTGGAGATATGGCCTAGTAGTATGTTATGGTAAATTTACACAAAAATTCATCTAGCCAAAAAAAAGATAAAAAATGTTCCGGACGCCACACCATGACAATAGCTTATTGGCCCATAGGGCCGGTAAGCTGAAAAGCCCTGGCAGTGGATAGCTTGTCAGTAAGTTGAGCCGACTTCAGAAAAAAAATTTATAATAATGTTAATAAAAGACGTGCAATGTCACCTCTTTTTTGTTCTCTTTGGTTGGATCATAATCGCTGTCGTTCGGCTCAAGAGGAATGGCCTCATCCATGTCTTCATCACTGACAAGTAAAAACCATTTAATGTAATCAGAACAGCACAAACACTTTTATTCAGAGCAGCTTGAGAATCACAGCGTTAACGCTCGCCTTTCATCCGGACTGTTCCTGCTCGCCAGTTTTCGAGCCTGACGATCCATTAGGCTCGTTCTGGACCGTGTCTTTTTCCAAGAGTAGTAGTATTTCACCAGGCTGGATATGGGCTTGTCGGGCAGCTACGGGGAAAACAAAAACACGTTTTCTGCAGCAGTTCAACCACTTGTACCTTCACAGTCATGAATAAATGTCCTGGGACAATATCAAACAATTTGTATGTGTGGCCCTTGTTACAAGTAGATTACAATATAATGTGATATTTTCTTGTTCCTTAATTGTTTTCCCCATAATAACTACATATGCCATCTATATGTGGGGGAGGTCTATGGAAAGAAGATTTAAAGCATCTCTAGAATCCTTTTAGAGTCTTAGCAAGTTCCTGGTTTGATTAATTTTTTTCCCCCAAACTTTTGGGTCACATATGGAGATGTGTAACTCAGGAATCTGATTAAGATACAATGTCAGGAACAGAGCAAGTTGATTTTGACCAAGTATTTCAGTTTTCTCAATTCTAAAAATCCTTAAAGTGGACACATTCTGACACACTGTGATGTGAGGGCTGGGCCCTGGGTTTCTAATGCTTAACAGGATATTGCAGTGTGTTCAGAGTTTGCCTGCATGTACAAATAGATTCACAGTCAAAACGCAAATGTTCATTGCATAAGTACAGAACATCAACCAAAATGGAAAATAGCGATTTTGTAAGAAAAGGCAGTTAAGGGGAGTGAATCAATTTGAATTATAATAGATCACACAGGGGAAAACCTAACACAGAGAAATATTTTCCTTAATTCCCCACTCTCCCTCACACATAACAGTCAGGAAGGAGCAGAGACTCATGGGATAGTTACCATCTGCTGAATCCTGTGAAAGCTCTTCCCATGGAAACTGAAGGCCTGCTCAAACAGCACCTTGTCCTCCATGGTCCAGTCATCAGGGAACGGGGTGAAGTTGGGCAGGTCAGCCAGGGACTTCTCAATGTTGTGCTTGTGCCAGAAGAGCATGCCCAGAGCCTGCACTCAACACGCACACACACACACGTACATACACACACACACACACACACAAGCAAGCACACAGGGATAGAAGCATACAAAGTCATTCTCCATCGGCTTTTATAATACTTCGAAACCATGGGGACATCATATAACATAAACTACGGGATAAAAATATTTTTATATTATATATATTATATAACACTATACTCGTGTTTCACGTGTCAGTATAATATAAGCAATTTGAAGTCATGTTAATGACTCAAATGGCACAATGTGATTATCGAAAAGTCAAAAATATAATCTCTGGATAGTTAATGTGAATAAAATTAACAGTTATCAAAATAAGGCAGTTTTTAATAAAATAAGAAGTGTTTAAATTTCATTTTTCCATCTCTGACAGCTTGAAAATTGTTGCTGTACTCAAATACATCCCTTACGACCCTGTGTGACCGTTAAAATAGTGACCAACAGGAAAACAGGCAAGAAAACATGAAACGCGAAAAGCTAAGTCTCAGTTAGGTTTCAGCCAACATAAACTGTTCTCACGATAGCCAGTTGGTTTTTTCAACGTTACTACATTGCCAGATCATAGATACTAACTATCAGGAGTATTTTGTGTTCGCCGATACAGCCAGTCAAATACTTAATAGTCATGGGCCCGAAGCAGCGTCACAGCTAACAAACTTTCGCAATGTTCATAGAATGTTTCACTGATATTAAAAACCTGACACTACATCACAGTAACATTGTGAAAACGAAAACGTAGCTGACGAAGCTGTAGCATCTTTAATTTAATAACTATAGGATAACTCTGACAAAACATAAAAACAAGTAGCTACAAACCTGCTCAACATTGTATCCATGTTTTTCTTTGGCAATTGCAATGTATTCATCCACTGTAAAAACAAATAACAAAAATACGTCAGATATTTGGTTCCTCCAAATGAGTCACTCGCAAAGGTTAAATATCAGGAGCTCTTACATTTTGTGTCACCAATGGTATGGACAGGGGACCAAACAAGCATGCCCCCGCTGTCTTTGTCAGTGTACTTCGTAGCACCTGCAACCAAATAAGCGATACCATGTGAAATAGCCACTGTCGCTGCATTTTCACCAGTTTAAACTTCAAAGACTGTTCTCTGACAGTCATTGTTCCGTTGTGAAAGTTATTTTGGTCACTATCATCGCAGAAAATGTGAAATCGTTTAAATCTACTGATTATAATAAAAAAAAAATAAAATAAAAATCCCCTAACTTCTTATCTACTAACGGCACCCTCGACTTTTCTGAAATTACCGTCCAGCCTGTTAAATGCCAATTTCGCCAATATTTTATAATGCATTGCAAAAAAACAGCCTGACATATTTTCAGTTGGACACATGGTATATTTTCGAATTAAAAGGGACGCGCGGTTTGTGTACTCAATGGGGCATGATGGGATGATCATTAATTATATTGAAGGTTAATTTGTACACGCATAGATAGCAATGCGATTTCACGCCTTACATTCATCAACCTGCAGCCAAAGGACTGCTCTACCAGGGAGGAGGCATAAAAACAGTATTAAAAAAATAATAAAAACTACGCTCCCGTTTCTCTTTTAAACAATATAAACAAAATTACAGGATATGACATTAATGTTTTCTTAAGGTTGCAATGGAACAGAACACGTTTCTGCAGAAAAAGGCTGAACGCTAACTGAAATGCCCAGCTGAGAAGCAAGCTACCGAGGCTACCAACTCCAAGCGTCAGGTACACAGGGCAAGTGTAATACCCAAATACCACGGTCGTACCGATCTCGTATTCAGGAATACTCGCTTGATACTCAGACCCCACTCGCATTCCAACATCTGCAAAACAAAGAGGGGAACGTTAAATCAGCGATTTTCCCGAACTAGAGACTACATCCACGGCCCTCTGATATCGTGCTAAGCTATCGTAGAGAGTAACGTTCGAGGCTACCATGCTCGTCGTCGCTGCCACTCTCATCAGAAAAATGTCCATTAGAGGGGCTCTTCGTGCCGTTTGAACGTCCTTTGCCCAGGTATTCAGAGCCTTTCCCCATCATCCCAGGCATTGTCAGTTATGTTGTTGTCCTTGCTTTATTTTTAAATGGGTAATTTCCGTATAGTTTCGCTATAAGCCTTATTTTCACCCTTTTCTTTTATCTCCCCTTGACAGCCCCTCTCTCGATTAAGCAGTGTCACCGTGCAAGTGACCAGTATTCATGCACCATCGTTTTCGCCTTCTCTCTGTTTTGTCAGCTAATTTCAAAACATAACATAAACGTGGGCATTATGTAGATTTTTATTCATTAGAGATGCCGTTTATGAAGGACAAAACAATAAAAATGATACAACAATAAAAGCGCGAGCGGATCTATTTTATCTTGCGGATTGAACTGTGAAGTGTCTGCCCCCCATTCAGTTGAATAGGGACTTGGAAGTACGCTGGTCTGTACAGTGTATGTTCTGCGCGAAATAAATGGAAATTGCAGGAATGAGTCGCGCAAAACACTCTTGTATGTGTCCGGAAAACACATGCATTTTCAGTCAGACATTTTAATATTAATGCACTTCCTTCCTCTTTAACTATCTTTTACGAGCCATCCAAGCAGCTAATATACAGCAGATATGTGTTCCGTCGTAAAGTGGCCATTCCCCCAACCGTTGGTGGTGCAG
Source organism: Gymnothorax javanicus (assembly GCA_029692085.1). NCBI lineage: Eukaryota > Metazoa > Chordata > Actinopteri > Anguilliformes > Muraenidae > Gymnothorax > Gymnothorax javanicus. Next base: position 50,791,928 of record CM056208.1, on the reverse strand, counting down.
GAAGGGAATGTTGCTATTATTCCACTGACCGCTGATGGAACAGGGGGGAATGTTGCTCTTAATACCCCAGTAAATCTAAGACACCATTCATATGGCGTCAAGAACTTTCACCGAAGGACGTCGCTCAACGGTTGGGGGAATAGCCTCTGCCATGTTTAGCACACATACACGATTATATACTAGTAGACAGCTACAGTGTTTCCATGTGCCACTTTTTTCATGTAAAGGTGACGCGATGGTCGTAGATCACTAAGCAAATTGAAGAAAATACTGAATTTCCCGCTGTTTATGGGGCTTTCTCGCTTACCCTTTCTTCACAGTAATTTTGAGCACTTTTCATTTTTAAACTAGAGGCACTCGTAGAGTGCAAACCTCCGCCAAGGCAGCACAGTCCAAATCTTGGTGAGTGGGAGCAAAGTTGAGTTATCACGTGTCATACAATTTCAAGATGGCTGCCGTGGCGGCCATATTGTTTCACTGATCGAGGTGAAAATCAATAGGGTCCTTCCTTGATGTAATAGCAATGCACTCACAAAATTTCAGACAAATCCGTGCATTACTTTTTGAGTTATGTTGTTCACAAACAGACAGACAAACAAACAGGCGAAAACATAATCTCCGCCCTAACTTCGCTGGCGGAAGTAGCAATACATTAGGTGTCAGTCGTGGATAACACAATAGTCGCTGTTACTGCACATGCCTTGCGGCTTAAACACAAGCTGCGGTGTGTCAGTTTAGTTCGCTGAATTGAGCATGCTCATTTACACTGCCGGGTTAAAGAAAGTGGCACACTAATATTTAGTCGAACCGCCTTTGGCTTTATTCTGGGTGTGCATTCGTCGTGCCATTGTTTCGAAACTTATGTGCAAAGTTACAACTTTTATCTCCGACCACAGTTGAACTATTGGTCCAGATCGTTTATTGATGACGGGAGAGTCCAACCTCTCTGTAAAATCTTTTCCATAATGTCCCAAAGACTTTCAGAAAGTTAAGGTCAGGACTCTGTGGTGGCCAATTGGAGTGTGAAAATGATTCATCATGCTCGCTGAACCACTCTTTCACAATTTGAGCTTGATGAATCTCTGTAATGTCGTCCCGTGCCATTAGGGATTGAATAGTCCTGTGATTGGTTATTGATCATTCAGTATATTCAGGTAGACTGCTGAATTAATTGTATAGCTGCAGAACAGTGCCGAGCCTGGACCTGGCCAAATGAAGCAACCCCAGAACTGCCTCCAGAGGCTTGTACAGTGGGCCCTATGCATGACGGGTGCATCACTTCATGGGCTTCCTTTCTTACCCTGACGTGTCCATCACTCTGGAATGGGGTAAGTCCGGACTCATAAGACCACATGACCTTTTTCCATGGCTTCTCAGTCCAATCTTTATGCTCCCTTGCAAATTGAAGTCATTTTCCCCCCAATAAACCGCACTAATAAATAGCTTCATAAACTCAATCATAAACTTTCGAGTATTTGTTTATTTAAATCCAAAAGGCGACTTTTTTTGGGCAGTGTATATTGAATGTAAAATAGCATGACCTTCCCATAGTTCACATTAAAGAGGCTTGCCTATGTTGTTCTTTGTCAAATTTTAATAAAATACTCAAAATTAATAAAGTTCAGTAGCACTTTGAAAAAGCATAGAGTTAGCGATGACCTCATTTAATTTCATTTTTCCTGAGTAAAAATGAATGAAAACTGGGTTTTGTTCAAATTTGCATTTTTAATTCAAAATGATAAAACAATGTGGACATCTCAGTATACCAGAATGGGTGCTCAAACCTTTTACCACTCAAAGCATTCAGGCCTCCTATGCTAAAATGCAGTAATTCCTTCAGAATGGATCCTTTGGCCTACACACATAAACCTTTTATTTGGCCACAAAAACATTTTATGTGGATTTTTCCCTCCAAAAATCCGTATTTTGGAATCATGCAGGACACTTTTTTATTCTATCCTCCAGTAGATGGAGACAAACTACAGCATCAACTAATGGCAGGATATTCCGTTGAGACGTTCCCGACAGAGAAACTAATTCATCTGTCAATCCATCCATTATTCAACCCAGCTATTTTTAGAACATGCATTCCCGACGCAGGAGGTCCCCTGGTCAAATGCAAACCCACAAACTTATTTTTTTGCGGTGACAGTGCTACCCCAACAACACTAATGCACTTTGACTAATTCAGTTGTTATTGTTTTTGATGCAAAGTATAAAACTCTGGAACCAATGATGGTGATACGAGGCTGTCCGAGACTGGGTCTATTGTATGCATGGTAAGTGCAATGCAGAACTTTGATACAGAGCTTCAAACTGTAATGGAGTGCCTGTGGTCCCAATCTGATGAAAAAAAAAAAAAAAAAAAACCTTTATAGAACTGAGTTTAAAGATCTGCTGGGTAGGCTATTAATATTTTTTTTTGCTGTGTGTGCCAAAAGATGGCTCATTTTAGTTTTCATCGTTAAACCATTTCAGAGCCAACAAGTGTGATTATCAGAGGTGAGTTCATTGTGTAATTACACACCCTGTACAGCAGGGGGTAGGGAACTCTACTCCCGGAGGGCTGTATCCCTGCTTGTTTTAGACAGCATCTCCCAGCTCAAAAACGGCTAATTTCCAGGACTGCGGCTTATCAATGGCTTTATAGCAGGGCAATGGTAAGGACCAGGCAGAGAAGAGAGACACCTGAAACATGCAGGGGTATGAGCTCTCCAGGAACAGGGTGCCCCACCCCTGGTGTAGTGTAGTTGAAAGGCGAGGCTTCACTGGTCTCAGAAAAAGCACTCGGTGGGCTCAGTCCGGCTGCACTAAGGGGTGTGCCCAATTAAATTAGCAGCGCTGAACACTTCCCAAATGAGCTCTGAGCACTAATGAATGGTCTGGGGTGGCACCGTAGACCGGGAGCGGCACGATAAAAGGCTATTCTCTGCCTTTCAGTGGGTTCTGGAGGAAATAAATGGTGAGTCTAAGAGGGCGTGAGATCGCTTTTTGTAGACAGCTTTGCATAAGCAATTCAAATGTACTCGCTCACGCACATAAGCACGCACATTCGCACGCACACTCAGCAATATCAGTAGTTATATAACAAACACGCGCCTGACTGTATGTGCCAAACTTGGAATGCGGGTATGGGGGAAGGGGGGTTCAAAATGCAGCCATAAATAAATAAATAAATAAATAACGTCTTACACTTAAAAAGAAATGTTGAAAAAGTGTTCAGAAAGCCACAGTCAATATTACTAGGGTAGACGGTTATAGGTAGGCTACATATGCTATTCATCGGTTTACCCCTTGTTAAACCAACTTAAAAACATTTTTGTACCAATGCCTGGTACATTGAGCCAGTATGTTCCTTAAAGTACTAAAATATGTCTCCATTGTACCTTTATTTCTGAGGCACTGATGGGGAAGCGGATGGCGTGAAACTAGGTTGGGAGTAAAATTACACCATGAAAGAGCTGCCAGCACTATTTCCATAAGCAGATTACTCATTCAGATAAATATTTGATAATTCATCTGGTCATTTTTCAACAAACGTCTGTGTATGTGTGTCATTGTGCCACCGCGATTCGTCAGCATTAACCATTCAGCCGGTTCCGACGCAGGCAGAACGAGCTCCGCAGTTCTGATGTTTATTATTGGAGTTCAAGAGCGGTTTTATCTATCCTGATATGAGCTTTTACTAAGAGAAACGGCGCTACCACTAAGCGCACGCCGTTTCACAACAGAAAGGTAAAATGCACTGCCGCTAATGAGTGTTAGCACTGCCCCCCGGTATCTTTGAATGTTTTTTTCTCCACATCAAGTCTTATCACAACAAATTGTCTGTTCTGATGAGTTCTGGCTCATAAGTTACTGATATAAATGTTAACAAAGACAGCTGCTGCCAGTCCTCCATTAAAGAGACATAACAGATATCACCAAATTGCTAAACTTCACTGGCAATACATTGAGCATTAGCAACAATTTTCCTCGATGAATGTACATAAATCACATAGTCATACTGAGATGCATGAGTTGAAGGAGACGATATGCATTCTGTGTAGACATGCACAATTGGGCAAGAGAATTGGCGACAAAAATTTTTTACCAGCATTGTTGGTTAAAAAATGAATGGTTGTTCTTCTCATATACCATTTGAATATGGTTTAAATGTTACAATCATTTCAAGTCAAGAAAATGACTTGAATTTGTGTAGCCCCCAGTAACTCGTGTGAGAAATGGCCAAGAGAAGCAAGCGCGTTGTTTTTGAACATTTATCGTTTGGTATAGTTCTGAAAAGTACACTGAGTGTCCAGTAATGCAGTTCAACAAAAAAAAAGTATGGATAAAAAATGCATTCTTTCCTCACTCGCCAGTAGGTACAAAGCCAAGCCACGCGCGTCGTACAGTATAGCGACATGTACTGAATTTAGCAACAAAATTCCTTTATAGCCACTAGGGGGAAATCATACTTTACGGAGGAGAGCACAGGTTGGTGTGGGTACCACTGAGCGCCAAGCAGAGATGAGGCTGCGCGCTCCTTAGCTTCGATCCTGTCTCACCAGGGGGAGCGAGCGCCGTCTGAGACTGAGCGAGGCATCGTTTGGAGAAGTCCGGCACCTTCTTCTCATTAGAAACGGGTACCATGAAGACAACAGATCAGAGATATCGCGCTGCGGATAGTTTCAGCATCCCAGTACGTTGATCCGGCCAACACCCACGGGGGACTGAATGACGAGTCGGTATGGCAGGCGGACGGAGAGGACTTGTGGCCCCTCAAAATACTTTTCTGGAGAACATTGTCAGACGGTCTAACGGTAAGTCGCGTATTACGCATTATTATTATAATAATTGGTGCATATCAGGCGCAGTACGAAGGGTTATGTGGATGAATTACTCGTCAATCATCTGTTATTTGCGGTCACTGAGAATGGAATTATGTTGGGGTTTTTTTTTCTCCCTTTTTAATGGGCTAGGAGCCCAAATGATCAGATGTATTGGATGGTAAAAACGCAATAATTCTTTACTGAGTGAAGCAACTGAAAACAAAATAGGTAAGAGAAAGAGTCTAACATGGACATTTCTATATGCAAAATGATCACCGAGCACAGAAAATTATGTAACCATGCTGATTTTCCCCCGTGGACACGCTCCGGGCTCATATTACAATCGACGACATTTAGAAAGTTCTGCAAATCACAAGGAATCGTGCCGCGCTGATGCAGCATGGGCTTGGCGCAGCATTGCCGACTATTTTCTCCATCTGTTTTGAAAGGAGCCCATTTATTTAAATGTTATTGCATTCAGTTTATAACGAAATCACGCAGTACGGATGCACTGAGACACTTATTGCAGCCTACGCTGATGGCCATTCAAGTTTATAGGACTATTCTAATTATCGGAAAAGCCAATTAATTTTGAGGAAAATCTCATTGAAACAGGCATTTCCATATGAGGGGGAAAACAAAAATAACTTTTTAGGCTAAATATTTTATCTGATATTTGATGTTCAGTAACATAATTTTCAACTTGCAAGTAGGCTAACCCAACTTTAAGTTTGCATAATGAATGTTGACTTGGTTTATAACTGTAAGAATAAAGGAGACATAGGCCTCTCTGTGTAACATTCTGAGTAAATTATATTGACCGCAGTCGGAATTACACGTTCAGTCGCCTATAATTATAATGATAGCCCATTAAGTGCCATGAGTCCACAATGTAAGACATATGAGGCCAAAACACAAACTGTTCTCCGCATCCGCCTTCAGCGTTCAGTCGGTGATCTCAGGGCTACGGTGAGACCACAGCTGCCGTTATCCAATTCCCAGCTTTGCACCCGCGGAGAGCTGGAGCAGCAGTTTCAGCGCGCGCTGTCGCGGGGGGACAGCAGTCTATTAGGTGGGTAATTATCGCAAAAACAGAGAGAGGAAGCAAAGCAGTCAAAAGCAGAACACAGTGTCCTTCGATGAATCGCCACGCTTTTCGCATCAACAATAGATGTTATGCTTTAATAAATTGTCATACTTTGATGAATTGTACAGTAGGCCCTTGCACAATGGTTGTGGCGGACTCATGGCAAAGAGTCGATGCCTAATGGCACGCTGGTGAAGGCGCAGATCTTAATAAATACGGGTGCGTAAATAGACCCTTCGTAAACACAATATCGCAGAGGAAATTGACGGAGGAGAAAATAAAAGTAAGCCCTGTTCATCGAGGCAATTGCCTCCACAAACAATTTTAAACGCGAAAGCTCATTGGAAAATCAGAGACCTAATATTTGTTTTGTTTCATTTCCGTGCATTCTTTGGACTGACCAAGTCCAAATAATAATAATAATAATAATAATAATAATAATACAGCGCTTACAGAAGGATCGGTGCCGAGTGAGTATATGACTCATTGGTCAGTAAGATGTCCTGACATAATTGACCATTTTTATTTAATATGTCCCTTTTGGTAAGACGTGGTGTGCAGTTAGATATTTATTCTTTAGTCAACTCGAAGAGTTGCCTTAACAAAATATTAGTGTCATAGGGAACAAATGCACTCTGTAAGAGTTAATTTAACGCTGGCAGTTTGATCAATTTAACACTGTGCACACAATACTCCGAAGTGACAGTGACATGAGTGGCTAGCGTGCCGGTCAGGGTTTCATGCCAATGAAAAAAAAACAGGGCATCATGGGAGTTGTAGTTTAGCTACTTGTGGCTTAGCCCCTGTATGTCCATGCAACCCCAGAACGTAGAGCCAGTTGTTGTGTTTTGAGACCCTCCACTGGCCTTGCTGTACGAGAAACTCAAGGAATAGTTCATCCATCCATTTTTGCACCCAATTATTCCTCAGGTCTTTCCCATCATCCAATGGGTGAGAGGTAGGAATATTGCATTAACAGTTCATCCATCCATCGCAGGACACACACCTCTTATTCACACACTCATGCCTATGCGCAATTTAGTCTCCACTTAGCTGAACGTTCATGTCTTTGGACTGTGGGAGGAAAATGGAGTACTTGGGAGGAAACCCATGTAATCATGGGGAGAATGTGCAAACTCCACTTAGAAAGGCCCCAGGCTGGATTCAAATCCTTGACCTTTTTTGTTGTCTGGTGACAGTGCTACCCATTGCACCGCCATTCAAGAAATCCTGACCGTGGAAAAAAAAAAAAAAACACGAACACATCTCGCAACAAATTACTCAGCCTTCTACTGCTGTTGAGCAGTGGTCACTAACCCTGTTCCTGGAGATCTGGTGTCCAGTGGGTTTGCACTGCAGCCTTAATCTGGCACATCTGACACCACTAATTAGCAGCTAAGCTGCAGCTCTGGTTTTAGTGTGAGGTGTGGTTTTGCGAGGCTTGGGGTGAACATTTACACAGGGGTCCCCAAAGCAGGGTCCTTGAGGGCCAAGAAATTCTGGCTTTCCATCCCCCATTTATGTGAGAGTCAGGTGCAATCATAGTTTGACCAATCAGGGCCAATAATTTTTCACTTAATTGCATGGATGCAGAGAAAACCAGGACTGGATCAGGATTTGAGGACCTGATTTGGGCAGCTTTGATCTACAGGGTGTTAGATCTCCAGGAACAGGGCTGCAGCCCAGCGCTGTAGAGTGAAGAGTGAACTGCTTTTTTCTATCCTCAGAAAAGCTTCGGTGTTAAAATGCATTTCACGTCTCAGAAAATGACGTTTGTGGGATTGGCTAGTGTCCCTGACTCAGTATTTCCAGTGATCCATTTATCTTACTGGAGCAGAGAGCGGCTGCACCAGTGTGAGAGCTTGCTTACAGTACGCATCAAAAACTCAGTGCACGTTCAACTCTAAGAGACTGCACGAGCCCAATCCTTAACCATATGTGCTCTGTGAGAGTTTATTCAATGATGACAATTTTGCTGAATGTATATATTGTGTTATTAGTAATGATTGCAACTTTTTAAAGTGAAAAATATACATTGTACCTACAGCTGTTGTTGAACCACATTGCCAATGCTCCAGGTTTTGTCTAGAGCATCTAAATTTCATTTAATTTCCTCCAAATTAATTGCATATTGCTTGCTAAGGCACTGCTTTAATGCGTGGATAGGTCTGACAGTCCAAAAATGAATCAAGACCATCCCCGTTTGCATACTGTGTGATATACAATTGGCTATAGCACCACCTAGGGATGGGAGGGTGTCAGTCAGCAAATACTACAGTGCTTTATCACGCATGAAGTCAAATTTATTTTGTGTGGAAACTTTTGTAGAAGATTGTCACATCGATACTTTTGAGGGTAACCGAAGGATAAACTGTCTCACCATAAACCACGGACATGTTCACGACCAAAGAGTCTCACACTAGGTTTCATGAGGGAATGATGGCCAAGTTTGGATTGACTCACAAGTTCTTGCATGTCTTCCAAAATGGCTACTTACATGGGTTTTATCAAATTCTACTGAACGAATGAAAGTGAGGATGCCAACGCTAAGAATGCTGGACACCATCCAGAAAATTGAGGCAAAACTGCTCGCAGGTGTTCTCGCTCGTCTACGCTAAACCAGACGTACTTTAATCGTGCAAGAGGCAAGAACTTGTGGGCTCTTGCTAGACCTTGCAGTCTTGAACATGCCGCACATGATTGTAATCACGACAAGAACACCGACTGACCCCTCTTTCCTGTGTTTCCCTTTGGAAATAGTGTACAGGTGGACAAAGCACTTGTACTCCATGAAAAATGTGATGCCTTGACAGGTTCCCCACAGAAAATATGCCAAAGTTGTGGTGATTGTTATTCCACTGGAGACAAAGATCTAAAATCATAAAGAAGTTTTCCGCTCCTTCTCTTGATTGCTCATAAGTATTGGAAATATTAAATGGAAGCACCCAGGTTAACAATTACACATTTAAACAGGCTGGTAATGCATTCTCGCTCAGACAGATGGACTGCTCATTACTCCCGTCGTAAAATAAGGCTTGTATCCTGCCACACTTAATTTGATGAGGCACCGCACTGCCGCCCAAGTTCTCTCCCCTGAGCTCCTCGTAATGTCGAAATGAGCGCTGAAGAGACTGTGTTTGTTTCGGCTCACTGGATCGAGCTTCAAATTAATCCTCAATTCAGTCTAAAGTCTCCGAGCTGAAATCCATCTCCCATCTCACCTCGGGAAAAGCACAGCGAAGTAAATCACTGACAATTCTGAGAAAACTCACTTTATGACATGGAGTGTGAAAAACTTATTTTTGTCTGAGTTTTTTTTTGGTCATTTAAAAAAAAAAAAATTGTACGTGATCCCCAGTTTGGATGGTGTCGGTCGACCACCTTCCTGACCAATAGATTCTGCCGTTCAACACCAATGACTGTCTGTTACGTGTGCAATCTTTGCAATCCTTACTTCAACCAGATACTGGAAAAATTGTGTGAAAGTTATCTTTGAGTTTAAAGTTTTTTTAACCCTTAGAGTGCTGAATAAGTTTTCAAGGAATTTGAAATGTAATTAGCCTGAGCTGTTGAAAACCTATCATGTGGCAACTTGTTTAAAAGAGCTCCCCTGCAGGAGCTCTTTTAAACAAGTTGCCACATGATAGGTTTTCAACGGCATCTGATTTTGATATCTTACATCACTGGGCAACTATAGTTGCCTACAGTGCTCTGAGGGTTAATACAGCCTTACATGCAATAAGTGAAACAATTTGTTTTGAACAGAATTGTCTTTGGATTTAACCATTTTTCTTTTCAACTTTTCAGTTTGGACATTATCTCATAGGCAGACAGGTATACGCCACATCTTACAGTGACTTCTTTCCTTCTCCTGTTCTACCCTTTCTCTGACTATCCGTTACTGTGGCTGTGTTCTATACCAATCTCTGTTAATTTACATAGTGTTTTCCTGAATTACGAGGAAATTCTATGAGGGAGAGACAATTTCACCCCATTCCATAACGCAGCACCTTTTCTGTCACATTTGTGGATTTTATATATATAAAAACACACTTAAAATGTAAATTTAAAGGGCTACAATTGCATTGTGGTGGAACTTTCATTACTTTTTTGAAAGCCGTTAAACAAAGCACTGTAAAATAACAAATGTTGGCATGGAACTTTCAACTTCCATAGTGTTTTGTGTCCATCTCAGTAGTCTTAGCGCTTGTCTGCTGTGCGTTTATAGAAGAAAGCCCTGCTATTTCTTTTTGTAGTTTGCTTGTTAGACGATGTGTTTCCCCCCATACCTCTACTATTCCTTTCTGTTTTCTATGAAGTGTTGGTCCTGCAAAGTCCATTTTTATTAATGTGTCTCAAGTTACAGCCAATTACTACAATGATGCTGGGCGTAATAGTTTTTGCATTAGCAAAAACTGTGTCAATAGTTTGCCCTCCTAAGTCTAATATTTGCATGGCATTTTTTACTTGGTGTCCAATTACATTTACATATTGCGCCACTTGAGTGAATAGGGGTCAGTTGGGTGACTTAATAGTATGTTTTGGCGCGTATGAAATGTTTATACAGTTAGTGATTGAAGGAGGATGCTTTTACACCCAGGAAATTGACCGGCGGATATGAGAAGAGGGTGACAAGTTTGCAGAAATGAATATATTTCCCTGCACTGATTTATATCCATGTTGAAGTGGGAAGGTTTTTGCTTGGCTGGCCAACATCAGAACTTGTGTGTGACATGATAGACTTGGAGGAAAGTATGTATGAATATATGTGTGTATGTGTGATATATGTAGTATGTATGTGTGTATGAAAGTATGCTGAATTTTTTTTTGAGTGCTTTCATATCTGGAGCTGATATGATAGGAATTCAGATGAATGGCAACAATTGTTTGAACCATTAAAATACTATCACGTCCCTACCACATTCCACGTCATGCCTCTCAGATGTGATATGAACAGTTTTACCATATTTTTCAACTCTTTGAATACAGATATGAATACCACACATCTCAAAGGGTAAGGATTTCAGAAAGGTCCATTTAAGGAAAATCAGAAAAGCATCAATGTGCTTTTATATTCACTATTTTTATAAGATCTTGTGCAACACATACAACATGTGCTGTATTATAGTTAATAAGCATGCTGGTACTACGGTACAGAGCAGTAATGGGTAAATATGCATTTGGACTGCTGGCCAAGATAATCATATCATGGCGCATGTCATGTGCTATCACTGACATGGTCATACTATTTAGACAGCATGCTGTGCTGTGTTTAGTCCGAAAATCAACTCCGAGTCTGCAAATAGCTGAGGATCAAAACCTGTCTTTTTGATGCTTGTTGTTACTCCAAATGAAGCTTCTAAATGTACATGTTTCCAGAATTCCCTACCCCCACACACACATCGTGCATAACAAGCCCCTTCATCCATTAAAATATTGGCAATACATGATGATTTATCATGCCTCGTTGTGATATACTGCTTATAGTTTGACGTGATTCACTTTCATGGGATACGAGGGAATGCAACAATTTATGTAAAGTAATTACGAAGGCTCATTTACAGAGGGTGCTGCCAAATTAAATTTAGCTTGATTCTCATCAATATGCAGTTCATTCTTCGTGTAATGTTGCTTTCGAAGATGGACTCTGCCTTGAAAAAAAGTACTATTATTAAATGTAGACTAAGTTGGATTTGGCCGTTGCTGTTTCTAAACACAACATTTAAAGTTTGCCCCTCCTCCCTGGCTCAACCACACCAGAAGCACACGCCCCCTGACCGTAATATTTGAGCTGCGCTCCAAGCTAGATGCACACTCACATATTGTAAAATCATTAGCACTAACGTAATTTTGGCTTGTTAGCTCTACATTACTCTGTATTGTAGTTCTGGACCAAAGCTGTGTGTGACAACATTTCAATTCCTGTTCTTCAATGTTATAAACACAAGCTGCCAGCAGTAATGTTAGCCATCGTCAGCTAGCCTCTATACCGTCTATACAGCCTCTTTATTACAGACACAAACCCTGAGCATCTGATGATCAACTTAATAATTAGTTAAGTTGGTTTGGCAGTACTGTGACCATCGCGGCTTGTGTGCGCAACTGGATATATTTCGAAGATCTGACTATGTCAGCACTAAAAAGCTCAAGGTTTGTTTTCTCATAACGTAGAGTTGTTTATATTGGTTGATAGTCGGACTTTGTGTGTATGTACACTGCCAGCAAGCTACCATTTTTGGAACGTAACATTTAAAAGCAGATACAAACAAATGTACTTCAGCGAGCTAACTATGCTAACCACTGGCACTAGCCTCTCCAACCTGTTGCACTTCATTCTGATCCTCTCCTTTAAGACTTATTAGCAGGTAAAAGCCAACCCCAGATTTACTGTCGTTTTGGAATAATCTTTTGTTATTAATCTCCGGCCTAAATTTCTGTTTACCTTTGCTGTGTCCGCCATTTTTGTAGCATCCTATTGGGCAGTGGTTGAGAGTCCCACCCTCACATATTATACGCCGTTATTGGCTGGGGGCTACATGCCCACTACCCAAAGGTTGACACCCAGAAACTTCCTGCACAAAGAAAAATAAAAAAATACATGCAGAGGGCAGGGTCGCTAGAGATACAGACACCGCCACAAAATTCTAGTCGGTCATAAGTGATGATCGACAGGGATTACTTTTGTAGGAGTCCATACATTTTCTTAGGAAAATCCTCCTTTAACTGCAAACACCTTAAAATATTATACTTTTTGCTCCCAGAAGAAGTGAAGAGTTCTATAGGTCACGCTAGCAATTCACCAGCAACCACCAGGGAGGTATACTGTTGGGGGATAGTACACTGTATGCAGGAACTGTACCGCAGAAGGCAGAGCTGTTGGTTAAAGGTCGTTCTGAATCAAAGCATGGCTGTAGAGTCCTGATCCCTCTCAATAACATTTCAATGTTTGTTAACCTGTGATCCCAGAAAGGTATTTCCTAAGGTACTGTGTGAGACGTGTGGCTGCCTCGACTTCTCTTGATGCTTTATACGTTGTGTCTGTGGTCATGTGATAACTGTGCTCCAGTGGCCTAAACTCCGGGTTCAGAATGCAGAAATTCCTTGCCGGGATTTTGCTCCAGCCCCTCGGATTCTTCACCCAGGCTGTAGATCTAACGCTGTTGCTCTCACCGTCCTTCCCGGGGGCCCACAGTGGACTCTGGTTTATGTTTAACAAGCAATTCATTTTTATAATGAGGTGCATTTCTTGTTAATTGCAGGTATTTACTTTTATAAACCACAATTTGACAAAAATATCCATGAGTGCCATGACTCTTGAAAGTATTAGTGCTCTCGTAGATTGCAAGTGATTTCAGGTGATAACATGTTTAAACAGATCAATGTAAGCACTGATAAAATATGTAAAGTCCAAATTAGGTTTCCAGACACAAGTGTTTTAAGTTCTTTCAAAATACATTGCCTGAAGTTAATTACATAAACATGACACGAAGCAGGTTTAACAATCATTTCCTTGCCTAATAAATAGTTCTCACGACCACGTGTCAGTTATTTTTCACCAGTTAGGAGCCTAAAATTTTTCAAATTTGATTGGTCATATTTATTTCCTTTTTTTATGCAGTTGTTTCCGATGTACTACAATGTGGATGTGGAATTTTTTACTCCTCTGGGCATACGTAGCTGTCAACATGTTGCTACAGTGGGCAGATATCACGAAATGCTCCTAATTAAAGCAAATTAACAGTTTGTTAAAATCATTCAGTTGCAATTGTGGTTGGAACAAAAGCCAGCGTACACAGCTGAGCACCCGGGATGGACGTTGAGAACCTCTGATCTAATGAGGTGGCTGAGTCTATGGGTGGGACGGAAAACCTGGCATGACTTCTTGATTTCTGACCCCTGGATTTACGTCGCTGCCTCACTCTAACGCCCCCCAACCTGATCCAGGACAGTAGTTACATGTGTAGCTCCCCTGTCCCTTGTGCTCTTTCTCCACTGACAGACACCAATTTTGTGCTGGGAAATGCTCAGATCGTGGACTGGCCCATCGTGTACAGCAATGACGGATTCTGTAAGCTGTCGGGGTACCACAGGGCAGAGGTCATGCAGAAGAGCAGCACCTGCAGGTACCCCCATTTTCTCTGGATACATTCTTCCCGACCGCAGCTCGTGCGCTGAGAAACATCCCCCTTAACAGGAGTTATAATTAAAAAAGTTTTGTGGTTTTTTGCTCAAGTACTTGCAGAAAATTTTATTTTTAATTTAAAATTAGTGAAAGTTTCTCAATAAAATATTTTCCCTCCCCCTTGGTACACCCTTATATGAGTCGCTAAGATGAGTTCATGTCTCACCTTACTGAAATTGTCTTTTTAACATATTGAAGTTACATAAAACTTTTCAGGGCGATCCCTGTATTAATAGTTTACCTTTAAGAGCCTGGTACTCATGTCATTTAGTTGAGTACCCACTTTAGTACCCACTTTTGACATGTGTGGAATGTGTGTGGAATCAATCACAAAGTAATCAGTCATTCTGAGTCCAGAGGAGATATTGCTTGATTGATCGATTGGACTTGGAGGAGCAATAATAGAAGCTAGAATTTAAATTCCTTTGCCTATTACCATGATTGAGTCCTCCCATTCTGTAGGTAGCCCTGTTTTACTGTAAATTTCAAGTATCTCAGTTCTGAGTTTTGCCGTGCTCTTCTGTAATAATATAGAATCACTCGCAAACATGGAGAGGGGTCCAGGGCTCAGCCTTGAGCTCAGCTGGGTAATTTAACTTTTAACCTTTGAAACCCGAATAGTATTTTTCCAGTTTTTGCATTACTTTGTTTTGTCTAACATTGCAAGAATATGTAACATGCAAGTATGTTATATAATTTTTTCACTGCACCCTTGCCAGCATAGTGAGAACTTTCTGCTCCGATCCAAACAAACATTTCATTTTCCTCTAGCTGAAAAAAATGTGCTTGGGCTCAGTAGTCTATCATTTTTCATTTGCAAACATTTTCCAACTGAGATATGACATCTGAAAAAACAGGCAACTTGATACTAACTCGAAAACGATGCAACAATGCTAAAATGTGGGCCATCCTCATCTCTAGCTGGTAATGCCGTCTGCCTTCCTCATGCAGTGACGTAGGAAAGCCAAACACAGCTCAGGGTGGCGTGTGAAGGGTAAAATTTACCACACTGAGGCAAAACATCCTTATAAAGCCGCTTTCACACCGGACGCGAAACGAATTTTTCGCACGACAGATTACATTCAAAGTCAATGCAAAGACGCGAATATTTTAATCTGTAATCTGTTTCACGTCCGGTGTGAAACCAGCTTAAAGAAGTTTTTTCTTCATATGGCGATGGGTTCTTCAGTGTTGCATTTTTGGCTCGGATCCCTGCCGCACAGGTTAAACTCTAGGGTTAAACTGTACTTCCTGGCTGAATGACTGTCATGATTATGGAATCCAGGTGACCGGAACAAAATAATAGGGAGCACTTTATTTTCTGTACCTGGATTTTAAACCTCAGTCAGTAGAGCATGCAGAGTGAAGTGGAGAGTTTTAAAAAACTGCACACTCACTGCAGAAGTCACCGCTCTGCTATTAACAGTGTGTGTCAGACTCTGCCGTCCTGCAGGTGCGATCCTGCTGATCTGAGGACAGAGCTGACCCAAAATTTAGTGCCCTGGATGGCCTGAGAGAACACAGTCTCCCCATGCAAGCATTTTCAGTGAAAGGAAATTCAAACATTTTAGCACAGCATTTATCTCCCGGTGCAGCAAATTCATGACTCATTCTGAGATAAGTGCAATGCAGCAGGGTGAAGTTCAGTCCCCAGTTTGCACTGAAAATGCACTAAACTTTGAGTCTGTCGCTGGGATGCCAGGACTATTTGTAATAAAGACTGTGGTCAATACACCTCACTTGTACACTGTGCTGCTGTTCATCCTTTTCAACTGAACCCAGGACACGCCCCATGCAGTTTCTTGCTCTTTCAGTGCAGAACAGTAGGACTAAATTTCCATTTATGTGATCCGAGTGGCATTCACCAGGGTCGAGGTAGAGTACAGTTATTCAGTTTAGGCAATACTGCAAACAGATGGAAATTCACGTTCACATATAGAACATCGTTAAGGATTTGTGAAACTATTGAGGATTTTTCTATCAATTCATTTCATTCAGAGAATCTTCAATGGAATAGACCCGTATACTGAAATAAAATAGAAGCTGCTAAATAATCAAGAGCATATTTGTCAGTGCCGCCTTTTTATTTTCAGTTGATGTTTTTTTGGTTGAACGCAGCCGAGCTGTTGTATCCACCGCAGTGAATTACCCCAATCAACTTATAAGGAAGATGCCATGGCATGTGATTCCATGGCATGTGATGTGATGAGCCCTCACATCTTTTATACTATGCAGTTACACCTCCAATCACACACTGCCTACACCTTCAGAGGATAACACAGTCCGCGTATAATCCGCTCGCACTGCTACATGTGCCTGACCGACCAGGAGTGGCCGCTAGAGAAGGACGAACTAACAAATATTCACCAGCATAACTCTTACAATCCCCGGCGAGGCTGACCCAGTTGTTGCCACACCAATATGGACCTCTGGCCATAGCTGGGAATGGCGCGGCTGGGATTCGATCACCCAATCACAGGGCTCCTAGTAAAATGTCTATGCTGAGGTCCACAATGGACATATTTCTGAACCAGGCACCATATATTCCTATTGAGTTGTGATTTTAGATTATTTTATTTAGATTAGCTCTCATTTTTAAGTGCATTTAATCATTTAAATTTGAATCAAACAGCGAGTCATGACAAAGCAGGTACATCCTCCTTAACCCATTTAAACCGGGACAGCATGTGCGCATTTTAAGAACGTGTCGTTGCCGACACAGATATGCGCGTAATTTTGAAAGTACCGTAATTACTGTAAGTTTTTGCGCAATAGAAAAAAAATTCCAACTGTTCCTGAAAGCTGAGAATCTGTGCTTCAGCCCAAATACAGGTTACTATGGTAAACATGGCAGCATGATTCTCTGCTGGGATTTTTGCATTAGGCCTTAAAGGGTTAAGGGCATGCTTTGGCGCCGTGGTTAGCACCTCTGTGCGCTTCAAACGCAAAAAGAAACGGCGGGATGAATCTTGACGCTGCTCGTACTTTCAAAAGAAGTGTCGTACGTTCGAGACACACCCGAGCAAGCAGAGTTGTTGTTTTTGAAGCACGGTCGTAAACCCCACAGTTCCCCTGAGGGATAACTCCGGAATGTTCCGCCAGACCTGTCACATGACGTGTCAGTCCACCAAACAAGCAGCAGCGCGGTGAGACTGCAGCGGGTAGTCACCAGTGACAAAACAGCTTTGAGGCGAACAGCATTATGGGTCTGCAGGGAGAATAATTTATTGACGCTTTAAAAAAAAAAAAAAACGCCGTGCTGCCTGGCAGGATTTCCGTTCGTGTTTATTCCCATCCTGCTCTGTCACCGTCCCCTCTTCATCTGCTATTTACATTTAAACAGCCTCAGTTTCACACGTTTATAACCGATACAGCTGGGTCTTTACCCAAGCAATACAAGTCAAAGCCAGCCCCCAAGGGTGCGACGACAGTACTGCTCCACGCCACCGCGCCGAACTCGCGACATTCCAGTCGAAAACGCTGCGCTCAAACCGTTACTCTGCACTGCTGTGCACACTGCGGTGGACCGACAGATGGTGGCGAACTATAAACCACAGCCGGATCTGGAAATTAATGGTGCGAAGAAAAACTATGAGGAGCTGCAACCACAACATGTGCATGCAGCTTTGGGGCACACTGGGCACGCTCCTGCCCGAGACGGCTTTCCCAGTTATAACGATTTGTTTCATCCCTTTCTTGTTTTATGTAATTAGTGCCTTTCCCTGGTGCATGAAATTAGCACAACTCCTTCCCCTGGTGTATAAAATTAGCACCAATTCTTCCCCTGGTATATGAAATTGCCAGCACTGCTCTCCCTGTTTCATAATATCAGCACAGCTTCTTTCCCTCGTATATAAACAGTTTCACCACTCCTCCCCCTGTTATGCAAAATTAGCACCCCAAATCCAGAGAAGAAGACTTACGTAGGTGTGCACAATGCAGTATTAACAGCCTATAGGAAGGAGAGAAGGGCGGCCCTTGGTAACACTTCCATGCAATCAGCCGAAGGAGAGGTGTGCTTTACATTATCGGCCTTTGCTTTGGCAGTGAGATTAGCGGTGGGAAAGATAACAGATCAGACCCTGAGGCAGGAGTCCACTCAGAAATCCGCCAACGCAGCTGCTCAATCATGCCCATGACCCCAAAGGCTGCGTCAGATCCTTGAGTCGTTCTGTGGGAGCCAAAACCCTGATGTTTGATTTGCTGGGTCCGCTAATACAGAAGCCTATTATTCCAGTCATTGAATTTACTCCCGGTAAATACGCGTCCGCCAGCACGGTGCTTATGACCAGGAAATTAGATGATAGGCAGCCCCTGAGCGTGTCGTGTGTTTAACCGGCAGTGTGTCTGCCGTAATGGCAGCAAAATGCTGTGTGTTTAACCGACAGCACATCCACTGTATCGCCAGCAAAAGATAGAGAAAAATCATTGGGAAATTGTCTGCAGTTCAGAGCCCAAAACAGACAAGCACCACAGTTTTGGCAAGGGTATTGTCCGTTTGTCAGTGACCACGCCAGCGTGCGCATCATTACTCCAATCTTACTCATAAAACACAGACATGTGCTTTAAGATTCTGCCGTGTAAGCACCTCATTATGAACATGAAGACCATATTCAGCCCTGCTGATTCTGAATATGTGAAATATGAACACAGTAGAGGTTGCATTGTAAGTACCTCTAATAAAGAAACTTAGATACATGCAAACATCTTATTCCATTTCTCTCTGAAACCCAGCCTGTTCAGATCTGCATGTGGTCTTAGGTGTGTTGAAGTTAGACAGTTCTCCATGAAAATGTACTTCTGTCCGAAAGAGATAAAACATATAAAGCATAAATTATTTTTGGCAGTAACAAATCATTAGGTGTGACTAATTAAAAGATGCTGAGTTCTGGAGGGCCCCAGAATTAATTGCACACAGGTGGAAGACTCCCCACCCCCAAAAAAATATGTATTAACATGCATGATGACGCAAGACAATGAAATTATGAATTTTTGCTTTTAAAAGATTTGACATGTTTGTTATTAATTTTAATCAAGAAAGTAGACAGCTCAAGTTTTAAGGCTTGGAATAAAAACTAAACAATACCAGCGACTCATGCCCAGCGAATTTTAAATTCTTCATGTACATGGATGAATTACTACAGCACTGACCTTTTGCACAGTCGAAAGGACATAGAATTAACCCTTAGAGCGCTATAGGCAGCTGTAGTTGCCCAATGATGCAAGATATCAAAATCAGATGCTGTTGAAAATCTATCATGTGGCAACTTGTTCAAAAGAGCTACCTTAAGGGAGCTCTTTTAAAAAGTTGCCACATGATAGGTTTTCAACAGCTCAGGATAATTGCATTTTTAATTCCTTGAAAATTTATTCAGTGCTCCAAGGGTTAATATTCAGACAAGCATTAAGCCAGATATATGACTGGTCACATCCATAAAAATGGCGTAACTGGATGATGACGCAAACCTGATTAGGGTTCAGTATTTCTGAATATTTCGTGCATATGAATATGGTCATTATATAGGTTACTGTGCTTTCATATGCTTACCAGAGGGCCCACATATGTAATATCTAAAATACGTTAACGCTTTAATCAATGGTAAAAAATATTGTCAGAAACCAGCAGGAATTTTATAATGTCTGAAAGGTCAAAGGTCAACTCACAATTGAGATTATCCTGTGTGTTTAAAAGTAAGGCCTGCTATGACACTCAAGTTTATTCACACTCGGATAAGTCGTCCAGGATACTCATCGTCAGACTGCAGTCACATTATGCGGTTTTTGGGCGTCGCAGTTCAGAAACTGGCTCATGGTGTGTCCAGTGTTTTGTTTTTTAAATGATTGATTTCTGCCCTTTCAACACTATGCCCCGATGCCCCCGCAATCCCCCGCCATTCACACTCAGTCGGAGCGTTTGAACTCGCTTTGAGTCACAGATCGGACGTCAATACAACTAAAAGGTTATTTCCACAACTGTGCAGTGGTGCGGTCAATCTCAGGCCAAACTGAAACTGAGAAAAACTGTACGGCCCCATCGGTGATCGAAACAGAGAGATGATTCACTCCCAACGTCAAGCGTCTGTGTTTGTGAGAGAAGTGTTTCAAGGTTCAGGCTGAGGTTTTTAAAGTTTGTCTGGAAAGGGTTTCCTCTAGAGGCTCCCTTTAGCCACAACAACTGCTGAGCAGAATCACGGCATTTTTCTCCGGTAGAACAGTAATATGGTTTGAAGGTTTTCAACAAACACGACTCTGGAACCTCCCAAGGGTTACACTGCACTTGCGGTTTGCGTCTTCTTGAGTTTTCCAGTCCAATTATCACTAGACTATGTTGATTTGACATCCTTTGTAGGACAATGGAAATAATTAGTTAACCAGTTAATTTGCCCAAATGCAAATTTTTTATTAACTTCAAAATTTAGGTCACAATGCTAAATTTACAGACTCGTTTTTTTATTTTCATTGTTCACATCTTGCATAATGCAATTTATTGTAATTTACAGGAGTTAAAACTGCTCGTATTTCACCAAAAGATGGAACAAAGAAAACAGGAAAATGTTCAGATATTTTTGAGTTTGTGTAGTAAAAACTTCTCGAAAACCTTTGCTAAATTTGCCAGTGGTATTTCAGCAAGTCATCCGTTATTATGGTTTATGTAAATTTTTTCTGAGAGTTGCAGAGTGAGCTTGACTGTTCATGGCAGTATTAATTAAAGACACCATCATTTCCTCTTTTTCAGCTTCATGTACGGAGAGCTCACTGACAAAGAGACGAGTGAGAAAGTACGGCTAACCTTCGAGAACTACGAGATGAACTCATTCGAGATCCTAATGTACAAGAAGAATAGTAAGTAAAAGGCAACAATGTTTTTGAAAACTCTGACTTTCAAGTGGCCTTGAAGGGATTTTTAAAATCTAAGTCCATGCCTCAATCTTTATGTGAATGTTTAGTATTTTATGAGGGATTTTTTTGAATGTTTGCAAATGTTTCTAGTGGCTTGCTAGGATAAAAGTGAATGGCTTAGAACCATCTGAGAGTTTATAGTCTGCAGAAAGAAAGAAAGCACACTTCCTGCAGCTCTACAGTATTCTTCACCGTGATACTGTGGTTTCAAATGCTGCAAATATGAACAGATCTAATCTGACATTTATTCATGAATATAAACACAAATATCACTTTTAATATTTGTTTTGCTTGCATACTGCTGTCTCCATAAGCATATCCCACACTTCCTCTAGACAATAAAATATAAGCATTTTATGAAAGAATAGGCCAGTAATAAAAATGTTTACAGCCTCTGAACACCGCTGTACCAGCATATTTGGCAGTAATTGAAATGCATTTTCTTGTTTAGATCCCTGATGCAATTCCAAATTTGGCAGATTATCAACATTTGCGTTTAGATTACAATTAGACATTTCACGAGAGCAAACGCCAGGAGTCAGAATCTAAAATCTCTCTCATTCCACTCAACTTTTCTGAGCCTAAGCAACAAAACTTCTTAAACCGGAAATGTTTTCTAAACCACTGGAAATGTAACTTTCCTTCTTGGAAATGGTTTCTCACTAACGTTTTGGGGAAAATAAGTAAAGAAAAAAAGAATAAGTATTTATAAAAGCATGCAGTTAGGTAGCAGAGGGAGTTTTTTGACCCCTGTTCTTTGCTTTTGCGTGAGCGCTGTAAGTCGCTTTAGATAAAAGCATCTCTTATTCTTAATCGCTTAAACTCTAACTTTTCACATAAGTTTTCCCTTTAGACTGTTCAAAGTTAGAAAAAGATTTTTTTTTTTCCATACTGTAGGACAATGTCATGTACATATTCTGTACCTGGTGGTAGCAGCGCTTCACTGAAGGTACATCACACTTATATTGAGGGAAGTATTCACCCAGGACGCCATGTTTTTTCATCATTTTCTACACATTCCCCCTGTAATTCAGCAGGACATATTTGGGATCTTTTGAAACCTTTGGATCGCCATTAGAATTTAAAATAGGCCTGAGGTTCTACAGGTTTTAATATAGCAGCTGCATTTGTCCGGCTCACATATGGGTCATTTGGCTTTGTGCGGTTAAATTTGGTACCTTAAATTAGGAATGTACACATGTAAGATTACCTTTCTTGAACTAGCTTCACCCTTACTTTTTCTGGTTTTCATTTTTCAGGAACGCCAGTATGGTTCTTTGTCAAAATCGCTCCCATTCGAAACGAGCAGGACAAAGTGGTGCTATTCCTCTGCACCTTCAGTGACATCACAGCCTTTAAACAGCCAATCGAAGATGATTCATCGAAAGGTCAGCGCCATCATTGTGGGACCAGCCAGGTCACAGGAGAATTAGGAGTCACAGAATCCAAAAATAGGCAGAGCCACTTCACGCTGCATTTGTGATACGCTGATTCATTAACTAACCGTCACTTCTCCGTGTCAGGCACATATCTTCTGACTGCTTCAGACACATAAATTATTGTGTTTCCACACATTACCAGGCAGTCTGCGAAAGCCCTTTTCTCAAAGTGTGTGTGTCCTCAGTTTCATTGGCCTCAGAATTGATGTGAACGTGTGTGCGTGTTGTGTGTATGGTTTGTTGTACGTGTGTGTGTGTATTTGGGTCTGCTCTCTCCAGGATGGGGAAAGTTTGCTCGTTTGACCAGGGCTCTAACCAGCAGCCGAGGAGTCCTGCAGCAGCTGCAGCCGACTGTGCACAAGGGCGAGAATGTCCACAAACACTCCCGCCTGGCTGAGGTAGGGCTGTAGTGTACTCAACCCTCACTAACTACATTACCCAGATCCCGACACTGGACATAACCAACCATATTACCCAGACCCCAGCTGTGGACCAAACAAACTACATTACCCAGACCCCAACAGTGGACCAAACCAACTACATTACCCAGACGCCAGCAGTGGACCTAACCATCTACATTACCCAGACCCCAGCAGTGGACCTAACCGACTACATTACCCAGACCCCAGCAGTGGACCTAACCAACTACATTACCCAGATCCCAACAGTGGACCTAACCAACTACATTACGCAGATCCCAGCAGTGGACCTAACCATCTACATTATCCAGACCCCAACAGTGGACCTAACCATCTACATTACCCAGACCCCAGCAGTGGACCTAACCAACTACATTACCCAGACCCCAGCAGTGGACCTAACCATCTACATTATCCAGACCCCAACAGTGGACCTAACCAACTACATTACGCAGATCCCCAGACCCCAGCATTATGGACCCCTAACCAATCTACATTACCCAGACCCCAGCAGTGGACCTAACCAACTTCATTACCCAGATCCCAACAGTGGACCTAACCATCTACATTACCCAGACCCCAACAGTGGACCTAACCAACTACATTACCCAGACCCCAGGACTGGACCTAACCAACTACATTACCCAGATCCCAACAGTGGACCTAACCATCTACATTACCCAGACCCCAGCAGTGGACCTAACCATCTACATTACCCAGACCCCAGCAGTGGACCTAACCGACTACATTACCCAGACCCCAACAGTGGACCTAACCATCTACATAACCCGGACCCCAACAGTGGACCTAACCAACTACATTACCCAGACCCCAGGACTGGACCTAACCAACTACATTACCCAGATCCCAACAGTGGACCTAACCATCTACATTACCCGGACCCCAACAGTGGACCTAACCAAGTACATTACCCAGACCCCAGGACTGGACCTAACCAACTACATTACCCAGACCCCAGCAGTGGACCTAACAAACTACATTACCCAGACCCCAGGACTGAACCTAACCATCTACATTACCTAGACCCCAGCAGTGGACCTAACCAACTACATTACCCAGACCCCAGCAGTGGACCTAACCAACTGCATTACCCAGACCCCAACAGTGGACCAAACAAACTCCATAATGCAGACCCCAACAGTGCATCTGTCCAACTACATTACCCAGAACCCAACAATGGACCCAACGAACTAGATTACACTGACTCTAGCAACGAACCTAACCAACCACATTATCCAAACTCTTCCAATTCATCTAACCGACAACATTACCCAGACCCCATCAGTAAACCAAACTACATTACGAAGTTTCCACTAATGAAACCAAACAATTACAAAATTAGGATGCCATCCGTAAACCTAGCCAACATCACTCAGACTCCTTCTGTAAACCCAACAAACTACCTTACTTCTACTCCAACCAGAAAATGTGCTACCCAGAACTCAACAGGGAACCTCACCAACAGCATCACTAAGATCTCATCAATAAAGCTAATCAATGACTCACCAATACCCCAGGAGTAAATCTTATCTCAATTCATAACCCAGAACCCAACAGTACACCTTACAAACTGCATTACCAATAATACATGTGGAAACTATACCAACTTCATTATTCAGACCAGTGCCAAGCACCGTGATTAATTAGCTGTGCTCACAGATTTTTAGCTGCACTTCCTTGGGGGTACCGCCAACAAACAACAAGGGATTACCGAAACCATTTAATCCTGAAGAAACAAACCTTCAGTTATTTATAGCACATCCTGTGATTAATGAATGTGAAAGCGGAAATCCGTAAAAGGACAGGTGTGGCGATGAAACAGAGGGATAGATAGACTAAAGGAATAAGATTAATCCAAGGGTTCAAGAAGAAAAGCTCGAAAATACTCCAGGGCTTCTTCTATCATTAACCCTCAGAGCGCTGCAATAAATTAAAAAAATATATAAATGTAATTGTCTTGTGCTGTTGAAAACCTATCATGAATTGATATCTTACATCAATGAACAACAACAACAACAATAGTTGAATTTAGCACTCAAAGGGCTAAGTATCCATGTAATCACAGCGTGATACATGACAGTATAGAATTTCGGTCCGATTGCTTATTTCGCTCTTGATTTATGGGCCCCGCCTGGCCGAATGCAGTAAAATAAGCTTTATTAATTGTCTCTTTACTTCACTATTAACCAAACTGCAGTAGCTGAATGTTGGCATTTAAAGATGGGGGGAGCAGGAAGCTGAGGGTGACTGTAGACATTAATCTAAAGGTACGTTACTCTGACCCCACCCATCTACCCCCGTCAGCTGCACCGTAATCTTCTACTTTATGCTGCAATGTTATCTTAGCACTCTTCTCGCAATTTACCCAAAGTTTTTTAACGATTTTTCTTCTATTGGTGACCAGTCGTGCGCATATTTACCGCCTGGTCAACACTTTGGACTTTCATTTAACCAGTGCTGTGTAGATGTTCTAGAGACCTGCTACATGGCATTATAGTACCTAACCTTTGATAAAAGCCTCAGACACAAACACTACCGCGGAGCAGCAATACTGTAGTACGATGGTGGGAAAACTGGGTGCCAAACTTCATAACGGGAGGTGAGCAAAGGTCAACATGAGTCAGTAAGAGCAGGTATTTTAGTCTTATATTTACTGATAGAATATTTCTTCATTAATTCTTTGCTGAATAAGAGAAAAATAATTTTGAGGAGGTGACTCAAAGGTGAGAGAAAACATTTTCTGTATTTGGCTCATTGTGATATTGAATTTTTAAAAACTGCTGACAAAATATTTAATTCCTGGATATTTGGAGTCCTGCAGCTCCTTTGGGCCCCGTATATTCAGAACCCCCTTTTCCCCTGGTTCAACAACCCAGTAATGGTACTGAAAATATGAAATTAGCCACTGGAAATTAAGCTGAATTTAAATAATTTGCCAAAAGCAGAGGCAGAAAGCCAAAAAGCTTGTCTCAAAAAGTGTTTTTCTCTGGTAATGAGATTTTTTTCTCTGAAGTCTAAAATTAGTACAGCTGCAGCACACAGCAAACACCAAAAAAAATTGATATTAACAAGTATTTTACCCTTTTTTCTGTTATTTTTGGTTAAAAAATAACATCAGTTAGGTGAGTAAGGTAAAAGTTTGATTTATTTCAATATTTGGCAACAAGGCTAGAAAATATAACTTGCACACAGTAACTTTACTGAAGCTAATATTATGTATCATTATCTACTTGTGCTTCGAAAATAGGAATTAAAGTCTTGCTTCAAGAGTAAGCGCTTGCTTTTTTTTGCATTGTGGTGTCCATTATGCTAACACTGACCCCTCACCCCTTAGGTTCTGCAGCTGGGCTCAGACATCCTGCCCCAGTACAAGCAGGAGACACCAAAGACGCCCCCCCACATCATCCTACACTACTGCACCTTCAAGACCACCTGGGACTGGGTCATCCTCATCCTCACCTTCTACACGGCCATCATGGTGCCCTATAACGTGTCCTTCAAGACCAAGCAGAACAACGTCACCTGGCTGGTGGTGGACAGCATCGTGGACGTGATCTTCCTCGTGGACATCGTGCTCAATTTCCACACCACCTTCGTCGGGCCGGCCGGGGAGGTCATCTCCGACCCGAAGCTCATCCGCATGAACTACCTGAAGACCTGGTTCGTCATCGACCTACTGTCCTGCCTGCCCTACGATGTCATCAACGCCTTTGAGAACGTGGATGAGGTCAGTGCCCTGGGGGCTACAAGGTTTTTTGGGTGTTTGCGGTCACAGCTTCAATGTCTCTTACACTCCTGGAAACGAGAGGAATTATCTTTACTGAAATGTCTATCCCAAGAGATAAAAGAGTAAAAACTCCTGGATTGAACCATTTTGCTAAACAAAGAGCCCTTGAGCTAAACTGAGGTCTTCAGTCACGGAGGAAACTGATGGAACCAGTCATTTTGATTCTGTGGAGCAGGGGTTCCCAAACCTGGCACAGCAGTACCCCTGCGTAAGCAGAAGCAATCAAAGAAGTTTAACAAACTGTTAATTTTTCTTGAGTTGGCGCATTTAATGTCTTGAGGGATTAATCATCCTCTAAATCAACATGATGCCAGAAATCCAATTTCAATGCCACAAAGAATATGCATACACTTTTTCATACACAATATGCATACACGTTTGAAATGATGCTTATTGCATTATGGCAAACAATTACCCAAGCTGAGGCAAGACAAAAGGCTGAGGTTAACATGCTCTAAATTGGTGGTCTAGAATAATTTTTATTCCTTGAATATCAGCAAAATGCAGGTTTGCACATTATCGTTTACTTAGTCTTTGAATTAATTGCTCATTATCTACTAGTTAGTTAGGATTGGTGGCCAGGTGTCTGTACTTTCTCCAATTAGTGCCCTATTGATTCAGCTCAGTCTATTTGAGATAATTTGCCTCCTTTTAGGATTCCAACATGGCCCAATCAGCACAACATATCCACAGACTTCTTATTGTACATGTCAAATACAGCTATTTCTAACATAATGCCATTTTAAATCCCACATGAAAAGTGCTTAGTTAAAAAATGAATAGGTTGCTATAATAATTTGATATCCATCGTGGTTGGAACAAGAACCAGCATAAACAGGGCTACTGCAGGACCAAGTTTGGGCAACACTGCTGCACCACTAATTCCACCAATCAGGTTCTTGGTTGAAGACTGTGATAAGTTATTTTGCTGAACTAGTTTGAGCAGTGCTGGGCTAAAACATAAATCTGGTCCCATGTTAGCCAATTTCTGATGAGACGAGATGTCCTTGGTCTATCTGGTGGGCAGAACAGACTCACTGTTTAAGACAGGATATCATTATGCTATCATGGCGAAAAGAACTGGAAATTAACTCAAGTGGTTGCCAGTTTCGGTGTGCAGTGGAGAGCTATCATTATATGCAACTCTGAGCAAGTCACTTAGTCAAGAAACTTTTGGTTGATAATCCTTGGTCCCATTTTACCAAGCAGGATTACTGACCAAGCTAGATAACTGCTCATGGAGTTACACCTAAACCGGCTCAAAATCTGAACTCTGAAGTGAAGTAAAAGTTCTGAGTTTTATACAGCAGCTACCCCAGAAGCGAACTCTGTAATCCTGCAATTATGAAGTAAAAAGCTGTTTTAGGTTACCCCAGTTAACTGCTTTGCGGAGCACGTCCATGTCTACAAATGGACTGCATGTTGTCAGCAAGAGCTGTAGAAGTTGTTTTGGAGGAGAGCTGAACATCTGTTTGGTGCATAAATGTAAGGCTCATGACAAGCATCCTTATTTACCCTCCGCTGCGACAGTTCCCAAGCGCTGTAATATCCGGGCGGATAAGTTTGTGTCTTATTGTTCAAAAAGGCACAGAAACCCATTCTTTTGCCTGATCTTTGATGAATGTTTAAATAGAGGAAAAGAAGTCTTTGCGATGCAAAAATGTTTTGCGAACTGTGAATGTCCTTGGGGATTTTACGTTCTCAGAGAACACAACGTGTTTGGCCAAGCTTTTCGATGAGATAATAAGTCGTTAAAGGGGTCCTTTCCTGCAGTGTCTTAAGCATTCGTGGTCTGAGGGGTTCACCCTCTCAAAACCATCTATAGGCAAGGAAGTGTAAGAAAGCAGTTTTGACTGCCCATCTGCTGAAATGATTTAGTCATCATCTTTACATATTTAGGCAGAGGGAGCAAATGATGGGAAAATTGAAAATTATTAACCCTTACAGTGCTGTAGGCAAATATAGTTGCCCACAGATGTAAGGCCTCCAACAGCATCTGATTTTGATATCTATCATGTGGCATTTAACAAGTTGCCACATTATAGGTTTTCAACAGCACAAGATCAATTTTTAAAAAATATTAATTTAATTATTTCAGCTCTCTGAGAGATAAAAGAATCTAAATCAGAGCCACAGTTTACGTAGATGCATAAGGAAATGGCAACATAAGTGCCCTCAGTAAAGAAAAATAGATGTAAATTAGCAAATGTAAAGAAGGGTAGAAGGTTGTGGGGGCTGTAGGTCGTGTAAATAAGGGTTCGGGAAGAATGTGTAGGGAGGACATCGTTGAAGATGGTGAGATGGTGGCATTTTAAGAGTCCATGATGCGCTGGTAGAGAACATAGTTTCGGGAGACAGTTTGTTAGACACTGCTGCCCTTGATAAAGCATTGTTATCAATTTAACCCTTTGAGCGCCGAATACATTTTCAAGGAATTAAAAATGTAGTTATCCTGAGCTGTTGAAAACCTATCATGTGGCAACTTGTTTAAAAGAGCTGCCGCAGGTAGCTCTTTTAAACAAGTTGTCACATGATTGGTTTTCAACAGCATCTGACTTTGATATCTTACATCATTGGGCAACTATAGTTGCCCACGGCGCTGAAAGGGTTAAGAACAGTATCAGTAATATTTCTATCACTTGGGAGCCTCTGCTGAGATACTTGTTCGATTATGGGATGGCTTTTAAAGGGATACAAGGCTCCCTAAGCGAGTTGCTCATTGGTGACTGTAGCAAAATATTTTGCGATTGCTTTTTCTGGCACCGGAGCATGAGTGTCTGGTCTCCTAAATGTGAAAAGGTGAATAATTACAATCTGGCCCCTAAAGAGTAATTTTTTTTTTAATGCGCTAGTACTGACCTAAATTGCATAATCTATGGACGCGGTTATCTCCTTGTTTTGAATGGAATTAAAGGGGTAAATTTTATTTTTGGTGCCAGAGGTGTAATAATCTGGAACATTCTCCAGTAAATCCAGATGTTTATGAGCTTCTGGGGGGGGGGGATGTTAATCCCCGGGCCCCTGGGAGCCTCTGTGAGTCTGTAGAGCTGATCTCAGAACAGTGTCAGGCCTCTCCTGGTCACTGACTCTGCTCCGCTGCTTCTCTAATGAGACGGCGAGATGCAGTCGTAAAAGAGCTTCCTTCTGACTCCTTCATTTTACCTTTTACCTCCTGTCTACAGTCATAGGCTGAAGCAGGGAAAGGAAGGAAGGACATAGGAATTGAGGAAAAGGATGTTTGGCAAATGGAACCTCCTTCCCGCTCAAGCTTTGTTTTGATGCCACATCAGTTACAGACAGTTGGGAGAGAGGCGGATCCACAGGTCAACTGTTAATATGAAAAAATAATCTCTGTAAAGGGTTTGCTCACGTTTTCTTGCTCAAGCATCCTGAGGTAGTGTCCTGGCTCTTTGCTCCTAGCTTGTTTAAGGAACATTATACGGGGAGGACAGCCTGTAAAGATGGTGGAACTCAATCAATTTCCTTTGGCCAGTCGAGGACCACAGCACCAAACACAGTGATAATGAGTGAGTGGAACAGGATGCCCTGTTACCCCCCGAGTCTGGGAACATAATTTCAGTCTGAACCCAGGAGAAGGATTTTCCTGAATTTTTCGCCGAGTTTTTTTAAGCCACTGTTTGTCATTTACGAGATGCTTTTCTCTGTTCATTCTACACTTAATTTTAAACCCTGGGAGTCTCACAGAGACGCACTGAAGTGCACGCTTGTTGGTTTTACAGCGTATGGAGAGTGGGGGAGGGGGGAAACTGAGAGAGAGAACACAAAAACATTATCTTATCTTTTCTTTCCCTCCACCAGACGAGATTGTGTGTATACAAACAGACATCTGCTCTAATTATGTACTCAGGGATTTACGCTCCTTTGCTGGTTAAATGAGCTCTCCGCGGAACCGCCAATCCCGTTAACGGGGTACAGCGCTCCAAGCGTGAGTGTGTGGAGCGGTTTTTCGCTCGAGATTCTGGCCCTGCGGACCGCTGACCGGCGTTTTCTCGTGGCGTGGCGCGGAGGGGTCATCAGGGGTTGGCAGTAAGGAGAGCTACTGCAGGTGCGACTCCAGGAAGACAATAAGGACATTTACAAAGCAATTAATGAGCGAACATCAGGACGGGCCGGGAACTACAAGTGCTTTCGGCTGGATGCTATTACTGTCTTTTGATTTAAGTGCATTGATTCTGTGCCTATGGACCAATTCCCTGAGCCAGAAATATCTCTTGCATGACTCTTATATTGCCTTTGAATATAATTAGGGAGGCCCTGGGGTAGTTTGCGTGTGTCTATGCGCGTGTGTGTGTGCGTCTGTGTGCACATGTGAGTGTGTGTGTGTGCGCGCGTGTATGTGCGCGTCTGTGTGCGCATGTCTGTATGTGTGTGTGTATACACATGTATATGCGTGTGGCTGTGCATGTGTACACGTCTGTTGCAAGCTCATTACAGAAACATTGGCACTTTGTGTTATGACTTGAAAATCACAACAAAGTAAACCAGCAATGACAACTTAAACAAATTTATTCTTCACTGATTAGGTCCAAAAATTTCTATAAATAATCCACAGTGTAATCTTATAATTACACTCTAATGCCACTATGTAACTTTGATGCCAAAAGAAAAACTCTCCTCAACTGAACAAAATCACAGCATTTATAAAGATTAGGAACATTCTGGAAAGATCTACAGGAGTCCTGGGTGATCCGGCCCCCTCCAGGCAAGAAGAAGCCAGAAACTTCTAGAAAGCATTAGTCTATTTCATCATAAACAAGTGGTATTGCATCAGATCATGTTTTGCTACAGATATACCACCAGAGGGAGCTAAATGATGAAAAAATTAACAAATAGCTGACCAGTAAGGCAGCACAAATAGTATGTAACAAATCTCCATTTGCAAATGATACACAGTGCTTTACATAAAACACTCATCCAGAACATTTGCATCTTGAAAAATGCATGCATACATACATACTGAAATATTCCAACATGACAGCATCTGGACCAATGCTGCAATTGTCGGTACTGCGGTACTGAGAGGATGTGTGTTTTTATTAATACAGACATGATATAACATCTCATCTCAGACTGAAGGCTCTATGAAACCCCAGACTCCGCTATTTTCCCCTTAATTCAGTCTGAGCTCTCAGACTCAGGAGTATCACTGTGATATTATAAAGATGCCCTGTCAGTCAATGCACTGCATTTTCCCTGAGTAATACTAAACATGGCCTTGTACAGAGGTATTGGGTGCTATACATTTTCTACCCCTTAAAAAGGCTAAAAGCCACGTCATTTTGAATTGAATATCAGGATGAATTTAAAAAGATTCATAAAAAAGAAGTAAAAACAATCTCAGATGGAATAACTTCTTCTCAAGAGTGTCTTATGTGATTTTTTTTACAATATATTTTTGTAGGCACACCACTGAATCCAGTGCTTTGAAATGGTCCTTCATCGCTCTTTGCAGAAGGAACTGTTCCTCACTAAAGTGCTTCACAACGTTTCTCAGTTCTGTTCTGAGATTTAATGAGGGAGATGAAAAGGTGAAGTGATGAAATTAAACAACGAAGGGCTCCCACTGGGATTGTGTCTCCAAATATAGCAGATGAGCTCTCTGTACTTATGAGGTTCAAAAAGCTCCAAAGAAGAATGTAAAATATTTGGGCAAAATTGTCCTGAAGTAAAATTCTGAAGGAGCCAGCTGTGCGTCAGAAACCAGTCCTGCGCTCTTCAGTCTTAAAGCGAGCTGATAAGAGAAGGCATTTATTTAACTGTAGCTCGCTTTATTGGGGTAGCAATGAACACAAAGGAATGCAAATTTACAGGCATTTGAGATGTTCATTGTTGGACTATTTTCCTAATTTTTACTGCCCTTTCAACAAAAGGCAACAAAGCAGACATGAAGTGTTGCGCTGACATACAACACAAAGCACACAGGTATCGCTGAGGAGATTTTCAACCAGTGATATAAAACAGCGGACAATTTATAATTTAATTCAGAGATTGATTAAAAAAAAAAAGGAATTCAGAGAGTGATCTGTACACAATATGAGTCATGTACCCCTGGGTAATGTACTCACACAATTATGACTGGAACGAAAAACCTGAAACCGAATCCAAGTTCCAATTAGACACACATGGTAAGTGATTCAAAAGGAATTACTCAGATAATGTACCGCCAACAACTCATGCAGACTGTTTTCAGTGGAAGAAGCGAGCTCTGTAAATCACTGCTGCAGCCAGCCTGTCTTTCACCCGTGTAAAACAAATTACAGTCCTGCGGGCCAATGTTGGAAGATTATTTAGGAGAAAAAACACAGAATCTGCTTTTGAAGAAAACGGCACATATATTATATGAGCCGATGCGCAGCTGACTGTTGAGTTGATGCCAGGGTCTGAATGCCTGTTTATACAAGTTTGCTTGGAGCTGAAAATTGGGGCACATTTCAATTCCTTAGTTTATCCTTCCACATCTTCCTGTTCATCACCTGACCTGAAAATCAATACAGTTCTGCCATCTTTAAGGAAGCTCAAATCCATTAAACGTTCCTTTGAGAAGTGTAGGTGTTTCCCCAAACATATCTCAAGCTGGGGAACGTGAGCACATCTGTTTGTGTGTGTGACGCATGTGAACGAGTGAGCAGGTGACCTCTCTGACCTTTGCCACACCTGACTTAATGACTTAATATCTGAGAAATCTCATTTGGCACACAAGGTACCTGAATTGCCAATTTGGAGAAGCCACCTAGACATTCCTCTCTAATTTTGTTCTGATTTACTTGATTAAAATAAACTTTGGCACAGATAATGGTGAGATTCTGTGCTGTAAATTTTTAGAGGTTTCAGACTGCAACTAATTAAGTTCACAAGCATAGAAGTAAAACTTTGTTTGGTGCAAAATGAGGTCTTTGATTTATACTGTGTTCCATCTTCATTTACTCTGGCTCAGTGACATAAACACTGATTTTTACACCATGGCAGAAATCCCAAATGGTTTTACCTTTATTATGATACCAAGATCATTCAAATGAACCAAATAGTTGCAGAGATATACTCATTTCATTTTGGGCTTGCCATTTTCGAAAAAGAGGCTCAGGGCTTAAGGGGTTAACAACCTTCGCCTCAATATCGTTTATCTTTGAGAGGATTTTTAAAGATTGGGCACTGGGTGGTGTTTCCACTTAAACTTTTGATGGAAATCTAAATCAGTCAGTCAGTCAGTCAGTCAGTCAGTCAGTCAATCAGACAATCAAGTACGGTTCACTGCTGAAAAAAAGCCTTTCTCCGCTGGTTTATAATATAAGGCAGCTAAACTCCATTAGGGGATGGGTAACGGATTCATCAGCAGTCAGACTGACCCGCAGTCATGTTTATCTCAGCTAAAGAGGGACGGTGAGAGCAGGCAGCGTTTGATCGCAGACGCGCCCTCAGCACTGAAGTTCACAAACCCCAGTCTATATCAGTGCCGCTGCGGTGTCTCAGCGTGACGGGAGGCGTGTGCTGTTTATATCGCAGAATCTGCGGCTCGACACCAATTCCAATATCAACTGAGTGAAGATTGCAAACAGAGGATTGAGTTTGTAATCCTGGATCAGATAAACACCAGCAGCGCTACTAGGCTAAATCTGTCTCAAGTCTCAAACCACACAGGAGAAGACGCGATTATCTCACTGCAGTAAAGACCTCCACCACCAGCTGAGGGACCAACTCAAGCTCTTATTGGACTTACTGCAGATATTATCAACCAATCAAGAGGCCAAATTTGTACTGTCAGCATCACACATTCTCTCTACTGTCAAAACTCTGACTAACCTGACATGTGCGATTGCAAAATTATCAGAACCTTCTCTAAGTTTGTTAAATAACCTTTACTGCTCTTAAAATCAAAGTTCCCCGAACACCCATGAAAACCAAATTAGTGTGTAGAAAAAAAAACTCCAAAAAGAAGGCTATTCTTTGAAGGAAGACTTGAAAACACAAACTCCATTTGATTATCGCCTCCAAACTCTGATCTCTCACCTGAATTCTACAGCACAGACAGAACTCTTGCCCTGTGACTCACACCGTTTCTCATAAGCTCCAGTCCTGCAGTACTCCAGAACCTGCAGGTACTCTGGTTTCATGTGGGCCTGAGAGCTGAAATCCTTCATTATTTACATCCTGGATCAGCTGCAGAATCCACACGCCCTGTTTCTAAGGCCTGACCTGACTGCCGACTGCAAAAAAAAAAAAGTTTCCCCACAAAACCCACACTTCTGACATGTGCCTCCCCCATAAAGAAAAAATGCCACAAGTTTTGAACAAAAGGATTATTCTCTCAACCTCATTTTCAGTGGAGGAATCAGAGGTGAGGATTACAGTTCCCCAGGTTTAAAGGAGCAGATCTCTAAAGTCCTGGCATTGAAAATAAAAGCCCTGCCCAGTACTTTGTTCTCGTCCCTTGGATTTGTTAATGAGCAGAAGAGAACTAATTGGTGACATCAGCTGTCTGTGTGAGTGTCAGTAACACACAGCTGGACCTTTCATTTCTCACCCCTGGACTTCACATCTCGTGAGAAGCATCAATTCACTTCCCAAAGAAATGCAAAGGCGTATCCTCGCCGAATGTGCCATGGATCAAATAAAGTCATTCTGTGAATCACCTGGTGAGAATAAACACACACATTCTGGCCACTGCTCTGTAATCTCCACTACATCCTCTCCAGTGTATGGTCGCCTTGGCGGAGCGTAGATCCTGTCGGTGTGTTTTCTATCTCGTTTTTTCTGTTCTTATTTTAGCCTGCCGCTCTATCCATTCCTATGTATGTGGTCATTTTGTCCATCTGTTTGTTCTCACTTAATGAGTGACTGAAAGTCAGAGGGGCCAGGTCATGCGGCAACGGAGTTACAAATTTGTAACTCTGTTAACGACCAGTTTTTTGCCGTTTTCACCCAAAATAAATCAAATGAACAAAATTGGCTATTTTGCTTTTTGAAGTACTAGGGAAGACCTACATAAAGGCATTTGAATTGTAACTCTCTTACTTAGTTTTGGAGCTATGATACGAAATACACCAATTTTGTAACTGTTACCGCGTGACCTGGCCCAGAGACTACTATTTAGCATTTGGTGAAAAATTAGTTAAGTGCGTGTAGTGCCCTCTGACTTTGCTTAAATTATAAATAGTTATTATCAGTTACAGGTTCTTTTAACCAGAAATATCAACAATCTGGCAAACATCTGCATTTACAGAAATCAGTAACTTTGAACCTGTTTTTTTTTTTTTTCCCAGAACTGTGAATTTGTCAGTTAGTAGACTCTGGTTCTCACCCACTCATTTGTGCGTGGGTCATACTTATAAACTGCTGCTTAAAAATTAGTTTTCCTGGGCTGTAAGCAGTGGGCAAAACGTTATTCTCTCCTTTTATTCAGTTATTGCTCAGCAAGCAGCATGTGATTCTTTTAATGATGGCTTTTGAGGAACTATGGAGAGCAGACGTGATGTGGCTCTGTTTGCCATGGCAAACTAACTGAGCTGTTTGTGGTGTAATCGAAGAGCATAATGCCACCATTTCACTTCATGTCACATCTAAATAATGCCTTCACATTCGATATACTAATTGCTAATTCCTCTGGTCATGTAGATTGTTTTTCTGGATCAGCCTCAAAGCTGCTTCCCATTTAAGGAGAGAGCTGGATAAAAACCCCATGTGAACAAACAATGATAAGTACACATGTGGAGGACTAGCGCACAAAGATTTTATCCACATTTTGTTTTTGCAGAGTCAAAAACTGTAGTTTACATTTTCACATTTGAAAGAGGGCAGGATGCAGTACGTCCCACGATTCCACAAGGCAGATTTCCTCTCCATACTTAAGTTTACTTTCACTGGTGAAAAATGCCAATCGCTGGCAAAAATTTCCAGTTCACAAGTGACATTTTTTCATGAGTGAATATTTAAATGACAGCTGTAAAGAAGATACCAATCATGAGAAAATGCCCAGTTCACATGAGCTTTCACGTGAAAGCATGTTTTTGAATTCACGTGAAAATGTTAAATTACATGTGATTCCTTTCACCATAAGGGTTGGTTTTAGGGGGGCAGAGCGTATATTTTCTGCTTGGCTTAGCCGTAGCTTTGGGCTGATAGCATGACTCGGTCAGAGGTGGAGACATTTACGGTAGCCTGCTTCAAGCACAGCAGAACACCCACTCAAACAGCAAAAATAGCCACGTTTGGGTTTGATATTGAAATGTTGGTGGACTCTCTATGCAGCTTCAAGTCAACAGCGATGACCCCACCCTCCTCAACAAAAGCATTTATTAGGTGACATCCTGACGCCCATTTTAGCCAGACTCCCACTAGCAGGATCGATTTTTTTTTTTTTTTGCTAATTATTTTTAATGGATGCTTAGCGCTGGCTCCACCATAAGGCGGATGGATACCTTTTTAATTTTGTATGTGCAAAACCGCAACCTCAGATCCATTAATTTTAGTTTGTATCACTGAGCAAGGGTACTCAACACTATTTCCTTTGGAAAGTATTAAATTGATAACGGGCAATCTGCGTGCTATAAAAAGCTGTGTGGCGCGAGGCCTCTACATGGGTAAGCTACTGTGACCACACTGTTTACATGACTGTGTTTGCTGTAAAACAAGATTTTTTTCTGTTTCTTAAAATATGATTTACTTCCATTGATTTGAATCTTTCGTAGAGCTTCACTGAATGTTTTCTTTGCTCATTTTTCATGGTTTTGTTTTTTGTTTTGTTTTTTGAACCCTTATCTGTTTGCATGCTTCGTGCTCCATCTGTTTGTGTCTGGGACGTGAAGAACTGGAACCGGCGAGCTGTCACTCAAGTAGGCCCCACAGCTTTCCTCCTTCAGTGCATCGCTTTGCAGAACGCCCTCAAACTGAAACCGCCTCTCAGTGCACACATCACACATTACTGCTGCCATATGAGAAAAACATACGTTTACAAATACAGAGTGCGCTAAGGAGCCGTTAATGATGTTTACGGTCACGTACGCAAATATATTCATGCTCACAGTCAGACAAGTTTACACAGCTATACACACGTTCATGTGTACAGTGCAGATATGCGCAAACTCAGAAACAAATTCTCAGCCAAGTTGTACATAGTTTTTAATCATAATATGCATTCATTTATGAATGTTCTGCTTCATATATGTATGTGTCCTGTGCATACAGTATGTCTGTGTAATGTTGGTTATGTGTTTGTGTGTATAATAGATGATGACTCTAAGCGAAATTAATAATTTAGAGCGCTTTAGGGATTTTGCCTGGCATTTTACGGGCTGCAGTGGCACTGAATCTTTCTCCTGGACCACAGAGCACATTTCAGTAGCCATGAAATGACTGCGGCAGTAAATCACACTGCTGCCTAACAGACATTTAAACTGCACCGTTTCTGCATGTGTCATATGTTTGCATGTATCTTCAGTCAGGCATGCATAATGCTGGTTAATCTCCAGGACCAGCACATAAACTTCAGTTGTACCTGTTTTCATGCATACTCAGCAGCTGTTTACAAAATATTCAACATTTTTTATAAAGTATTTCTATAAAAACCTTTCATTAACAAGATATACTGTACCTCCTTCATTAGAATTACGTATGAATACACAAATATTTGGATCAACAACCAAAAATTAGAATTTGGAATATCAGTACACCATTATGTGTTCTTGAGAGACCTGGCTTACGAACCTAATGACAGTTACCTTTTCTATTGTTTGCAGTCCTGTAACAGACCTGCCTGACCCTGTGCTTAAAGACCTAACATTCAGCAGGTCTTGACCTCAAACCTAATCAGACAGATGTGATTCTTCCTATTAGCAGCTTAGCGAGATCCCTGGTTGTTGAATGAGGTGAGCTGTGTCAGGATTGAGGAGAAACTTACAAGACTGATGACCTCCAGACAGAGGGTTGGGCAGCACTGTTCTAAAACGTGGCCAAGCCTTGTTTGGGTAATCTATCCTCCAGCCTGTGAGAGATAGAGCGGAGGAGGCTGGCTGTGATAGTCGCAGCACAGTCGATTTCTCAAAAACATTCCTGCTCACACAGTTTTTACAATAGAGCACATTGCGTCCACACAGTGGTCTTGACGCCACACCAGACCCGTTTCCCAGAGTTAGCATTTAGCCTCTCATACAGTGCGTCTCCACCAGAGTCGTTCACTTATGCTGATTCCAGGGCAGCAGCCTGCGTTCCACTCGAGGGCCTCAGTACAGATCATGTTCTGTTACCTTCAGGCAGGAGAGGAGAGAGAGATGCATCTGGTTTCAATAAACAATCTTCGCTAAAGGACCTGTCTCTGTAACCACAGCAACTGAGAACACAATAACTGGGGAAAGTTAAGTAATCGTACATCTATCTCTCCCCATCTCTCTCTCTCTTTCCTCATCTCTCCCCATCTCTCTCTCTGTCTCTCTCCCCCTCCCCCTCATCCCTCTCTCAGGGCATTAGCAGTCTCTTCAGTTCACTGAAGGTGGTTCGGTTGCTGCGATTGGGCCGGGTCGCCCGTAAGCTGGATCACTACATCGAGTATGGGGCGGCGGTTCTGGTGCTGCTGGTGTGCGTGTTCGGGCTGGCGGCCCATTGGCTGGCCTGCATCTGGTACAGCATCGGCGAGTACGAGGTCATCGACGAGGACAGCAACTCAGTGCGGACGGACAGCTGGCTGTTCACGCTGGGCGAGACGGTGGGGTCGCCCTACCGCTTCAACGTCAGCGGGTCCGAGAAGTGGGAGGGCGGGCCCAGCAAGGACTCAGTGTACATCTCCTCGCTCTACTTCACCATGACCAGCCTCACCAGCATCGGCTTCGGCAACATCGCCCCCACCACCGACGGCGAGAAGATATTCGCCGTCGCCATGATGATGATCGGCTGTGAGTAGGACTCATCCTAGCATACTTTAAAAAACCAAAGAATAAGTGAATCATGTGAGGTGCCAAAGTCTTTAGGGGTCTGTTTCAGGCAAAAATTATACCGAGATGAAATTCAGTTGATTGTTGACGCCCTGCGGAAAAGAAATCTCAGTCCAGGCCTTCGCTACAGTGGTCAAAGAATCCGGCCTGAAGTCTTATTTGGTATTATATCTTTACATATTTTAATCAACCAGCGACACAGTTTCACCCACTTCAAGATGTGCTGACAGGTTAAGAAAATTTCAGTGGTTCAACACTCAGTGAAGCCTGGCTCGCACGCCAACGGTTTTTTGAAATCTTAACCATTGTTTGGATGTGAGAGACGCCACATATAACGATATAAAATCATACGTTTCATGGTCTCTTGGTCCTCTGGTGTGCAGAGAGCACACCCACCAAACGATTTGGATTTCACACCGCCCGATGTCCCATGTAAATATCACTTGTTCAATGTTTCTGACTTGAAGTCGATGCAGCCCCTACTGGGTTCTGAGCAGGTCTATTG
Source organism: Gymnothorax javanicus (assembly GCA_029692085.1). Lineage (NCBI taxonomy): Eukaryota > Metazoa > Chordata > Actinopteri > Anguilliformes > Muraenidae > Gymnothorax > Gymnothorax javanicus. The sequence continues at coordinate 50,751,839 of CM056208.1, read as the reverse complement.
AGGTCAATTACATGCTTATGATTGTCAGACGATGGAAATCAGGCCCAAAATCGTCTTTGAAGCGAGCCTCGCTAAACTTGAGTAAATCTCATATTTTCAGTTTGGAACAAAAAAAAAAAAAAAAAAGGACTAAAACAACTTGCTGAAAGAGACTTCAGAGTCTATTGGTCCAACTGTATTCCCAACTTTTTAATTTGCAGGACTTTAAACTGGGAAAATGACAGCTTCAGTCACAGTAGACCGAACTTTCGGGGGTGAGAATAATGAAGTTGAGAATGCAGTTAGTCCGCGGAATCTGTGGGCATTCACTCGAATCTCGAACATCATTTCCCTGTCATTAAAGCGATCTCAACTTCGCCCTCACAGAGCGACGGGGCTCCCAGATTTTTGCCACTGCTGAGCACTTAATTGATTGGATTAATGCAGTTGTTTACTCAGTCGGAAGCGTTTGCTGGTCTTGAACAGAAAGCAGCACAGTCTGCGGCTCTCAGTGGCAATTCCAGCACGTTATTGCACAATGGAGGAGGCGCGATAACTCTCTAAAACACCACTCTGAAATTAACACTCTTCTGAGGATATTGGAGGATATTAAAGAATGTGGTGGTGCTGAATATGATTTGGTTAGCTTTGATGTCTTATAAGTGCATCGCATATACAGACAGAGCAATCATCCCAGTCATGTCATAAAGCATCCTCCGTATAGTGTTTTATCGTTTTTTTTGGAGGTACCATAGGTGGGCTTGATGTTATGAAGTGCTGTCGTAACAGGGATTTTATTCTCGAGTGCCAGTCTTTCATAATGCACAGTTAATGTAATGTAATGAATTATGTTTCATGCAGGGTTCAGTTTTGAGTCAACTGTCAAAGAGAACATATTGTACAGTCCCTATTGGACTCATTTGTATTGTATTAACCCTTAGAGCGCTAAATGCAGCTATCGTTGCTCAATGATTTAAGATATCAAAATCAAAGCTGTTGAAAACCTATCATGTGGCAACTTGTTTAAAAGAGCTCCCGCAGGGGAGCTCTTTTAAACAAGTTGCCGCATGATAGGTTTTCAACAGCACAAGAGCATTTATTTGTAATTTTTTGAAAACATATTTCAGCGCTCTAAAGGGTTAACCCAGGACATTTTGTCGCGTGGTTAAGGTACTGTAGTTGCAAAAGGAAAAAAAGGTGAGGAAATTTTGGGGAAGCCGTATTACAGACGTGTTGTCTATCCTCTGCGGTTAGCGCAGATGTGAAGGACACTTTCTTCCCCGCAGACAACACGACCGATGCAGCGCTGCGACTGTGTTTTTCACACAAGGGGCTTTTCGCCGGAATATTCCCCCCCTCACTGTAAATCCATAACGCCGCTCGCTGAATGCCTGTCCTCGGATAACCTTTTCCCATTAGCACCCGCGGCTACCTATACGCTGGGGGCGACTGCGCAAAATACAAGAGCTGACATTTCACGGGCCCAATGCCGTCTGCGGAGCGCAGAACAGCCGAGACGAGGAACGCCCACACCGCAAATCATTAGAGTTTATTTCTGCTCGTGCCTCACGCAGGCTGCAACACCATTTTCTCATGGTCCGCTGGGCTCTATTCAGCCGGGAAAAACTGATTCGATTCGGGTGAAATGGGGATTTGTGGAAGTTCTAGAGTTTAAAAATCAACAGACTTGGCGCAATATTATTTTGTTGTTCAAGGACACGCCATCATCTACCTGCTTTCTCGACAGGCTAATTGAATGACACTATGAAATTCTGGTGATACGCATCACCGTTTATGACCCGTTTTATTTTTAAGTTATGACATATTGCTAAGATATCTTGCGACCCTTGAATACCCCCTAGATTCAGTATTTTACAGAGAGTGGGCCGTGTGTGATGATCCAGAATATGCTGGATCTGATCCATCTGCTTGCGTCAGTAGATTTTACAAATGAAGGCTTTTAAATGACAGGTGTCACTGCTTTTAATTACCAAATTAATTGCCCTGATTAAATGAGGATTTTAATCTCGATCTTCCCACTGACTAGACTCATAAAACACAAATACCTGGTTTCAGAGATAGCTAATGGCAGTTTAATGCAGTGTGTAACATACTGCAGCACCGTAGGATGTTAAGTACATCTCAGTGTTATGCTGTGGTTTAAATGGTATAGTAGTAGGGTGTGAGATATTGGCTTAATATACCAAAGGTAGCCAACTCCCCAGAACTAGACTACGTCAAAATCTAGTATATGGCTGGACCATATATGGTCTAATTTGCGAAATTCTGGGCATGTTGTTACAGGGGTAGTCAGTGGTGTGGTCTATGATTTTCATTCCCGATTTGCAAACGTTTATTGAATTTTCGGCATTGGTCTTAGTAATAAATGCAGTAGAATTGTAAAATGTATTCGTGTGGATCTGCCGTCAACGCCCCCTGATGACATAATGCAAACAATTTGCGCTAAATCAGTTTATAAGTCCAACGGCCAATGGGGAAAGTACACTTCGCTTGCTGACCAATGGTGTAACCTCATCACTCACACACTCAGGGAACATTCGCAGATGTAGGGCTGAACCGCTTTGGTCCAGCCGAATATATACCAACACACAGTGCTGTGTTTTTCGTTGGATTCTGCCGGGTGCTGAAAAACCTATGCGCTTATATGCTGTGGCTCAACACTCATTAAATTAGAAAAGACTCTAACTAGACATGCGTCCCTCTGCCTTCTCCATTCAAGCAGAATAAGGTTTGTGAGCCCCGGTTCGCAGTTCCGCCCAAAGCTCCTTTAAACCTGTAACTTCAGACCCAGGCTTATCTGCGTCTCCGCAGAGCTCCCCCTGCTGCACAATCCTCAACTCTGTAATAAAAGGTTTTTCGTCTCCATTTACAGTCTCAGACCAAATGTGTCGGAGGACAAAACACAAAGCCTCACATTTAAGGAGCAAAAACTGTTTCTGCCAGATTAAAAACGGGGTTCCGGTCCAGTCCGGGGAGCCCCTCCCCTTCTGGCGCAGAGACTGAGGTCCACGGCCGCTGCGCCAGGACAAATCAGCCAAACCCATGGCAGGGGCTGCGGTTTGGCTAGAAAACGCCACTCACTGGGTAAATTTACATAATTAATTTACACTTTAAAGTGCATCAACAGAAGAATGAACAGAAGGGACTCGGCTGCAGATGAATGAAATTAAACAATGATGGGCGCTCTGGGCCTCCGGCGACTGGGTCGAGCCAGGACTGTCGGCCCCCCCACCAAACAGAGGTGGACTACGCTGAAACAGCCTGAAATAACAAAATCAGGAAAATAAGGATGGCTGCCTGCATTCTAAAACCAACAAAATATAAAATAATGAAAAAATAACAAAGTTACATCAAACCTTACGTCCATTATCTTGGCCACTTATTCCTGGTCAGGGTTATAGGTGTCAGCGTCCTAGAGCCCATCTCAGTAGCCAAGGAATACATCCTGCAGCCAATGGGAGAGAAGCAGGAATACATCCTGCAGCCAATAGGAGACAAGCATTAACACGTCCTCCAGCCAGTGGGAGAGAAGCAGGACTGTATCCTGGGCATTGTTGGGGACACACATTCGAACAAGATTCACTTACGCACATATCTATGGACAACTCAGGTGTTTAAATCGCCAAACTTGAATGTTTTTGGACTGCGGGAAGAAACAGGAATACCTAAAGGAAACTCACGCGAACACGGACAGAACTTGCAAACCCTGCACACAACACATTGACGCCCAGGCTGCGAGGTGCCATGTTAGAGGCAAAAAAAAAAAAAAAAAAAAAAAAAGCAAAACCTGGAGGTTCACAAAAATCATAATGATGCCTGAAGTACCATCAACACATTTATTCTTTTTCCAATCGTTCACACTGAAATCTGCCGTCATTCATTAATCAGGGAAGAGTGTAATACAGTAACTTCACCCAGCTGCCATATTCACAAAATCTCAGAGCAGTAACGCTGTACTGACAACCTGAGAATCGCTTTGTTATTCAACCCTTTGGAGACTGGGTTTTTTTTTTGGAATGTCAATATTCAACACTGATGGACTTTAAAAACTTATCACCAGAATTGTAGCCAAACTCAGATTCAAATTTGTAACCATTTATTGACTTTACCTATAACAACAACTTCGACAAAATGTCAGATAACAAACAAAAAAAGAACGACAAAAGAATCAACAATGACAAGTTTAACAACAAAATAAACAACAAAGATCAACTCCAATACCAGTGCCGAGCGTGACCGCCACGTGCCTGCAACAAAGCCATCACTCGTCTTGGCATGGACAGCACCATTCTGTTGAGCTGTTGCTGGTGAATAGCCTGCCACTCCTGGAGAAGGGCTTCATGGAGCTCTGCCCTCATCCTGGGCGCTGGAGTACGTTCCCGAACCCGCCGATCCAATAGGTCCCACTCATGCTCGATGCACTTCATGTCAGGGCTGAAAGGTGGCCATTCCATGACTCGCACACCATTCTGGGCCAGGAGCTGCTGGGTCACATGTGCTGAGTGAGGTCGTGCATTGTCTTGCATGAATGTGACCTCAGGGTGGTCTGTGATGTAAGGCATGACGTGCGGTCCGATGACAAGGACACAGTAGCAGGCTGCATTAAGATTTCCCTTGATTATGACCAGGTGGGACCTCCAGCCGCACCGATTGGCACCCCAGACCATCACCGAGCCTCCTCCAAAGCGATCTGTCTCAGCAATGCAGGGGGCCGCGTATCTCTCACCATGTCGTCTGTAGACCCTCTGTCTTCCAAAACGTCAGTACAGACAAAATCTGGACTCATCACTGAAGACAACATTCCTCCAGAATCGGTTGGGGACTCGTCTCTGACCATATTCTTCAGCCCAGCAAAGCCTGGTAGCCCTGCACTGTGCATCAAGCTGCATTCCAACACATGCTCTGTGGGCTCTGATCCCTCGCTCTGCAGTTGGCGACTCACTGCTCTTCTGCTGATCCTTCGTCTGTGGATTCCTAGGGTCTCCTGAGCCGTCCTGGTGCAGGTTCGAAACCAATCTCTCAGGTGGACGAGGCGGATCTGATTGTCCTGGGCTGGGGTCGCGACCCTAAGCTGACCAGGTCGGGGCCGATCATTGGTGCTTCCAGTGCCCTGGTAATGAATCACAAGCTTAGAGATTGTGGGTTGGCTTACCCCAAAACGCTGGGCGATGCAATTTTGGGATGTTCCAGCCATCCACAGCCCAATGGCTTGATCACGTTGGGGTCTGGAAAGGCGAGGCATGGCGCACGTAGTGTCTTTGAACAAATGCTCTCGGGTTCTGGCCTTAATGACCTCAAGGATTGTTTTAAGGCATTTGACTGCATTGCAATTGTGATCAGTGAAGCCGGACGAGGTTACATCACTATTTCCTCAAATCCTGCTCCACAGACACAAACAAGGTCATGACCTCACACACTGCTGTGTCTCCTTACTCAAAGACAACTGCAAATCAATTATGTAATCATCTAATTCAAGTTCCCCTAACCCAACTATACTATTTCTGTCTAGTCAAACTTATAAGTTTTTAAAGTCCATCAGTATAGATCTGTGCTGCTTTCAATGACGAGCTGTGATTGGTGGATCAGATGACTGTTGCATAAGCCTACTCCAATGACACATTTGTGATCTTACCATTTACAACATCTTTTTTGGCCTCTGGGGAACGATATTTCTAAAATATTCGATTCCATATTTCCATATTCCTCTTCAGCACTGTATCTGGTTTTGCGCGTTAGTGTGCGTACAGTTTGCCTTGTTTTTTCATGCTGGCTGGTGTGTTGCACAACTCATGGTTTTTTTAAATAACACTGATTGCCAAAACGATCTCGTTCTTGACAATTATTTGGAAACCATGACAACGGACACTAAATTTCGGGGGAATTATGTTTTTTTTCCATTTTGTTTTGTCTGGCAAAGGTATTCGTCAAAAGGATTGAAAGCAGTCCTTTTCTTTTTGTTGTGTGTTGGAAAATTTTGCCTTCAAATAGTTTTGTTCTGTGGCGCTTACACATTTTCACAATATTGCAATTATGCCAAAGAAAAAAGAAAATCACACAGCCCAGTTCTCTCGGCAATACAAGTGTTCCAATGGGAGAGACGAGAGCTAAATATAATTTTCGGGATTGTTCCGCATCGCTGTTGGGGACCGTGACAGTTCTAACTGGCTGATGTACGATGTAAGATCAGGCTGTTTTTCGTAAATCATTATGCACTGGTTATTAGCCTCTTGCTCATTAGCAACAAGAAAATCAAGGAATATACTTTGTGCAAAAGCAATTCTCAGTGTTTAGCGCCATTATCATTATGATTATCATCATAATTGCAATTTACAGGGACTGATGGAATCATTATGTTGGTCATATTGATTTGCATTTTTCCCCGTTTCGCTTCAGACATTCTTGTAGACATTAATATTGATGAAGTTTGTGCAGTTCTCTCCCCCATGCAAAATAATAGTGAGAAATTCTGCATCTTTCCAATCGTCTAATGAAGTCCTTCACAATACCTGCAGGTGCACAGCTCTGCTCTTCTGAAGCAAGTCAAAAACAGCGCACCCCCGTAACTGTACAGCTGGCTTGCTCTTAACATGTGTACAGGTCTCAAAAGGCCATTGAGTATATTATGGAATATATTATCCATACCTACGCTTTATATAAAAATACTCTCCCTACATGGCTGCACATTCGAGGATGAGACGCTCATTTCATTGCTTTTTTTTTTTTTTTTTTACCACATTATAATAGATGACGTTACGGCATATAGATACAGAACTCTGTGTACCTTGTCCACCCACTCTCTCACATGCAGAATGCAGAGCGCAGAGTTGTGTGTAATTAGGCGCTTTTTATTTATTTGTTTATTTTTAATACAAGCCATGCCTCAGTCCGACTAACAAAACTCTCCAGTCGCTTTTGCTTGTCGCAGACGTTTCGTAACTTATCAGGAGAGAAGGCAGCTCTCGCCCCTGCCGTGAAACGTCAGTCTGGAGTGTCATGTCCCCCCGAGTCTGGATTCTGACAGTCCGCTTTGTCTAATCTTCACTTTGATAGACAGCGCTTGTCGACCTGTATCATTCTGAGTGTGACACTGCGCCTAGCAACTGCTACCCCCGGTCTCTCCGGGGTATGCTGGACTTGTGTATTGAGAGACCAATCGAGTCATGTTAGCGTCTCCGTATGTTGCGGTCACACGGAAACCCGTGCAGAGGTGTCATGGCAAGGGTGAGGGCGGAATGGCCGCGGGGCGCGACATCGAAAGTCATCTCAGAGACTAGTGGTGTGACGAGGAGCGCTAACGTGCTAACATGCTCACTCACTAACGTACAGGCTCATTCCATCGTGTTCGCTGCCATCCTTACAATCCTTACAGGAACACAGATAGTTAATTCTCTCATGGCTGGCGCTTTCCTTTACCCACGGTGCACCTGCTTGCTTACAGGGACATGCTGACTCATCGGTGCAAAATGTTGTAAATTCGCTGCTTAGCTGTTGTGCCTGTCTGACAGTGCCAAGTGGGATCACATGATCACTGAAAACTGAACAGGAAATGCCATAATCTTTCAAAAGTGTCTGCTTGTAGACTTCATGAGAGTCGACGTTGCCTTATTAGAGCAAAACAAGCTGAAATCATGCTAAGATTAAATATATCAAATGTATATGAAATACACAGAATACATCACATACTTCTAGAAATGTTGCAATAGCTTGCAATGCAAATTGGACACACACAACTACTTACAGCGCTGTTTGATATTAGGCTGCATTTTTAAATATGTTCAGCTGAGAAGCAGATCATTATTCCTGCAGCATGCTGTTTTGTTTCCAGAGGTCGTATCATACGCTGTGAGAGAGTTTGGTCCTGTATCACCAGGAGCAGTCAGGATTTGACATTTCATATGTGGAGCCTGTGATCCCCACACACTGTGTTGTGATTTATACACCCTACGCTCCTCATCCTAACACTGTTGGGCACAGTGTCGCACAGCATTATAATCACAGGGGCCCTGAGTTCCCCAGGGGCCTGCTGAGACCTTTGGGGCCCTTCTGACTCTCTCTGGGGGAGGCGCACGTGTTGGGGTCACCTCTACTTATGATGGCAGGTTTTGTGGTCAGATAAGAGGACATGGAATGGGGGCAAAAACTACGTGGGTCGCCCTCGGCGATGTACCCGCCCAGGGTTGAAGGAAGCCCCAGTGGTGTCAACAGAGGCATCAGCATGTCAGCCTAGTGCCCCTGTGATGATCTACAGTCTTAATGGAACACACCACCCGCGCAGCATCACCACATGGTACCGCTTTTAACCCTTTAAAGGCTGGGGTATTTACTCATATTCTGAAAAGGCCGGCGTAGGTGCTGGTTTTCGTTCCAGCCAAGCAGTTGCACACCTGATTCTACTAATCTATCCTTAGAGTCTCTGCTAAAGACCTTGATTAGTAGAATCAGGAGCGGAACTAATTGGTTGGAATGAAAGCTGCACCCACAGCGCCCCTCTCAGGATAAGGTTTAATACCCCTGCTATAGGGAGTGGGAGATCTAAGTTACACGCTTATTACATTCATAACTGAACATTCAAATACTCTCACTATGGCTCCAGGCATCTGAGGCGATTCTAAAAGACCGACAAAGAAGAAACACATCCCAGAGAAAACACTCCCCCACCTGCTTTACAAAACCTGTGCAGGCAGATAACTGTGGGATTGGAGCAACCTGCGCTACCAAACTCTGATCCTGGAAATAAAATATCCCACACATTAGCGGTCAAAAACATTCGGATGCTTTACTCGTGATTTTGTTGAATGTTTTAGTGAAATATTAGCAGAAATAAGTCATTTAAATAACCACAGCTGGCAAACTGTAACGCGGTAAGAATGAAGAGTCAAAAAGAGGTTGTAAATTTTGGAAAGTGACCAAAATTTGGGAGTTAATAAAAATAATTATCTGGCAAAATAAAGAGGAGATCTACCATCCTGTAGGTTTTCACTCCAGCCCAAGCACACCTCATTCAGCAGCCAGAGATCTGAGGATGGCAGATGTCCAGGGACAGAGTTGGGCAGCCCTGCTGTGTAAAGGCCCATATTTCACCTTTACTGTATTTGAGTGGGTTTTCTTTGACTGTAATTGCTATTATGGCAGGTTCTTGTTACATTAGATACACGGCCAGGGATCGAGAATCTATAGTTGGCATGGGAACAGCCGGCCTTTGCTTCCTGTCTGTGAGACAGAGCTGCGCTATGTACTAAACTCCTGAGGACCTTCAGTCAAAACAGCACAAGCTTGTATGTACTGGTGAGGCGCCTTAATGTGATCTCAGAACTTTTTTTCTGATTCAGCCATTTTCGGATTACAGGTGGCCATGGATGAAAATAGAAGTTAATTGTATTATTATTATTTGTTGGTCTGCCCAGGCTTCTGTCTTGCACAGAGTCATATTGAATAAGTTTTGTTGGTTTTAGGGATTTTGAATAATCACTTGATATTGATGGTCCTCCGTCATGTCACCAGGCTCACAGCCCCACCTGGCGACAGGATAGTAGACCCTTAAATTCCTGTTGTGTCCACTGAACTCAAAAACTTGCTTTGGAAATGAAATTGATTGCGTGTGCGACATTCTAGGTGTCTTTGAATCCAGCCATTGAATTTTGCTCCTCAGTTGAGCAGAGTTATGACCTGGCCAGTCAGTAAGGATTTGAAACCTGCAGAAACCCAGAAAGACTCTGTTTTTATACCTTCTGACCGCAAGCAAAGATGCAGCTGCAAACAACCTCTCACCTTGACAACATGCGAATCATTTTTAAATCCAAAATGGAATATTTGCCCACGATTACTGAACAGAATCACCACACTGTGCAATAGAATACTGCTTTCTTAATGTTAATTAAAAAAAAAAAAGAAAACGTGAATTATTCCGTATTCCCCCACACTGCTAGAATTTGTACAACTGAATTGCAGCTCCGCCCATTATAAAGAGTTCCAACAATTAACATAATTACTTACACCCTGAATAACAGCAATTATTTTGTGAAGCAGTATTATTAGCATCGTTCACGATAAACAAACTCAGCAAGACTCTCGAATAGGCTCTAAAAATAGCGATTATCACTGAAGCGCATGAAGTTGGAAAATAGCGGGCCTTTAATCATGACTGTAGATTCGCTGGTGACTATTGTCTGTAATGTCCTTTCTCTTTTTTCTCCCATTTTTTGACAATGCTTTTTCATTCTCTTTCTTACAATTAGTATTCAGCTGTCAGAATCAAAGCTAGGAAGCCATATTTCACTGACTCTCCAACGGACTCCATTTCTGTTATGATATAATGGCGGCTTTTTGCGTTCATTTTTTCAGTCAAAAGCCGCCTATAATTGGCTGGGGATTTTTCAAAAAATTTCCTGATCCCAAGGCCTCAGCCTCATTATTGCCTGAAAGAGCCGGAATTGAAAGTGTAGTTCGGGCGGTTTTTTGCACCCGTCTATACTAGTTTGAGTGACGTTTCTCTTTATGGTCAGTTCACTTCCTCGTTAGTACTTCTAACGCTGGAACACAAAGCGACTGAAGCTGAATAAACAGAGTAAAACTCAAAGCAAAGTGTCAATTGCTATACCTCTGCCCACCATAGCTTCATCCGCCCCAAAAGTCGCTCTTCAGCCCCCAATGAAAACTCACCTCGTGTGATCTTGGCCTTTGATCTGACGTTCTCCAAAACCTAATCAGTGAAAATCCATCCTCTCCTTCATTAGACGCACTCATGGATGGACGGGCAGAAAACCGTTAGCCTATCATCCACTGTTTGTGCCAGGAGCATAAAAAACAGGACTTTGGAAAGGCGTGCAGCCAGCAAATCCACTGATCTACTAGCAGTTTCTGTGCTGCACGTGCCCACCAGAGGGGGCGCCATTGAATAATGAAGCAAAGAAAAAACAGCCAATCAAAATTCTTCAGCAATTTTGCCACACCCCGCGGACAGTAACCACAGTCAGGCTCTGAATTTGAGTTATTATCATTAGCTAGGCACGAGTGCACATTCTGGATGCAGAAACTCTATCGAACCAACTAAGCGTAACCTCCAAGGTCTCTGTCCGCTGCTGATAACCCCTTTCTGCAGTCACACAGGAAGTTACAGAAGGGGTGTCATTTTCTCATTGTATGCAGTTATTTTCCCCCAAATTTTTGAGTGTTCTGTCGTCACCCACACAGCCAACATTGGATGTAACACTTTCTCTAAGGCATCTGCAATGTGGAAAAACTGTAATAACCAAGGCACATCGTAATAACGGAGAGTAAAACTGCACTGTAATAAAAAGTAATGAACTTTTTTATGTGCCTTTTGACGATTATAAGAAATTTTTTAATTATTTGCTTATTACCAGTTTTAGGAAGTCTCTATAAACTGGCTCTCACATTAAAAAAATCCATTGCATAAAGTGAATGTCTGTATAAACTTGTGGAGCATTATACTAATAAATATGCAAAAATTTTCAATAATTCTCTCTTAAAAAGTTTGGTTACTTTTTTGGCCATGTGCTCATAAATATGGGACTTACAGACCACGATCCACAGCAGATCCAACAGCCCACAGCACATAGTTTCCGCATCAAAGATCTTCATCAGTGCTGAGATTTCATGTAGGGAAACACCATTAGAATTTGAAACCTGTTTCTTTTGGAGGGATTTTTAAAAATGGATAATGCTGTGCTCTAGAATTCCATTAGTGATCATTACATCAGCATTTTTTTGCATTGCACATTTTTTTAAATGACCCACATTCATTTTCAACAAAACTTGGTACATTGTGAAATGTATGGTGGCCATTTTGCTGGTGACAATGTGTTTTACCTTCCAGGGCCCCGTTGTTCAAAGTTTTGTTAATTTTAAGCGGTGGTTAAGTCTAAACCACAGCATCTGTCTCTCTGAACGGAAGCTCAGATGCTTGTATGTCTTTGGTGAATTTTGTAGTTTTCCCCCTGATTAGTAAAGTATTGAAGAGCATTGTAAGAATCTTATTTAGAGAGTGGTCATACTGTCAGGTGGTTAGCGCTAACCACCCGTTAAATTAACGGACTTTTGAACAACCAGGCCCAGGAGTCCAGGTATTAAAGTAGGGACATTTTTTAATATCACCAATAATTATATTCATTTTTCTGTCTTACTTCATCAAGCCAGGTCTCTTAATGGGCAAATTTTGAACCTGAGGACAAAAGAGATGAACCAAATACTAAAAAGCTAAAAGTTTGTTCAAGTCGCTCAGGTCAGTCTCAGATATGCTTGATCTCAGCTTGTTTTTCGGCGCTTACTGTGGCAGAACAAACCTTCTGCTAAGCCTTTTCGTCCTTCAGAATAGCCCTTTGTCTAAGAATAATCACCATAAGTTTGCGCAACGCGAGACAGACAACTCCGACTCAGAAAAAGCTGGGACAGTATGGAAAATACACATACAAACAGAAAGTAGTGATTTCTACAGTTATTTTGACTTGTTTCATGACAGACAAAATGAAGAAAGATATTCGTTTTGAGAAAATCCATTGAAAGGTTTAAAAACAACTTTCCGTAAGGAAAGATAGGAACGTATTTCAATATTTTACCTTCTACGGTGCAGAACATAATCGAAAGATTTAAGGACTCTGGAGGAATTTCTGCATGTATAGGGTAAGGCCGTAAGCCAGAGCTGAACACCACTGATCTCCTGTCTTTCAGACGGCACTGCATTAGTAACCATCCTTTATCTATAAGTGATACCTATCACCACAGAGGCTCAGGATTGATCTGGCAAACCTTTGGCAAATACTGAAGTACTGCCACAAATGCCATCTTAAACTTTATTGTGCAAAAGGAAGTCCTGTGTTAACTGTCCAAAAATGCCGTTGACATCTCTGGGCTTTGAGGTATCAGGGGCATCCAGTGGAATGGTGTACTGTGGTCAGACGAATCAATATTGCAGGTCTTTTTCAGAAGAAAAGGGCACAGTGTGCTCTGAACCAAAGAAGAAACTGTTGAGACTGTTACCAGCAACAAGTTCACAAGCCATGCTCGGTCACGGTATGGGATTGTGTCACTGCCCTTGGCAAGGGTAACTTGCGCTGATGTGAAAGCACCATTAATGCTGAAAACTACATCGAGATTCTGGAGCACCATAGGCTGCCGTTAAGTTGACATCTTTTCCAGGGACGCTCAAGCACATTTCAGCAAGATAATGCAAAACTGCACTCTGCGTGCATTACTGAGGCATGGCTGTGTAAGAAGAGTGCGTGGGTGCTGGACTGGCCTGCCTGCAGTTCAAACTTGTCCCCAAAAGAGAATGTGTTGTGTATTTTGAAACACAAAATACAACAATGAAGACCCTGTACCGTGGCATGCTGTAAGACTTGTTTGCAGGGAGAATCGGACACCTGAAGCACTTAATCACTTAGCGTCTTCAGTCTCTAAATGACGATTAAGTGTTGTGAAACAGAGTGGCAACATTGCAAAGAGGTAAATACCTTACAGTCCCAACTGTTTTAGAAGTATTTTGCTAGAATCCAAATTAAAATGTGTTTATTTTGATTAATCAACAAAATTCATGAGGTGAAACATCACAAAATAAGCTGTTGTACTGTTCTGAATGTAATACAGGTCAAAGATAATTTAAAAATCCGTTTTTGTTGAATTTTAGATTTAATTTTCCATACTGTCCCAACTTTTTCCTGATTTGGGTTGTAGATTTTGCCATAGCTCTCGAGCACAGCCGTCAGGTTTAATTGGCCCCCCGATGCCAGCGGAATATAAAACGCCAGGAATTCAAAGGCTGTTTGTACCATGGCTGACTGCAGGTGACTGACTGGGCTGGTTTGTGTCTCTTGTATCTGCGTAGCTCTGCTCAGTGTTCACAGTACCGGGGGAGGCTGCGGTGGCATGTTATTGGTTGTTTTGCGCTGATGTCACGCCACCCTGCCAGTCTTGGTAATGGCAAGCGGGAGGGAACCGAGGCTAATTATGCGCATAACAGGACAGGCGGGGAGAAAACCGCAGCATATCGCTGTTAGGGAGGCAGGGAACGTGTGCAGGAGGTTTGCCTGGAGCGAGGGAGAGGGAGAGAGAGAGATGAAGTGAGGGAGGGGGAATGAGGGAGAGAGAAAAAGGAGAGGGATGGAAGGAGGGGAAGAGAAAGATAGAAGGAGAGAAGGAGGGATATGGAGGCAAGGGGACAGAGAAGGAGTGGGAGAGAGAAAGATGACAAGAGGGGAGAGGTGGAGAGAGAGAGGTAGAAAGTGATATAGAAGAGGGAATGTGAAATAGAAGAGGAAATGGGGAGTGAAAGAGGAATTTAGAGAGATACAGGG